>JASGCC010000008.1:4024426-4670982 GCA_030067915.1 Hydractinia echinata | reverse complement strand
TATTCGGATAATTTATGCAAATGACAACGAAATAATTATTTTATTTTCAAACTATCCATTTTCAAAATGGCGAACTAATGTGGCGGTGTTCGTGGCCAGATATCAATTGTTTTTTTCAGCCCTGGTAAGTGTCGTTGGTACATGTGGTATTTGTAACTGTTTCCTAAGTTGAAAAAAATGGACCCTAAAAGTCTTAATATACAACCGATATGAACAAACAAGATCACAATAATCAATCTCAACGGAAGCTGTCTTCCACAGCAATAGTCACACAAGTCAATCACTGTGTTAGCTAGAAATTTTAATTGGGAATTTCGATAAGGGTCTCCTGGAGGACGCCCCATGGTTGCGAAGAAAATTTTTTTAAATTCCATGTTCTCAGATGCCTGATTTAACGTAATATTTTGAATTATGCGACATAACTTTTCACAACTCACTTTCGCTACATCAACAAATTCCACTCGTACATTTCACATTTCAAATAGAACGTGTTCTTTCAAATTAAAACTTTTTGGATAATCAAGACACGGGACAGAAGGCAGACAGCAACAAGCCTGAAAAGCTCGCAAGCTTCGTGAAACTAAAAATTTCAAAAATATTGATATAAACCTTGTAAAGTATCTAGCCCAAAAGAGTGAATAGTGTAGTTTTGGTGTTTCCTTGCATTTATCAACATCAGAATTTTCAAATTATACATGCTTTTCAAGAACATTGTAGCTTTTCCAAAATCTTCCATTGGGAAAAAGTAAGCTACTTTCGATTGGGAAGAGGCCGTTCACCGGCCTCTATTTACGCTAGCTAACACCCTGTCAATACAAACAAGGGCTGTCTCCAACGGCATATAACATTAAGAATCCTGACTGTGATATCAACAATCACTCAAGCAAACTATATCAGCAATAACGGCGATTCCACACTCTATTGTTTATCTCACCTATAACGATAGTAACAACAAGGCCTAGGAACTTTTTATGTGCGATTTCACCACGTCAAATAATTGCCGACGCAAAGGTACATGTTTTGAAAATATGTTGGTAATTACGTCGGCAAATGCTGAGTGCCGTCTCATATTACAAAGGTTGTAACCGCCCTTAATGGAGGGGGAGGGGTGATGCAGCCCCCTCACCCTTCCCTCTTCAACTTTTTGCATAACTTTTTATGGGCTTATAGTCACACCTTGATATTTTGTTACTTCTATTTGCCTTCCAAAATATATCCTTTTGAAATAAAAACCATACACAAATGTGTGGCATGTTGAATAATCAGTAAATTTCACAGCCTGCGTCTCAAATAAAAGTCCTTGAAATAAAAATCATGCACAGCTTGCGTCTCAAATAAAAGTCCTTTGAATTAAATGATGCACATTTTATTTTTCGTTTGATTGCTCAGCTATGTGAGAACTATTTCTATTTTTTTTTAAAAAATAAACGTTCGTAAAGAACTTTATGCAGAATTATTTAATTTTTTTTAAAAAAATAATTGTTCGTAGAGAACTTTCGTTTCACATCTGTTCTGGCTATAACAGTCAGTAATGTTTAAAGCGCTACTTAAATATTACTTAAAACATGCACAAAAACATTTTTAAAAACAATAGTTTTTGCTCGATTTATTTAATATTTTACTTTGTTTACGGGCGAAGTCGATAGTAGCTTATGGTCGGTCGGTCGGCGAAATAAAAAATAATTTTATCAAGAATGTATCGTCGGAACAACAACAAAAAAAAATAATAAAAAATAACAACGGAGGAGGGTGTTACAACAACCATTTTTTTCTATGTATTTTCGCATAAAGCACGCAGTTTATATTTTTTTAGTTGCGAAGGAAAAATAATAATTTGTCTCACTAAAAAAAATGTAACTAGTTCTTAATATATTGAACTCATGATGGCGGCGGGATCAGTTGCTGTTGCTTCTCAAAAATTTATTCTATGTTTTGTATTGATTTTTTGTATTCTCTCTTGTGGAAATGGCGAAGCTTGTTTTGTTGTGTCGAAATCACTTACTAGAGATGAATTTAAACAAACTCTCTCGTGTAGGGGTTTGAAAATAGCTCATCAAAACATTCGTGGGGCTGGAAAAACAACATTACTGAAGTTCAAGAATTTATATCTACACATAATGAGATGGATATATTTAGTCTTTCTGAGACACATTTACAAAATGATAGTTGTGTTGATACAGTTTTTATTGATGGTTTACGATTTTTTGAGAAAATCTCGCTCGGAGGGATTAGGCGGTGGAGTTGGATTATACATCAAAAACAACATTATGTACACACACAGAAAAGATCTTGAAAACGCTTCACTTGAATAATTTGGATCGAGATTTCTGTCAAAAAGAGTAAACCAATTATCTTCGGTTGCTCTTACCGCCCTCCTGAGACTTCAAACTACCTACCTAAAGATTACAATGACCTTCTCAATGAAACAATCACGAAAGTTAACAAAGAACAAAAGGAGACTATTATATGGGTGATTTCAACATTGATTATAGTCGCAGTAACGTCTCAAAGGATTTCAAAAGCCAAATGTCTTCCTATGGATTCAAACAGCTCGTAAAAACTGCTACAAGAATTACAAAAGACAACGTCATCGTTAATTGACTTGATTTTTGTCAACAAACCAAACTCCTACCCAACAGTTAATGTCGTCAGCACAAGTCTCAGTGATCATGATTTGATTTGCCTTACACATAAAATCAACACACAGAAATATCTAGCGCGTGTAATCAAATGTCGGGACTACTCTAATTATAATCCTGAGCTACTTGTAAATGACATTCGCCAATTGACTGGTCGTATGTCTACAATTCCAATGAGGTAAACAAATCCGTTGAATACCTCTCTACCCAGCTGAAAAAATGTGTTTGACAAACATGCACTGCTGATTGAGAAACGCGTCCGAGGAAAACCCTGTCCATGGATCGACGAGCCCCTTAAACGAACAAAATGAATACGAGGGACCGATTGCTACGTAGAGCAAGAGCGAACAACGACGAAGCAAGCTGGAACGAGTATAAAGTTCAGCGTAATCGGTGTACCAGTGCTGTGCGGAAAGCCAAAGCATCGTAGCAATCAAAGAATGCTCAAGTGATAACGCCTGAACCCGCGCAAGTTCTGGAATACTATCAAGTCAATCTTTCCAAACCAAACCCAAAGTATCTTCTCCAAGAACTGATGATGCAAAGCACCGCGTAAATTGCTTTGCTGAGTATTTTTCGACCGTTGTTTCTGTTTTGAAAAAAACAGCTTATCCTCTGATCGACTTTGTATGGCGGTATCCGAAAAAAAACCGGTTACGTACGAAATCCATCTTCAAATTTTCGTATATATCGTCCGTCTCCGTCGAAAAAAGAACTTCGAAATCTCAAAAGGAACAAGGCTGCTGGAGTTGATTGTCTTCCACCGAATCTCCTCAAGGACTGCGCCTGTGAGATTGCTTCACCTATATCGTTTATCATTAATAAATCTCTTCAGACTTCTACTGTTCCAAATGGGTGGAAAATTGCCAAAATATGTCCCATCTTTAAATCAGGAAATGCAGAACTTGTTGAAAACTACAGGCCAATCTCTGTACTCCCTGTTTTGTCGAAGCTTCTGGAGAAAGCGGTACACAAGCAAATGTATGAGTATCTTGAGACAAACAACCTTCTTAGTGACTGTCAATATGGATTCCGTAAAAAACGTTCCACTAAACTCGCCACCACCTTGTTTTGTGACACAATTCGCAAAAACGTTGATAATGGCTTCATGGTCGGTGGTTTGTTTCTCGACCTATCTAAAGCCTTCGACACCATTGGTCACAGTATTCTACTCGAAAAGTTAATGTTGTATGGAATCAATGGACCCGAGCTGTCATGGTTTACTGACTACTTGTTCAACAGATCCCAACATGTTGAGCTAAATGGTTTACTTTCGAATACCTGCTGTGTTACTTCTGGTGTACCACAAGGATCAATCTTGGGTCCCCTCCTATTCATCACGTTCTTCAATGATATAAAAGAAAGTATCAGCAAGTGTGATATCTTTCAGTACGCGGATGACACTGTTCTCTTGTTTGCTGGTAAAGACATTCAAACCATCGAAAACACCCTGAACGTGGATATGACAAGTGTGGGTAGATACTGTAAACAAAATGAACTGTTGCTGAACCTTAAAAAAGGGAAGACGGAAGTTATGCTGTTTGGAACTTCCCAATGACTGAAAAGAAACGGAAGGGAGCTCAATATCATTTACAACAACACCCGTATCAACTTTGTTACTGAGTATGTCTATCTTGGTAACCTGCTCGATAACCACCTGTCTTTAACAGCCAACTTCGATCGAGCCGTCAAGAAAGCATGTGGTCGATTGAGAATCCTGTCCAACGTACGAAAGAGCCTGACCATCGAGGCTGCCACTCTCATCTACAAGATGATGATCTTGCCGATCATAACCTACAGCTCAACTATCAAGACCTGCTTCACCGAAACCCAACGACGGAAGTTCTCTTCGATTGAACGCCGTGCTGAAAGGATAGTTGGAACACCAGTTCAGCCTATCGTAAAGGTTATTGAACAACAAGTCCGTTCTCTGGTTATAAAATGTCTAAACAAAGAGTTATGTCACGAACCTTAGACAAATACTTTGAGGTTCAACGACACAAAAAAAGGACGAGAAATAACAATCTCTGTCTAAAATTGCCAGCATTGAAGCTTGAATTCGCAAAGATCTGGTTTTTATTATGGTGGTGCTAAATTATTTAATAAATTATCTTTGACAGAACGAAAATCGCTTCTACAATAATTATTCTGGTCTTATTTTAACACTATTCCTTTTCGATTTCTATGTATGCTGAACAGACTTTTATCTTTTATCTTATGTTTGTCAAAACTTAATTTTTCCCGAGTTTATCTGGAGTTAATTTCCACAATTCACTGTCTTTTTCCAGATCTTATTCGTAATGTTTTTTCAGTATTCTTACCTATTTTACCCTTTAATTTACCATTTTAGTCTTTTCTACCTTTATGCTGTTTATGTTTTATTTTTAAGCTTATAACAGGACAAACACTGATAACAGTTTTTTTATATAAAATATTTTGTAAATATGTATTTAGAAACTGAAGTTTTTATCCTGTATAAATATTCGCGAATAAATAAATAAATAAATAAATAAATAGGCGAAAAGATAAAAATACTTGCATGCTCCAAAACTTGTTTTTAAAAGTTATGCCGGAAGAATTTTTCCTGTGTTGTTTTGAAACCTATACAGCAAGAATTATTCTTGTGCTGTTTTGAAAGTTGTACAGACTATACTTGTATTGTTTTGAAAGTTATACAGCAAGTTATACTTGCGCTGTTTCAAAATTTATACAGCAAGTTATTCTTCTCCAACTTAAATTAATAAAACAAACAATTTTAGTGTTCTTTTAATGTTTTTTGCGCAGTTTTATAGGAAAATCTAAATTTAAGTGCAAATTCTTTTTACGGACTATGATTTAGTTGATAATATTTAAAGTCTTTCGCAGCGTTAAATCATTTATTTAAATTTCATAACGGAGAAGGGTGTTACAAGAAGCGTATTCTACCTTGTTTTTATTATTTTTCCTAAAAGGTATCGACTGAAAGTCTTGCTGTATTACAGTTTAGCTAGCGTAATTTTAAACATATATAATAATCATAACGAAGCAGGGTGTTACAACAATAATAATCTGAAAATAATTACAGTATTGTTTTATGGCGAAGCTTTTGTTAAATCACTCGCAACATAGCCCTTGCAAAGATCATTAAAGTAATTACGATAAACAAAAGATTAAAGGGCTTCCGACTTGCAGGAAAAGGTTTGTACAGCGCGTACGTGGAAGCTTACATTTGGACTGTACTGTATATCTGAAGCCATAAGTGTTACTATCGTTATAGGTGAGATAAACAATAGAGTGCGGAATCGCCGTTATTGCTGATATAGTTTGGTTGAGTGATTGTTGATTCACAGTCAAGATTCTTATGTTATATGCTGTTGGAGACAGCCCTTGTTTATATTGACTTGTGTGACTATTGCTGTGGAAGACAGCTTCCGTTGATATATTGATTATTGTTATCTTGTTTGTTCATATTGGTTGTATACTAAGACTTTTATGGTGAAACAGTTACAACAGAGACTGATAGTGGTATTCTATTCAACATTGGTAGCAGAGGAAAAATGTCGAAATCGATACCACCCCCGGAGTTTACCGAATCCATGAGCTGGACAGACTACAAGAAAGAAATTAAGATATGGCAAGCTTTGACAACGTTGGATCCAGAAAAACAAGGACCCTGTTTATATCTGTCACTTAAAGGTAAAGCAAGAGAGGCAGCTCTGGAACTAGACATTGACAACATTAAAGGTGAAAATGGTGTTACCTTGATACTGAAAAGACTAGATGAATTGTACTTAGAAGATTCAACTCAAACTGCGTACTTGGTCTATCAGAACTTTGAAACATTCAAAAGACCAGATAATATGAAAATGAAGGACTACCTAGTGAAATTTGAGCAGCTGTACACAAAGATCAAAGATCATAAAATGGAGTTACCAGACGGTGTTTTGGCATATCGTGTATTGAACTCAGCTAACCTATCAAGTGAACAGATGACTCTTTGTCGAGCAACCATGATTGATCTGAAATATGATGAAATGGTTAAACAGCTGAAAAGATTATTTGCGGATGCAATCACCTCAGCTCCAGTTGGTGCTCAGTCAATGTCTTCCCAATCTAAAGAAGAGCCTGTATTCTTTAATGACAGCAACGATGCTAATTCTGTGTATTACGGCGATTCCAGGCGACGAAATTGGTATCGAGGAAATGGGGGCAGAAGAAGAGGGAGCTACAATTCACAACAGAAGAAAGGAGGAAGTGATGACAAAGGAATTTTGAATCCTTTGGATAGAGATGGAAATGTAACAAGATGCAGAATTTGTGATAGCAAATATCATTGGCAAAACGATTGTTCAGTAAAGTGGAAAGGTCCAGATAAGATCACTTTGTTTCAAGCAAAGAACATCGAGAATGAGGAAACTAAAGTATTTGTTGGAAAAACTCTTAACTGTGCAGTTCTTGATTCAGGATGCTCTCAAACAGTTTGTGGTAAGAATTGGTTAAAGTGCTTTCAAGAGAGTTTGGATGATGATGGACAAATTACAGAAAGATCGTCCAACTCCACCTTTAAGTTTGGCAATGGCGGACCAGTCCAATCCATGAAGAAAGTCTCACTTCCAGTCACAATTGGGAAGCATGAAATTGATTTGGAAGCATTCGTTGTTGATACTGACATACCCTTATTGCTTTCAAAAAGTGCAATGAAGAAATCATCAACTGTCATTGATTTTGACAAGGACATAGCAGTTATGTTTGGAGAAGAACAAAAGTTAATAAAGACTACCTCAGGACATTATGCTTTACCCCTCACAAAGAAAAGGAAATTGATTGAAGACAGCTCTAAAGAAGAAGCAAAAACAGTTTTCTCCTGTTTAAACACTGCCATCCCATCAGAAAAGGACATAATAAAGCTTCATCGTCAATTTGGTCACTGTCATGAAAGCAGGTTGATAAGGTTAATTGATTCTTCAAAGATTTGGAGGAATACAGAACAGATATCGAAGATAGTCAAGGAAGTGTCCGAAAATTGTGATGTTTGCAAAAGATACAAGAGACGAAAACTCAGACTGATAGTCAGCGTACCTTTGGCTTCTGAATTCAATCAAATTGTTGCCATGGATTTAATCACCTATGAGCAAGGCATCTGGATTTTACATTTGATCGATTTGTTCTCCAGGTATTCTGTGGCATGCGTGAGAAGATCCAAGAAACAAGAAGTAATGATTGATGCGATTATGAAAATGTGGATAAGCTACTTTGGCCAACCAAGAAAGTTTTTAGCTGACAATGGTGGAGAGTTTTTGAATGAAGATTATCGAGAAATGTGCGAGATGTTTAATATTGAAGAAGCAAAAACCGCAGCTGAAAGCCCTTGGTCAAATGGTATATGTGAACGCCACAACGCTGTAGTCAAAGAAGCAGTCAGGAAAACGATGGAAGACTCACATTGTAGTTTGGAAACAGCAGTTGTTTGGGCAGTAAGTGCTAAAAACTCCTTGAGTGGACATCAAGGATACAGTCCAAATATGTTGGTGTTTGGGAAGAATACTAACTTTCCAAATGTACTGAACAATGAATTGCCTGCCTTGGAGACCAGAGTTTCGAGTGTTACTGTCGAAAAGAATCTGAATGCAATGAATAATGCCCGAAGAGCTTTCATTGAGTCAGAATCATCCGAAAAGATAAAGCGTGCTTTGAAACACAAAGTCAGGAGCTGCAATGATGCGGTTTTTGAGAATGGTGACAAGGTTTATTACAAGCGTGCCAACAACCCAAAATGGAAAGGACCGGGTTGTGTAATTGGTCAAGAAAACAAGAACATCCTGGTGAAGCATGGTGGTGAACTCATCAGAGTACATCCAGCTAGCTTGATTCATGTCCACAAAGCTGTGCCTACCCCTCCAGGAGAAGTGCATCACACAATCTCTGTTGAAGAAGAAAACAATGGAACTGCTCAAGAGCATTTACATCCTTCAGAAGATGATGACTACGATGAAGGAGAGAAGCAAAATCAAGACCCCACTCTGTATAACGATGATGCATCTAGGGGAGATGAAATTCACCCTGAAAATGAAATATCGCATGAAGGAAAAGAGCACACGGAGCAGAAACAAGTGAATAAAGTTCCCAACGCCGAAGCCAAAAATACAATTCAACCTAGTGTGCATTTACCTCCTGTTAAATCAAGAATCGCATATAAACTAAGAAGCTCTGAAGATCTGAAAGAAGGCATTGTTAATAGTAGAGCTGGCAAAGCGACCGGTAAATACAGATATCATCGAAATATCCAATCACCAAAAGACAATGAGATAGATGTGTTAGATTTTTCATCAGATGTTGTAGAATGGCATCCCATCACAGAAGAAGTAATGATTGCATCCAACAAGAATCAAGATTCCATAGAGGCAGCCAAAGAAAAGGAGCTCAGGAACTGGAAGGACAACAATGTATACTGTGAAGTGGAAGACAATGAGCAATACACAATCAGTTGTCGTTGGGTGATAGAAACAAAGAAAGTCAATGGTCTTGATGTAACCAAAGCCAGGCTCGTTGCACGAGGATTTGAGGATGAAGAAGCAACAAACAGAAGAAAGGACTCGCCTACTTGCGCAAAGAATCGTTACGAATAACCCTTGCTCTTATCGCATCTTCAAGGTGGACCTGTAAATCAATGGATATCAAACAAGCTTTTCTCCAAGGAAATTCTCTGGACAGAGAGATATTTGTAAAGCCACCGAAAGAAGCCAAAACTATGAATATTTGGAAGCTTAATAAATGTGTCTATGGTTTGAACGAAGCATCACGTTACTGGTACAATCGTGTACATGAAGAGTTTATCAATATCGGATTGACCAAATCTGACTATGACGATGCCCTGTTTTATTACAAACCGAACAAGAAGGAACCATGTGAAGGAATAATTGTCATTCATGTTGACGATTTCTTGTATGGTGGATCTACCAAGTTTGCAAAGAAGATCGAGGAGATCCACAAGAAATTTATTGTTGGCTCACATCTTGATGCACCTTTTAAGTACGTTGGTTTAGAGCTAAGCAGAGATGACAAGTCTATTATGGTTCATCAAGGAAGCTATATTGACAGAATCGACGAGATGGAGGTCAAAAACCGAAATGACAAAACCAAGCCCTTGGAAAAATGCCCGCAAAAAGATTACAGAGCAATATGTGGGCAATTGAATTGGGTTGCCAGCCAAACACGACCTGATTTGTCATTTGAAGTTTGTCGTCTGAGCACCTCGTTGAACAGAGCTACTGTTGACGATCTGATACAAGCCAACAAGACAGCACGGAAATGCAAGCAAAGATCGGTATCAATCAAATTTCCAGAAGTACAGAAACCATTACATTTGGTTGCTTTTTGTGATGCATCATACGCCAATCTGAAAGACGGATCGTCACAAGGTGGTATCATCGTCTTTTTAAAGGGGAAGAATAGAAAGGTTGCACCTCTCGCTTGGGCATCTAGAAAAATCAGAAGAGTATGCAGAAGTACGATCACAGTAGAAACCATGGCACTCTTAGAAGTATCAGAAACTTGTTTTTGGTTATCTCACATCATCAATGAATTATTGGATGATCCACTCGAATGACAGAGATTTTTACTGATAATCAGTCTTTATATGAGGCTGCTCACTCGACTACAGCTGTTGAAGAAAAAAGATTAAGAGTGGATATTGCTGCTATCAGACAAAGTATTTCGAGAAAAGAGTTTGTTCTGAAATGGATTGAAACAAAATTTCAACTTGCTGATGTACTGACGAAACAAGGAGCTGATGCAACCAAACTCCTGGAGACATTCAAGACATCAAGCTTTTGATTCTTAAACATCTGTACATATGTAAATACAAAAAAAGCTTTCCTGTATAAATCAACAACAAAATGAAACACTGAAAACCGTTCAATCAATGAAAGAAAGAGAAAGGAGATTGTTACTATCGTTATAGGTGAGATAAACAATAGAGTGCGGAATCGCCGTTATTGCTGATATAGTTTGGTTGAGTGATTGTTGATTCACAGTCAAGATTCTTAATGTTATATGCTGTTGGAGACAGCCCTTGTTTATATTGACTTGTGTGACTATTGCTGTGGAAGACAGCTTCCGTTGATATATTGATTATTGTTATCTTGTTTGTTCATATTGGTTGTATACTAAGACTTTTATGGTGAAACAGTTACAACAGAGACTGATAGTGGTATTCTATTCAACAATAAGTTCTTATATAGCTTGTTCTTATCACGTGTTATCAAAAAGTAAACATACAAAATTTTTCATCACTATTCCTTTTGTTGTTTTGGTAACTACTTCTTCCTTGCCTGTTTCATCAACCTCTTCAGACCCTCCTCGTACCATCATTTCCACAACTTTACCGATCTTTCTTTTTTTGTTGATGGCTAATTGTTTGGCTTTTGGCTTTTCTCCTTTACATGTTTTATTTTTTGTTTTTGGCAATTATGTCCGTAATTGTTTTCTCTAACTCATTGTCAGGCTCTCCCTTGCTCAAAAACGACATACTGAATCTATCCTTATTCTTTGTATCTTCATAATATTCCTGTAATTTTTGGTATAGGAATGTGTCATCATCTAAATAAATAAAGATTTATTTATTTATAATATATTTCACCAATTCTGTTATTTTTAAAGAATTCTTTGTAGCGTAAGTAAACATTAACTTACTGCCTAATAAAAGAATTTCCCCAGATTCTTTTTTCTTTCCTAAGGATACTTTTAACGTAATTCCAACTTCATAAATATCATTTACAATATACTTCGTTGGTAAAACCATAAGGGTTTTATCACAAGGAAAATAAAATAATCCAGAGCCAAAGGTTTTCAAAAGTTGACGTATAGACATTTTTCAGTTGTTTCTTCAATATTGAATAAGTAAATACTGTTGAAAAATGTGAAAATACTTTTATATATATATCATTTAAAAGATAAACCCATTAGCATGGGCATTGTTAGATCTCCAATTGTTTTGATTGGGTGGGAAAAGTTATAGTTCTTAATGAGAATGTTAATGGGCAAGTTGGATCACCCTTTGTTATTTTGTACCTTTTTTCTGAAATAAAAGCCGCTCTTAAAAAAAAACAACCTTGAGTTAAAGAATTAATTCGTGACTGGTTTACTTAGAAGAATAAATCAATAAACGAACAAAAGTGTTTCCGATAAAGAAAATGAAATTTTTCAAAAAAGCTAAATACTTTGAATTTATTTTGTTTTACTCACTCTTTATTACCTCAACTTGTAAATATTCTCATATAATGTTTTATGGTGGGCTAAACATAAATAGAGTTGTAGTAGCAATTTTGTGTGACGAGGACGGTTTGTTAGAAAAAAATAACTCTGACTCAGCTTCTTTCTAGCAGACATTTTTTAACAACTGGTTTAACAATATCTAACTTTCACACAAATATCTTGTTTATACACTACACGTTTTTTTTACAAAAACCTAGTTAATTGGTAATTCAACACCGTCTACTAGAATTATATTTTTTCTTTGCAACTATTTGCAACTGTGTATCCTATAAAGTCAATTCGAATCAATGCAACATTGAAAAAACGCTTTACAAATTAGTTCTATTTCCACGCGGAAACTTGGAAACTAATTTTCCTTTCCTCCAAACAGGGTAAAAATGTTTTTAAAATCGTAAGTTGAGTAATTTCATTTAATTTTCTTAGCAACAACAAAAAAATTATTTGACGTTGGAAAAACGATGCCCTAAGATTATTTTCATCATTCACGTATATCAGGAGGATTCAGATTACTTTTCTTATAAAAACTTATTTAAAATAAAAAGCATTGTTGTGAAAAAAAACATTTTTCTATTTCTAATTATCACCTACTATCCAACACATCATGACAGATTTTGTTACGATAGTCAGGCCTATCAATAAAGGGGAGCCATTGCTCTTGCTCACGCAAAGGTCCACTCAATTCTGGGAAATGAGAAACTACCCTAAGTGGATAAATTTTGGCGAGTATTTAATTTGGCGAATGACCAAAATGGAATATTTGGCAGGGATTTAATTTGGCGAATAATAAATTTTATAAAATTTGGCGAGGATTTAATTTGGCGAATACAAAAAAATGTTTATTTTGGCGGGGATTTATTTTGGTGAATGACAAAAAGAAATGAATTTTTATGTCTTGAAATGTTTTATAAAAAATAAGAATAAACGTACACAAGATTTGTTATAGAGTAGGATTTACCTGTAACAATCCTCTTTATACTTCTATTTATAAAACTTGTTGTGAATATAAAAAAAATTCGTTTTTTTGGGAAAAAAACATTTTTCTTTTCTTAATTAAAAAAAAACTTTTTTTTTTAAATTTGGCGGGGATTAAATTTGGCGAATGGTAAATTATGTTAAATTTGGCGAATTTCGCTGAAATTCGCCAAATTTAATCCTCGCCAAAATTTATCCACTTAATGTAGCTGAGCTATTAATTGCTCCCTCAATTCCACAAGAAGTTTTTCTGGTTGAGCAATATCAATTCATCTCACATGGAAATCAATGCTTTCTTTCTTATTATTTGTAGAAAAATAACCAAAATATATAAAAAAAAAGGTAAAAAATAGTAAGATAAGATAGATAAAAAAGATTTGTAATAAAATGAGTTTATAAACTTATTCTATTTATTCAGATTGCTCGCCCAGTCTAAATTATTGTAACCTTGGAAGAGCGATTTATTGCTCAGGTGTTATTTTCTTATTGATAGCTTGCATAATAGATTCTTGATGGATCGCAACAATTAATGTTTATTGTTTTTTATTAAATATGCACATGATACCTCGCCTATTGAAGGAATTCGCTCTCGTTGCGCGCTCGATAACAACCTTTCTCCAGTACTGTATGTTCACAGTGTGACATCACAAATCGACAAAATTTGTTTGAACCAAGTGGACTTTTGTTCGATAATGACAGCAACCTTTAATGTAATTATCAAGCTAAGTATCCGTAATGTAATTTATCCGTAATGTAATTTAATTTAATGTAATTAAATTTAACGTAACGTAACGTAACGTAATTATCAGGCTAAGTATCCGTAGAATTAAAGATGTTTAAGATCAGCAAATATTTTTAAGAGCTGTCACGGCTGAAGACTATCACCCACCCACCTCTCCGGTAACGTATCTGATTGTGTTAAAATAACAAATTCACAGTTAGTTGCAGAACACAACCAACTCTTTCAAAAATGCTGAAAATTTGCAGACTTCGCATTTTTCCCTAACTGTCTTTTGTAGGGACAATCCTGCAGTAAGGTTATGTACCTCTAATTTGAGACAATATTGCACTGACAATGGCTCCGCATTTGCAGCCACAATCCCTGACAAAATATTATTATTGAATTTTCAGTTTATTGGCAGTTTTCCACTCCCCCTCCCCCCCACAATCAATGTTGTTGCGAAGAGGGTGTGCCAGGGAATGAATGTTATCATGTTTTTCCTCTTTTGGCAATGGGCAAGTAAATGTTACCATAGCTCCGGGTTAAACCAAGCCATGTGAGGGAAACTGGGGAGATGACGCACTGTGGTGTGGGCCATTGGTTGGATGTTGCTGCAGGGAGTTGTCTGGCAGAGCTAATTGGGTCTGCGTAGCTCGAAATGAGCATGAAATACTCTAGGACTACCCATCCAAGCCATGGCTATTATTAGCCGGATCCAAGCCATGGCCCCTGGAAATAATAGACAGGGCATCCCTCGATATTTGTGAGGCTAGCCATGTAAAATATGCACATCTATTTCTCTAGCTAGCTAACCTAGCTATCTATCTAATATTTGTGTGATGTTTGTAGCTTCTGTGTGATCAAAAGGGGTAAAAAAGAAAAAAGTGATTTTAAATTTAACACTATAACTAAATACAGTTAGCTATGCCTAGAGAAAAGGGAACAAGGACTCTCCATCTAAGCCATGGCCCCTCCTGGAAATAATAGACAGGGTATATCCCTCGATATTTGTGAGGCTAGCCATGTAAAATATGCACATCTATCTATCTATCTATCTATCTGTTACTGATATTACAATTTCCTTTTCATAGACATCGTGATCATGTTGGCTTGGCTGTGAACGCGTTCACCTTCAACAATCTTCGAACCCGTAATGGTTCCATCCATGGCTCGTACACGATAAAAGACATCACAAATAATCGCTCATATGTAGCAGTATTCAACGGCTCATATATGTGATGGCAATATGATGACATATATGTGATGCATTGATGATATATATGATGTGTGAATGATAATTATATTATGTCAAAAATATATATTATATAGCGTATATGATATATAGTTTTTTTTTTTTTTTTTTTTTGTTTTAAATACATATTTATTATTTAAGATTACATAATATATAAAAAAGCATTTAATAAAAATAATAAACAAAAAAAAAAAAAAAAATTAGATATAGATTTAACAGTTCATTAACTTGGTACAACCGAACTACTTGATACAACTTGACAACTCACTCAAAACAATATCATCCCCCATTTCGATTCTTTTATAAATCCCTCTCGAACCTCTCAAACAAAGCAAACAAGCATGAATTAAAGCAAAACAAATCTTAGTTCTGATCCAAGATGATGCAACAGAAATATTTATTTTACGTTTTTCGGCGATCATTTCTGAGAGACGCTTGTAAAAAGTCGCACACTCTCTTCCCATTCCTCCGTAAAGAGAAAATACCAGTGGCGTGAATGTCCCGTTATCAACTTTGTTGATGCGAGTGTTGTATTGCCTTTTCTTCTCCGCCTCATTCTTTGCATAACATTGTTGGAGAGTATGCTGAAGGTGTCTCGAAGCGTTGGGATCAAAAACCCTTACGTCGAAAAATGCTTGTTGACCCTTCGTCCAAAATCCCCGAGCACGTACATCCGTTCTTACATCATCTCCCTTTTTCACAGATTCTAAATCAAAAGTTTCGCCAGTCAACCCAATTAGCGAAGGCTCAATTGCCACATCCATATGATATATAGTTGCGCCCCGCCGAAGGGGCGCACATTTAGTGGACCGCGGATATATAGTGTTTGTGTTGTGTATGGCAGAAATTTTTTTTCCACTCTCTACTTCGCGGGGGACTTCTGCTCGATCTTCCAACCCGGCTCTGATATAACACAACCTATGTGTTTGGTACCACCAAGACAAAAAAAACAATCATCGAGCAAATCTTTTTTTGTCTCGGTGTCCTTGTTGTCTCTAAAGATTTGAATGCGATAAAAAATGTTAATCGAGATTCTTTTGTTATGCTAATATGAAGCTTTGTAATATGAGGCTTCGTTTGCCTCGTTTAATGTGCTTAAATGTCGCTGCAGCCCACGTGAATTTATCTTCAAGAATAGATTTGTTTTTGTCTGAAACACGTTGTTGCTAAACCTGTTAACGGTAAGTAAGTGGAAGGATTACTTATGTCTTATATGAAATTACACTTAGGACGGTTTCCTGGCGTTGATCCAAAGGCCGCAATTTAGGGATGCATCGAAATTTATAACTGGGAAGTTTTCTTGTGCCGTTGATACATTTTTTGAACTTTTTATTAATGCTGTATGTCAATACTTGCCTTCTTGTGAAGAAGGATGTTACATGTTAAGGTTGTTATCTGATGTTAAGGTACATTGTGATGTCAATTATCTCTAAAGATTTCGTGTATATACGGCCATGACTAAAACTGCTTACATTTTGTTGGTCTTGCCTTCCTGATCTGGCTTGTCGTACTAGCTTTACTGATGTAGCTAGGGAGCTAAATACTATTTTTAAATTCCTCTAAAATTACTTTTACTAGCAATATATCAAGCTAGCCAGCTAGCTAGCTACACAAATAGTGCTTTAATTACCTTTAAAAAACCTTTGTCCTGCTTTGCATAATTTTATCAACAAGGGTTCTGATAAGCCGCATACGCCGTAAAAAGTTAGGGCGAGTCCGGCGTTTCGAAAAAATTCAAGTATTGGCTCGAAAAACTTGCATAACCTTCTTCCAACTGTCGTCCGCATTGTATGTTACAAGGAATTGCATTTCATGAATGCTCCGGGTGAGTTAGGGAGAGTTCGGGAAAGTCAGTTTCAGAGGACAACCAATAATTTCATTCAAAAAGCCGCCAAACTCACCTTTTTATATGCGGGCGTTTGCAGCTTATCGGCACCCTCTTTTTATCATGAGGGGCTGGATACCCGACTCCTGTTCTTTTGAGAAAAATGGGGCTAAAATAACTTCCGAAGGAACCTTTGTGAGGCTATTGCTATCAGGTAAAAAGATATTCGTCACAGGAATTTTTATATCTTCTGCAGAAAAGTTGTCGAAGCCTGACAAAAATTTATTGTTGCTTGCACTGAACAGTCAAGGTTAACTAATAATTAGCCAATAACATGATAGTTAGCCGTTGCAGTATAACTACGCTACCCACAGTATAATTGTTGTTACAGGCTTCTTTGTGTTCTTCACTTTTCATGTTTTTTCTTGAAATCAGAATAGTGTCTTGTTAAATAACATGACATACTGCTACAGTAACACTATTATCTTCTTGGCACAAGCGTTTCTTGTTCCTATTTTTGGTTTTAATTGAAGTACAACTTTATGTGGATCTATATAAATATAGATGGCTATGGGGAGATCGATAACGAAGAAATGTGTGGAAATTTAAGTCAAAAGAATTTACATTGTATAATTAGCTGTATGAGCGGCTAATTATACTGTACGCACCCTATATATAATTATTCTGTATCGGCTAACCATTCTGTTACTGGCTAATTATCAGTTCTCCTTGAGTGCCTGATAGCCAGATATTTTGTTGAAAAAAATGAGCCCTAATTTGCTTGAAAAACGTTCTTGACCTTACCTAAAGTATCAAAATATATTTTTCTAAGATTTCTTAGAAAAGACTTGATTTTAAAAATCTCATGAAAAGACCATCAATTTATTAAATTTGACAAATTTATTAATTTGAATATTAATTTGAATATTAATTTGAATATGTTCAACTTTTTGAATTTGTCAAACAAAACAATGACCAATAAATTTCCTCAAAATCAAAAAAGGATAATAAACGATCAAATTTGTTCAATTCAATAAATCAATTTCGACAAAATAAATCCTGTATTGTCCACAGGTTTGAAAATCATTATTGCCTGCTTAAAATGTTCTTGTTTAACAATGATATCGAAAGCCAGCTTGACTAAATTTATATACATATATTGATATAATATACCTTGTGCATCACATGACATTGATTTGTATCTTTTTAATAAATTCTCACTTCAAATCAAAAAGGGAGACAATAATTACACAACCTGGTATTAATTCAGTTCCTGGTAAAATTGTATTCTTGTTTCTTATTTTTAAATGTACTTTCTTTTTCAGATCAACTGTTAACCATGCACCATCAGCATTTTCGAAAAATCTTCAACGAGAGAGTAACTTTTAAAGGATTTTATTGGTAAATTATTGAGTAATAATTGAAATTGAACTTGTTCAAAAGTTGTTATATTCGAATCTCAAGTTCATACATAACAATCTGTATCCTAGAATTTCAAGAATTTTTCAGATCAGTTATAAAAATATCCAGTTAAAGTTTTTAGAATATATACTATATATATGTAAAAAATTATTTCTTAATTTTTATTTATTACTTGTATTTTAGGTTAGTGACAATAATAATTGAGAATTAGGATACTTATGCTTTGTTTACCTATTGTTCTCCGTTTTCAAAGTCTATACTTCAAATTTTAGAATCTTCCAGGCTAATGACGGAAATCTTCAAGCCGCAGGGCTTCTTATTTATAATTTTCCCCTGGGCAATAAGCTTATCCACAAGTCTCTTCGATTCCGTTCTGCATTTCTGTTATCATACCCGTTATTACGCTACATGAAACATCCACCATTTTCCATTTTAAATTTCGATCCCGTTCTAAATTCGTATTTTTTAAATCGGTATTAGCAATTCGGGGCGCATTAGTGGTAACTATGGCTAGTATATATACAGGATTTCCTCTTTAAGCCGGATCTTCATTCAGCGATATTTGTGCACCAACCTCGTCCCCAGGTTTTTTTGCCTTTTTGACAGGCGGGCGGCGAAATTACTTGTTTAGCCGTCAAGTAAGCGCTAGCGGCTTTGGCATAGGCAACAAACTCTGGGACGGGGATGTTTTGTGCACCTGAGCCGTAGCGCTCAGTTCTGAGCATGCGCAATGCCATTATTGCGTAATATTCTTTAGTCGCCGTGGTGGTCGCTGAAAAAGTAGAAACCTTTTCTAATTTTTTTCAATCGCCCGCGAACAATTACGTCATTGGGTATTTTAAGCCAATCAAAATGTTAATGTCTCAAATGTTAAATTTTCTGACGTTACGGTACGACGTCAATAACATTAATTTAACGTCAATAGCTTAATTAAATTAACTACTAGTTGCCTGACAGACAGACAGACGTATTAAAGAGACTAGTCGATAAAGCCCGTGGAGAAATCCGCATAGGCAGAAGAGGACAATGGAAAAATATGTTGTTTACGGTGTTTTGCCGACGTCAGCAATGTATATACAAAAAAACATTTGGCAAAATTTAGTTTCTCCGTTGCCTGTAATGTGTAGAGTGAAACGCTGATCAAATAATATATAGGATCGTATGTTTTCGACGAACGCATAAGGAGATATAAGGGTTTTAAAATTTTGCCGACGTCAGCAAAGTCCCCTCTAAAAAGTACAAAAAATTTTCTTTAGTGATTTGTATACCCGTTGCTATCATCATATAGATCTTGAAACGCTGATCAAGAAAATGTATAGCATCATGTACTTTTGGCGAACAGTTATTACAGAGATGTTGGGGTTTAAAGGTTTTTTGATGACGTCATCAACCTGTTCATTCCAAAACGGATGCGGGGACCAAGGTTTAGAAAACTTACCCAAATTGGTCCCAGGTGGTCCCTAGTTACCCACGCAGTAAAAAATGACTAACGTCACCACCTCGTTTCCAAGTTATTTGACCTCAAAGTTTTAAATCTAAATCTAAACTACATGCAAGTTATATTCTAATTTCAAGAACAAAAGATGCCTCTACCTGAAAATAAAGTTTGGAATGGCTTACTGCCTGCATTATTTTGCCTGTCGATTTGCGTAAGAGGCCTGGGGATTATAAACAACACGCGTCACGATGAAAGTCGTCTTATGACATCAAAATCAGGTTAAATTTAAAATATTTTTAAGTGATTAACCATTTAAATATGCCAGAGGATAAAAATTCAATCTTTAAGTTTACATTACGTTTTTTTACAATATACCAAATTTTTTTGTTTAATAATAAGGCTGTCCTTAATTGTTCGTTTGCCGTTTTCCGACTCGTAATTTTGTTGCAGCTTTTTTTTACCTTTTCGTCAGAAAAAACATAATTGTACTATCAACTCGCGTCTTCTCATGAGCCTAACTTTACTATATTTCGTTGGATCTAAATTTTGTAGCTTTAAGACATGCGCAATCTAAACGTTGCACTGGCTGACGTTAAAATATCGAAATAAATTGATATTTAGATGTTTTCATTACGTGTTAAAAAATTAACTCCAATTAGCGCACCTGCTTATCGCGAATTAACGCCAGATGGAAACCAAGCTTTAATGGCAAATATTTCTAGCCCAACGAGAAAGCAATAAACTGGGTCGACGAGTAAGCTAGAGCTTAATATAGTTACTTATAGACTGATGCTATCATCAGAACATGGTGTCAGTTGAAATGTTACTTTGACTTTCATGAAACTTTAATAGCTTGTTTTTAAGATGGACTAATGTTTTTTGCAGTTGAGCACTACACAACAGTCACACCAAACATTGGCACCATCTTTACTAACTTCAAACACATCAGCGTAAATACATACAATTAATACCGATCATTCTAAACAAATATGGCAGCTGCTTGAAGTGCGTTAAATATCTTATCACATCCTCTAGCTAGCCATGTATAAATCTTAAAGGGGAAGTTTGCAACCTCGTCCCCAGGACCTCTTTTCGCTTTTTTGATATCGGGGATTATATTTTCATAATCAATAGTCATAAAGAAAAAAAACGGATACCATAATTCTTTTCAAGTGAAACCCTCTTTTTTCTGAAATAATCTGTGTTAAACAAGCGTAAAAACACCTCCGTATATTGACCCCTTTACATTTTTACGAAGGCTGGGTCGAGTTTGAACTATGACGTTTTATAGTTCAAAACGCGAAGTTCGGTGTTGGGGATTAGGTGTAATCACATGAAGAAGTATTTTGTCTATATATTTTTATTATTTTAATATGCCAAACTGTGCTGCCATCGACTGTACAAATCGAAGTAGCGACAATAAAAAGACAGAAAAGGATAAGGGGAGCGAGAAAAATAAGGAGGTAGAGAGCGAAAAGCTGACGACAAAAGACGAAGATAAATAATGAAAGAAAAAATCGGGTAGTCTGTTATCAGATTCCCAGTGCGAAAAAAAATAAAGAGCATCGAATGGCCATATAATATAAAAAGAAGTGGTACCTTGCCGAAAGACTCTGGATTTTAAATTTGTTTTCGACATTTTGAACCAGAATGCTTCGAAAGTTTTGTTAGCTATGTTTGTTAGTAGTTATGTTTGTTAGCTATGTTTCACCAAACAGCCAAACATTGCATCGCCCCTTAAATTATTGAGGGAAGATAGTGCAGTGGTTAGTACTGGTTTACGAAGACAAACCATCCCAAAGGTTTCGGCTTCAGTTATACATTGTTTTTCTTAAAAGAAAAACCTTTAAATTAACCCCCGTCACAAGTTTTAATTTTTGAGCACACTTTCTCATTCGATTTGTAAAGGTGAATAGAATAAAACAACCACCGTTGTGATTTTTTGTGATGTTGTTTTGGCAGTAGCAAATAATACTGAATAAAATATGTGCGAAGGAGAGTTGAATGATTTGGAGATAAAACTCATGTTAGGCAAAATATTTTGGGAGAAGTTTTGAGTCAGTTATCGTGCTGCTCGTTGGCATATTTTTTTATCAAAGCTAGTATAGGGGGTCATTATAACCAGGATTTTCCAAAAAACACGGTCAAACTCTCATAAAAAATATCATACAGAATTTCACTTGTGACGTCACAACTTTTCGTCACGCTCCATTGCACAAAATACCGCTAATAATCAGCAAAAAATCATGCGCAACAACAAATGAGCCCACAACGCATGCGCAGTAACATCAGTGCTATCATACGCAAGTGGAGTAAAGTCCCCATCATGCGGTGCAATCTTCGGACTTTGTTGAAATCTGTATATATAAATGAGTTGGCTTAGGACGCAAGGCTCGTGCAACAAGGCTGTTTTCATGTACGTGCCGGACAGGTTCAAGACGCAGGACATGTGCAGCAAGGCTGTTGAAAAAAATCCTCACATGCTAGAGTACGTACCAGACCGTTTCAAGACGCGTGCAACAAAGTTGTTGAGGAAAAGGCCTATATGTTAGAGCATGTCCCCGAAAGGTTCAAGACGCAGGACATGTGCGGCAACATGTGAAATTCATAAGTTATCTTACAACCCTTCGGGGTTATAAGATGAAATCAAAATAATACTATAATAAATGTGCATTAACTGTCAGCAATCAAAATTCGATATATTTGGAAGTGCAGTATTCATGACCTTTATGGCTGGCATTGGTATCTCCCTACCACTTATGGCCTTAACATTAGTACAAGAATCAGAGAGGGAGAAGGAGAATGAACGAAAGATCCAGGGCCTAGAGGATCGTCTTGATGCCTTAATAAATGGATGAACAATGTAAGGACTGCTAAGGGGTACTTGACGAATATGACAGGTGTAGCTGTGGGCGCAGGTTTGTGGTAAATGGTAAATTATTGTGCTGGTAGTGCTATCATGAATATATCACGTATAATGGGGGTGGCTGCGTATGTACAATGACATGCAATTCCCTGAAGTCGTTTGAATTACAATAAAAAGAATGCTGAAATTTGAGAATGAGCTTGTCAACCCTAAAATATTCTACAACTTTGCCACTACGTTTACAGACATTAATGATATCAACGTGGACTACCTGACAGTGTCGGATCCCATTCCTGTTAATGGGGATAAGGATCAACGGTACATCATAGGGTACCATACACGAGACCTCGTGGTATCCCTGAGAGTAAAGACACCTAAAATATGGTCCCCGAATGGAGTGACCCGGTACAACGCCAATGCCGTACCAGCGATGAGTCTTGATTTCGAAGAGTATCCCGACTGGGTTGCGAAGTATCGTCAAATATGGAACAAAATCGAAGAGTTGATCTCTGAGCAATTGACGACGGAGCCTGTAAAAAAGGACCGCTACGTGAACACCAAGCTTAAATACTACAAGGACGCGATCACTACTAAATTCCATGGTATGCCAGTACCGTATGATGAGCCATGCCAAGCCAGTGCAATCATAGCTATTTCATCGGTATATATACAGGGTAAAAACCACTACCCCCAGGTACATATTGTGGAATGTCGATACAAGGACTTTAAAAAAGAATGGCTGCTGGGTGAGGATTAGAAAACCCATATATTTTATAGGCCCTGCAAGGCCTATAAAATGTATATAAAATTAAGGCTTGTAAACAGGTGGAGAATCTAGATACCGCTGGCATACTGTACAGACTGAAGTTTTTTTAAGACGTCGCTTCTGCCCTCTTCCCGACCTTTCGCAACTAGCTGAGCACGTTCTCGTTCATTGATGGAGTCAACAATCCGCCTAACACGCTGTCTCATCTGTTCCTTTAGCATCATATATTTCTGCTTCTCCTGCATGATCAGACTAAACTCGTAGTCGCTGATAACCCCGTTTTCTACGGCCTTTCATATAAGATCAACGATGGAGTTAAGCTTAGCCTCAGCGACTACCCTAATTGCCTCATGTTTCTTGGCCTTCACACCAAGCCTCTTTCCGGCATTTCTCAGACCTGCCTGTCCAACTCCCACGGCGATTGTAATACCCCCCATCGCTATACAAATCGGAACACCAAGACCTGAGGCCAACGCCCCAATTCCGACGCCCAACGTTACTATAGTAATACCCAGCAGCCCGTGGTCGCAATACCTCATTCAGGTCCCGTGCATTTTAAACGTCTTGGCAAGTCTATCCCGCTCCTTAATTTCCCTTCTCAGATACTGTTCAATTTCTTCGATTTTTTTGAGCCTGTAGACCTGGCTTTCCTCCGGCATGTCCGCGCTTTGTGCAGGTGGCGCGCTTGATAAATCTAGGTATAGCTTTGTGATATCGCTCATTTATTCTATCAGCAAATGCATCGTGAGGCCGGTGAACGAAACGTTTTTCTCGTGGTGATATTCATCCGTTAACATAAACTCGAGACGGTCTGTGGAGCCCTTCAAGGGAAGGTATATCGGGGCGCCAAAACTCCAAGTCAGCATGTCCCCCCAAGCGTTTAGCTCCTTAGTGGGAAGCAAGGCCAGAATCTTAGACTTTTTGCCATCAAGTAGGCAGTCGTCTTCATCCAACTGTGGACAAACGAGTCTCAATCTATGGTAAACGTCAGTCCTGTAGTATGCATCGTGGTCGCCCTCCTTGTAAAATTTACCATCATCCGGAGCGGGTAGGCCCAAGAGCTCTTGCAGTGGTCTGTTAATCACCACCGTATACCCGTCACTGACACGTAGCCTGCAGAGTCCATTTTTCATCGCAAACAGTTTGATTTTATCCCCTGCCTGACTGTTGACGATACTCGCCAGATCCTCGATCTTGTACAGGCCGTTCATAATGGCAATACGAGTGGCCCTCTGATCAGGCCCTGCCTTACGGATAGTGAAGTCGTTGTTGCTGTAAATGTTCAACCATATAGATCGAATACTGATGGATTTCAAGGCAATCCTACTATCCTGTCCCAGGTAGTCCTCAAATATCGTAGGCTTTACAATGTCTGTGATATACAGTTGCTTCATCTTTGTTTTAAAACAAAAGATCAATATCTACTCATACAACCCCAAGGCAAAGTACAAGTCCAACAGGGGGTAATGGCCACTTGTCGTAACCAACTTGGAGCATCAGGACCTGTACGTGTCTATAGAATCACACATTTCTGTGGTATTCCCCGAGTTTACCAAGTATGCCATCAAAATTCCAACCAATATGTTGAATGACCCTGTCAGAATGGGATGGAAGGGACAAGCGCTAGACTACTGGAATGTGCAGGTGAATTTCGCAACCCATTGCGCAAGCACTGCATTAGGCATCTCCGCTAAGCACCTAACAGGCTCCGTGCCCCTTGTTAACGCCATCTTTAAATTCCATGTCTATTACCACATGCGTCGCATATTGGCAAGGATGAAGGTACCCATGCCTTATAACGATGGTTTTGCACAGTACAAAAACCCCTATTCCACATCCGGGTATGCACAAGTATGCCGTGAGTACGGTGCAGATCCCAATAGTCTCTATAAATTTGGGTCGGTAAGTGCCTCACTCACCAACGGCTCATGGTGGCCTCAGGTTGATGGTGATTGGGTCAAATTCATCCTACCAACAAGTCAAGGCCTGACGTCGGAAGGTCTAACAAAGCTAAGTGAAAGTATCCGGGCTTACGTGGTCTTGTTGCTTGGATCGCAGGCAGGGGCCAAGGCATCCCTACTCGGGTCTGGTGCGGATAACTATACGGCCAGGCAAATTCTGTTGCAAAAATTTGAAGCCATGGTGCAACGTTAGGAAAATGTAGGGCAGGACATAAGCTAATTCCAAAAAGTGCTCCAATATGCCCGAACTCCGGTTAATTTTGCTGTTATGCCCAGCGCGTACATGTTACCCTCAGATATGCTCTTGCGTATAGGTAAAATTGAGGGTTATAACAACAACATCTAATTGCACCTGCCAATGTAAACGTTGGGGTCCAAGTTGATGTGAATAACAAGCCTATTGTGAGGCATACTACGCCCCCTATGCATAGTAACCTCCCAAGCATACTATACCCCCTATACATACCACAGCACCTAGGCATACCATACATACCACAGCACCTAGGCATACTATGCCCCCTAAGCATACTACACCTCCTAGGCATACTATATCTCCCAGGCATGCTACGCCTCCCATACATCCTCCCGAACAACCCCCACAAAACCAACATGAGGATACCAAGGCCGCGTTGATCACAACAGGGGTAGTGATCATCATTACCTACATCTGGCTTAAAAAATAGTTCATATTAGACCTTTCCAACATAGACCACGACAAACCCAACGGCAGCAGCGATTGCCATGTACAGATGCCTGGCTGCGTATTCGACAACGGTTGCCGCTACCCTCAAAAAGAAGGATACAATAGTACCCATAATCCCAGGTAATGCAGCACCTGCCTTACCTGCCAAATACTTCAGGAATTTACCCAATCGTTCCAGCTGCTTCTCTACAAACCCCTTCCCTGCGGCACCCCCAGCGGCACCTCCAGCGGCGCTTCCCCCTGTAGCTGCAAGTACGATGGTGCTTATCAGTAGACCAATGGCAGAGACTATGCTGGCTATAGTTATACCCTGCCCCTTGAAGAGGATCTTTAGCTTTTCAAGCAGGGACGTGTCATCTCCGGCGTTTTTCATCAACGTTTCCTTGATGGTCCTCAGCTGGCCGTAAATCTGGGAGGATAATAAACTATGGGCATTTTGCGTGGCCTCTTTTTTATCGTTCAATTTTTCAATCTTATCATTAAGATTTTCTATTTCTATATCAATGTTAGCCTTTTGCCCCCGGCTGCCCCGGCCTTCTTCCTCTCAAGCTCTTTCACCTTAGCCTTTGCCTTGTCAATCTCGCTATCATACGAAATTATCTTGCCCGCTAAGCTTTTCAGGTTACCCCTTAGGGTTTGGAGTTCGAGGTTAAGCCCCCTTCTTTCACGTTCAGTGATACCTTCATCGGTGCCGCCAAATGAAGTTTCTTCCATAAGGCTCTCCGTGGCATCTACAATTTCCTCTATCGATTCCATCGAAATGATATCATCAGCCATATCCTTCCTCACAATGTCATCAACCTTTTGCCCAAGTGCCTGAGCCGCTGCCTTACCCCTGTTGGGTGTAGTAACATAGTCGGGAAAACCCATACTCCGCACGAGCCCTGCCTGCAATTTCCTGATTATCTCCCCGACAGCTCGCAACCCACCCCTATTTTTTGTAATTAATACTGTAAGGTCTATGCCATTGAAAAAAATACGTTTCCCCTAAATTCATCGTAAGGTATCGCAATAGGATTAGTTAGCCTCGGATCCTTACTAAGAACTTCGTAGAGCTCGTCGACCTTTGATCTTTTCAGCTCCTCCCTCTGCCCCGAAAGCCTATCCCCTGGAGCACCCTGTTGTTCTCCTCCCGTTGAAGGTCCTGGCGTTGATGGAGGCTTTGGCGTTGATGGAGGATTTTCGGGTTTATCATCCCTCCCGCCCTCATCCGGAGGATCGTGATCAAATACTGGATTAGTTGGCATTTATTTAAAAGATTTCCCTTATATAATAAAATGAGTAACGTCTTTGGAACTACATTGGATCCCTACGCAGAGACGAAGCAGCTTTTTGGTATCAAAGGACGAAAGCAACGGGTTCAGATATCTAACATACCCTCTACAATCAATCAAAATGAGGACCTGTACGTGGATATCCCCAACATGCGACGGGACGAGGTTATATTTCCAGGGTCCATCAAACTCCTATTTGATTTGGAAGTGACGGCTACCAATACAAAACGCACCATCGTGTCGAATATCGGCAAAAGCCTGGTGTGGGACTTACGCATTACTTTGAACGGCAACGAGGTTCAAAATATCAGCGATTTCAACACCTTCGCAGTATACCGGGATCTATGGCTACCCAAATTTGACAGGGACAACAATCTCATTCTTGAAGGTATCAACCCCAACGACGGGACCACCCGGGCCCTGCAGGTCAAGGCCACTGACCATGTAGGTACCGACGAGGAGAAGGCTATTGTTGCAGCCTATGGTAATACGTTCTGTATACCCCTCGGCAAGATGTTTGAACTCACCGGAGACCTACCCTTTTATCCAGCGGGTTTATATGACAGATTGCAGTTCATTCTGCATTTCGCACCGCATGCTGACATTATAAAGGATGGGGGCACGGCTACCGTGGGATCTACGGCAGCCAAGGCGGCAGATGCTGCGTACAAGATCACCAACATCAAGCTAGGGTTTGACAAAGTGAGCCATGAAGGCCTGGCAAGTGCCATGATGTCAAGGTATGCAAGATTAGCACTACCCTATGAACGGATCCTGAGAAGCAAGGTGGTGACTATGAAAAAGGCCGATACCAGCTACAACCTTCAGATTGACACCCCGGCGAAGAGTTTGAAAGGCGTCCTGCTACTCTTTATAGATCCTGGGAAAGTGAAGGCTTATTCCGGCGACAACGAGGTTTTTTACAATCCCAAAATCGAAAAAATATCCATCACCGTTGAGGGAGAGCCCAATGAACTGTATAGCCATGCCATGCTTCCCAAGGATCACCTGGAGCAGATTGTCAACCTCTTTGGTCGTCACGACTCTTCGGTAACGATTGGCCAATTCTTCAATGAGCGCTACGCCCTGTTCATTGATTTCAGAGCATCTCTTGACCCTGCCCTGCATGGTTCAGGAAGACCCCTGCAACGCCTTAGTGACGGCATCACGTTGCACATGACCAAGAAAGCCGACGGCACTGGGGACATCCGCTGCTATGTGTACTTGCTTCAAGATGCGCAGTTGAATATCTTAGATGGCCGTTATCATTCTGTGGAGTATTAGTGACCATAATTTGTATTTGTCCTCAGAGGACAAATACAAATCAATATGGAAGGAACCAAGAGCTGCCAAAAATGTAAACACTATCTTTCTTTGGACAATTTTAGGATCAAGGGAAAGGGTCAATTGACAAAAATGTGCATCAAATGCCTCGATATTAAGAGGGCGTCGCGGGAACGTACAAAGTGCCCCCATCAAAGGCGGAGATCCACTTGTAAAGAGTGTGGGGGAAGTGAGATTTGCCAGCATGAAAAGAGAAGAGCTTGCTGCAAAGAATGCAAGGGCAGTCAGATTTGTCCTCATGAGAAATTGAGGTATCGCTGCAAGGACTGTGGGGGCAGTCAGTTTTGTAAGCATGAGAAATTGAGGTATCACTGCAAGGAATGCAAGAAGAGCAAACACTTGGAGGGAACCAAGAAGAGTAAGCACTTGGAGGGAACCAAGAGCTGCTCAAAATGTAAAAAAGTGTTGGCCCTAGATGAATTTAGGGTGTTGAAAAATGGAAAGACGGTAACAAGTTGTTTGGTTTGCCTGGATAAAAAGAAGGCCATAAGGGAACGTAACAAATGCCCCCATGGTAGGCGGAGGTCCCAATGTAAAGAATGCGGTGGTAGGGATATATGCCAGCATGAAAAAAGGAGGGCCTATTGTAAGGACTGTAAAGGCAGTCAGATTTGCGAGCATGAAAAACAGAGGGCTTGCTGCAAAGACTGCAAGAAGGGCAAACAATAAATGGCAACGATTGCTGTTATTGTTGCAGGCGCTGCAATCAACGCATTAGCATTTAGTGGCACCAATTTCCTATTCAGTAAACTTGCAGGACACGGTGAGGCCGAGCGGAAAAGACACGATAAGGCTATGGAACAACTACAGGCAGCCCAGGCACAGTGGGTACAAGACCGACAGGCTAAATTGGATTGGTTCGCTGAACAACGGGAATTGCAATTAAAGGCCGGCAAGAGCTTGGGAGAGTTGGATGACGACATGTACAAATTCTATATAGCCTCAAACAAGAAGGCCCCGATATTGGCTGACTATTATACACCCTCAAAAGAGCAACAGGATGGTGAATTGACTTTCATTATTGGCTCCCTATCTCTGCTACGGTTCGTAGCATACAAGTATTTGTAAAACGTTTTTAACATGTATAATAAAGACATGTCAAAAGCATCACATAGTATTACCGATGAGGAGGCGGAAAAGCTAAGCAATATATACTACATGCCGGAACATCTCTGGACCGGGCGCAAGGCTATCAAATTACTCGCGAGGGAGAGCGGTCTATCCAAAAAGAAGGCCACCCACTGGCTATCCAGGCAGCTGCTCTGGCTCCGACATATCAGAGGTCCAAAACGTATTGATTACCCTCATTTCACCATTACAACACCCAATGAGATGCACCAGTTTGATCTACTCTATATGCCACACGACAAACTATATGGTAGCACCTACAAGTACATTCTCACGGGTATTGACGTGGCCTCAAGGTACAAGGTGGCTAGGCCTCTGCGTAGCAAAAAAGCCAGCGAGGTCGCGGAGATGATCAAAGACATCTACAAGGCAGGACCTTTACACTACCCAAAAACCTTCCAATTTGACAATGGTTCCGAATTTAAGTCAAATGTAACCAAGCTGTTGGAAGATAAGGGTGTGGAGATCAAGCGGGCTACCACCAAATATCATCATACGTTTACGGCCTTTGTAGAGAGCTATAACAAGGTACTCGCGGAAAGGCTCTTTAAGCCCCAGGATGCACAGGAGTTGGTCTCTGGCGAGCCTAGTACCATTTGGGTCAAGCACCTGTACACTATCGTCAAAAGTCTAAACAACAGCAAAACTGCCATGATCGGTATAAAGCCTAACAGGGCGATTAAACTCGAAGATGTCCCACTTGCAAAAAGTCAGCAATATCCCGAGGAAAAGCCCTTACCTGAGGATGGTTTGTACCTTTATCTGTTACAACCAGGCGAAGAGCATGGTGACTGTAAAAGACGCGCAACTGACGCCTTTTACAGCAAACATACTTACAGGCTGGATAGGGTAGTAGCAGGTAGTCGTGTAATTTACTATTTGAAGGACGGCCCTGATCGTAGCTTCGTGTCAGAAGAGTTGATGCTTATTTCAGAGGATGTTCAGGTACCTCCAGATGTTATCAAGGAGTGGTAAAATGTTTTCACGGGTTCACCTAGGGCATCCAGATCTATTTCGTCATCCTCGTCATCATCTTCATTCGGATCCCTTAAATAATCCAAAGGATGTTGGGTGTAGAAAGGGTATCCATAGACGATGCCTTTGATGACATTGGGTTCATTTTCCAAATCAATATCAATCAATCGTCTATCTGGTATAGGAAAGTTGAGTATATTGCCTATTCTTGCCAAGTCAGCCAAATCTGATAGCTTCAAGTCCCTATCCTTGATGACCTGATAACAGAGTGCCCCATAGTTGTTCTCTTTAGCCGCAACGATATGCAGCCCTAGACGTTCAATATCATCCTCTAAATCCTCGTCGATCTCGCTTCTTACAAATGTACCCCATGCTTTTTCGCCTGACGCTACCCTGCCTAAAAGCTCTTCGTCGGTTTTATATTCAAATCCTTCATAGTATACTCCATCTCGATATTTAAAATTTTCCAGGCAGGTAGGACAATATCCAGCCACTGACCCTGCCTTGATACAACAGTGTAGCACGGGTACTTGTATATCGTAGTTGATTGTAAATTGATTTTTTTTATGTATGCTTCCATCTTTTGATATTTCACCGGCCTTTAGTATACGGCCAAACGGGTCAAAAATGTATATTCCATAGGGAGGGGTTGGGAACCCACCACTAAATGAGGCCTTTGATGCTATATGATGTGGGTAGTCATGCCCATTTTTCCCTCCTCCTCGCATACCTGATCGGGGGCATCTCCGAGATGCCCCCTTGGACCCTACTATTTCAGGCCTGGTAGATAGGAACATTGAAGGTATCATACCAATTTTAGTCTTCATTTAGGGTGTATGTACCACATACACCCCCTATTTCTTCTCTTGTTTTAGGGTTGGTTTGAAACCAATATATGATGTGAGGATAATTTTTACTACCCGCAGGAGTAGTAAAAATTGTGTTTGGTTGGGTGTGGACAGATCTGTCCACACCCTGGAGGCCGGCGAATGCGTCGCCTATTCCCCGAGCTCCAGGAGACGTTCATGTGTGTAGTGTTCGCCGAGCCTAAAATGTCTGACCCTCTCCGAGTTTACTTCGATACATCCACGCTCTCGAAGCCAGTTGTAATGGACAATAGAATTCGGGGTCTCTGCCAGTACCACAATCTCACCCTTGGGGTAGTCAACAAGCTTGTTCCGTATTTTTTGCGCCACATACCCCTGTTGACCACAGATGGCCAGGTATGGCCAGGGATCGTCGTTGTTCTTCTGGATAATTACCATACTGTTATCCTTTCCAGGATCCTCGAGATGGGGCACGGCACGTTGCTGTAGCTCCTCAATTTCATCCCCCAACACCACGAGCTGTTTGTCTCTATCGTCCAAGTCATCCTCAAGGGCTTGACGCTGCTCCTTGAGTTCATCCTGTAATTTCTCAACACCTTTTTGGGCTAACCAAGAGATTAGTTTTACTGCCTTTGTTTTCCTAGAACGGTGTGTAATTTCAAGGGCCCCTCCCAACGTGACGAAGATGTCATGCCGGTTTTTCCCTCCTCCTAGCATACCTGACTGGGTGTAGTCGCCAACTACACCCAGTATACCCTCTATTTCTCCCCTTGATTTTGTCATATGGCGATCAAGACCATACTGCCTAGCATTTGGAATACATAGGAATCTTTCGAGGTCAGCACGTTTGAACAGAGGCCGGTTTTGTTCATCAAACAATGTTTCAATTGATCCTGCGGGCACGGTGTTGAATAGCGAAAGCTGCGACGACATTTTCTATATACCAATGCTTGGTCAGAGGATTTCACCGTGGTAATTTGAGAATCTTCCAGGTCCTAGGGTGTTCCAACCTCACGTACAAGCACACATGCTTAGATTTTTTCAATTCAGCCTTGATATCATCCCAATCGGATATCATGTTCGTCTCTTCGTCTATCATTTTCATGTCACTCCTCTCATGAGGGTACCACAAAAATAGGGCCTTCTTCTGCCTCCTCAGATTCTTGGGCAAAGCCGTATACGATTGCGTGAGTAGCCACAAACTATGCTTGCGGTGCCTGCCTGAAATAGCTAACTCAAGCAGGGGTTGACGTTTTTTATCAAGGCATTCGTCAGATATCATGTCGTCCACCACGAATAACGTCTCTTCACCTGCCAGCAACGATGATCCAGTCAAACAATTGATCCTTGGGGTCTATCAGGAACACATATTTGTCCTTCCAGAGCGAGGCCCTTTCAAGGTATGTCTTATTCCATCGTAGGGTAGGACACAAGATGATGATATTATTGTAGTGCTTTTTATACTCATTCTCGAGGAGGTCCAAAACACGTTGTGTTTTCCCACAGCTTGTGGGTCCTGTGAAGATTGCTGTATGTGGGTCCCTTACAGCATCCAACATTTATTAATAATAGGACCATTTCCTATTATGGATTTTAGGGTATATCGCGGCACATGTTGAACAAATGAACACACCACCGTGATTGTTCACCAAAGACCCCCGGCATGCAGGGCAGAGCTTGGTATTTTGGGTCTTATATTCAAGGGGTAGAGGATCAAACACTATCTTACCCTCTAGGCACCGCAATACCTTGCGATACATTTTAACAAGCAGTTCCTTTTCCGGGCTGACAAACTCGAGGGGCGCTACGATGAGTTCGGCGTACTGGGATATAATGTCGTATGTCAGGAGGGTGTAAAGAAGTAGGTAATTCTCATCCTGTCCAAGCCCTCTAATTTCCCTGTCTATTCCAATGGGGTCTACTTCGTGTTCGATAACAGGGTCCTTGCATTTGGCACGCCGCCTCCCCTTCGCCTTAGCAAGGCAACCTATACAACTCTTCGTCCTACCATTACCCCTAATCTTGAACATGTCTGGGGCCAGGATGTGCTTGCATTTCGAACAACATTTGGCCTCCATTTACTATGAAGGTACTCGCCTTGTGTAATGCCTTGGCAACATCGGTAAGCGTTGGAGACCTGCCAGTTTCCTGATACTTAAACGGTACCTTGTGATCAATGTGCAAAAACTCGTAGTCATCCCATGTCATACCCTCGGAAAACTGGGCTTCAATATGAGCCCTACAGATAGCTATGACCTCCTTGTTTTCATGTAGGGGCCGGTTGCGGAGGCGGCACCCTGCGCGATCCTTTGAAGCCTTGTTGGAAGCGAGGCAGGTGATGCATTGCCTTAGCGTTTGACCATTACGCTTGATCCTAAAATGGTTCAATGGGAGATAGTGTTTACATTTTGTACATTTTTTACCCTCCTCCATGTTGATTTCCATCTCTCGTAGGGAGATAGAAATTTTTAATAGGCGCTCATTTGGGTTTAGGCACAATGGACGCGGGGATCCATTTTTTGGAGACAGCCATTTCACGACTCGCCCTACCTGCAGCAAAGTACGCCGTCATCTTCAGGACGTCATTCATGTCCATTTTTGCAGAGGGTCTCGTTATGCCTAAGAATTTCTACCTGCCATGGCATAGGCGAACGTGAAGCTAAGGTCCACAACGGTTTCGTATAACATGTCTAGGATCTCCTTTTCCTTCGGTGTAACGTTGCTTGTTGTCATTTATTATAACATTTTGAAGAATTCGGGATGAGCTTTGCCCTTTTGGGGATCAGGGGTGGGCTTGTGGGATTCTCCATTATTTTTGCCTCCTCTACCAAACTTGTACCACACCCCAACCCCTATCGCCAATATGGCCAGCGTACCGACCCCATACATGTAGACATTGTCTATTGACTTACTAGGAACTGCGACAGGTTCTTGATCATCTGGTGAAGTACCTTTGCCCACGTTCTTCTGTAGGTCGGATCTTGTTCTTTCGGTTCCCTTCCGCAAGTCTCTTGCCAGCAGCAACACGACCTTCGTTCTTCTTGGTTATGGCTTGATTAGTAGACTCCTCACTCATTTGTTATAAGTCTTATGGCTTATAAGAAATTTCAATGTAGGCCCTCAAAGATCTTTCTCCTTGGTCTCCACCTCCTCTTCTTTTTTGCTCATATGTCTAGCTGTATGCCCCACCACCAAGATAGGCGCTAAACACCTCCCAATTGTGCAGTACACGAGGACCCCGAGGTCTGTCATGGCGTCTCGTATAATGGGGTCATCCTCGATATCCTTTCGGAGCTCGTCAACATTGTCAATATCCACGAAATTTCCAATCAAATTTGCGTACATGCCGACTACGTGAGTAGACAGTGCTCTAGCCGTCTTCTCTCCCTTCTCTTGGAGCTCACGTGGTACATACTCGGCATTCACCTTTTCTACCGCCTCATCAGGGGCCTTGTCGATAAAGCTTTCGGTACATTTTTTAGGTAGTAGATGCCCCTTGCCCTTACGTAGGGCTTCTTTCAAGGCTTGGCGTTTGTCGGTGGGTTTCTCTACATGTTCAAAATTTTCTGAGGCTGTGTCGAATACTTGTGCAAGATCTGACATCTTTATTAGTAACTTTCTGTAATGGAAAAAACAAAATGCGACCAGGGCATACGGTAGAAGTACAGCGATATACAAACACACTTCCATTTAGTAATTAAAAAACAAGTGGGGAGGTATGTACCCCATCGTCATGTACAACTCTTTTGTCGTAAAAGGCCGAGAGCCCGAGCTTGTTTTGTTCGTACGTAACCATACCCTGGTTGTGTACCCGAAAGACTACGTGTTTGGCCATGTCTAAACCACCCCTCAGCGCACTCATGTATCTACTCCAGGTCACAGCATTTTGTCTCTTTGACATGCCCTTACATGAAAATTTCGTACCTTCCTTGCCCTCGATGAAATAACACTTGGCTGTCAGGGCAATCATCCGAAACCCAATGAATTCCGCTTTGAATAACCCTCCTGTTCGACTCGAGTACTTATTAGTGACGAGCCAGTTTTTTACATCCTCATCATACTCGTCAAGCAGTTCGGGGCGAACGACATCTCTTAACTCTTCCCCAGATATGGCAAAATAGACACTGTCAGTGTCCATATACACATACTCAAAGTCTCGACGATCCACATACTTGTCCAGAAAATCGTAGTAAATTTCCAACATACGAAGTTTGGCCAATTGATATACCGCAATACCACACTGGTAGGCTCTATCGATACTACACTTGTGCTTGCCCCTTCTTACCTCATACGCATCTCCAATCTCTTCAAGATCCTCTAGGTACGGGCTTCGGAGGGCTGCATCAACCTCCTTTTCATCCCTCGTAAACGTAGTATTTGCGTGCCTCGCCAAATCTTCAATCATCTTGCCGTAGAACGAGTTGCCTTTCAACTTTGCTGTATCTCCCGCAATGCGCTTGTCGGGGTCTTTATCAGCCTGTCGTCGTGCATCGGCAATCTCTTCCGGGAACCATTCAAAGGGCCTACCTCTAGCATACTTAAGAAATTGGTAAAAGGCAGTCACTTTCAGCCCATGGTCAAGGTACCATTTTAGCACAGGGGTATACAGTAGGATTTTTTCAGTCTTTAGCAACCCCAAAAACCTACGTGTACCCGGAGCACGCTTGCGACCCGTAGTTTTTAAGTACCCGTGCATGTGCTCGGGGATTTGATCATCAGGTATCTCCTTGACGACAAACAGGGGAGCCATTTCGCCGAATTTGTCACGCAGATACTCAGGTACCTCGATATCAACCTGGGCAAAGCCAAACAACGACCCATCCACCACACCTCGCACCAGTAGCTCTAAGTTATGTGCTGATGTCGGTGTGGCCACCCTGATCAACTGTTCCTTCCCACAAGGAAAGTCTTGCATCAAGGTACTCGGGTAGAGCATGTTTGAGTCGTACCCTAGAATGGTCCTACACTTGTGGGGTTCGCCGTACACGTGAGATCTGATACCCGTCACGTCTCGTTCATGGTATCTACAGAATACGATCGCGGGACCACCCACCATCCCCGTCCGCAAAAGGTCGTAGGCCTCATTCTTCGTGCATTTTTCACATGCTTTCTGTACCTGTTTACAACTCTTACAACTTTTGGTGTAGCAAGAGTCCTCGCACCTATGCCTGCATGGGTCTCCCGGAGCGTATAGCTCTAGCTTGGGGTTCAACCGTAGGGACTTGTTCAGAACGTAGCGCATTGATACACCCGGGATACTTACCGCGTTCTTCAAAATATCGATTTCATCCCTATAATACTGCAGCCTCGTCTTGTTCACGGCTTCAATGAAAAGTTCCACATCGGCTAGGTTGTACTCGCGCAGCCAGTCCATCATGGTGACACAGCCCCGCCTGTAAAACTCAGCGCGGAATGTCTCGTACTCCTCGCCAGATAGTGTGTTTCTCCCACTTAGACGGCTATAAAAGTCCTCGTGAGCCACAGGCCCAACATGGTTCAAGTTGTCGTGGCTCGTCAACCATTCATACGGAAACACGAGCTTTTGCAGCTTACATTCCAACGACTTGCACCAACCGGCATAGCTTAGGCCAGGAGCAAGGAAATTTTTGATGTCGAGAAATTTAAACCTCGGGGTGGTGAGGAGCATGTAGTCGTTATCTTTTTTCGCCACCTTGATCTTATCGCCTTGCGCGATCTCTTCAACAAAATACCGCTTGATCAGGTTGATGTCGTACTTGCCAGAATTAATCCCGATTACAGATACTTGGCTTGCTCACTCGTTCCACAACTCCTGGTTCTTTTTGGAGAGCATGTCAAAGTCGTCAGGCTTCGGGTACATTCTCCCGGCCTCCTTCACAATCAGGGTATGCCTCTTTTCCAGCTCTTCCACAAACTGTTTAACCAAGACCTTGGGATTTTCGTGCTCGATGAACGTCGGGTCCCCATTCAAACTATCGGCAATACCAACTACCGGAACATGTCTCGAAAGGTATGTTAGATCAGAGGTTTGCTGGTAATTTAAAGGTGATAGGAGGGCTTCAAAGTCAAATACAATATAGCGGGGGTAGGGTTTGAATTCCTTCTGAAAGTACCTCTTGATTTTGGGTGGTTTCTCACATTCCCAAGCTGTGACGAGGTTGTACCCCTGTTCCCGTATCATCCTTTCCTTAGACTGGGTTGCAGTGTAACGAGTCTTGTCCGCTTTGGTTCTCTCGGACAGACAGGGACATCCGTGCCACTTACAACCGTTGTACTCGTAAACAGTTTTTGTGACAGGTTCATACCCATCTACCTTCCACTCCTTTTTGCCATCACATATAACGCGTTCACCACCATGACCACATAGGGCATGATGAATATGCCTTCCGCTTTGTTTTGACATGTATTCTATCCATTTTGATGCATCATAGCTAAAACCCTCATCGTAAAAGACCTTCTCGGCCCTGCTCGGCATACGTTTGACCTTCCCCCCTTTGCAGATAATCGTCGTCTTGACACCCTCGCATTCGTTCCCCTTATGCCGTGATAGGTGGCTGCTTTTGGTAAACAGCTGTTTGCATACCTCACATTCCCATTTCTGTTGGGCCAGCACGTCTAAATCCTTGATGTAGAAACAGTGCCCGTGCAGCATACCAAGATTGATAGTGTCAAAACCCTTTTTGTACTGCTTTTGCCCATAGACGAGTCTCCATGGTGCCTTCCCTGAGTTTGTCTTGGGCTCAAAGACTCTGATGTTGATCTTGAATTGCTTGGCAACTCCCTCCAGATCCACCAGCCTTGTGGGGCGCACGTCCCTACGCTTAAGCTTAGGGTCCTCGTAGTACTTTCGGGCTAACGTGAGGGCTGGCCTTGTTAGAAACTCTGTTCCTCGTTTTACGTTAACCCTCTCTTTTACAGCTAGGCATCTCCAAAAGCATAAGTTGTCCGTTCTAGCATCTTCGCCATCCATGGCGTATATGCACCTCTTATTTCGCAGCCAATCTGGGAGAGGGCCGCATCCCAAAAGGGGCTCACGTGTGCTTATCACCTTGATCTGTACGTGATCGAAGACAATTTTGCCCTCATATGCCCCGGGGGTCTCGGTGGTCCAAACAGGTGGTAAATAAGCCTTAGTCCAAAACTCACCATCCTCCAAATCAAGACGCTTCATTTCACATTCCTCAACGAACACTTCGATTTCCTCTATGCTTGACAGCGACCCGGAGCTCTTAGTTTTGTGATATAAAGATACACCACCTCCACCTTGGTAAATATCACAGCCGAAGCTATACACAACTTTAACACGCATTTCTTTGTGTGGCGTAATTTTTCGCATAATCGGATCCTTTAGAGGTTGGTTCAAATGCTTGTTGAACCGCCATGTTTTGATCCTATTTCCATCCTCCAGCATCTGGATATCGTCCTCAGGGCCTTGAATATCCTCCGCGTAGTCTTCCCTTGCCTCTTGTTCGATCTTGTCGTGAAGCGTTGTCCCTCCCGAAATTTGTTCCTTTGCCTTGTTATAGTAGAAGGCAACGGTATCCCTCACACTCTGTAATCGATCGGCAAGAGCGTCGCGAGTTGCCGCCACTGGTGCCGACACGGTGCTATATAGTTTGCTGATGGCATTCTTAAACCAACTCATCTTTATTATATACAGATTTCAACAAAGTCCGAAGGTTACAGAGCAAGTTGGGAATTCCCCTCTACTCAACTTGCGCATGCGTTGGGGGCTCATTTGTTGTTGCGCATGATTTTTTGCTGATTATTAGCGGTATTTTGTGCAATGGAGCGTGACGAAAAGTTGTGACGTCACAAGTGAAATTCTGTATGATATTTTTTATGAGAGTTTGACCGTGTTTTTTGGAAAATCCTGGTTATAATGACCCCCTATACTAGCTATCAACGCGAAGACTAATATTTAGAGGGAATATGTAGAGTTTTGTTATGGTTTTAAACACGGAAAGAAAAATTATGCTTGGCTAATTTTTTGTTTATTTTACCTTCGAAATGATTGTCAGGAATTTCATTTGTATCCCTGCAACACAAGCCTTTCACTGTACGACTCCATCGCTCTACAGTGACCACCGCATTGACACCAGGTATTGTTGCCGATCCTAGCAACTTCTTCTTCTTCCTCATCACTCTCGGAACTACACATTCGTAATTTATTCAGTTCTTCCAAAGAAAGTTCTGGTTCGAAATTTAAGGGACTAAGAGTAGATAAATCACCTGATTTATCTACTCTTAGTCCCTTAAATCATTTTAGAGCTTGAATCGCTGCGAATTGAATTGATTGCTTACAAATTGACACTGTATTTTCAAAGAAGTAATTTGTTACAGATTTGAAAAGAAATATAGCTAGAAAAAGTAGATTCTTCTAGCAAACTGTGTGGCCTGTGTTGTGACTCTTTCACGCGATGCAATGTTTTGAACTATGAAACGTCATACTTGAGTTAGAACCCAGCTTTTTTTTTTTTCTGACGCGCTTTTTCAAAAACGGAGCATTTTTAGAAGTTTGTGTCAACATTAGAGACATCCGAAACTCTGAGTTTAATGAAGTAAAGTTTTTCTGTTCTTATAAGTATAAACACGTGGAATTATAAAATAAAATAAAAATTTTTTTTTAGACCGAACTTCCCCTTTAAACAAATCAATTTTTTAAGATTTTAGCTAGGAACGTAGATTTCGAGGCAGCATTCTGCTGAAGCTAGCTAGCTATACCTAGCTGTATTTATTCCCATTCTTTTAAAGTTTTTATTCAGTTTGGTATATATATTTATTTTTATGTTGGGGTTGTGGCTATCTAGCTGGCTCTTGAGCTACCTCTGGCTAAAACGTGAAAGTAGCCAAATGCAGTTTTTAGCTCGCTACAACAAATTTCTTATTCAATAATTTTTATGATGCTAAATGTAGTTAGGTAACTACACATTTTATTACCGTCATGAAAACTTATTCCGCAAAGTAAATTTTGTTAGCTGGACAGGGTAACGATGGGCTGTTTCCTGTGTTTTTATTTAAACCGTTGTGATAAAGTTTTTTTGAAAAATGGTATTACGCCTATTACTTATGTGTGACACGGTTTACCTGTAATAAACGTTCAACCTGGTGTTAACAACGGGTTGTTTTGTGTGTTTTTTATTTAAATTGAAGTTGCGATAAGTTTTTTTAGGAAAAGGCTATTATGCCTATAGGCATGTGTGACACAGCTTACCTGTAGTAAGTGCTCAGTCCAGTGTCACGATTAATTTATTAACGTTTACTGAAACTTATTCTGTAAAATAAAATGATATTGACTAATGTTTTTTGCTATGACGGGGTAACAACGTGTTGTAAACTGTGCTAAAAGGATATTAAGCATAAACCGTGTGCAACACAGTTTACCTATACTTAAAGCTCATTCCAATGTTAACGACAGGCTATTTCCTGTGTTTCTGTTTAACCGAAGTTGTGAAAAAGTTTTTTTTGGAAAAGGTATTACACCTATATGGATGTGCAACATTCTTTATTTGTACTAAGCGCTCAGCCTGAAGTTAAATTCATTTTTGAACTTTCACCGGGAACATTCTCCGAAAAATAAAAAAGGTTGGCCGACTGTTTCTGCTATGACGGGGTAGCAACGAGGTGTAAACTGTGTTTTTATTTCAGCTAGAGTTATATTTTAAAAAATACATTGCAACCGAAACACTAAAATGTTGTGGCCGCCTTACTAGATTCACGACATACTGCATACCTGTACTAAAACGCTTCACCTCAATTAGAGAAGTATATACACAGCACATGTATGTAGATGCTTATTGTTTCTTCTAGATCATTCTTTAACTAATATAATATTGACATATTAACGAGAAATAGTCGCAAGTACTTATTTATCATTGTGTGACACCGTTTGCGGTTCTTATTAGGCGCTGCACTGGGCGTTCAAGGCCGGGCCGCACTGTTACTTGTGGCTTAACCCGGCGTTTCGACGCCGGGTCTCCCGGATAGTTTAATAAAATCTTACATTTTTTTAATTGATATATGTTTTGGCCTACTCTAATGTCATCTTTAATCTAAATATTTTACATAAAGCTCGTAGTATATATAAGTACAAGGAATACAATAGACATAAGCTAAATTTACAAACAATTTCGTGTAAGTATTGATAATTAGTCATGTGACAAACAGAGGAAATGATATTGTTCTGTACGGTGGCTCATATCTGCCACATTTTCATGACTTAGGATTTTAGTGCGCACTAAAACACTTTCTAATGCGCAATAGTCAATTGTCTAGTGCGCACTAGTAACTTCATTAGTGCACACTAGAAAATAGTACTAGTGCGCACTAGATAATAACCTAGTGTGCACTAGCAAACGGCTTTGGTGCGCACCAGCAAACATGGTGTGCGCACTGAGATTATTAATTAATAGAAGCAAAGAAGATATGGTCGTCATATCCCGCAATGTATTCGCTTAAAACATATCACACTTGTTCTAAAATAATCTTTTAATTAAAAGTCATAAGTTTTAGTATCATAACAAACGGCATGGAAATTTAAAGAGCGGCATGGCACACGTTTCTGTGGATGATGTAAGGTTGAAGAAGCCTTTGTCGGATGTTACGATAGCCTCGATTTTGTGAACGGCACTAAAATGGTGTTAGCGCGCACTAAATTTATATTTTCTATTGTTCTACAAACTCTAGTGGGCACTAGATCATTTTTTAGTGCGCACTAATTTTGGGAATTCTAACTATAATTAGGAAACATCCATGCTTGCTTTCAAATTTGCTTCTTTTAAATCCTAGAAGAATACAAGAGTCATAGTTTTAATGTATATATCCTAATTCAGGCATGCCACTTAGGAGTCATAAAATGTAACTCTAACGTTACTTCCGTAAAGTTTTTCTCTTATAATATGTATAGGTCTTGTAGGCGTTAAAACTTTACTTTAGCCTCAGGCTTTGTAAAAAATTCACAGCCTGATATCGTTTAGTCTATTTTGATTCACGTTGGGTAATTTGTTGTTGCACAAAAGTTGAATCCCTAAAAGCTATAGACGAATTTACAAACAATAGATTTTGCAATCCCTCCCTGTATTTCAGTGGTGTTGGCCTTGTGTGGTTCATTCTTCTTTCAGCCATCGTCAGCTCCATTGTTTGTATATAAAAGAATAAGGCTATTTTTTTAAGTTCTTTTTCGAACACACTTTTTAAATGACTATGGATTTTGTTTCCAATCAGGTTAACGAGACAATTTTTGAACTTTTTGTGCACAGATTTCACACTGTGAAAGTCAACCGTTAGTTGAGTGAAGTAAGCATTGATAATCCACTCATCCACAGTGTCCAGCTGCATATTTTGTAAGCAAGTGAAAATTAGAAATTAGGCTAGGATAGGTTTTTGGAGAAACAAAATAAGAATCTCAAAGCTATTAATACATTCTCACAACACCTTGCATACCGAGGCAGTTACCTGGCCCTTTCTTTGTTCTCTCTAAAGGTAATTAGGAAATTAGACTCCGAATTTGTAAAATAAGTATCAAAAGTAGTCTAGATGTTAATACACATAGCTGCAGAATTGACAGGGCATCTGCATCAGCGTTTTGTCGCATTCCAGACTTCGCCATTTTAAGATTAAGTAAAGTGGACTAGCAATTGTTACTGGGGATATATTCTTATTTCAAATAAACTGCTAAACACAGTGGTGTTATAACATGGCCAGCCTCAATGATGTGGCAAGAGTCGTGAGACATTAACCCATAGAAAACTAAAAGAGGGATGTAATTTGCATTAATAATTATAATTTAATGACATGATTCTGCTATTCCCAGCCCATTTTTTTGTACATATTAACAAAACAAGGCTAGTCTTTTGAATTCTATAGCAACGGTAAAATAGTCTATATCTATCACATAAGCCACTGAGTTAGCTTTTCCACGACAAACACTCACAGGTGTTTACACGAGAGACACCCCAGGTCGGTTAGCCTTTCCACAAGATACGTCTTAACGGTAAGGATAGCGGGTTTCCAAATATGTGTCCGCATCAGTTAAGATCTATTTGTTGTACCCCGCACTCTTCTTGACACATGTCCAGAGCTTCTATTGTCGATTTCTTACTTAAATTTCAAAAAAGCAAAACCTTGTTTCACAGCTTCCTGCAAGAAACATTCAAAAAGTGCTTATAACTGTTCTGGAATGTAAATCCTTATTAATTGATGTTTTATTAGTTGACTGAAATCGTAGTTACTATTTGTTGGTTGTGCATTATCAGATTATGTGACTTAATAACATGATGAATTGAAAATTATCTCCTTTTAAAAATAAAGTTTTTTTGGCATATTGGGGATGTCGGGCTTTCCTTATCAGTCAAATGGGATGAAGATGCGTTTGTTTCCCTGACGAATGAGTTGCGCAATAGCAGGTAGTAGGCATTTCCAAGAGATATTCTGAGATGTAAGTGATTCCACGAGAGTCAATGAGATGCAGGCGTTTCCACGAGATTCGCTGAGATGTAGGCGATTCCACGAGATTTGCTGAGATGTAGGCGTCTCCACGAGATTCGCTAAAAGGGTTGCGTTTTCACAAGAGACGTAGGTGTTTCCACGAGAGACACCCCAGGTGAGTTAGCGTTTCTACGAGAGGCGCAGGTGTTATCACGAGAGACACCACAGGTGAGTTAGCGTTTCCACGAGAGACGCAGAGGTTTCCACGAGATACGTCGGATAAGGTTGGAAACACACACATCTGGTTTAAGGGCTTCCCGATACCGACTGACATCCTTCCTTTTCCCCCAAACTGTAGTGTAGTTAACATGAAACAAGCGAAATATACTTCTATACATACAATGTTGTTATTTTGTTGTTTGCTTCACAACCATAGCAATTAAATGATTTATTTGTAAAAATAATAAGTTTTTGTACTTGTTCAACAGGTTAGTTCTGTTATCAACACTCAAAAACTAATAATTTACGTACCGCTGCACTAGACTCGGTAGTAAAAACGGCGAAAAAATTTTCGTTCTACCAGCTTAAAATCCGTACAACTATTACTTTTTTATTATTGAGAAAAACCAAAACATTTTAGGAAGCAAGGACAAAAAACCCCACAGTGGAATTCTTACCATCGGTTAAGACCATAAAAGCATATCTGAAAGGAACAACTAGTTGAAGACATCAGAATGAAATTAAGTTTTTTATCAGTTTTGCGAATCCTCATAAAGAAGTGACAAGTAGTATATTAGGCTTAAGTGGTTTAAGAGGTTTAAAAAGGGTAGGAGTTTTTTTTTAAGCTGAAGAACTTTTCTGGTAAAATAAAAGTTAAAAAAAAAGTTTAAGTTAATAAGTTATTTTATTTTATTTTTTTAATTAAAATGGCATCAATTGAACAAATAAATGAACTCATGGATCAAAAGTTCAAGATTCAAGAAATTGTGACTGAGTAAATTGAGAAACTGACGGAACAAGTTAAAAGTTTTAACGACAGAATTAATCTACTGGAGGAAAAGCAAAAGGGATTTGAAATAACGATTGGTGATTTTAAAACGAGTATTCAGTTTACGCAAGGGTTAATAGATGACAAAATGAAAGACCTGGATAAAGAAGTAAATGATAAGGTTAAAAAGATTAAAGAAATGAACGAACAGCAACGACTAACACAAGAAAAAGGATACGGACAAGAACAGGCAGAATTAAAAGAAAAACTACGAACACTGGAAGACAGAAATCGACGAAACAATCTTACTATTGATGGGATTAAGGAGACAGAGTGAGAATTTGGAGGAAATAGAAGACAAGGTACGGAAATTATTTACTAATCGACTGAACATCACAAAAGAAATAGATATTGAACGAATTCATCGAATGGGACCATCATAAGATAAAAACAGACCACGAACAATTATATTTAAATTATTAAGCTATAAAGACAAACTATTGATATTAAAAAATGCTAATAGATTAAAGGACTTACGAGTACAAATGAAAAAGGACAGGGAAAATGGATTATACTCGCGCATTGTTTATGATAGATCAAGGAGGTAGATTAATCACAAGAGAATTGAGAAAGAAAAACACAGGTGAACACTAACTCTCTATTTATTTTTATTTTTAACGTATTATAAACACTCAATGTAACAATGGATGATAACGCATCTTTTTTCCATATATTTAACTCTAATTTAACATTAAACGATATTAATGATCCAGATTTGAATTATTTTAAAAATCTGAATATTGAAACTAATGATTTTTCTCCAATTGAAGCAAAAACTCATCTTGCGAAATGTAAAAACAAATTTTCAGTGCTTAACGTTAACGCAAGAAGTATAAACAAAACTTCGAAAATCTTAAAACAATGTTATACAACCTAAAATTTAATTTTAAAATTATTTGTGTAACAGCAACCTGGCTAAAGGAATCGATGGTAACAAATTCAAATTTTAAAATTCCGGGTTATAACACTTTAAATATCACACCTCACTAAGTTAGATCAATTAAATAAGCACATTTACATTGACGGAGATCTGAATCTAAATCTTCCCGAATATACATCAAATAATGAAGTAAAAACCTTTGTACATACACTCACTCCTACAACATAATCTTATTCCAACAATTACGAAACCAACAAGAGTAACCTTAACATCTGCTACCATAATTGACAACATAATCACAAATAATTTTCATAAAAACGATTACCAAACTGGGGTGATTAAAACTGACGTGTCTGATCATTTTCCAACCTTCTTGCTTTCTGACGAATTTCTCCCTGACAATTTGTCTAAACCAAAATTTTTTAAACGAGAGATCAATGAATGCTCCATAGAAAAGTTTCGAAAATCTCTTTCAGTAGCCAACTGGAAGCTGGTAAGTGAAACTAAGGGTATTAATGGTGCGTACGATGTTTTTCTGCGCATATTTATTAATCTTTATGAGAAATAATTTCTTAAAAAAAAGGTAAGTATAAAGAAAAGCACTTTAGAGAACCCATGGATTACTAAAGGACTCATTAAATCATCCAAAAGGAAGCAGCGACTGTATGACGCGTTTTTGAAAAAAAGAACTTACTCAAATGAAAACAAATACAAAAACTATAAAAATACCTTTGAAAAACATAAAAAGCAAGCAAAAAAAAATTATTATGCAGATCAAATAGCGAAATTACTAGGAAATACTAAAAAAACCTGGAGCGTAATTAAAAAAATAATTGGCAAAACTAAAGACAATATTGAAAAATTTCCAAAGCATCTTATCATTAAAAACGAAATTACACATCAAAAAGATAAAATTGCTGACAAATTTAACGATTTTTTTATCAATGTTGGATCAGAACTAGCTGCAAAAATTCCATCTTCTACGAAAACTCACAGCTCTTACTTAAATACTTGCGATACATTAATTGATAAGTGAATTATCGGAATCCTTTAATCAAAGGTTGTTTACCCTAGGGATATTCATTGATCTCTCAAAGGCTTTTGATACTGTAAATCATAACATTCTTTTATCTAAACTAAAATCCTACGGTATTCGGGGCAACAATTTAAAATGGTTTACAAATTACTTGACTAACCGAATACAATGCATAGCATACGACGATAAAACGACGCCCTTTCAGCTAATAAAATGTGGTGTTCCACAAGGATCCATTCTTGGACCCTTACTGTTTTTGATTTACATAAACGACTTACACAATTCTTCCAAAATGCTGAAATTTATTCTATTTGCTGACGATACTAATCTTTTTTACTCTCATACTCACATTAAAGATCTTTTTAAAACAGCTAACCAAGAACTTGCGCACATAAACGAATGTTTTATAGCAAATAAGCTCTCACTCAATATAAGTAAAACTAAATATGTATTATTCTACAACCGTTACAAAACTGATGATATCCCACTCAAACTACCTTTGCTTAAAATAAATAATGTAAGCATAAAGAGAGAAGAAACAATAAAATTCCTTGGCGTAATTTTGGATGAATCATTAAGGTGGTACCCGTAGAAAAAAACTATATCGCAGAGGATTGTCTTTTCTGAAGATACTTGATGAGGATATCATAGTATGTGACAGTACGACAAAATTAAGTCAAAAATTTCATTGGTTGGTTGCCATGGTTACCCGTTGCTAGGAGAAGTATAGGCAAAATATGACATTTTGCTGCTCGACGCCTAACCAAATAAGAGAATAACATGCGTTATTTCAAGCGCCTTTTTGGCCGCTTTTGTTCCTCAAGGGTCACGTGTATGGATTGAGCAAAGCGCATTTTCGCAAGGCTGACTCGTCTTCCAGAGAACTGATGCGGTATTTTTTGGACGACAGAAAAGCTAAAACAGGGCGAAACAGGCAACATCTCGACAAAATAACTGAAAGACAAAACTTCGATTTGAAAATCGGTTTCGTTTAAACACTAGGTGGTACTAATGCCTGCATGCACAGAAGAAATTGAAAAGCGTGGGTGCTTCGATCTTGAGAATTCTTGTTTCGCGTGGATTCCGAACTTAAACGGCAAAAAACTTGTTTAAAGATTATTTTATGGACATTCTTGACTTGTGGATCGACAAAAGGTGTACGCCAGCACTATTTCGACCTGAAAAGCACCAAATACCTTAAGTCTTAAGTCTAATCATGGATGTACGAAAAGAGAAGGATACACAACGCCAACAGATCTATTGTACTATGCGCGTATACTCTATTCAATTCAATTTCAAAGGAAAACTTCGGTGTTGCAAATACTCAACTTCCAAGAACCATCATCTTTTATTTTCAACGTGATCCCTATATTAACTGTATCATGGTTCCCTTCTTCTACCTGGAAATACACTTTGTCATGCGATTTAGTGGAGTTCAACCTCATGAATCCTATGTCTTTAAAAGATTGATCTAGAAGACGTACTTTTATAGCTGGTTTTGGCAATCCATGCTTCTGCTTAGATGAACTAAGACACATGTGGCAGTCCTCAGAATGTGCAACAAAATTTGCCACATTTATGTTTGTCATGGTACAGCCTTTGCAGATTTTGTCCAGTTTGATCTTACAGGTGTGGCAAATATTTTGAGGGAATATCTAAACAATATGAAAAGACGGTGAATAGAAAATATATAAAGGAAAAAAAGAATTGACAATGTGTTTGAGGGTAGCTACAATATTTTGAGAATCTGTATTATACACAACCTATTATTTATACAAGTAACATAGCTAGCTACCTGGCAATTCACACTCACCTCAACACTTTCATTTTCTGGTGCAATAAACCACTTCTGATAATTTTCCCGCAGTACCTCTGAGTAGTCCAAGCAAGTTTTGGCACGAAGATATCCTATAGAGAGTTTGATTCTTTCTCCACAAATTCTACACAAAGACTCTAACTTTTTCACATGCATGTCCATTTTAAGTATACCTACAAATAAATGTGGCAGCCATGTTTAAACGAAAAAGTGATTGTGACACTCGGTGCTTTTAATTATTTCAGTTTTCGGTATTATTTTGAAAAAATGTAAACAAACTTTAAAGTCTTATATTTTAGGCTAGACTTTAATTCTGATAAAATTGCTTACGCCAATAGATAAAATAAATATTAATCTACTTACAAAATCGCAGAATAGCTATGAACAGCTGTAGTTTTCGCAAAATACTACCAGTGCTACGACAGATAAATCCAGCGTGACATGAACCATGCCTCACGAAAATATTAAAATTTTGTGTTATTCTTTACATTGCGCGCCGAATATTTTTTGTTCAGAATAAGAGATCCCAGATGTCTTTAACGCCAATGAAATTGTAGTAATTACTGTAGGGGAAAGCCCTATCAGTAAGAGGAAACTCCTGCTAAATTGTCGGTGATTATTTTTAATGATCGTTCTCGTTAAAAATATACCGACAAACGCAAAAAACACTGGATCTAGTATACGCGCACATGTTTAATTGTTTCGTTATACAATAGAAAATTGAATAGAATTTTTTCTCGTTGTGAATCCTTATCTTTTCGTACATCCATGGTCTAATTGATGACGAGTAAACTCTGACGAGTTCACTTCGGAGAGTGCGTCGTTAAGACAGCTTTCTGAATGCTTGTGGAACACCACATTTAATATTCAGAACTGTCATATATTGTCTTAGGAGGCCCTAAAGTATCATCTAGCTATTGCAAGGAATTAAACATCGACGGAGGGGCAAGAAAGCTGTCTAAAAATGCGAAAATGGTTGCTATGCGCGTTGCTATGCACTTATATTTGCGGTTGGTTGGAAAAAGTGGCAGAATGCGCAATAAAAACCTAAATTTGTCATAAGCACTACTTGTCACGGTATTCTAAGATGAATTTGCTGTCAGAAAACAGGTAAAAGACAATTCTTGAAATTTAGACATTTTTTCTAGGGGAAGCACCTTGCAGAAAAGCGCTGCAATTTGGGAAAATGCGCAAATCAGTGTTCTATGACTAGCACTACTTTCATAACCTAAATAACTGTTCGCTTTGATAATCCGGATTCGCCTGGGAGTGAGTACCCACATCCTGTCCAAAAAACTTTGTACAATAGTGTAAGCACCAATTGCCAACGGAAACAGTGGTTCCGTAGAACTGAATCTGAGAGAGCTTATTGTGCCACCCAACCCAACCATACTATAGTTGAGGATCACTAATTCTTAACTTAAATTGCTTTACTAAATTCTTTTTAAGATCACAGATAACGTTTCCATGTATATTTGCTGACATCACGAAAAGAAATATGTTAATAGACCATCTTGGATGTTACAGTTCTGCTTAAACTCTCAGACAGAATAAACTATAAAATCCTTTACTCCTATACTCCTACTTGTTATAAATCATGGGGGCAGAATCAAATAACTTTATTGCGCATTGTTTTTTTTAAGTTACTGTACTGGTATTCGGACCATTTCTAACCACAAGTGCGCTATGAGGTCTCTCAGATTTTCTACATATAATCTGAAGTTTCGCTTCGCGCCGCGCTTTTAAAATTCTCGAATTTACCGGAGTTGTGGTCCTAGGAAGGACCGTAACCCTCGTGTGACATACTCACAAAATACTATAGTTCTTTAAAAAGGCGGTTTGTGATGGCGGCAAACTAGGGTAAATAAATTAAAAATATCTTATGCGATTGTTGCATTTGTCATAGATCAATCCTTCCATCAATATAGATAGTTCACATGGCAAATGTCATTCTTTACAAAAGCAAATAATGATAAATAAAAATGCAGCGTGTGGTTGTATCTAAAAATCTATGATTTCACACCGTGACCAGAATGTAATTTCGTATAACAAGTAGGAGTATAGGAGTAAAGGATTTTATAGTTTATTCTGTCTGAGAGTTTAAGTAAAGACATAAATAACAGTGAATTATGAGAATTGGGAGATTATCCAGTCAGGGATAACCACAAATCAGGAGGCTATCATATATATAGCTATTTATATATAGTTATTTTTGAATTTTTAAGCTTTATACGATATTTTTCTTGTTATTCATCATATCAGAACAAAAAGATCATAGTTTGCATTAACTTGCAAAGTGCGGATAGTGCCATCATTTGGTTTATGCCTTCTAGGATCAGGTTGTTTTCGCGTTCGAATTTGGGCAACCACAAGTTCCTGTAGGTAGACAGCGAGCACGTTATAGTCGTTGATGCTTTGCACCTCGTTGCTGTTCAGCGTGATTCTCAGGTCCCGCACCAGACTTTTCCCTATATTGCTCACGATAGTGTGTGTCGTGTTTGTGCCTGTCAGCTTAAGATCAAACAATTCTGCCCCCATGTTGGATACGTCGACATACAAGTCCTCATTCTGATTGATGGTAGATGACGTGTGGCTCACCTTCACACGCTGCTTCTTCCCTTTCATCGCCAACATCGTTTTAATCTCCGCATACGGATCGAGCTATTTTCTGAACATGTTACTCATAACTGCTTTATTACTAGGTGACTTTTGTTGAAATAAATGCCTATAAATCCCACTTATGAACCTGGAGACGATTTCACGCCTGAGGAAAATATCCCAGACGACAGACGACGGGTCCTTTAGTAGACCTGAGGACATTCCTGCCCAGCCTGGTACCAGCTCCACGCAAACGCCAGAAGAGCACCGAACGCAGGAGAGTAGCAAACTAAGCCAGAGAGAAAATCTCAAAAGGTCGAAGATCCACAATCTCTATAAACAGGTTAAAAATTCCATCAGTAATTTTGAACCTGTTAAGGGATATGCATTCAAACTTTATCAATGAATAGAAATTATAAAGGTGAATTAATTAACATAATTGCAAAACGACATGCAGATGTGGCGCCATAGATTTATGTGGCGCCGTAGATTAGTGGTTATAGCTCTCCTACTCTGTGCGGGAGACCGGGTTTCGATTCCTCTTGACGACGATTCAACATGGGAGAGTAAATGTTACCATAGCCCCAGGTTAACCCAAGCCATGTGAGGGAAATTGGGGAGATGGCACACTGTGTGGGCCGTTGGATGTTGCCGGGAGTTGTCTAGTAGAGCGCGGGCCCAATGTGGGTTTGCGTAGGTCAAATTGAGCATTAAATACTCTAGGACTCTCCATCTAAGCCATGGCCCCTCCTGGAAATAATAGACAGGGTATATCCCTCGATATTTGTGAGGCTAGCCATGTAAAATATGCACATCTATCTACCTATCCCAAGTTATGGGGTCGTCAACAAAAAATTAAGAGTCCTGGGACGAGCAAACGAGTGTCGTTTTGTCAAAAAAATTTATGTTAATCATTTGATCTTTATAATATCTATGCATTGATAAAGTTTGAATACACATACCTTAACAGGCCTAAAATTACCGATGACAGAAAATATCAAAATTTGCTATTACTTAAATATGACATCATAATTTATGCAGCATAATTAAATCTGAAATTCTTTAAATTGAAAAGAGGTTTTTAAAAAAATTATAAAAGACTTGTTAACCAACTTTTTAGGCTCTATAATATAAACCCAACATCATTTTATACCTTGGGTTCCCTTTAATGTTGAGCATTTTTTAAATTTTTGGCTGTTTTCATGCATCAAAATGACAAAGAAATACTTCCAGTAAAAATTCTATATAAAAGACTCAAACAATAAGACATATATTTTTACCTCACTGAAATGCTAATTGATGCATTGATACATCTCATTTGTTACGCAACCTAAGCTACTGATGGGGGTTGTTATCAATCTTTGTTATCAATCTTTGTTAATTGTATGGATTATGCAAGCAGTCAATATAGGTTTCCAGATTAAGCGTCATTATTCTGTTTGGAAGCTTCTTCAGAATAGGTAGTTAAGACCTATATTGTCTATGAAATACGTTGATGAGATATCCATTTTCATCGAAAATACTAATACAAGATAATGAATTTATAACACAAATCCGTTTCCCATAATTTTTAGACTGAGTCCTTAAGCTTTTTGGTAACTCAACAAAAAAACCTGTTTAAAAATCATGACACACGCTGAACAATTCTTTGTTTTTTGTTGTGTTCCAAAACGCAAGACCTTGATTTATGCTATGAAGACTACCACAAATGAGCAATCAAGTTTGATCTGGAAAATATTTCACTAACCTTGAAAAAATTTGCCAACCATTTTAAACGTTCTTATTATCAGTGATACATTTGTCTCGATACACAGGTTATGGAAAATACTCCACTCAAACTTGAATATGAGTTCATTGTGGCAGGCCATTCCTTGAGACGAGTGCGATCGCACGCGCACTTGCCCGCACACTCGTCCGCACACTCGTAAAAAAAATTTACGAGTGCTTTTTATTGCACTCGTGAATTTTTTCTTTTTCTAAAATATTATAGAGTGATGAAAAAGGCTATTACGCTGATTATGTAACATTCATTTCTTCGTGATTGATTTTGTTTACAAAGTATAGAGAACATTAAAGTCGGCCCCTTTCCTTCATGCTGACACTCTTATGCTCGGCTGGTGCATTACACTGAGACTCGATTGAAAGACGGAAGACCATTTGGAACCATGCCACAAGTCAGTCCGACCTTCATCGTCACAGAATACTGCGAGAAGAGTGCGCACCCATGCAAGTTAAATATAACCAGAACATGGGAGAGGTTAGGTGTCCTGTACCTTAATACAGCTTTCGGACGAATGTTCTCCTTATGTAATACCAAAGAAAAAACATGTTGAATAAAGTTTAAAAAATCTTTTTAAAAGGGGAAAGAGAAATAAAAAATGTCTAGAAATATATTTAATGCCAAAAACATATAGAAAATCTGCCAACACATCAACGTTGTTTCAACTTTGCACTCGTGGTTAATACGTTTCACAAAATTCATTTCTATACAGCTAAATAACATATAACGTTGTGGTAAACAAAAAATAGTAAGTGTGAATCACACTTGCAGATATTCACATCGCACTTGTAAATTTTGCTTACGAGTGCGATTTTTCACACACCATAGCACTCGTAATAGTTTTATTCAAGAAATGGCCTGTTGTGGTTGATGATAATTCTTTGATGCCTCTACTTAAAACAGAAGTTCTTCCTGATGATTTCCCTTTGCCTTGTGCATAATTAAAAAGTGCACAGAAAAATGTTTGTCTTTGTAGAGTAAGACAGATCTCGTGCTGGGATTATTGAAAATGTGAGTCTAGAAGGGATTGCCAAAACAAATGTTAAAATTATGTTATTTACCTTAATGATATGATCTATCTATATATATTTTTTACTTTTATATTGGGATTGTGCAAACAGCAGATAAAGACACTAGATTCGTCTTAACTCTTTGGAATAAATTGTCCTTTATTGACAGATTTGCACACTTTTGAACAGTTTTATGTTTGAATTCTGCAACCTTTTATATAATATGAAGTGACCTGTAGACCAGTGTACATTTTTTTAATCTTAGTTTTCATCTGATATGTACTATATCTTTTTATGTGTTCATTTACAGTACCACTTAAATGTAACTTTATATGTACACAATAGTTGTCATCTTTGCACCAGCTTTTGGTAGTGTCAGAAGTTTTGTTATTATTGTTAACCTATTGTTAAATAGAGTTATTTTCACATGTCAAAAACAATATAGTTCAAGTCTCACACACGAACTCTAATTATCTCATGTAAACTTTGCGAAACCCATTGTTATATATTTAATTATTATGTCGTCATGGGATTAATGAATAAAAATATACAATGTTTATAACAAGGGCAAGTTTTGCATGTTTCAAGCGTAGTCGTACTTAAAAAAAGAAACATTTTAAAATCTATGTATTTCCAGTGACGTATCCAGAGTTTTTTTGGGACTACCGTTTTCTTATACCCAACTTTTGCTTAGGTTATTATCTCCGTGAGGCACCACCATGGTTGGTCCCGAAGCGGAAATTTTGGGTTTTGAGGTCCCTAGATCGCTGGAAAATGGCTTTGCGGCACTCAAAACTGCAAAATTTTGTACAATTATTACTTGCATTTTATTACATAAGATTTCGGATTACATCCGAGATCTTATTAAAACGGGCGGTCTTTTTCTTCTTCTTCGACCGATTTTTTAACCAATTGCCGTAACGTCACGACTTTTAAAGTCCGAACTGACCCCGCGACCCAGCGCACTGTGTGCGTATCTTGATATTCGTTAAATTGGGAAAAGAATGAAGACTGCGTTACGAATTTGATCACAAATATTGTTATACATTGTTATTTTAATATTATTTGATGAGCTATGCTAGATACTCCTTCAAATTTTCGTTTCCAGTTATGTTTTTAACGATGCGGATTTTGTTCAATTAAACCGAGCTCTAGGGGTTAAGGTACGAGTCGTTTCTTTCGAGGGACGTTTTCTTTCTAGCCATGTGTAAATCTGAGACAAACCAATTTCAAGATTTTACAGTACTGTGAAAAGGTTTGTTAACATCGTGTTCGTGTAACGAGCGTGGTGCACACGAACCACGATAAAATCGTGGTCTTCGTGTATAACAAATATTCAAACATTCTATCGTGGCCACCACGCTAATATAATTATCTCCACGAAGGATCGTGTGTCCCACGATCTTTTTCGCGAGCTCCACGATTTATATAGATTTAATTTTTTTTCTTTTCAAAAGCGTCGGTAATTTATTTTATTGAGTTTAACGAACGGACGCAATTAAATGTTTTGTACGAAATGTTATTTTGTAAAGGAAAGTTAAATTTGTCTGACCATAATTTAATTTCAGTTTTTAAAACTTTAATAACGCCCGTCTCAAACACATCTCATTGTTTTGCCGATATTTTTTTGCCAAAAGAACTCTGTTCAAGAAAACGTTGAACCAAAAATATATGCAAAATATTTAGCAGTCATTAAATTAAAGTAGATTTTAAAAGCGTATTTGGTCATCGAGTTTTTCTTTCTTTTATGTCTTATCTATTTTGCCGATGTATCTTTCTCTAATTTTGTCGGCGTCTTTAAAAGTCAGCTGAGCAATTAGTTTCTCTTTGAAAAAAAAAGTTAAATATGGATGCTCTGTTTGGCGAAACCATTTATACAATTTACAAATCAAGACATGGTGCTTCCAAAATATTTCAGACAGCGAATAATAAATCTTAAACAAAAAAGAATGACCTATACGCAGATTAGCAAAATTATTGAAGAGGAAGATGGCAAAAAGATTTCACGGCAAACAATATCAAAAATTGTTCGAAGATTTAATGAAACGAAATCGCTAGCGCCAAAACGAAAGAGTGGTCGAAAAAGAAAACTTACATCAGATCATCATAATTTTATTGACAAATGCTATGAAAACAACGATGAACTAACTTCAATTGGTGAGCTTTAAATATTTTTTAGCGTTTTATTACCCTTAGTACGAAATATTTGCATATGGAGAAGTTTAACGTCTTCTCATTTTTTACATAAATAATATAATTATATTTTTTTATATATTTGTAGATGTTCAAAAACTTGTTAAAAGTGAATTTCAGCTTGACGTCTCGTCATCATGCATTCGACAAGCAAGACAAAAAATAGGCTGGACCCTAACTGGTCCCCGCTATTGCCAGTTGGTGCGTGTACCGAATCAAGTGTTAAGACTGGAGTTTTGTCAGAAACTTCTTCGGACCAATGAGCAGTTCGAAGACGTAATCTTCACCGATGAATCAACCATAATGATGGATAATCACGGAAAAATATGTTTCCATAAAAAAGGCCGTCTTCCAAACTTAAAACCCACTGCAAAACATCCTTACAAAATACATGTATGGGCGGGTATATCAAAAAGGGGGCCTACGGATATCTTATTATTCACTGGAATAATGAGAAAAGAATTCTATGCTGATGAAATTTTACAAAAAGGACTGCTGCCATTTATTCAAAGAGTTTACCCTGATGGACATCGTTTTCAACAAGATAACGACCCTAAACACAAAAGTAAGATCTTTTTAATTATTCACTCTGATGAGAACTTCGTTATAAATCAAACATACATGTATTTTACAAATAATTTTTGTGATTGTCAGTCAATAAAACGAGAGTGATGAAAATGCATTATATTATTATTATTATTATTATTATTATTATTATTATTATAAATTACTTTTTTGTTATAGGTAAATACGTCCTTGAATTTATTGAACAGAATAACATCAACTATTGGCCTACTCCTGCGGAAAGCCCTGATTTAAATCCAATCGAGATGTTGTGGCACGAACTAAAACATCACATACGAAGACGGGTAAAACCTAAAATAAAAGAAGAATTGGTTGCTGGAATATTAGATTTTTGGTCAGGTGTAACTTGGGAGAAATGTGAAAGATATATCAACCATTTACACATTGTAATTCCAGTCGTTATTGAGCGCCAAGGAAAAGCATCAGGCCATTGAGAAGATATTTGTAAAAAAAAAATAAATATTTAATTTTTGTATTTTGCTTAATAAACATTTTAGAAAAACAGAAAGTTTTTTTTTTGTTTTAAATAACATAAGAAACACAAAGTTGGGTTTCTTGTTTTTTTGTTAAAAATATATATCCAATGAATTATAGTCCTAAATATTTCTTAATTTATAGGCATAACTGAAATAAAGAAAACAGCGTATTTAATATTTTGTAGTTTTTTAAATCATTCCTTTTGTTTTAACTTGAAAAATAGTCATAACGGACCTCTACTCTAAAAATGTGTAATCTTTTTTAAACAACAAAGCACCGGCGTCATTGATTCTAAAGGATCCGTTAATGACATGCTAATGACAGTTTTATAACATCAACTTGACACCTGCTGGAATGTGTTGTTTAAACCGATGACAACATTATACACTCAAGGGAGTTCGGCGTCGAATCGCTTATAGTTGCGAAAATGTTAAACCAATCGCAGATGGCTATTATCAATTTTTCAGAGTACTATCAGCGCGCTTCAAATTTGACGCTTCTACCAATTTCTTCATATTATTATTTGGTTGATCTGAATACAACATGTCTACTAGAAAATTATTAAAAACTTATCGCTCTGGTTTATTCTACTTCAAAAGAGATCAAACAGTGATGGTTTTAGGAACAAAACACATAAAAAATAAAATGTACACAGTTGGCGACATTGTTGAAATGTTACTTAGCGGAAATGTGGAAAACGCCGAAGTAATAGAATTGAGTGGTAAGTCCCTGTTTAAACAACAGAAGTGGGTTTTATGGAAAAGAAATACAACTTGTTAATTATTTATTTCTTTTTAGATGACACTACGTACTTAAATCAACAATTGCGAGACTATGTCAATAATCCAATAAACGCTGGAAAATTTATTGAAGATCCTGAAACTTCAACAGAAGAGAGCGAGGAGGAAGATACGGAGGAAGAAGACGAAGAGCAAAGGAAGCTTTCTAATGAGGAACTTCTAAATTCTTTCGGAAAACGGAAAAGAAAAACTGAACACACGTTAAAAAGTAAAAGAAAAAATAACAACGGCAAGATACCAGCAGATGAAGATAGTTCTAGAGTAAAACGCGTAAAAGACCCATCAAAACAAAAGGATGAATCTTCGAAAAATGAAAAGACGGCGAGGGGCCTGAAAAAAAATGCAATGGTAAAAAAGCAACTTGTAAGTATTTTTTTAAGGCTTGTTTAATGTAGTAAAAAATTTGTGTTAGTTTTTCTATAATTTTTTCCTTTTTTTTTAAAGGCAGAAATGGTTACTGTTGGCCGTGTTCAAGAAGAAAATATTAAAAAATTGACGGAGAAAATGGAAATGACACACCCGGGCGAAGTGACAGAAAATGAAACATCTGAAGATGCACATGATCAGCCTAGAGGTACAACAGAGCCTGAACATGATCATCCTCAAAGCAATACAGAGCAGAGTGATAACAATCTCTTTCCTGTGTCATCTTATGAGGAGTACGGATTAATTGATAACGCACCTACGAATCATATGACCAGTATTAACTGCCAGCCTGAAGAGTTGCTAAGACATAACATAGATTTTGATGTAAGCAAACACTACTCTTTTGTATGTAAATTCTAAAAATTATTTTTATGTTTGTTATTTAAGTTAAAAACGTATTTATTATAGGTTATTCCACCTGCTACAATAGCAAGCTTAACACAAAAGTGCGAGGAATTAAAAGAACACGTAGCAGTATTGAACGCCAACCAAGTATATATGCAAACACTAATACATAAAATGATGGCAACTCAAGAACATATGTTTGGGAAAATTGCACTCTTGGATGCCACCAAGGTTGTATTTTCTTCTCCACCGAAGCGTTTCGAAAGAAATATAAAACCAAAACGGATATCGTTTAGTAATTCTGCTTCACGATCTTCATCAACACCAATTTGCGATCCTGTGGATACCACAGTTGAGAAATCTGCTACACAAGCAGAAAATTCACCATCTTTGCTCTCACCTGAAATGGAAAAAGTAGGCGAGTTAAGCTTCGCAGAATTACAAAAAATATCTTTTCAAGCACAATCAATTCCTGCGAAGCTTATAGCCACTAAGCTTTTTACTCTTCAGGAATTGACGCAGAGAAACTGTAGCGGCACAAAAGGAAAAGAAAAACTGGATGTAGACAAATTGAATCGAATAAGAGATTATGTATTTGAGATGTACCCAAGCAACGCCAGTGAAGAAATCGATCAATGGAAAAAATGCAAGGATGCCATTAACGAGTTCGGAAGACGAATGAACAAAAAAAATTAATAATTCTTTTAGTTTTTTAATATTATAACTACTATTGTATTTTATACGCTTTTTAAAAAAAAAATATATTCTTACAAAAATTGCACTTGACAATCTTTATAAACCTTCCAAGTCTGAAAACATCAAAACTTTGATTTCTTTAGCACCCTTCAACGCGAAGCAATTTATTTCTAATTTTATTTGTGCAGAAAATGCTTTAAAACTTCACATAATTAATAATTAATTATTCAATAACAGAAGCTACGTGAACTTTTTATGAACGTAAAATTAGACACATTATTTCTTAATAAAAATTAGTTTATAAGAACATGCTCAGCCTAAAATCCCGCGTAATATGAGTCTAAAATTCATGAAAGAAATATTATTTTCAAACATTTTTTTAATGATCAAAAGGTCATTTTTGTCTATTTTATTTGTACAGAAAATGCTTCGAAACTTCACATCATTAATAATTAATTATTCAATAACAGAAGCCACGTGGACTTTTTATGAACGTAAAACCTGATGCAGGTATTTTGTTGTTATAAAAAAATAGTTCATAAGAACGTGATCAGCAGTTCAATGCGACTTTATTTCTGAATCTATTATTTTACTTTTTACGAACAGATTTTTAATAGTATAATTTTAACAATCTATTTAAAAATTTTAATATTTTGGAAGAAAACAAATAAGGAAATTTAAGGCTGAGAAAGGGTTACGAAAAAACTCTTATAAAAAACTTTAAAAAAATCAACTCGCCCCTAGGGTTGAAGCCCTGGCGTGGAAAAAGAAAGTGTAAAAAAAATACTAACCTCGCTCTTTTAAAAAAAATGTATAATAACCAGAGATCGCCAGATAATATTAGACCTGTTTCACCAAGTAATAAAGCGTTAGCGACAGTAAGGTATATATGTTTAAAAACCGTAAGAACAAGTATCTTGACTTTCATATTTTTTGAAGCGCAACCATGGGAAAAGAAGTGGATATTCTGCGTAAAAACTTCCGTATTGTTATAAGAACGTATAGTCGTATAAATTTTTTTTCATTTGACCTTAAAATTTAAATTCATGAAATAAAGTCGCTTGATTGTATATACCATGCTTGTGACGATGAGTAACACTAAAATGAAACAACCTTTATAACATTTATTTAGAACAGAGATGCGTTTTTAAAAAAAAAATAGAAATAAATTTGTGAAAGAATTATTTAAAATTTTACAGTTTTATTTAATACCCTATGGACGGTACTTGATTCACGAAGGATTAAAATCTTTTATATAGCTAGCCTTATAACAACGAATTAAAACAAAAAAATGTTAATTTATTTTTTTGCCGTCGGTTTTTAATTTAATTGATAAACTAATACGGTCTTTGTTGTTTTACAATAGAAGTTATCTATCGTGGAAGCCACGATGTAATATTTAATTTTCGTTCGTGTAGTCCACGAAACATGATCGTGAGGTCCACGATTTTTAAAAAAATACGTATCGTGGGCTATCGTGGTTCGTGCGTAACATGAAATAAACACGAACCACGATGTTAACAAACCTTTTCACAGTACTGTAGCTAGTCAGGGCATCATTAAGTTGAATATCGCAGAAGTCGCCGGTGACATGCTTCGAAAATGCTTGTCACAGGCACAGTTCAATGCAAAGCAAAACTGTACAGGAGACTCAATTGTTAGAGTCTTCGCAGAACATCTCTTCTCACAAAACCGAGGGCAGGGCTGACTTATTGCCTGCTGTGTCGTGTGGGAGACAGAACTTCTGGACTTCTTTTTAATACGATACAATTTTTTCGATTATTATTACTAAACATATTTGATTTCTCTTTCCCCTTTTAAAAAGATTTTTTAAACTTTATTGAACATGTTTTTTCTTTGGTATTACATCACGAGAACATTCGTCCGAAAGCTGTATTAAGGTACAGGACACCTAACATCTCCCATGTTCTGGTTATATTTAACTTGCATGGGTGCGCACTCTTCTCGCAGTATTCTCTGTGACGATGAAGGTTGGACTGACTTGTGGCATGGTTCCAAATGGTCTTCCGTCTTTCGTTCGAGTCTCAGTGTAATGCACCAGCCGAGCATAAGAGTGTCAGCATGAAGGAAAGGGGCCGACTTTAATGTTCTCTATACCTTACGTTCTTCATAATAACACCATTCATTTAAATTTCACAACAAAATTATGTCGGCAATTTTTTTGCCAACTACTATGCTTCAAAAACTCTGCGCTGCCGCTCTCCTGAATGTAATAATTGCACGCCAAAATCATAAGCTAGGCGTGTGATACTGATCGCACGCCTGTATTAGTGTAGGCGTACGTACCACCGCACGTGGGTGCAAATATTCATGACCAAGACTGATCTTACTGTTATTATTTGTGAACGATGATAACAATAGAAAGCAATTAAATTCATGTGTAAACAAAAGATATGCGAAGGTTCTTTATGTAGACATAGGTGGGAATGCAAGGTCGTAAAACTCACTTTCATGTACAGCTACATTCAAGCGGTACTAGAGGATTATAAACAAGATCGACATTGCAACAAAAAGTTTTGTGTATCTTGCAAGATATGTAAAAAATGAATTTATGCTGACTACCTTATCCCATAATTTATAATGATATTATATAAGATGGAAAGTTAAACTTCTTAGGAACATAAGTTTTTTATAATATTCCTCTATTATCCTCTATAACAGAAAAATATCATTTTTCTTGTCAGGTTCTCTTAATACTTATGATTCTTTTCATTAATAGAAACTGGCATAGTGCATAGTTTAATAAACAAAAGTCAACAAACAAACGCAAGTTAAGGCCCGAAGAACACTCAATATGGAGGATGCTATAAAAGTTTTATCTACAAAATTTGATTTACAATCAGATGTTTTGCAGAAGATTGGGTCTGATTCAGAAGATGCAAGTTCTTGGTTGATGGTACTTGGTGCATATGTTCTTGATAATGACAAAAAACTTGAGGAACAAGCTACTAATGAAGTATTGTTGCGAAAACAACGTCTTAACGCAGGTTTGTTTAGTATAATTAATTATAACTTGGGTTATTATTTGATCATGTTGCGACTACTTAATATTTATTAACTACTTGTTTATCTATCTTTATAGTGGTGTTTAGGAGGCAGTAACCTTTTTTTAGCTGTCTAAAGAGCTGAATAACAAGTACGAAATTTTCAGTAAAAAATGTATAATAAACAAAAAATTAGCTTTTACAAGCTCCAACTTTTTACAACCACATGATTTTTTATCAGCTTTGAATGAAGTTTAAGTAGGTTCATGTTAAAAGGGTGTGCGACATTTTTTTGTTCATTCATATGTTTTTCTAAAAATATGTTTTTGTATATTTTGAGATATTCTTGGGTAGCATCCTCTGCTGCATACAACACTGTTGAAGGAAAAATATTAAGTGAAAAAGTATTTCTGCACATCATAATACAGCTGTATAATTTACCAAACATGTCTGAAATATTAAAGAAATAAAATGCTAAAAAATGCTAAGGATTGTAATAAACATTACGCATCATCTTTGTTGTTATTCACTTTTCTCTTTAATTACTTCAGCATTACAAGGTTTAAGTTTAAAAAGGAATTTTGAATCTGAATATTTATGGTGAAGGGTAATAGAATTATACCTATAAAATTGTGACAAGTGTGTTATAACAGAAAAGAATATGGATAGATATCCTAAAAATAACCATTTTACTAATGGTTATTTTTAGTTATGGAATTAATTAATTAACTAGTAGATTAGGCCCGTGGAAAAATCCACTTAGGCAGAAAAACAATTCAAAAGTTCTGTCATTTGAATTTTGATGACATCAGCAAATATTTCAGTATATTGAATATGCCTTTTACTAAAAAAAATAATCTGAAAATGCATAAAAAAAAAGTATATAAGTCATAATTTAACAAAAAAGTTCTTAAAATCTAACACAAAATATCAAATGTCAAATCGCATTAAATCCTCCCAACAAAACTTCAGACAAAATATGAAAAACAACGGCGTGCAAGGTGTAAAATCTAGTTAGTAGAAAGTTACAACATTGACAGTCACAACCCAGACAGTTACGACAACAATAATAATAATGTCAGAAATAACACATCTCAAATATGTATACATCTTATTATGTGATTATGTTGAAAACCTTCAATATTTTAATCTGAAATGTCGAAAAGAAAGGCTTGCAACAGTAAGCACAGATCTATGAAATAAGTTCTTTATGCATTTTAAACATTGTCTTTTCCCTAAATGCTTATACAACAATACAACCTGAACAATATCAAAAACAATACCAAAAAACAAAAAGTTAAACTTTGAAAAATCATTTATTCGGTTGCATACCATCCTCTCCCGCAAAAATATGCACAAAATGTAAAAATTAACCGGTTAACAAAACAATTTTTTTGTCTAATGATTCGTACTGACTTTACCAAACATTTTAAACTGAAATGTCGAAAAAGCAATGAGCAAGGAGTAAATTTCAAATCAACAAAAATCATTATTAAATGTAGAACACAAAGGTTTATGAGGAGCTGTCAACAACCTTTGTAAAAATATCAACCACCACCCTTGTAAAAATATATAACCTTGTAATTTACATGTGAGCTCACAGAAGTTTAACAGGATGTCAACAACAAAACAATAAAACTTACTCCAATTAACGCACACACTTTAGTTTTACAAAATCATTCCTCTTAAAGTAAAATTTGCAGAAAACGTGAGAAAAATTATTCCTCACACTACCCTAGAAGTTCAATAAGTCTTTGAAAGATTTTGTGGCTTGTTACATCATAATTCGTGCTCAAATAAGATCCCTAAGTTTGACTACTAAGGTGGATATAAATAGCTAAAAGAGGAATAACAACATTAATCATCAGTTAGCTAGTTAGGTTTAGATATGGAGCTTGAAGGTAACATTAGATAAGACAGATACCCAGTTAAATATAGTTAAACTGGGAAGACGCATATAGCCAGCTAGCTATTTCTGCTTAGTAAAACACATATAAAGAGAAACAATAGCAATATAAAAATTATGACATTTGCAGTAAGTTCAACAAACCAAAAGTTTCGCTAGCACATTTGTTTGATAGCCAGTTAACAGCTTTATGTAGCATTTTGAATTTTAGGACAAATACATTAGTTACGCACCAGGGGAAACATTAATTATGCAAAAAAGTGTAAAAAAATATGCTAGATTTTTTATAAAAAACGATAAAATATATAAAGAATTTGAAGCTTTTAAGTGACTTTTTCCTGGCAAATGCGAGTCTGCCTGACACGTAACTCTAGCGACATAAAAACATAACGTCTAAAAATATCTAAAAAGTTCTTACTATTTGTGAATCCAAATCTACTTTAAACCCAAGCTTTCATTTTCTACTTCTAACTTTTCTTTACTACTTCTAGCTCCACTCTTCACTTTCGAAGTAACTTCTTGTGGCTTCTAACTTTACTTTTGTACTTCTATGTTCACATAAAATATATATAAAAAAGAACAGAGTGTAAAACCAATTGGCAAATTTTTTAGGCTAATTAGTCAAATTAGAAATGCAAAAACAAAGTTTGAGTCATAATTCATGTTAAAACAACAACAATCAATTTAACAGTTCATTTTATGTCAATTTTTGCACTAAATTTGCAACACAAAATACAAATTCTAAATAATTCCTATGGTTTTCCTCAAAAGTTTAATCAAAATATAAAAGTTGAGAGGTGAACGACAAAATCAAAGTTTAATTATTTAATTTAATTATTTTCGTATATATATGTCTATTGATATATGCCCTTTATAACAATATTTCAATCCAAAATGTGAAAAAGAAAAACAGTTTGCAACAAAATCAGTTATTCTGATGATATTGCATACACTTTTTCTCCACAAAAGTGTAAAAAAAGAATGGTTGTAGGAAATACTTCTGATTCAACAAAAATCAGTATTTGCATCTTGTACTCATTAAATATTACCCAAAATTTCAAAAAACTGCGATTTGGAACGCATCAAATTTATAAATAGAGAGGGATCAGTCATTTCGGTATGTTGTACAGAGTCCTGCCCGGTAAGAATTTATACAAAATATAAAAAAAAACACAAGTTTTTTCGGTGTTGTACTCCCTCAAAAAAGTTGAAACTTTTCTTAATTAAGACAAAATGTCATAAACAAAAACATTTTACTCAGAACATCTAGAACAACAAAAATCACTACACTTAAGGTACCAGAATTACTACATGTTAAATAAAAATCGTTTCGTCATATTGCATGTAACCGATGTATATAAGTTTAGTTACACAAAATGTGAAAAATACATTATTTGCATACACAAAATGTGAAAAATACATTATTTGCTTAAAAACAGTCCTTAAACTCTTCTTAAATATTATGTAATACTTTTTTAAAAGTTGTTGTGGCTTGTTAATTTAAGCTTAAAATGTCAAGTGAAATAAGTTACAGTCACATTCTTAGCAAAGACCACTAAGATAACACTATGGTAGCTAGCTTACATGTAAAAAGCAACATAAAACTGAAGCTAACATAAGCTAGCTACAGCAGCTAATAGCTGGTCAGTTGAATATAAACTGGAGACTTAGCTAGGTATAAAGAACATGGCTAGCTAGGTATAAAGAACATGGCTACATATTTATAAAGTCCGAGCTAGCTAGCTATTAGGTTGTTGTGTTGGTGTGGTTGGTTTTAAGATGCTAGCTAACAAACATGTCTCGCATCAATAATATCATCAAAACTGAAAAAAACATAAACAAACCTTACAGAAACCTTTCTATACTTCATTTATATACCATGCCCCTTTTTAAATGCTTTTGTAAAGATTTATTTTGAAGGAAAGAGTAGAAAATGCTTAAAAAGAACAGCCATCTTTTTTGCAAACACAATTTCCGTTACTTTGTGCTTGAACTTCATTTAACAAACCACACAAAACTCGCAGCTTTTCACGACAAAGAAGACATATATTTTACGGCAACATCAAAGATTTTTTTCGGCAACATCAAAGGAAAATGAAGAGATCCATTTAGCCTGTCACAGACAGACAGACACACTAAGCGTATTATTATAGAGACTAGTTATTTGAACCCGTGGAATAATCCACTTAAATTTATTGTGCTTCTTATCACAAAAAGGTTTGTTGATAATTTTATTAAGAAGGCTGAAAAAGAAACGTTTTAAACGAAATCCCGTGGAGATATCCACTCAAAAACATTTAAAATTTATTCTATGTTTCTTATCACAAAATCATTTGTTGTCAATTTCATTTTAAAGACGCAAACAATTAAAACTTTTGAACGAAATTGACAACTATAATAACAACGTTAACGCCTGTGATTTTACTCGTATAACAATTTATAACAAAGCTCCCATCACGGTAAATTTAAATTCGCATGCAATAAAATTCCTAACTAATGAAATCACTTTATTTTATCACATGATTTGTTTTAGCCAAACAGCGAAATTCAGTTGTTAACTCCATTCAAAAGCGGAAATAAATAAAACCAATATGTTTTTCATATAACAGTAGACAATAGACACGTGCTTACGGGAATAATAAAAATTAATTACCCGTGACTTTTGTGTAATAAAGTTTACATCATTACACAAAGGTTTTTATGAGAACAATAAAATAAATTAACCGTGACTTTTTTAAAACAAAAATTTTAAATCAATTTGAAAAAGCACACAAAACACAGAATAAAAATAAAAGTTTAGCAAAAGTGACATGTTACCGCGGCTGTTTCTTTAGAAAAAACAACACATCCACTTTGCCTGTTACAGACACACGGAACTGGCGTATTATTATATAGATGGAATTAATTAATTAATGGAACTATTTATGGAAAATTTGAATTTTAAAAGGGTTACTGCCCCATTTAAGAGAAACATAAATTTTGACATGAAACTAAACATAACGACGAGAAATGCACAAAATGTTTGCAAAAAAATTGTACTTTTTTTGTCAATAATCATTGAAAAGCGATAGTGTATTTCAGCCTTTATATACCATTGCAATAGCAAGAATTATTATTTTAATTCATTACTCGCTGGAACGAGATCACTCTATTATGAAGCATGTGAGGGAGATTTCAAAATGCGTTATGATAACCATACCAAGTCTTTTTTATCATGCAAGTATCAAAATGAAACTGAGCTTTCCAAAAACGTCTAGAAGCTTAAGGATGACCTTACCTGCCATACTGCTCTATTACCAGAAGCAAATCATTTCAATATGCTCAATGTGATTGCAAAGATTAAATAGATCAGAATAACATTCAACACAAAAGAAAAATTGATTTCCAGAATCATGTTTTATAGAGAGTGAGGAAATCGTTATAAGTATTTTTAAAAAACTTTGTTCAGATTAAATTTTAAATGTGTGTTATTTATGTCTTTTGTTAAAGGAATACGGCGAATAGTTACTACGAATTTCGTATTTTAAAAATAAAACGGAATTCGTATTTTTGGAAATATGTTATACAAAATTCTACTGTTTTAAAAATATGAATTGATAAGCTTTTTAAATAGAAGTGGTCGATTTTCCTATTTAGCATCCATTTGTTGGGGCACTATTTTTCACCCATTTGTTTAGTACATTCATGTCTTCCAACGCTTTCGTGAATATCGTAGAATGGAAAACAGGGGAGCTAGAATTTGTTTGATTATTCATAAGGTCTAAAGCCAAGTCGGATACATTAGATCCTTGTACTTGCTCTCCACAGTAAATTAGCTCTCCTTTCTCATTCCATGAAATAATTTTAGGATGTAATTTGACGTAATCCAAAAAAAATTTGATATGGTTCTTACTTGTCTTTGGTAAAGATTTTACGATGTTCCCTTCAATGTACTCTTCTTTATTTTTCTCATTGTCTACTTTCTCGTTCTTTACAGCACCAGCCCTCATGAAAACTTCTAGAGGTTTTGGTTGATTCATAGCGTCATATCTACTCTTACAATTATTTAATTCCTCGATAAATAAACAAATCTTCTTTTCAGTTTTTTAAATTGTCTCGATCCCAAACGTTTTTCATCTTATGTTTTTGGCTTTAACCATATTGTTTTGTTAGGGATCCTCATGTACTTTTACAAGTCGAACTCACCTGAAAGCTTGCATGTTTTTTAAATTGTCTCGATCCCAAACGTTTTTCATCTTATGTTTTTGGCTTTAACCATATTGTTTTGTTAGGGATCCTCATGTACTTTTACAAGTTGAACTCACCTGAAAGCTTTGCATGGGAAATTCCCAATGACATATTCAGTTTTTGTTAAAACCTCATGTGACTCCAATAGTTTTTTAAATATTTATTTTTCTTCTCACTGGACCGCCATCTTCGACCTTTTTTGTCAGTAAAAATTTTTGAACTAGCTCCAGTCTTTTGCTGTGGCATGCGACCCTTTTACGTATTTTTTCATGTCTGCTTCAATTATTACTGACTGTATAGCCAGAACAGAATGCCTGCTCACTGCAAAGTGAAACAAAAGTTCTATAGGAACGTTGTTTTTTTAAAAAAATTAAAAATAATTCAGCATATGTGTTCCCACATAGCTAAGCACGAAAAATTAAATGTGCATGATTTTTATTTTGAAGGGCTTTTTTTGAGACGTAGGTTTTGCATGATTTTTATTAAAGGGCTGTTATTTGAGACACAGGATGTGAAAAAGCTCTTAGCGAAAAGTCAATTATTATATTGCGCTTTAACTACATCATACAAAACAGTTTGTCACCACTTGTGGTTAAATTAAATCATTGCAGAAAACGCTAAAATTTATTTAATTAAATGCTGTTTTGTCTGCGTTGAACTTTGAATATTTATCTATGCATTTAACTACGTTTTTTATTGCGTATTATTTTACTGTTTTTATTTATTATAAATATAATATTTTTCGCCAGTAAAAAAAATGCTTTAACTTACGGGGTAGCTAAAACATCAAAACTCACATGTCACACACAAATGGAAAAATTATACTAAATTAAAAGACTACATTAAGAAAAAGGCGTTATGTCAAGTAAGTTTACAAAAATTGAGTTCCAGCTTCGATTACCTATTGTCATGTACGCAGATTTTAAAAGTATCCTGTAAGTACTTGACCACTGTGAAAACGATGAACAAAAACCTTGGGCAATGAAATATCAATCACACAAGGCTTGGGGATATGGGTTATACACCGTGTGTACAGACAAGGGTTTTCATTGTCAGCCTAAAATATACCACAGATAAGACGCTGCGAAAAAAATTCTTGGATGATGTTCTTGCAAAGACTGCAGAGATCTGATAAATGCTGAGTAAGAAAATTCCAAAGGGAAGATTGACAGCAGAAGAGTAGTGATGTCATAGCAGTTGGTTCATTTTACAGTGAAATAGAGTGATGATTGCAATAAATAGCTAATTTTTTTGTTAAACATCTTTTAACCCAAAGTGCTGTAGTGTTGCTTTTCTTTTGAGGAAAAGTTTCGAATTACAATTATATCCTTAGGATCTTTTTGATGGGCGTATATTATGTTTCCGATGAGAGAAATTCAGAATACAATTTAGTAGCCATTTTGTTTTTTCTATATTCATACTAATTAATACAGTAAATATAAATAAATAATTTTGAGACAGTTAGTCCCCTTTATATAGAGAATGCTCATTGATCCATGTAAATATACCTAGCATGCTCATTGATCTTTGTAAACATACCTGTGGCGTGCCTGTGACGTAGTTGCTCACCTTGGGTGTGTCAGAGAACAAACATTTTTACACTACTCTGTATGTATTTTGGGAATACATGAACTTGTAGGAGTTAATATAGCACTTTTAAAATTTCTTCTGCAGCTAAATTTGTTTCTGCAAAGAGGTAGCTTTGCACAACTGAAAAGCTATTTTTGTCGGAATGCAAATTTTCCAATATAAAAACAATTTTGCTTCTTCAAAAGTTTATTTTTTCTACAATTTTAATGAAAATGACGAAAAAGTTAAAGTTTAAATATGAGTATAAAAAACTTTGTAAAAAGCTTTTTAAAAACAGCTTTATCAAAACAACAAACAAGAAAAACACTTAAAGCCATGAATTCTTTTCCTTTTGGCATAAAATATACATATAGAAGCAAAAGTATTATTCACTTGCTCTTATCAAGGTTTTGTTACTCATTAAAATCACAAAAGTAGACATATTACTGGTATTAACCGTTGAACAACTTTATTATACTGGTAATTATTTTGATTTTACCAGTGAAAGTAAAAAAGTTAAATAATACCAGTAATTTTAACGGTATAACCAGTATAACAATATTACCGATAATATAGGTTGTTACTATTTTCCCCAAAACCGTAACGCCCTCTTGCGTCATGATCTTGGGTTATAAAGGAATTTAAATATGGACATGGTTTGCAATTTACAACATCTGTCAGAAGAAAAAAATGTTTTCTTTTGTAAACCTTCAAAGTTGCGGTATTCATGTACAGTACTTGGAATAAGGACACTTAACATAGTGAGCATGTATCATGCCTGACACACACAATACACGATGCTATTGCGATCTTCGCCATGATGTTTGAATTCCTGAATAGAAGAAAAGAAAAAATGATGACATAAACCAAACTTGTGCAAGAAAAAAAAAAGAAAAGAAAATTGTTGCAAGAGGAGCTAGTCATTGTGAAAAGAAAGAGGATGGAGCTGGAGACCATAGTAACATCACAATTTTTAGAAGGTAGAATCAAATATCGACAATTATTTAGTCAAGCTTGTGATATTCGACGAAGCACAGCTGAGTCAAATATCATCAAAGCAAGAATGAATAATTTCTATTTCAGATTTCACTGATCCATTATATCATCCTTCCGAAAAAGGAGAAGAAAAAAAAGATTTCCATTTGTGAAACAAGTCTTTCAAAATTAAGAACAAAGCTTATTTGCCAATCTTCTTAATTTTTGTTCCTGACTTTTTTATCAATCTACGTGGATACCAAGTAATTGAACTTTTGAATGTTGAATCCCAGAACAAAATGAGAAAAGTCATTATAAAAGTTTGAAATCAAGTAATTTTTCTAATAAATTTTCTTACATGCTAAGTGGACTTTTTCGAAGTAAAAAATGTTGGTACAAAGGTTGTTACTTATTGTGGAAACCAGGCCACAAGAGAAAAAAAATATTCATATGATTCCAAGCCTATCAATAAGAAAATAACACCCGAGCAATAAATCGCTCCCCCAAAGTTACAATAATTTAGATTGGGTGAGCAATCTGAATAAATAGAATAAGTTTATAAACCCATATTTTATTACAAAATCTTTTTTATCTATTTTATCTTGTCTTTTTGATATATTTCAGTTTTTTTAATGCAAATAATAAGAAAGATAACATTAATTTCAATGTGAGATAATTAATATTGCTCAGCCAGACAAAATTTTGTGAAATTGGGGGAGCAATTTATGGCTCAGCTAGCTTCTCATTTCTTAGAATTGGGCGATTCTTTGCGTGAGCAAGAGCAATCGCTCTCCCATTATTGATAGGCCTGTGATTCACATCGCATGATCTAAAAAAATAGAACACCAAAGAGAAAAGCCATCACAGAGGGCATGGCCTGAAAAATAATAACAAAATAATAACAGCCTCATGTTCAGATTATTGCTTTCAAAACCAAGAATAGGTATTTTTATATAAATTAAAAGAAGCAAAATTGTGTTGCAATATGTGTTTTTAGCGGACTATAAAAGCTTTACTACCATAAGCATATATATGAACACAATAAATATATCAACAATTTACTTTTGTGTATTACTTGTTTTTTTATTAATAGAGCGCCTAAATGTATGAGCCTGGATACGCTTATTTTTTATTTCTTTTTACACTTTTTCATCCTCAAATGGTCTTATTTGTGTTCTTCAGAAAAAAAGAAAAAACTTTTCGGAAATAATTTTTTTAGTTATTCTATTCTAGACATTGTTTTGTTCCTAATCAATAAAGGATTCTAGGATGGGTCCGTTAACATCTCAGCCTTGACAATTTTATAAACTAGGTTTTTATAAGAAAAAACGTGTGTAGAATAACAGGTGGCAAAATATGTTATGCAACATCCTGTTTAATATTTAATTTTTTAAAAACTTTATTTGATAAGTGAGTTGTTTGTTTAGCAAGGTCACTCTGTTCACGAACACGAATCATCTTAAATCTTTCACCTTGTTTTTTTTGTCTGTTTGAGAAATAAATCCACATGCATATCATGATTCTTTATTTACAAGATTAAACCTTGTAATGTTTAAATTGATTGTCTCTATATTCTCCAAAGTGTGCACAGCAGCATGGCAGTTTTCCGGTGAAAATAAGTAAGAACAAGGGAGGAGACAAGAAACCACATTTTAACGTCGGTGTGACAGCATCCATAAATATTTCTTTTAAAAAGGGAAAAAATCAGCTTACTTACCACTTGCGAATTTTTCAACCAGTAAACACAAAGAACTTAAGTTGAGAGTTGCTAGTTCTAACAATAAACATCAGCGTTCCAACATTCTTTACCTAAAAAATCAATATTGTCGAAATATGATGACTTACCAGGAATAGAAGGTTAATTATATTACAGTACCTTGATTAAAAAACTATGTGAAGTCAATGCAATGTTTCTATGTATAACGAATGTCCTCGTTACTTATTTCCTTAAAAAAATAACACAAATGTGTTTTTATGAGAATTTAAGACAAGAACAACAAGATGTAAAAAATCTACGTAAACTAGATTGCCAGATCATATAGATTTACTTTTAAATTGGTTGGATCAAAAAACGTTCCAGGTGTCAACACTTTGTCACAGTAGCATGCTGGGCATGATCGTTTTTTTATTAAAGTACCCATACATTACATACGATTATATTTGTTACAATCCATAATTGTTTCTGTTTCTTTTCGGAGGCGTCCCTATTGACCTAATGAAAAAAAGGCTCTAGGTAAGTTCAGAATGATTTGGTTGTACGGTGTACCAAATTTCATTGTACTCCGACCACACGATCGCATTTTAAAAAAAAGATATTTCTCCCTTCATGAATATATAGACTATCAATGAACTAAAATGTTTGCTATGATTAATATGATTCGGTCTATATTTTTGTATCGTTATGTATCAGATATACATGAGACAAAGATAGTCGGTCACTACGTCTCCTTACCGATTACTAGCCCTGCGAGTTAGTAATAATTTTTTTACCCAAATTGTTCTTACATTCAAACCGTTCCTTTAAAATTGTTCTATTAAAATATTGTATTGCTATAAACACATTAAACTAGCAGGTTTTTTAACGGGTTTTTACCACCACTAACTTACAGTACTGTGAAAAGGTTTGTTAACATCGTGGTTCGTGTTTATTTCGTGTTACGCACGAACCACGATAGCCCACGATGCGTATTTTTTTAACAATGTTTCGTGCACTACACGAACAAAAATTAAACATTACACCGTAGATAGATAACTTCTATTGTAAAACAACAAAGACCGTATTAGTTTATCAATTAAATCAAAAACCGACGGCAAAAAAATAAATTAACACTTGTTGTTTTAATTCGTTGTCATAAAGCTAGCTATATAATAGATTTTAATCGTTCGTGAATCAAAATGCGATCTAAAAAAACATTTCTATCGTCGCTTTTCGCTTATAAACTTTTAAAATGCGATCTAAAAAAACATTTCTATCGTCGCTTTTCGCTTATAAACTTTTAAAATGCGATCTAAAAAAACATTTCTATCGCCTCTTTTCGTTTATATACTTTTAAAATGCGATCTAAAAAACATTTCTATCGCCACTTTTCGTTTTTAAACTTTTATAATGCGATCTAAAAAAAACATTTCTGTCGTCGCTTTTCGCTTATAAACTTTTAAAATGCGATCTAAAAAAACATTTCTATCGCCGCTTTTCGTTTTTAAACTTTTAAAACGCGATCTAAAAAATATTTCTATCGCCGCTTTTCGTTTATAAACTTTTAAAATGCGATCTAAAAAAACATTTCTAGCGTCGCTTTTCGCTTATAAACTTTTAAAATGCGATCTAAAAAAACATTTCTATCGTCGCTTTTCGCTTATAAACTTTTAAAATGCGATCTAAAAAAACATTTCTATCGCCGCTTTATTGTTTTTAAACTTTTAAAATGCGATCTAAAAAAACATTTCTATCGTCGCTTTTCGCTTATAAACTTTTAAAATGCGATCTAAAAAAACATTTCTATCGCCGCTTTTCGTTTTTAAACTTTTAAAATGCGATCTAAAAATACATTTCTATCGCCGCTTTTCGTTTATAAACTTTTAAAAAGCGATCTTAAAAAACATTTCTATCGCCGCTTTTCGTTTTTAAACTTTTAAAATGCGATCTAAAAAAACATTTCTATCGCCGCTTTTCGTTTTTAAACTTTTAAAATGCAATCTAAAAATACATTTCTATCGCCGCTTTTCGTTTATAAACTTTTAAAAAGCGATCTTAAAAAACATTTCTATCGCCGCTTTTCGTTTTTAAACTTTTAAAATGCGATCTAAAAAAACATTTCTATCGCCGCTTTTCGTTTTTAAGCTTTTAAAATGCAATCTAAAAAAGCATTTCTATCGGCGCAGACAAATTTAACTTTTCTATACAAATGACATTTCGTAAAAATACAATCGCGTCCATGACGAAAAAGTATACACCAAGCAAAAACTACGAATATGCTTTTTTAACTTGATAAAACCTGAAACAAACAAATTAACTTTAATGAAAGACTTTTTTGAAAAGAAAAAAAATTAAATTATACTGGCTATAAAAATCGTGGAGCTCGCGAAAATAATCGTGGGACACACGATCCTTCGTGGAGATAATAATATTAGCGTGGTGGCCACGATAGAATGTTTGAATGTTTGTTATACATAAAGACCACGATTTTATCGTGGTTCGTGTGCACCACGCTCGTTACACGAACACGATGTTAACAAACCTTTTCACAGTACTGTAGTACTATATACCACCCAATAGAGATATAAATTCACACTGAATTGTTTCTATTAGCGATAATTTTCAAATGTAAATAACTTGAAAACCACGCTCCCCCATCTTATAATAAATCTTCTGATTAAAATGTTTTCTTGTCAATGACAAAATAATATGGAAACAACGCTAGCCATTATTTTTTAAATGCAAATAAACTGTAAAGGGTGCTTTTCCTCAGCAAGGTTTGTATGTCAAAGTTTCTCCTTATCAAGCTGTCTTCATAATAATCAAATAACCTGGAAACGAGGCTACAGCTCTATAAGATTTTCTCTACGCCACACCACGTACAGTCAAGCCCTTACAGCTATGAAAAATTGGGTTAATTGAAAACAAATTAGGATACTGTTTGGAGTGGTACTTTTATTCTACAGACCAGACCACAACAACTTCATCAAAAACGGACAAATCGAGAGTTATCTATTATTCTAATACTTCATCCACAAAGAATCTCATACTAAGTGGTGACATTAAGATAAACCCTGGTCCAATTACCTGCAATTCCTGTCAAAAAACTGTAAGGATAAACCAGAGACAGCAAGTTTGTGAACAGATCCAAAACTGGATTTGTAATGATGTATCAACAAATTATTGCTGTTTTATTATGCAGAAATCCAACAAGCATTAACAGATGAAAGATTTGTTGATCCAACTATCCATGATGATCAAACATTTCAAGTCCAAAACAAAATAAAACTAGCATTGCACACCTAAATGTTCGCTCAATTTGTTCTTCTTTTCCCCAGTTTCAACATTTCGTTGAAAAAGGGTAAAAATAAAAAACGGTACAGTGTACCAGCCAAATTCAGATAATGCTTCAAAAGAAGACAGGTTACGAAAGTTTGAGACAGTCCTATCACACATTAACAATATTTGGGATGGTCCTATCATAGTATGTGGTGATACAAACATAAACCTTCTTTCCACATCGTTATTAAAAGAACAGTACAGCGAGTTGTTGAAAGTTTTTGATATGGCAAATGTGCTCACAAAACCCACAAGGCATGAAAAAGTCTCATTGATCGCGTTATAACAAACATACCAGGAAAAGTAAGTCTGACTGATGTCATACTATGTGACACTGTCAGTGATCATGATTTTCTATTTATAAATATAAACATAAAAGCGGTGAAGTTTTAACCTAGACGAAAAAACATCCCCAAATCTATAAAAACTTAGACCTTGATAAATTTAAGTTACATTTTGCACAGTTGCCATTTTGCTATCTACGCATTTGTGGATCCAAAAGAACAGCTCAGCCTTTTCAACTCTCTTATCCTTGATTATTTGAATGCATACGCTCCATGGATGAGAGATCTCAACGTTATGGATCTCCAAAATGTGAGTAAGCACAGGAATACAGGAATTAGCGAAAAATAAACTTAAAAGGAAATAAAAGCCACAAGATCAGCATTCTACAAAATGGCATTCTCACCACAAAGATCTAAGGAAGTTTGGCAGACAATCCATAGAATACTAAAACCCAACAGTAAACCAAGTACAGAATGCCTAGATTCACTTAGCTGTCATTACAACAGCACTGCGGAAAGACTTACTGCTTCTAAACGCACCACACCAGAGGACTTAAAGAAAATCATTAATGAAGTGCCTAAACTAGAAGTTACCACTTACTATGATTTAAAAAAGCACTCAATAACATCAGAAGTGACTGTTTATATGTTATGATTCCGTTCATATCAACCTCATAAAACCTGTCAGCGAGTTTATCATATCTCCACTGACATTCATCATCAACAGTTTTATCACATCCGAAACATTTAGAGAGTTGGAACGATTAACCCAATACCAAAAATCGATAATTCTTCTTCACTAATTGATTACAGGCCAATATCAGTTTTACCAGTGTTATTTTATGAAATAATAGTACTCCAACAATTTGTGACACACATTGACAGTCTTGTGGTATACAAGCCAACAAAGCATGGATTTTAGAAATCACATTCTACTGTTATCTGTTTTATGAAACTGAAAGATGACATCATAAATGCGATGAATAAAAGAGAGGTAACCATGTTAGTTTTTGCTGACTTCTCTTTAAAGAAAGCTGACCAATTTAAATGTCTCTAAATACTTTCTTTATTGGATGACAAACTATCTTTCAGACCGCCAGCACTACGTTTAAATTGACAACAAAGCGTCTGCAATGCTGACGGTTGGTTTTGAAGTCTTACAAGGACAAGTTCCTGCACCAGTCATCTTAAATCTTTACATATTGGATCTCTCAGAACTAGCAAAATATTCCAAAACTTATGCAGATGACACAAAAATATACGTTCATTCAAGACCGAACGAGCTTTAAAAAAAATCACCAATCTCTTGCAGCATATAAAAAGCATCCGTATTTGGTCACACGTTAAGAACCCTGAAATTATTGAAACAACTTATACACTTGTGTTGTCCAAGCTCTATTGTGGAAATGTTGTTCTGAATCCTAATGTTGTTCTAAATCCTATGCCAAGGATTCTCCAAGCTTTCTGCAAAATGTGATGAATGCCACAGCTGCTTTTGTTTTGAACAGATATGTGAAAGAAATTAACTGCATAAACCTCTACTGGTTCCCTATAAAGGAGCGATTTTGGGCTTCAAAGGTGCATTTGGAAATGTTCATACAAATAGGAAGCTACATCTGATGAATCATGATCAGAGGTCTGATCGGGGTGAAGCATTCTCTGTTGAGAATGAAATCCGGATGTGCTATGATAAATATTCACCTATGATACACACCATCCAGATAAACTATCTGAGTTCATCACTAACATATTGCCGCACGTAGTGTAGTGGGTTCGTCTGCGGCTCCCAGTTCTGGGGACCACGGATCGAATCCCGCTCACTGCCAGGCAGTATGTTAGTGATGAACAAAGTAGTTCTTCTTCAATATGACATGCAAGAACTCTTTGAAGTAACCGAGAAAATATGGGCCTGATGATCCATTCAATCAATAATGCCAATTAATGTGATAATATTGTTGCTCAAAATTTTAACAGTTTACCAAAATCAATGTGTGATTGAAAACATTTAACTTTTTTAAAAGACAAAGCTGTAGTATGTACAATAATGTAATATAACTATATATTAAAAAAACAAAAATACAAAACAAGCGTGCTCATACATTTTTTAGGAGAAGAACAATATTGTAACAAATTGGAGCTAAAAATAAGTCAGTTATTATTATTATAATTATTATTATTATTATTATTATTAGGACTAGAAGAGAAAGGGCTAAAGGTGAACACAGCAAAGTCTAAAGTCATGATTAGTAGCATTGCAGCCAAGTGTGACCTTGTAGTTGGAAAGTGGCCTTGTGGAGTTTGCAGGAAAGGGGTTGGTAGTAACTCAATTTTTTGTCAGACTTGCAAGCATTGGGTAGATAAGAAGTGCAGTAGTATTGGTGGAAGGTTAAGAGCTGACATTCAGTTTGTATGCAAGCGTTGCAAAGGTGAGATTATAGAGAATGAAGTATTTCCAGCTTTAATGATGTACAACAGTGGCTCGTTAGAGATAGTTGAGAACTTCTGTTACTTAGGTGATATGTTGGGCAGTGAAGGGGGTGTTGGAAGAAGTGTTACTTGCAGGATAGGTTCTGCTTGGAAAAAGTTCAGAGAGTTACTTCCTTTGTTGACTAGCAGAGTCTTGTCAATTGAGGTAAAAGGTAGGTTGTATGAGGCCTGTGTAAGAAGTGTTATGTTGTACGGTAGTGAGACATGGGCAGTGAAGCAGGAAGATCTTGACCGTTTAGAAAGGAATGATATGAGAATGGTTAGGTGGATGTGTAACGCCAGTCTGAGAGACAGAAAGAGTTCAGATGAGCTAAGAAGCAGGCTAAGTCTCCGTAGAATTAAAGATGTTATCCAGATAAGAAGATTGAATTGGCTGGGGCACTTGGAAAGAATGGAGGAGGATAATTGGGTAAGAAAGTGTAGAGACTTGATAGTTCCTGGGGCAAAGCCCAGAGGCAGACCGAGAAAGACTTGGCAGGAGGTTATAAGGACAGACTTGATACAGAGGAAGTTGAGTTTAGATCTAACACAGTCTAGATCAGATTGGAAGAGGGTCATTAATATACCCCGTCCAACCCATGCTAGCATGGAAAACGGACGTTAAGCCGAGAATGATGATGATGATGATGATTATTATTATTATTATTATTATTATTATTAATTACTAGTCGATAAGGCCCGTGAAAAAATCCACTTAGGCAGAAGGACAATGGAAAAATAGTTGTTTTACATGTTTTGCTGACGTCAGCAGTGCATATACAAAAAAAATTCGTGAAATTTAGTTTATCCTGCCTGTAATGCTGATCAAATTAATGTATAGGATCGTATGTTTTTCGATGAACGCGTAAGGAGAGATAAGGGTTTTAAAATTTTGCTGACGTCAGCAAAGTCCCCTAAAGTACAAAAAAAATTTTCTTTAGAAATTTGTACACCTGTTGCCTTCATCATATAGATCTTGAAACACTGATAAAAAAAATGTATAGGATAATGTACTTTTGACAAATGGTTGCAGAGATATTGAGGTTTAATGGTTTTTTGATGACTTCATCCACTCATTCATTCCGAAACAGATTCGGGGACCCAGGTTTGGAAAACTTTCCCAATTTAATCCCAGGGTGTCTTAGTTACTGACGCTGTGAAAAATGACTGATGGCACCCCCAGTTTCCAAGTTATTTGGCCTCAAAGTTTTATGCATTGTAATGGCTTCATTAATTTAAATTAAGATATTGACGTTAAATTAGTGTTATTGACGTCACAACGTCTAGCATTTGAGACATGACTTTTTTCAGGGACATTAAAGGAAAATGAACACATCCACTTTGCCTGTTAAACACACACACACACACACAGTCCTCGTATTATTATGTAGATGTGCTCTTTTTTAAGAAACCTTCGGCATTTTGATCAGTGGGGGTTAACGATCTAAAAAATAAAATGCCAAGGTTATAATACTTTTCAAAGATTTTACGTGGTTTAATTATGGTTGGCATATGCGCAGACAAGATGTACAAAGCTGAAACTGTTGTGCATTGATTAAAATTTACGTAAAAGGTATAATGTTTGCATCTGCTAAAATGAATGTATTGATGTAACTACTGTGAAAGGTAATAATAATGTATTGGTAATGGTATCGGTATTGGTAAAATGTATCGGTAATGCAGACAAAAATGTATTTGGTAATATTGGTAAATAAGAAAAGGTATCAATACTAATATAGGAAGTATCGGTAAAATATACAGTTCAATACATTGCATCAGTAATTTTATGGGTAGTATCGGTCCCATAAATATACAAATATTTAGGTTGTTATTATTTTCCCCAAAACTGTCACATCTTATTTTTAATGTATGCTTCATTTTTGGATGCTTGACAAATAAACTATAAAAATGCAAATAAATATAAATCAGCTAGATAACAGGAAATAATTATTCTCATTTGTTCATCAATCATTTGATTCACCTATTTATATAACAGTTGCTGCAAAAAAACATTAATAAGGGATCAATGGCAAGTGACCTACAGTCCTCCCAGACAATTGCAAAGAGGTTTTCTTCACTACAGTCAGCAAACTTGCATGTAAACAACTAGCATCTGGGAAATTTCCGTATAACTCATTATTCTCTTTTTTAGGGCATCCGATCACACGTGCATGCCTTTTCACGCGTAAAATCATTTTGCACTGTCTGTCTGCCTGGCTAGCTGTGTAATGTTTAAAGTGAATGCTCATAGAGAGTGACAACATTTTTATGCTAAGAAAATAAGAAGGGTTGATGTCAATAACATTTTTGAAATTAGCAAAGATATTGTATTTCACTGCAATATCTTTGCAATATATTACATTTCTTTGCAAATCTTTGCAATATATTGCATTTCATAACCTTGTGGCCAAATAACTTGGTAACGGGTGGAAGTAACTACATCAACTCCAGCCTAGGTAACTAGAGGCCGTCTTTGACCAAAATTGGACCAATTTCTAAAAGCTAAATCAACACATCCATTTCGGGATTAAAAATCCTTTAAACCCTATGTATCATTACTGCTCATCAATAATACATGTTCCTACACATTGTTTTGATCAGTGTTTCAAGCTCCACATAAAAGAAATTAAAGTGCTGATGACATCTTCACAAATCCTTTACACTGCCATATTTTTATGGTGATATCTTGATAGAAGCACATCATTTTATATATTATTTTGATCAGCCTTTCAAGCTGCACACAAAAGAAACAGGATAGCAAGTGAAAATTTTTTTTTTTCGTTACTTGTTTATTTTTTTATTTTTATTTTATTTTATAAGTAGTAGTTTAAGTTTTATCTTTTGTTAAAGTATCAATTCATTCTGTAGTTTAATGTTCTATTTTTATTAATCATTTCAGAGCATCAACTTAGTCAGCTGGAAAAGCAACTCATTTCTGCGAATTCAAAATTAAATAAGTATGAAAAAAGCCTTCTTGCCACCAGAACAAAGTTGGAGCGTCTTGAAGAATCTCAAGAGGAAACTGAGAAGAAGTATGAAGAAACGTTAAAAAATAAACAGAAGATTGAAAGACAAAATGTGGGTACCCCAAAAGAAATATTGAAATTGTTTTGAAGTATTGAGTCATATTTTAAATATAGGAAATCAATGTTCTGAAAAAGGAATAGAAATAGTGTGCAGAGAGCTTCATTTACCTACTTTCACTATTTTTAGAAGCAAAAATGTTCTAAATTTATTCATGAGCGATTTAGTTTTACTTAATATTTTACACACATAAACAGATTGCTCAATATCCTGTCACTACGTCCTCCAAAATCGTTAAAAATGTACGATTTTTAGTACAAAATGGAAAATATCATTACTTTGCTCAATGTTTTTGAAGCTATGTCAAATTTTTCCATTAGAAAAATCAAACCACCTTTTTATTTAGATTTGGTTTCTTAAATTTAACAAAAAACAATGACATGGTTCGAATTAAATATTGAAAGTCATATGCAACAATTAAGATAATGTTAAACAAAATACGACGTTGTTTAAGCTCCATACAATTGTGTTTTGATGATTTTAGAACAAAATGCGGCGTTGTTTTCACTTATATGATTGCATTTTGATGGTCTTAGAACAAAATATGATGTTGTTTAAGCATTGTACAATAGCGTCTTGATTGTTTTAGAACAAAATATGGCGTTGTTTAAGCTCCATATGATCGTGTTTTAATGATTATGGCATTGTTTAAGCTCCTTACGATTGCCTTTTCAAGGTTTTAAAACAAAATCCAGCATTTTTTAGGCTCCATACGATCTCTTTTTGATTGGTTTAGGGGCCATATACTTAGGACGTCCCTGTAAGAGGGTGGTCACAGGTTTTAAGACATTTTGTGATGGTGGGGGAGGGGGTCACTAAATCGGAGGACGTCACCCCAAGCCAAAAAATCTCCTATATTTTATAAAATAATGGTATATGGTATAGTGCACAGATAAAAGATTGGATTGAAAATCATTTTTAAAATGTGCATCATGGAATTATCAGAAGCTTGAGCATTTCCTCTATTTTTGAAAAGGAAAGAGGTGGGGGAGGAGATTATAAAAATCTGACATCCCCAACAAGGACAAAATCAGGTAAGGGGGGTGGGTGTAAGAAAAACTGTTAATAAGGGGACATCTTAAATGATCCATGATCCATTACAACAAAATACGAGGTTGTTTAAGCTCCATACGAGCGTATTTTGATGGTTTTAAAACAAAATCCAGCATTTTTTAGGCTCCATACGATCTCTTTTTGATTGGTTTAGGGGCCATATACTTAGGACGTCCCTGTAAGAGGGTGGTCACAGGTTTTAAGACATTTTGTGATGGTGGGGGAGGGGGTCACCAAATCGGAGGACGTCACCACAAGCCAAAAAATCTGCTATATTTTATAAAATAATGGTATATGGTATAGTGCACAGATAAAAGATTGGATTGAAAATCATTTTTAAAATGTGCATCGTGGAATTATCAGAAGCTTGAGCATTTCCTCTATTTTTGAAAAGGAAAGAGGTGGGGGAGGAGATTATAAAAATCTGACATCCCCAACAAGGACAAAATCAGGTAAGGGGGTGGATGTAAGAAAAACTGTTAATAAGGGGACATCTTAAATGATCCATGATCCATTACAACAAAATACGAGGTTGTTTAAGCTCCATACGAGCGCATTTTGATGGTTGTAGAACAAATAACGGCGTTATTTAAGCTCCATATGGTCGCGTTTACTTTCTTCTAAAATGATGAGAACACGTCATTTGGAAGCTTAAATATCGTCGTACGTTCATTTACATGACGAGAAATCGTCTTTTTCGCAGCTTTAAAAACGCTCTTACAAGTATAAAAATCACCCTATTTTGTGATAAAAACAGAGTAATCGAAACTACTGTTTTTAATCGGTTCCCGAGGTACATTTAAGTTGGACTTACGCAATGCATGAGAAATTCCCAATGATATATCCACTTTTTGTGACTCTATATAGCTTTTCAAATATTTGATTTCTTGCCGCTTCAACCGCCAGGCCGAATTTCTTTGATAAAATTTTCAAAATAGATCTAGTCTTTTGTGGCATGTGACCCTGTTACGTATTATGTCAGGTCTGCATCAATTGTTACTGACTGTTATTGCCAAACAGGTGCCTTCTCACCACAAAGTGAAACAAAAGTTCTCTTTGAACGATTATTTTTTAAAACAAAAATAATTTTGCATCAATGTTGTCACTAGCTAAGCAATCAATTAAAAGGATTTTTTTAAGACTGCACATTTGTGTATGATTTTTATTTCAAAAGGATTTATTTCGGAAGGCAAGTTGTGAACTATATTGAAGGTAGATGTCGGCCTTGGCTGCATAAAATTGCTCAAATAAGTATGAGAAAAGCAAATCAATATTTTATCATTAATATAAAGTCCCATCTTGTTAGCATTTACGCCTTACGAATCTGATCAAAATGGCTTAAAACTGAGGTGGACCCAAAATGAACACTAGTTGGTAGCTGTATAGAACATCCACAAGATTTTTTCCATCATCGTTACTCGCACTTACCATCTAGGCCCTTTCGTTTTTGTGTAGCCTTACGAATGATATACCAGGCCACGCGCCTCGTCACTACTGCGGATGTGAGCACAGGTGTGCAAAAATTATGTACGAGAACACTGAAAAGCTGAATTTGGTTTCAGAACATCTAATCTGTCTCATGTCTAGTTATATAACTTTCATGGGTACACACTCTTCTCGCAGTACTTAAGGAATGAAACTTTGGAGGAATATTTGTGGGAATAAACTTTTGCAGTTGAGTAACTTAGGTCTGTTTTGCGGAAGAAACTTTCGTGAAAAATGAAGTTAAATTACCGCATAAATTTTGTTTCGATGAAGGTGAGATTGACTTGTGGCATGATGCAAAATCGTCTTCGTCTTTTGTTTGAGTATCAGTGTATTACACCAGCCAAGCATAAAAGTGGCAGCATGAAGTGCTGGAAGCTCTTGTCATGGAAGTACAGTGGAGTTGAGAAGCAATAGGCCGGGGGTCAAGCTTGGGATACTCTAAATTCGAAACTGGTGCCCTCACATTTTGTATCTAAACATTGTTGGGTTGGTGTTTGCACAACATATTGGAAAAATATCATAGAAAAGGAACTTTAATCAGGCAGTAATTTCTGTCTCTTACTGTATCGTGGGATGCATTGATTGAATTAGTTTTCTTCAAAATGCTTCAAACTTGCTTCAGCAGTTCTTTTCTATTGATTTTTCTTAATCTGTATATATATCAGCTACGTTTTTATCCCTGGGCAACTTGGGAGACCTCATCTGCAAGGACTGCTAGGTTTGCTAGGAACGAAGTTGATCAGGATAAAGATTTCTATCATGCTTATTTGAGCAATCATACCCAGCCCTGTATGGTAGGTTATAGATCAGCAAGTCACAGCAGTTCACAACCTGTTTTTCCAAATAAATCCTTTCCAATTTAAAACAAAAAAATCATACACACACTTGTTGCTAATATATTAAATTTGCTCAGCTAATTTTATTATTTTTTTTAAAACAAAAATCATTTGTAATCATAAGTTTATTGCAAAGGCATATTAATTGCTTTTGGTTAATGAAAATCATAAATTTGAGGGGATTCATAAATCTTACATAATAGGGTCACATGCCACAAAAAAAGACAGAAGCTAGTTTTATATTTTTGAAGTGGCAGTCAATAAATATTTAAAAAGCAGTATCTTGAGTTACAGGAACTTTTAACAAAAAGTAGATACGCCATTGGGATTTTCTCATGTAAATCTTTTGGTCCAACTTGTAAAAGTACCTCGAGATCCCTCGATGTTTCGATCTGCAAATTTTTTGTTTAGTTGGTAAATTTGATATGTGAAAAAAAGAAATGATTTGATCCGTTAAATCAAACTCTGAATGATAACAGTGGAGTGGTTTCGATTTTACTCTGATTTGTATGTTAATATTTGATTTGGTTTCGTTTTGTTACAAGACAGCAAGTTTGTGTTCTGGTATTTAATCTTTAATTCATACTAACTGTTTTCTATACTTTTTTACTGTAGTTAAAAATAGCAGTTTCGATTGCTTTACGAAGTACAGCGATTTTAAGCATTGTACGGTCCTTGTCTTTGCAACATAAAATTCAACTTTGAAGTCAAGATGTAGTCAAATCAAAAAAATGGAACAAGGTCCGAAATCACTGAACTGAAAATTCAAAATAAAAGCAAAACTCGTTGGATTATTGAAACAAAACGAAACAATCGAAACCAAATCAAATATTAACAAACAAAACAGAGTAAATGCGAAACCACTCCAATGTAATCATTGTTTTTTAAAATTAACGAAACCAAATCAAAATAAAAAGGTGGTTTCATTTTTATTTTTTTTTCTAATGGAATAATTGAGATGCTTTCGAAAACGTTAAGCAAACTAATGATATTTTCGATTTTCTAATAAGAATCTTATCTTTCTAACGATTTTGGGGGATGTAGTGCATGCTTGCCTGCAAAATGTTTCTGTTTCTAAGGGGCTGTTCGTATGGTAGCTCGCTACTATCGAGAAGTACATACAAAAATAAAAATGTGTTCATATGACAACCGAGCCAGCCCGCCTTGCCAAGATCTCGCTTGTTTTTACCGAGATCTTGATTAGGCAGGATGAAAATTTTCCATATGAACGGTCCGGCCCGGCCAGGCGTAACCAAGCCAGCCCGGTTAACCGGGCCAGCTCGCCTCATAAACAGCCCCTGAAGACCTAAAAAAACAATTTCAGAATTTTTTTAAGGTTTTTTCAGATTCAATAAAAATTCCAGCACATATTTGTCTGTGACAATTACCAATCATTGTGTAAGTCTTCAGCCATAAATAAGTATCAATAATCAATAAAAACACTTGGTTAAAAAACAATTTATTTTCACGAAGCTTTTCGTAATCTATGTTACATTATCAAGTAAAAGATTATTTCAAATCGATTATTTCAAACCAATCAGTTGTATGAAAATGTTGCTTCACCCATTTTCTAGACGTAAAGTTGTTTTTGACAGCAGGTTTAAAGCAATCCTCAAATATTTTACAAATTTGATTTTTAGATTCTTTGTTACTTTTTTCTGCTTTTGTTTTTTTAGGAGCAACTGAAGCAGAAATCTATATTGTTGGAACAAGAGAAATGTGAACTTGCAGAGGTTATGGAAAAGAAAAACAAAGAAATTGATCGACTAAATGAGGAGTGGAACGAAATGTCAACAAAACTTGCAAATGCCAATACAGTTCGTTACCAGTTGCAGTACAAGCTTGATGAAATCAAAAACTCTGATGTTCGTAAGGAATTTAAGGAGAAGAGGCTCGAACAAGAGAAAAGCATGCTTCTCCAACAAATAGAACAAATGACTTCTGACTTAAAAACAAAATCAGCTCAAGTAGTTGACTTGAATAAGGACAAGAGTGCAAAATTACTTATTTTGGAATCAAAATGTGAGACCTTGCAGCAGGAAAATGCTCAGTTTAAGGCTGGTTTAGAAGCATCCAAGAAAACATGCTTAGAGCAGGAGAGGAAAATTGAAATGCTTTTAACTAAATTAAAGAGGATAGCAGAAGAACATATCGAAGTTGAGAGCAACATGCAACAGGAATTGACTGCTCAAAACAAGCTTGTACAGCTGTATAAGGTTTGTTTACTTTTTTGGACCTACCTGGTACAGGTGAAGTCCTATATTTGATCATTAGTTTTTCCTGATTTTTTGCACAATAATGGGGAACAATAAATAGACCCACCAATGTGATAACGTCAGTTTTTTTAGAAAAAATCTTATCTTAAAAATGGCAGATTTATGTGCAAAATGAGCAAAAGCGGTCCTAAAATATGATTTTTAGGACATTTCTCAGGATTGGATCATAGTTTATTCTGATTTTTTGCACAAAGATAGAGAACAATTGACCCTAAATGTGACGTGTCAGTTTTTTGAGAATTTTTTTCCAGCCTAATGGCAGGTTTGTGAGCAAAGTGAGTCAAAAAATATTAGTGTTTTCTAATGTTTTAAATCAAGGTAGGTCTATTAAAGTTTCGTTTGTTTTACATTTCACCGTCGACGTACTTCTGCATTGTTATTAGGATGTCTTGATGGACTAGCTTGTCTGCTAGCCTGCTCTAGTAGAGCAGCACTATTTACCTTGTGATCCCTATTTTAAGTAGTTACTCATAAGTGCAGTTATTTTGTGGAGCTCTTTCCCTTAACTTGACATTTAAAGTTTGTAGCAAAAAAGCATCAATTGTAGCATGCTGCCAGTCATAATCAGTATACAAGATAGTTGTGCAGCGTTGGATATTTCCTGAGACCATTGTTTGAACGATTTCCTACCTTGGGGATGGTTGGATCAAATCATATTTTTCGTTGTACGGCCTTGTTCGTTCTGAAAGCGTTGTCAATATTTTTGAAACAGCATCATTATAAGAATCAGTTTCGAGTACTTTTTCCTTTCAAGAGTAAAAGGGCTTTTTTTCTGTATCAGTAGGAGTATACACAGTTCCATCTCATCTTTAAACTAATTGGAAAACTAATGTAATTTCCTCAACATATTCTTTAAGTCCTTTTTATTGTACCACCAGTGTCTGCATCTACGGATTAAAACATTCGAACTGACACCATTGAATTCCTTTTTATTGCAGTTTCAAAATTCAGCTTTGAGTGGTAACCAAGTTGGTACTATGGGCGCAATGCATCAATTGATTATTTCGTGGCGAGTAAAAATACTTGAATTCTTGTTAGTTCGATAAATTAGTACCCTAAAAAATATGCTACAAAAACAGTTTGTTACTGCGGTATCATGTCTAGGTGTTATTATGTATATCACAACCAGTGACCAGGACTTATTATTAATTGCTGTTTAAAATATTGAAAAATGTTAAAATTAGATTTGAGTGATAATACTCTTTTGTTTTCTTTTTTATCTCAGCCACTTTCAAGCAACAGATGACCACTCAATATAGATATAAAAAAAATACAGCCTATAAGGCAAATGCCAATGAGGGATAATTTACAAAATTTGCATAAATTTGTATATAAAAAAATTGTATGTGCTATATGAATTTTATTTTAAAGTATAAAAATTAAATTCATATAAGAGTTTTTGAATTTCGTATTAATATTTTCTGACTTTAAATTAAATTCGTATGACTCTTAAATTAAATTTGTATGACTCTTAAATTAAATTCGTATGACTCTTAAATTAAATTTGTACGAGTTTTTTAAAAAATTGTATTGGTATTTTAAAATTTATATGAGAAAAAAATTGTATAAAAAAATTGTATATAAAAATTTGTATATGGGAATTGACTCAGAGGTTTTATATTATTTTTTGTATGGTTATAAACTTTGTAAAAAAAGGGCACAAATTGAACAGAAAAACGGCGTTGTTTTAGCTTTATACGATCGCGTTTTGATGATTTTAGAACTAAATACAGTGTTTTCTAAGCTTTTCACAATCGCATTTTAATGATTTTGAACAAAATACCACATTGTGTAAGCTGTATATGATCACGTTTATGATTTTAGAATAAAATACTGCGTTTTTTTAGTTTATAAGATTGCGTTTTAATGTTTGCCAAAAAATTGGTATGACAAGTCGTATGGGCTAATTAATTTATAATTTGTATGGTTTTGTGAAAAATTTGTATTAAAATCGTATGAAATTAGTATGCGCTTTTAAGGCATCAGTATACCAAAAAGGTTTGATATTTTAAAATGCTTTTTATTCACCAAAACTTTATTTTGTTACATTAATGTATATATTTTTAGAAAGACAAACAAAAAATGACCCCTCTCATACAAATGAGAGGGGTTATGTGCGGCATTTGCTTTTTTGTGATCCCAAAACATTGATCTAAAAACGATTTTTAAATTTTTTCTTCTGCTTAAACTCATGAAATCATTTTTAGATATAAATATAAATATTTTTCATGTTTTTTTATCTAATTAGTAAAAAAATTAAATTGTATAACTAATTTACGTTACACGAATTGTATCCATTTTTTATACGAATTATATGCTATTAAATTTGTATATGTCCGTATAAAAGTCCATAAAAAAGTTGTAGATGACTCCTAATGCAAATCCCTCCCCGTTGCTGCAATTCATGTTACAGCCTGTGTTTACCTCTGTGACAGTGTGCAGGAACCAATCACAGATGTCTTGTTGACAGGCCTTCCATTGTGAGTCACATACAATGATATAAATAAGTCAACAAAATGTAAATTGCATATTCACACACCATGGGCACATCAACTTATTACATCATGCAACTGCATGCCAAACCAATTGTAATGGCATGCGGTTTATATCGCCCAGCAGGAGAATTATGGCATGCAAAACTTTGCACGCCAGGTCAAATACTCCTTTTTAAGCCTGAGTGATGTTTAGATTCATTCTACAAAATGCAGCGTAATTTTTTTTGCAACGTAGAAAATTTGAATTATGGTGTAGAAATATTTATCTACAGCCTATAATTTTTTTGATATGCTGTATGAATTTTGTTATAGTCTGTAAAAAAAATATCTATGGCATATTGAGAAATGTCAGATTTTGAAGGTTTTGAAGAAAAAATTCAATTGCAGAAATTTTCAAAAATGTTACTGGTGATACTGACAGGTTTGTCTCAGAAGGATTTAAAATAAATAAATTGGAAACATGGAGATTCAGATAACTTACGTGAGGTGCAATTTACTGGCAAACTTTGTTTAAAGTCTAACTTCCAGAGGATGCTAATGAACCTATTTTTTAAATCATTTTAATGAGATAATTGATTCATTGATTTTGGAAAACCAATATGTATGCTTTTAGCTATCTTCAGGCAAATGCAGGGAAACTTGGAGAACATTCCAGATCCAATATGGCCTGAAGAAGGAATAACAAACAACAAAATGGTGCTTCCCTTACCCTTGAATACTGTGTATTGTTAAAAAATATGTAACGCTTTCATATTCAGGCCTTGTCAGGAATGGCGTGTGATCGCACGCGCACATGCCCACACACGCCATGTTTGAATGTTCCTGTGCGATCTTCGCACGCCATAAAAACCCACTAAATACCTCAGGCGTGCGCTAATCGCACACCAAAATAAATAATATTCTGTTCAATGAAGGCGTAGGAGAATAATATACATTGCCGATCGCGAGTAAAGCTACACATCTTTGAGAGCACGAGTACAAATAAATGCGAGTAAAATAATTCAGAGTGAGAGTACAATGCAAGTGCGAGTAAAATAAATAAGAGTAATCTTTTTAATAACACGAGTACACAATAATTAAACTACTCGCAAGTAAATCTTTAAAAAAATATATCATTTAATTTAGTTGCGCTTTTTAAATTAAAAAAAAATAAAAAATTTAAAGTTCAACTTTTCCGTCTCTCACTTCTTTAAATGCTTTCACTACTTTCGTTATATGAAATCACTTCCAGCATGTTCTTTCCCAAGCACAGAGTCAGCATGATATCTAATTATAGTTATGGTGATCAATTGCCACATGCAGACTTTGCTTTCTGAATATTTTTCAACAAACATTGCTTTATAACTCAGACAATAATCTGTATAATTTTAAAATATTGCCGTAGAAACAGGACGTCACAAAGCTTGTTATCTTTTTGTTTTGGGGGGGGATGTTTTAAGATCGCAGCAACAATAATAACGTGAGGGATTTATTTTAAAAAAAACAGTGTAATGTTTAATGATATATTTTTTTTTAAAAATCTAAAAATAAAAAATATTTACATCTAAAAAAATATTTACATCTAAAAAAATATTTACATCTAAAAAAATATTTACAATAAAGTTATTAACTGAAAGAGTTATGACTGTAACATGCATGTTTTATAATTTTTCTTCGTCTGTTGCTACGTCGCATAAATTTTTTTTTAAAAAATAATGAATAATGAACGCATCGCACATTTTAGTTTCGTTGCAACAAATTACCTGCTTTTCAAAACATGGCAAAATTAGTGTTGCTGTATGCGAGTTCTATGATTACTCGAGAAAAAAAATGGAACAAAAATGAGCACACGCCATCGCACGCCATTGAAAATTATGCCGTGCGAACATCGCACGCCATTGAAAATTATGCCGTGCGAACATCGCACGCCTCAAAATGATTGAAAAGTATCATGACGTGCGAAGCTCGCACGCCAGCATTTCTCTTCCTGGCGAGGCCTGCATATTGGAGTATCGATAGTACGTTATCAACTCCTTTTCCTAGAACAGTTATGTCTGGAAGTGAATTTGAGAATATTTTTTCTTTTTGTTATTGCTGTAAAAGCAATGAATATGCAACAAAAGGACAACCTGAATACAATCCAAGAAAAAGCTTGGCCTGATTCACAAGATATTGACGTAAAATCATTCCAGTTGACGTAGGAATTGTACCATTCAAAGGCAGAATACATTTTAAATGTTATAATCCTAACAGGCCTGATAAGTATGGAATTACGACCTTTAAGCTTTCAAATTCTTATAGTTATGTGTTAAAAATTACGTCACAATTTGGTAAAATGCATGACTTAATAACGCAACTTTCAAATGGTTATCTATATATTCTATCATCACCATACCTCTTTTACAATTTGTTATCACTAAAGACCTATGCATGTTGTAGTTTTGGCACTAAAAAGGTTTATCTTGAGAAATAACTTCTGCACGCTTTAAAGTTTGTGGTGAAAGTATAACAATAAATTATGATGAGAAGATTGTTGCTCTTCGTACTCTTAATATGAAACATCACTTTTTTATTAACCATTTACAGTGCAAAACCTACTTTGACTGGAAAGCTACATTGGCAAACTAAGGAGCCTATAGAAAAACCGAATGTTTTCCAAACGTACAATAAGCATATGGGCGGTGTGGTTTCCATCGACTAACTTTAAGTAGTGGAAAAAAGTTATTTTCAGGATTCTTAATCTGGTAATGGTAAATGCCTATGTAATATACTCAGAATGCGTTGCAATGAAAAGAAAGAAAAAACTTGCACAAACTAATTTTTGAATAGCAGTTATAAAACAAACTACTCAGAGTAGACCTTCAACTTCTGGCTTGGAACTTCCGCGTATTTCTGGATGTCAATGTGCCTAACGTAAGGTGGCATTATGTGTAGCTTTAGGTTATATTACACTCAAAAGCAATATGAGGAGATTAATAAAGCATGGAAAAAAGCTCTGTAAGAACTTTGAGAGAACTTTTTTAACTTTTTTTCTTACTTTTACAATAGATATTGTTCTAGAGTCAACATATGTTTATATACAGTTTCTATTGGTGTATCTTATACTTATAGAAAGCTATAGGTAAATTTATCTAAATGTTATTCCAAAAAGCTACGTTCATTACTGTATTGACTGCATTTTTCGGAATCTAAATAAAGAAATAAAGAAAAACTGTATTCATGATAAATCTGTGATAACACAGCAGAATCTCTCATATTTTATTAATTAATGAGATAGACAGGATTTCGTAACCTTTCCAGAATGTGCTCACTGAACTTCTAACTTTCTGTAGAACTGCATATATCTAACTTTATGTAACAGGATTTAAACTTTTTTATTTTTGATAAATTGGGGGAGAAGAGTGGTGCATTCAGCCTGTAAGTTTTGGTTACCTCACAGGATTCACTTTATAGTAGTTTTTTCTACATTGGTGTTGATTGTTAAAAGAATAAGCAAATACTTAAATACGTTAAATAAAAACACTTTTTGCACCTTGAACCTGAATAGGGTTGATGTTTCTGGTTCTATTTAAAGCATATTTTTAGCCAAATATCAGTTTTCCACCCTTGCTTAGAATAATATTACAATTTTAGTGGGAAATTAAAGATATGACTTTCCTCTTTTAACTTTGTTTCAGGAAGATCGAGACCATGTGAAAGCAAAGCTTGATGAGGTTACAACAGCAATTTCTGAATTACAAGCACTGCTGAAGCAATCTACTGAAGGTATAATCCTTTTCTTTGTCTGCCGTTGTGGTGCATTGGTTAGTGTGCTGGACTTATACAACCAGTCTTTGATAATAGTTTGTTTATCCTCAAATACTCATGTAGCCACAACGATTGACAATAATGCATTGGAGTTTATTAATAAAAAAATGTAAAAATTGTAGATTTCAGATATTGTCATGTCTAAAAATGCCCTAACAAAAATTGTTGATAAAGATATGACATCAGCCCTCTAAATTAACCTGTCGTTTGCTTTTGCTGTTGATGAGCCGTCGTATATTCTACTATTGTTGCAGTCCAATTTCGTAAGATTTTAGGTAGAAATAATTCCGTGCATGTGATCTTAAAAAAATAAATTTTCAAAAAGCAAAACTCAGAACTAAATTCCTTTACCCCTGCACACCGCACAAGGCTATTGTTTAGGCGTGGGAAATAAACAAAGAACAAGTTCCATCAAAGTTAACGGCCAGAATTTAATTCTATGTACGATGTATGTATTCTATGTAAGTGAAGTTGTTAATTAAACTTTGTAACTATTTTTGGAACAAACAATTTAAAATAAGAGAGTTTTTTATTTATTTTAGTTTTATTTTCCAAAAGACGACTATAAAAAGATAAAATATTGTAGTAACTTTTTATATATAAAGCTTGAGTTATAAAGTCACAAAAACGCTACTGAACGGAACATATAAATATTGCTGTATTTCCTTTACCAATATTTATAATAATTAGTGCAGGGCTAAAAATTTGACCCTATTTCGGGCTAGTCTTTTTAGACTCCCGTCAATTACGTTAAGCAAGTCTGCTGAGTCTGAAAAGAAGCGTAAAAATAAGTTATGTGAGTCTATTTTTTTATTGTTATTACTCTATGCTCAAAAACAATTGACATAAAAAACACACATTTAAAATTTAATCTGAGCAAAGTTTATTAATTAAACCAACTAGTTGATAAAGCCCGTGGAAAAATCCACTGAGGCAGGATAAAAATGAAAAAGAAGCGTCATTTCAATTTTGATGACGTCAACAACCCATCCATAAAAGAAAAAAATTTAGAACCTTTTTTCACGTTGCCTCTATTGTGTAGAGCTTAAAGCGCTGATCAAGAAAATGTATATGATCATGTGCTTTTAATGAACGGTTAATGAGATATAAGGGTATAAAAATTTTGCTGACGTCAGCAAACACCCACCAAAACACGAAGAAAAAAAATTTATATACCTGTTGCCTTCATCATATGTGATGCTCTCTAGGAAAATCGACCACTTCTCTTTTCGTATTAAAAAATACGAAATACGGAAATTTCGTTTTAAAAAATACGGATTTCGTATTTTAAAATACGCGTATTTTTAAAAATACGAAATACGAATTTTCGTATTTTTAAAAATACGCAATTCTATTTTTAAAAAAATACGAAATTCGTATTTCGTATTTTTGAAAAATACGAAATATGAATTTCGATTTTTTTTTAAAATAGAAAATAGAAATTCGTATTTTTTAAAAATAGAAAGTACGAAATTCTATTTTTAAAAATAGAATTTCGTATTTTTAAAGGTACTGTCCGATTAAAAATCAACTAAAATTTTGACAAAAAATTCTTATTTGTAACTAATTTCTATAAAAGAATTAAATAATTATTTGTTTTCTTTCCTAACACCAAACTGAACAACATCTCATTCTTGTTTACAAAAAAAGCATGCGGTCTCTCGCTTCGATTGTTTATATGGATGGTGGATGATAGGCACTAAAGCGAGGCTGAAATAATATGTCGCGTGTGACGTATTTACCTGGAGCGCGCCGAAATGACCAAAATAAATAAAACGTGGGCCAGACTGATATTTTATTATATGTTTAAACATTTTGGTAATTTTACCCCCTGAATTGTGAAAGACCGCTTTTTATGAATTATTCATTTGGAATTAAAAAATCGAAGGCGAGAGATGTGTCTAGACCTTAAGGTAAACACACACTGTGCTAATTCTGTACGAACCTAAGTAAGAAGCATTCGCTAATAAAACTTGAAGTTCAATATGACTTTAGCCTTAGGGTTGCATAGTTGTTTCCAGCTACTCTAAAGCCAACCAATCAATAATTAAAAATTAGTTTCCTCTTTACTAGATGTCCCGCCACAGAGAGATTAGACTCAGATCGCACATTAAGTAAGGTTGAGAGGCAGAATAATGTCGTGGTGCGCTGTTGTGAATTGCACTAACAACAGTCGAAAAAAACAGGATAAAATTTTTTTTTCGCTGCCCAAGGATCCAAAAAAAAATCTTCCGTATAAGGAAAAAACAAAAGTCAGAGAAATATCTGAACGGAGGAAAGAAAAGGATGTTAAGGAGGTGAGTGGGGTCTGGTAACTAGGTGGTCGTTCGAAATCTCTCTGTCATGGAGTGCCACCAAAGATGTCCACAGCGTACTCTTCAATAAAACCACCGCTCGGAATTCTTCGTGTTCCGTAATACATTTTTTATCTGAAAACTCATGAAGGAGTAGAAAATTTTATACCATGTAATTGAAAATATTTAATAGAGTCACAGAGTCTGTCTCGTGACAGCAAAAACATTCTACTTCAGAGGGCATCTTCTCACATTTATCGCACACGCACCATAGACCTCCGTCAACATTTAGGCGAGTAGGAGCAACAAGGTTTCCAATCTTATGTTCGTCTACGTACGTCTTGAAAAGTCGGAACTAGCTCATCAATCGCTGTTCTTTCCGGCTCGAATTGAAATCCTAGAACCTGCGAATTATTTTCATTCATTGCTATCTTCATGAAGAACCTTTTTAAACAAAGGAAAAAAATCGATGCGCAAGTCGGGGGGGGGTTCGCCTAATAAGAAGCCAGGTAACTACGTCACAAGCAAAAATGTGCTGAATAATGAATTGACCCAGTCCTTTTGCCGCGTTCGAAAGTTCGTGAAGATGGTAGGCGAGTGCAGCAAGATCAAAACAAACAAACGATGGTGCTAAGTATTGGATAAATGTTGTTTAAGAGTGCAATCTTCGTTATTTTTGATACTTAATAAAACAAAAGAAAAGATATTGTTTTTTAATCGGACAGTACCTTTAAAGATGTTAGTGTATCAAGGAGTGGTTAAATAAATTAAATAGAAAAATCACTCAATTTTACAAGTTTGTTTTTAATAGGTTTTTAATTGGCCTAATGATTTCACAGTAACGTTTTTTCATCACTTTAGAATGAAATACGGCAACTCTAAAGCTTCGCAGGGACGTTTTCTCGTCATTTTAGAATGAAATACGGCAACTTTAGAGCTTCGCAGGAACGTTTTCTCGTCATTTTAGAATGAAATACGACAACTTTAAAGCTTCGCAGTGACGTTTTCTCGTCATTTCAGAATGAAATACGGCAACTTTCAAGCTCCGCAGAGACGTTTTCTCGTCATTTTAAAATGAAATACGGCAACTTTAAAGCTTCGCAGTGACGTTTTCTCGTCATTTCAAAATGAAATACGGCAACTTTAAAGCTCCACAAAGACGTTTTCGCGTCATTTTAAAATGAAATACGGCAACTTTAAAGCTTCGCAGGGACGTTTTCTCGTCATTTTAGAATGATATACGGCAATGTTAAAGCTTCGCAGGGACGTTTTCTCGTCATTTTAGAATGAAATACGGCAACTTTAGAGCTTCGCAGAGACGTTTTCTCGTCATTTTAGAATGAAATACGGTAACTTTAGAGGTTCGCAGGGACGTTTTCTCATCATTTTAGAATGAAATACGTCAACTTTAGAGGTTCCCAGGGACGTTTTCTCATCATTTTAGAATGAAATACGGCAACTTTAAAGCTTCGCAGAGACGTTTTCTTGTCATTTTAGAATGAAATACGGCATCTTTAGAGCTTCACAGAGACGTTTTCTCGTCATTTTAGAATGAAATACGGCAACTTTAAAGCTTCGCAGAGACGTTTTCTTGTCATTTTATAATGAAATACGGCAACTTTAAAGCTTCGCAGGGACTTTTTCTCATCATTTTAGAATGAAATACGGCAACTTTAAAGCTTCGCAGTGACGTTTTCTCGTCATTTTAGAATGAAATACGCCAACTTTAAAGCTTCGCAGAGACGTTTTCTCGTCATTTTAGAATGAAATATGGCAAACACCACGTTTCAAAATCATTTCAGAATAGTTTCAAAATTGTTTCAAAATCGTATCAGAATAGTTTCAATTCGTATCAAAAATGAAACGATCTCGGAGACGATCCCTAACCAGACATTACTTTTTTATGTCTTTGTATTTTTAATCTACAGCGTATATTTAGAAATACGTATTTTTAGAAATACGCGTATTTTTTAATACTAATTTCGTATTTTTAAAAATACGAAATTCGTATTTAAAAATACGCGTATTTTTAAATACGAATTCCGTATTTTTTGAAAATACGAAATACGGTTTTTAAAAAAATACGCGTATTTTTAAATACGCAATTTGTATTTTTAAAAATACGAAATACGGAATTCTATTGTTTTCAAAATACGAATTAAAAATAGAAGCGGTCGATTTTCCTAAAGAGCATCACATATAGATCTTGAAACGCTGATCAAGAAAATGTGTAGGATCATGTATCTTTGACAAATGGGTGCGGAGATATTGGGGCTTAAAGGTTTTTTAATGACGTCATCAACCCGCCCATTCCAAAGCGGATTCGGGGACCCAGGTTTGGGAAACTTACCCAAATTGGTCCCAGGTGGTCCCTAGTTACCCACGCGGTGAAAAATGATTGACGTCACCATCTCGTTGCCAAGTTATTTGGCCTCAAAGTTTTAAGTGCACTGTAATGGCTTTATTAATTTAAATTAAGATATTGACCTTAAAGTAGTGATATTGACGTCGTGCCGAAACGTAAGAAAATTTAACATTTCAGACATAATTTTTCGGCTACGAAAATGATGACATCCACTTTGCCTGTTACAGACAGACACACAGACACAATCTCTGTATTATTATAGAGATACTTATTACCTTATTTACTTACACAATTTAATATTTTCTCTCAATTACTATTCCCGCGCTCTCTCTAAAACAAAACCTAAACCTAGAGATCATTTTTTCTTTTGTGTTGAATGTTATTCTAATCTATTTATATTCTTGCAATCACATTAAGCATATTAAAATGATTTGCTTCTGGTAATTAGCAGTAAGGCAGGTATCATTTTTGTGTGGTATTGACTGAATTAATAAATGCTGTTAAAAATAGTAAATTATATTATAATTAAATTTGGATGATATTCTTTGTTTATCATTGCTTCTTTCAAACAATAGGTAATAATAAAAAAAATAATAAGTAATAATTTTTTTATTAAGATTTCTGATTACATATCAGATCTTATTAAAACGGGCAGTCTTTTTCTTCTCCTCCTTCCTCTTTGACCGATTTTTTAACCGATTGCCATAACGTCACGACTTTTATAGTCCGACCTAACCCCGCGACCTAGCGCTACGCCGGCTGTGTGCGTATCTTGATATTTGTGAAATTGGAAAAGAATGAAGACTTTCAAGATTTTAGCTACAAACGTAGATTTCAAGGCAGCATCCTGCTGAAGCTAGCTAGCTGTAGCTAGCCTTATTTATTCTTATTCCTTTAATGTTTGGTATATTCTTATTTATTTTTATGTTGGGGTTGTGGCTCTTTAGCTAGGTCTTTAGCTACCTCTGGCTGAAGAGTAAAAGTAGCCAAATGCAGTTTGGCTAGCTACAACAAAATTCTTAATCAATATTTCTTATGCTAAATTCAGTTAGTAGGTGGTGACACCTTTTATTACTGTCATAAAAACTTGCTCTGCAAAATAAAATTGTTGAGTGATTTTTTTAGCTCGACGGGGTAACGACAGGCTGTTTGTCGTGTTTTTATTTAAACCAAAGTTGCAATAAAGTTTTTTTGGAAAATGGTATTGCACCTATACACATGTGCAACACCGTTTACCTGTACTAAGCGCTCAGCCCGTTGTTAGCGAAAGATTATTTCCTATTTTTTTTGTTTATATTGAAGCTGTGATAATTTTTTTAAAAAGGGTATGAGGCCAAAATTTGATGTTACTTAAATATGACATCATAATTTATGCAGCATAGTTAAATTTGAAATTCTTTAAATGTGAATATCTTGAGAACGGAAAGAGCATTTTAAAAATGACCCTAATATAATTCCAAGATCATTTTATACCTCGGGTTCCCTTTAAAAAAAAATTAAACCTTTAACATTTATATAACGTCAAATATATCTTCCTCTGTATTGATAACTTCATAATGCAGTAAAACAATATTTTCGGTATTTTAGAACAAAATACAAATTCTTAAGCTTCCCATGGCTGTGTTTTTGTCACTTTAGAAGGAAATACTTCACTGTTTAAGTTTTATGCTACTGTTCTTATCTATATTAAAACAAAATATGGTGATTTTAAGCTTCATACTACCATGTTAATCATTTTAGAACGAAACACCTCTGTACTATCGCATTGTTATGTTGCCTGTTTTGCATAATACTTATAGCATTACAATGGCTTTATACCAGCACTATAACAGCATTATAATAAAATGATTGAAGATCTTAAACCATGTCACGTAGTATAATGTCACAAATTCTAGTGTCACTTATTATGTAGTCAAAAAAAAATTGTTAGCAAGATCATTGAAATCATACGTGCATGCATTATTTTTTCCTAGATAAATCTGCTGTTGAAGTCCAGCTTGCATCTGAACATGAAAGTTTGACATCAAAGATTCAAGAATTAGGTATAATTTAAAAAAAGGAGGTTTTTTCAGCAAAGGTGTACAATCATGCCAGTACACCATGCCTGAAGGCACACCTGAAACACTTAACCAAAGTTTGCCTGAAAAGTCTTGGATTTATCAAGGTTTTATTCAGTGTGCATCTTTTGTGGCATGTGGCCTAGTAGTTATGTTGTTCGCTTTGGGTAGGTAATGCTGGTGTATACCCAATGTATACATTCACAACATAGGACCCACATTGATAACTAATAATTATTAATTGATAATTGTTTTCAACACTGAAGTGACTATCCTGTATGAATATTATTTGTAATGGTAGTAATAATAGTAAAAGAAGGAAGTCCAATGCCTTTTTCATGGAATATGTATACAGCACAATTACACTTTGTCTAGCTGTTAGTTCTGAAGAACTGGACATCGTTAACAATGCAAAAATCTACAGCATTGAAGTTTTTCGGATCAGGCAAAGGTGACCCTATTCTTGTTTAATACTAGAACAAAAAATCAAAAATCAATCTCTGGAAATCGAAAATGCAAATGATTTGTTGCAAATTTCAAAGAGGAAAGGTATGCCTTACGATTTTTTTTTTAGAAGTAAATAAAAACATCTTTTGATTTTTTTGTTTATAATTTTCAGGTGATACAATCATGTCTAAAGATCTCTCAATCCTTTCTCCTGTGGCAGCTGCTAGCAGTAAAATTCTGAAAAAAGGGATGACACTTACACAGGTATAGGTAGTTTTCAATGATAAGTTGTATTTGTTGGATCCAGTCTTTCTAGCTCATTTAAAGATAACGAATCAAGTTATATAGGTAGAGAGAATTGTCAGAAAATACTGCATGCGCAAACTAAACAATGATTTACATTTGGGTCCGCATTGTAAAAGCAGCATAGGTATGTTCAGGTTGGCTTTCTGAAAACGAAACCATGTGTGGAATGTTATTTGGTCTAATTGTGTCATCTTCAGCTCGAAAATCACACAGGATTTTGCGCATGCGATTTTTTAATTCACTTTATAGGAAGTGTTAAATATGTTAACAAAACACATTTCTTCATTGTAGGAAGTAACCTATAGCAAATATATACTGCAGGATTACATTAAAACACTGAACAAAGAGATAGGCTGCGTCGTACCATGTTGTATTTATTGCGATGGTCTACCAATTTGTTTGATGTGTCAATTCGCACCTCAGCCTAACCCAGCCTAATCTTTTTACCAGGGGTTATCTTTTCTTCGTATCGTTATAAAACCACCATGCCTTCGAAGTCATTCTTCGCACGTGTTTTATTAACAAATAAATTTTTGAAAGGTAAAAACATTGTGACGTAATGATTTATTCATGAAATTTTAAGGAGCAACAACGCAATTTCATTAAATAATATATTTCAAGTTTTTGTAACTCATCATCAGATTAATTGTCTATAAAACAAATAAATAACAGTTTAAAAACAGTTTTATTAAAAAAAAAAATTTGCACAGCTTAAAAACAAATACTAACGAATGTTATAACACATCTTAAATCAGATTTTAAACAATAATTATAATAAGTTATTGTCAACATCTGTTAATTAATATGTTAACTAATGATGGATATTACGAACAAATAGATGGATTAGCTATGGGTAGCCCACCAGCTCCCATGATAGCTAATGGTTGGCTTAGTAAATGTGATAATAAGATTAAAGGCAACGCATTACTATTTTCAAGGTATATGGATGACATTCTTCATAATATAAAAAAAGAATGAAATACATCAGAAGCTTGAGGAGATTAATGATTTACATCCTGCATTGAAGTTTACAATGGAGAGGGAATCCAATGGTAGTCTTTCATTCCTTGACATGCTCATTAAACAAATTTCATTCCGTTGCCCCACTCAAGTATAAACGATCTGTAGTCTCTGGTATTGTACATTGAATAGTGCGTGCTTGTAGTTCTTGGAAAGCTGTTCATGAAAGTCTAGAGAAAGCGAAACAAATTCTCAAACATAATCAATGCCCTGTTTCATTCTATGAACCCATTATTAAGAAAGTGTTGGAATCAGTTATTATACCTAAAGAACTGAGAGGTAAAGTTGAATCAGATGAACAGGTACTGTATAAAATGATGTTCATCCAATACAGAGGATGCATATCAGATAAGTTCGAACAGTCACTCAAAAGAATGGACGCTTCTTGTAAAGTTGTCTTCACGCTAAGAAAACAATATTACCACCATTAAAGCCAACGATCAAAAAAGCTCTTAAAAGTGGTTTAGTTTACCAAATTGTATGTCCACGGTGTAAATCGTGCTATGTCGGGCAAACAACCCGGCATTTACTAACCCGCGTAAAAGAGCATACAAGGTCAACAAGTCCCGTTGGTAGTCACTTCAAATCATGCAACATCGCACTCACAATGGATGACGTTATACTTGTTTCATCAAGCAGATCGTCCCATTATTTAATGGTGTTGAAAGCGTTATATATTCGGCAAATTAAACCTAATTTGAACACAAAAGACGAGTATAAAAGTCATACATTAGTTATTAAAATATAATAATGAACGACGTCTGCACGTGTCTCATGTAATTCTCTGACCGAAACCAGAAAAAGAGTTCAATTGTGAAGCACTTATATACAGGGAATTAACCAAGTGTATTAGATAGATAAAATCATCAGCATCCCCATGCCCTATTGACCAAATAAACATAATATCCTTCAAAAATTGTCCGATTCTGATAACTCAGCCATGGCGAATAATAACGTCTTGTTGGAACAAAAAAAGTCCCCTTCTTGTTGGAAAAATGCCATTACCATTCTTATGCCTGAAAAAGTCATCAACAGACTTTCCAGAAAATTTTAGACCTATCGTGCTACAGCCGGTATTAAGTAAAGTGTTTACGTCATTGGTAAGAAAAGGTTTTTTTTGAGTTAATAAATTCTTATATCGAATTTGGTATCCCAAAAGGTTTCTAATCAGATATCTCTGGAACTAGCGAACACACCAAAACTCTTAGGTACATTATAAACTATGCAAGTTTGTCGCCTTTGCTATTAAATCTTATTATAAACGCCATGATTAATGTTATTTTAAATAAGAAAATCAAATGTATCGGATATGTGTACGATTTATCACTCTAACCAAAACATTGGTTTCAATTTGCTGACGACACAGCTGTTGTTACTGCCCTTGAAAATGACAACAAAAACCTTTGTCACGCTTTTTTAAAATGGGTAAATTGGACAGATTTGATCATCAGAGTTGACCAACGCAAAACTTTTGAAATAAGAAAATCTTCAACATAAGCAATTCAATATAAACCTATTCTTATTGTAAATAATCAACCATCTTCCGCTAAAACTGTTAAATAAAATTCAAAAATGTCTACTCAAAACTCTGATGGCGCTTCTCTATCTATCCGTTAAGTGAAACATGGGTTGACCAAAATATTGACAATCCAAGCATTGCAGTTATAACTTTGAAGCCAAATAACTTGAAAACAAGATGGTGACGTCAGACTCTTTTCACCGCATGGGTAACTAGGGACAACCTGGACCAAATTGGGTAAGTTTCTCAAACCTGGCTGTCCGAATCCGTTTCTGAATGGATGGGTTGATAACGTCATCAAAAACCCTTAAGACCCAATATTTCTTCAACTGTTCGTCAAAAGTACATGATCCTATACATTTTCTTGATCAGCGTTTTTTTGTACATTTGTGAGACGTTCTATTTTCCATTGTTAAGTGGATTTTTCCATGGGCCTCATCGACTAGTATTTAATAATTAGAACTACACAACTGAGATGATTACATTGTAAGCATACAGGGCTAATATGGGTGATTTCTATGGCACATGGAGGAAAGCTAGTCAAGAAAAAAACATAATACTGACACTGATATGACGGTACTAGTACATATTAACAGGTTTCGTGCTGGTGTTTTCTTTGTTGTACGCTTGTTGCATCCTGTCATCAAGGGGACATCAAATTTGAAATTTTTGCTGGAAGCCAGTGCTTGTGCAATTGCTTATTTGCTATAGCTTTCAGCACTTGTCGACGTGTTGCATGGTAGATAACAACTGATTTAGATATTATTTTAAGAAAGGGTAACCAAATTTATAGTGAGCAAAATGTCACAGGTCTACTTTTGATTCCTGAATTTTGATGGTACTATATAAGTGCGAATGTTACACCATGATATAGGTTTCCTCCGGTCCTCAAATGAACAATTTTTGACACCCTCATTTAAATGTAATGATATAGACGATGGGTTCTTATTAATCATCAGTGGTTTTACATTTGGAGTCCTATGGACAAAAAGGAACTGTTATCTATTTGATACGCATTGTCAAGATGAAAATGGCGCTATACCCTATAATGGTAATACCCTATAATGGGAATTCTGTTCCTCCCAAATCTTCATCTTTGCCACAAGTAGAAAAATATATTTTTAAAACATACTTAACATTAGCTCAAGGTATTTTTGCAGTATGAAGTGCAATATACTAGGTTTTCACATTGAGTTCTTACCAATCAGATCAATTATTAAAAAGACTATCTTCTTCAGCTAAGCCAAGCGAAAAGCATTATAGCGTGAACGCATAAAAAATACCCCACAATTTGAAAATATAAAGGAGGTTCAATGTAAGGCAAAACTGCATTCATCGTGAGCTAATACAGGCACAACTGCACATTGTACACAAAAAGAGTCCCAACGCCAAGCAGATTTTATTCATCATGGAAAAATAAAAGGCATGACTGCACATCAGATTACATTCATCATGAGCAAATAAAAGGTACAGCTTAACATAATGCAAAAAAAAAGTGTCTATGCGCCAAGCAGATTTCACTTGTCGTGAAAACATTAAAGATACTCTAATTCATGCAAAGAAAAAAGAATACATGCGTAATGCTGTTGCTATCTGCCTTACACGTATTATCATCAAAAGCAACCAAGATAGAATTGCTGCATTCAAGTCTAAAATATCAGAAGGACCCTTTTATATATATGTGTTTGTTGCGAAAGATTACATTACAGAGATTAGAGATTGTTATTTGATTGATGTAGAGGGATGTAGAGTTACACTTGTAGAAAGTTATGATTTAAAATATTATGTCTGCAAAACATGCCTTAAGAAACTTGTGTAAGGGAAAACAGGCATTATGGATTAAATTGGCAATACCTATTGCAAAAGACTACTGTATTTTCCGGTATATAACCCGCACATCGTATAACCCGCAGCTCAGCTTTTTTGCGGAGTTATAGACTAGAAACTATCAGATAGCCCGCCCCTTCGTATAACCCGCATTAATTTCAATCAATGTGTTTTACTTACCCGCACCTTTGTATAACCCGCATCGTGTTAAGAAAAAATTTCAGCGTATTTTTACTTACCCTAATCATTTTATAAACATGTGCGTGTGTTCTGTGTCATTATTTTTTTTCATGCTGGAGACAAGTGGGGGACGTTTAAACTCGTGAACCCCAAACACGAGAACCGAGTGTCTGAACTAGCGACTCTCTTAGTCTTAACTTCCTTGTCTCCGATTGCCGAAATAATAATGAATTAAAATTAATTTGAACAAGTCGATCTTCTGTTAATGCTGACAGTACTGAATCAGACAATGCTGTTTTCTTTTTATTTGTAGACATAAGTTTCAGCCAATAATAACTCTTGCTTCCTGCGATTAAACAGGTTGTCCATGGGAGTTATTGTATGCAGATGATTTGGTTCTCGTAGCAGAGTCGATGGAAGAATTAGTTGAAAAGTTTGAGAAGTGGAAGAAAGGACTAGAAGAGAAAGGGCTAAGGGTGAACACAGCAAAGTCTAAAGTCATGATTAGTAGCATTGTAGCCAAGTGTGACCTTGTAGTTGGAAAGTGGCCTTGTGGAGTTTGCAGGAAAGGGGTTGGTAGTAACTCAATTTTTTGTCAGACTTGCAAGCATTGGGTACATAAGAAGTGCAGTAGTATTGGTGGAAGGTTAAGAGCTGACATTCAGTTTGTATGCAAGCGTTGCAAAGGTGAGATTATAGAGAATGAAGTATTTCCAGCTTTAATGATGTACAACAGTGGCTCGTTAGAGATAGTTGAGAACTTCTGTTACTTAGGTGATATGTTGGGCAGTGAAGGGGGTGTTGGAAGAAGTGTTACTTGCAGGATAGGTTCTGCTTGGAAAAAGTTCAGAGAGTTACTTCCTTTGTTGACTAGCAGAGTCTTGTCAATTGAGGTAAAAGGTAGGTTGTATGAGGCCTGTGTAAGAAGTGTTATGTTGTACGGTAGTGAGACATGGGCAGTGAAGCAGGAAGATCTTGACCGTTTAGGAAGGAATGATATGAGAATGGTTAGGTGGATGTGTAACGCCAGTCTGAGAGACAGAAAGAGTTCAGATGAGCTAAGAAGAAGGCTAAGTATCCGTAGAATTAAAGATGTTATCCAGATAAGAAGATTGAATTGGCTGGGGCACTTGGAAAGAATGGAGGAGGATAATTGGGTAAGAAAGTGTAGAGACTTGATAGTTCCTGGGGCAAAGCCCAGAGGCAGACCGAGAAAGACTTGGCAGGAGGTTATAAGGACAGACTTGATACAGCGGAAGTTGAGTTTAGATCTAACACAGTCTAGATCAGATTGGAAGAGGGTCATTAATATACCCTGTCCAACCCATGCTAGCATGGAAAACGGACGTTAAGCCGAGAATGAATGATGAATGAATGAATGAAACAAACAAACAAATAAAAAAAACCACGCTATCAGGTTATAAACCTAAAGTAAAATCTCTGTGTTTTTTTATGTATATTTAAGTTTTTTTGGCATAAAAATAAACAACATAATAATTATCACGGATTGTCTGTAACAGCGATGTACGGAACATTCTTTCTAATGTTTATATAATTTTGTTATCCATTTATATCTCAGCAATCATAGTGTGCATGATAAAATGAATGGCAGCAATGGGGAGGAGATGGTTGCGTGTGTCTTATTAATTGTATTTTATATTTATTTTTGATATTTTCAGTGGCCACCTGTTGCTTGAAGGTAGCGAAGATAAAAAAAGAAAATTATTATCTATGCATTTAATTTTAACATTTTTCAATATTTTCAACAGGAATTAATAATTAAGTCCTGGGCACTAGGTTGTGAAATACATGTCAATTAAACCTAAAATGAGACCTGCTATACTACTCTATTACCAGAAGCAAATCATTTCAATGTGCTCCATGTGATTGCAAAGATATAAATAGATTAGAATTACATTCAACACAAAAGAAAATGATCTCCAGAATTGTGTTTCAGAGAGAGCTGGTAATATTAGCACTGGCAAGCAATAGAAATTTAAAGCAATTTCACTGTGAAAAAAATTAAATCTCGTAGTTGAATTAAGATTACGTAGGTATAGGATAGCGCATGCAGTTATATTAATGTACGCATTTTATCTCGTTGGTACTATTTTCTTCATTGAATGTATAAACTTTAAATTTCACAATAAATGACAGAAAATAAAAACTTATCACATAACCCGCACTTTATTAATTATTAATTATTATTATTATTAACAATTATAATTTTACAGGTTGACTACGTCAGAAATATTTACAATCCTGGTATCAATGTAGGACCTGTAAACCACATTATAACCCGCACCAACAGTGCAAGTCATAAAAATTAACTTATAACCCGCGGGTTATATACCGGAAAATACGGTACTTTTTACTGAAGTGTTGATTATGCCTAAGGGAGAAATGCTAAAAGCACAAATTGGTGGAAACGAGAAAAAGGAACATTCACCACTGTTACAAACAAAGCATATTTTAAAATGTAACTTTGAGGTCAGAAACTCTTTGAAAAAAATGCTATTTCAATCTCTTGGCCTTAATAGTAATAGTAATCTCGAATCTCCAGCATGTCATTTTCTGAAAAGGAGAAGAGAGATAGTTGATGTAACTTTTGCATCTTGTTCCTTTTGAAACACAGTGGTATATTTTAAGCTTTGAAAATCCTGTTGTGATCATTTTATAATGCAGTTCAGTAATGTTTAAGCTTCTTCTATTTCTTGTCTTCTACTGATGTTTAAGCTTCATACAGCTGTTTTTCGTTATATTGGAACAAGCTTTGTTCGGCCTTGTTTTTTTTGTTTTTTTTAATGAAATATGACAATTTCTAAAAAATAAATAAAAAATATAAAAATCTATCTAAAAAAATTCTAAGCTTCGTACTGGAAAAAGGTTGTTTAACATATTGAGCGCGCAACGTGCGCGGACTCCCTCGATACGCGATGTACCGCGTTTATAATAATAAGAAACAATTAAAATAAATTGTCGCGATCTATCGAGAATCTAGTATCGTGACAAAATTTGTCTCGATGTGTCGCGATGGTAGGTGATAATGAGAATAAAGAGAAAGTTTTTTTAATGAGAATAGAGAGAAAGTTTTTTTTATTTCAAACACATCTCTGCTTTATCTTTTTTTTTATTTTAAATAGGTGTATATTATAGAAAATTTTTAACTTTTGTATTTATTAAAGTAATTCTAGCGCATTACTTTTTGAACGTATTTTTTTTCTAACACTGGCTTTCGTTCTTAAACTTTGAAAATACGATCTCTAACGAAGCTTTTTTTGTCGCCGCTTTTTCGTTCTTAAACTTTTAAAATGCGATTTAAAAAACTTTTCTATTGCCGTTCTTCGTTCTTAAATTTTTAAAATGCGATCTAACGAAGCTTTTCTATCGCCGTTCTTTCGTTCTTAAACTTTTAAAACGCGATCTAAAACAGCATTTCTATCGCCGCTTTTTGTTCTTAAACGCGATCTAAGAAAGCATTTCTATCGCCGCTTTTCGTTTATAAACTTTTAAAATGCCATCTTAAAAAACATTTCTATCGTCGCTTTTCGTTCTTAAACTTTTAAAATGCGATCTAAAAAAACATTTCTATCGCCGCATTTCGTTCTTAAACTTTTAAAATTCGATCTAAAAAACATTTCTATCGCCGCTTTTCGTTTATAAACTTTTAAAATTCTATCTAAAAAAACATTTCTATCGCCGCTTTTCGTTTACAAACTTTTAAAATGCGATCTTAAAAAACATTTCTATCGCCGCTTTTCGTTTATAAACTTTTAAAATGCGATCTTAAAAACATTTCTATCGCCGCTTTTCGTTTTTAAACTTTTAAAATGCGATCTAAAAAAACATTTCTATCGCCGCATTTCGTTTATAAACTTTTTAACTTCAATCTAAAAAAGCATTTCTATCGCCGCATTTCGTTCTTAAGCTTTTAAAATTCGATCTAAAAAAACATTTCTATCGTCGCTTTTCGTTTATAAAAACTTTTAAATTTCGATCTAAAAAAACATTTCTATCGCCGCATTTCGTTCTTAAGCTTTTAAAATGCGATCTAAAAAAACTTTTCTATCGCCGTTCTTCGTTCTTAAATTTTTAAAATGCGATCTAACGAAGCTTTTCTATCGCTGTTCTTAGTTCTTAAATTTTTAAAATGTGATTAAGATTAACGCTAGCTGTATACCCTAGATTGTTATGCATAAGTTAAAAAAATATAACACAAAGGAAGTGTAATTATATTTAAACATCCGCGATCATTGTTGAATACACTCTTATTTTTAAAATAGTTTCTATTATGAAAAAGTGTTAATGGCCTCGATAGCTTCGAGAATGATACGGATGCATCGCGAAGCCCTCTCGATACAATTTGAAAGTAAAAAAACGTCTATCGCGGATCGGGAATACCGTCGCGATACGCGAAGCGCGATGTTAAACAACCTTTTTCCAGTACTGTAGCTATATATTTGTCCTTTTAAGCTTCGTTCTCACTTTGGGCTAACGATGAGCTAACCGTAGTGCGCATGACGCGCTAAGACCCCAGCCCATAGTGTGAACGTAAAAGTACCTGCTTATAGCTCACAGCTGCATTTGTCGTTAGCTCATCGTTAGCCGATTTTTTGAAATCAAAATTTTTTGATTTTTTTTTCCTGGCTAACAGTGAGATAAGCTCACTTTCAGCAATCTTTAAAGGAAGCCGACATAAATCATAATCAAAGCAATTTATGTTTTTAAAAATAGTATGTTTCGTTGTAAAAGGTCATTTTAAAACAAATGGCTGACAAAATTAAAAAAATGACGTATGTAGAAGAAGAAGAGTTGGCGTTCAGGGTAAAAGATTTTCCTTGCCTTTCTGACCCAAAGTTGTTTCCTTTTTTTGTAATTTTTGTAATTCCTTTTTTTCCAGGCTACGTCGTGTTCTTCGAAATAGTAATAATGTCTTTCTTTCTATCTTTCTTTTTCGTTTTTTCTTGCATTAGATTCGGCTACAAAAGAGCTAACGACACCGTAGTGTGAACGTGAAACAAATACATAAGGTACCTGCAGCTCACAAATTAAAATTGGCTAACACGTTATGCGCACTATGGTTAGCTCATCGTTAACCCATAGTGAGAACCAAGCTTTAGAACGAAATATATGGTGATGTTTAAAGCTGTGTTTAAAAGTTGTGTTTTTGTTATATCAGCTAAGCGCTGATAACGGCTGGTCACTGACCTTCAAAATTTGACATTGCACTGCCTGGATACAAAAACGAATAGTCAAATTGACTAGCTACTAATCGAGCCTTCCATGAGCGAAAATACCAAGCGTAGCTATAGGCTGTTTTCCACTTACCGAAAATTTTCAAGCGAACTATCTTGACATAGACGAAAAGCTTGGGAAATTATAAACGTGGTAAACAAGGGATAAATAGAAGGGTGTTAATTTTGTTGTTATTAAAAAGAAGGTTTGTGAAGAGAAGAAAATAAGAAAAATCTGTTTGATTGCAAAAATATACCAAGAAAGAAAGAAAAAAGGGGAGTATAACATTCTTGTCAAAGACTTGCATCTCCATGATCAGAAGATATTTATCCGCCATTTTTGTCTGTTACCAATGCAACTGGAATATTTATTGCAATTAGTGCCTCCATTTATTATCAAGAATGGCATGAGACGCGAACCAGTTTCTTTTGTTGTTATTAAAAAGAAGGTTTGTGAAGAGAAGAAAATAAGAAAAATTGTGAAGAGATTGCAAAAATATATCTGTTTGATTGCAAAAAGAAATAAAAAAGGACTTGCATCTCCATGATCAGAAGATATTATCCGCCATTTTTGTCTGTTACCAATGCAACTGGAATATTTATTGCAATTAGTGCCTCCATTTATTATCAAGAATGGCATGAGACGCGAACCAGTTTCTCTCTCTGAATGTTTGACTTTGACACTGAGATATCTGCGTACTAGTGAGGCACAAGCATCAATCGCTATAGCGTACAAAATGATTCCAACCACAGTCAGTCATATTGTGCATGAGACTTGCAAAGTAATATGAGATGTCTTATTAGGTGAAGGATTTATTGAAGTACCGTCTATAAAAGAAAAGTGGAAAAGAATAGCTGCAGTATTCTGTAATAGATGGAACTTTAATCACTGTTTGGTGTCAATTGATGGCAAGCATGTGATGATCCAGGAACCAAGTAACACAGATTCAAGTATTTTAATTACAAAAAAACCTTTTTAATCGTTCTACTGGCTGTTTATGATGCTCACCATCAATATACAATGGTCGATATTATATTTGGTAAATGTACTCTTTGTAATGCAATAATAAATAAAACATGTGGAATTCTAAATTTTGACATCATTGCAGGGGCAAATAAGAAATACCCCTACGTTTTCGTTGAAGACAAGGCTTTGCATTTGAAGGTAAACATCATGAAGCTATACCCAGCAAAAATATTGCACTACAAAGAACTTGTATTTAACTACCGGTTGTCTCATGCAAGAAGAGTGATTGAGAATTCAATTGGCATAACCGCATCCAGATTTCGAAAAACTATGTAGACCTATAATTACCAAGGTTGAGACTAGTTCAAGTCACAAAATCAGTTGTTGCATTACACAACTATTTGATGCAAAATAACATAAATTTTACTGCCCTGATGATTATATCGACATAGACACACCTCAAGGAATTCACCTAGGCAGAGAAGGTGTATATGTTTAATATGTTTGTCCCATAAGTAGTTACAAAGTTTAATTAAAGACTCGCTTTTACTATGCGGCAATTTTGATTTTACTGAACTGCCAACAAAAATTGACAACCATTTTGAATTCTCGAGGTCATGATGACACAATACACCATTTTCAAGTTTCATATGACCGTATTTTCCTTATTTTAAAACGAAATACAACGATTTCTATGCTTCACACCACCATGTTTTGGTCCTTTTCCAAACAAAAAATAAACATTTCTATAATGGTGAAAAAATTGAAGTGGCCTGACATTGATGAAGACGTTGTGACTTAACAAAGTTAATAATATAAACAAAGAGTAAGGGCAAGTAGGTTCTCGCCTACTAAATCTTTTGTCTAGTTTTGCAACTTTTATTCAACAAGAAGTGTAAATCTGTATCGTTTCATTCATCGAATGTTTTTTAACACAATTTAAAAGTTGGCTAGCAAAAAATTGGGTGTTCTAATGCCTCTTAACGCTGAAGTACAAGCGTTATAACAGAGTTGAAATGTTGAAAATCTCTAACCATGTCATATTTGTTTGTTTTCTTTCTAGATTTATTCAGAGTATGTAAAAGTTACAGATGAACTTCTGAATGAAAAGGATGAGAATGCTCGCCTAAAATTATATATGGAACAAATTCTTCAGGTAAATTAGAAGTTTTGTTTTGCATCAAAAATTAGACATCGACTAATACAAAATCTTGTTTCTTCAGGCCTTGCTAGAATTGTGAGGTCATATAGTGCTTGAGTGGATGTTTATTGCCTGAGATTGCTTGTGTAACTGTTAATAAAAAATTGACCATTTTTTCTCTGAGTACTTCCATTACTTACTGCAACACAAAGCTACAGCTTTTTTAAGGGTTGCTGACATTCATGGAGCAAGCTTCAGAAGCAGTAAACAGTAAACACTGTGCCACTATCAGAGGTTCTTAAATTATGATTGTGCATTAATTATAATATTAAATATTTTAATTAATTCTGGATAAATATTTATTTATGCATCCGAATTATTCCTTGGTGTTAATATAGATTATTTTATATGAAATGGAGCCGAAACATTTTCCACTGGAGTTTCTGATTTTAGCCGTTTTCGGAGAGGCTAATAAACAATTTTTGACTGCATATCAATTTTAACAAAAATACATCGACCGAAAGCATTGCGACAAAATATCATGATTAAACTGAGTTAGATAAGGTCTAAATAAAGCATGTGTCATTGTGGTGTAACGCACTTTCCTATTTGTTAGTATATTTGGAATGTGCGAAAGAATTTCATGAAATATCTCTCCCCATCTCACAAAAAGCTGATATAAAATGGCAATATAAACATTCTGCAGTGATTATTTTTCAAATTTTCAACATAAAGGAGCTTTGTAAACAGCAGGTGGGTTAATTTTACCTGCACGGATATAAAACTGTACTGACAGACTGTGGATTGTGTTTTAATGCAATCTAAAGTGACAATAGTTATCTTTTGAGACCGTGGAAATCGTAATAGGAGCACTGGTAAGCAATAGAAATATAAAGCAATATCACTGTGTGAAAAAAATTAAATCACGTAGGTGAATTAAGGATACGTACGTGATCGCGTATGCAGATGTATTAACATACGCGTTTTATCTTGTGGGCACTATATTCTTCATTGAGAGGCCTGATGCCCTATTGTTTTATATTTTCTCTTGGCAATGGAACACATAATTTTTCACATAATATCTACATCATCATTATTTTTATTTAAAGTTACTACAAAAAGCTGTTGCACCATCAACCATATTTTTATATTTTTTTAAAAAATTTTGATTTCGTTTTTATGAAATTTTCTAACTCATCATTTGGGTTACATTTCCATGACATTTGCATTGTTTTGAGGATCCCAGGATAAATAAATAAACAAATACAATATTAAAAACAGATAAATCAATGTTCAAGTATGGGGCAGCAGTTAGTTTGTAACTATTATTATTATTATTATTATTATTATTATTATTATGAATGTTTATACAGGATTGATATAATTCAGTTCTTAAAAAACTGCTCTTAATATATGTCCTGTGAAAAATAAAATTATAAAATATTATTATTATACTAGTCGATAAGGCCCGTGGAAAAATCCACTTAGGCAAAAGGCCAATGAAAAAATAGGTTGCTTCAGATGTTTTTCTGACGTCAGCAGTGCATATAAAAAAAAATGTTCTTAAAATCTTACACAAAATGTCAAATGTCAAATCGCATTAAATCCTCCACACAAATCTTACACAAAATAAAAAAGAATCTTATAAGTGATTCATGTAACAGATATAACGTCCATAAAAAACAATACAGCAGGTGCAAAGCTTACAATTTGCCTTATTATATAAATGACCAAAAATTGAAGGTATCCAACAACTGCAGTATAATGCGACATTTAAAAAGTAAATCTACTAAAATTACTTGTACTCTGACAATGCAAAAATTATCTGGAAAGAAGTTTACCAAAGCATTTTAAAGTACATTTCATTCATAAGATCTAAATCACTCAAAATGTCACATACAAAAAAAAGCTCATCAATGTAAAAAAAAAATCTTTGTCAATGTATATTTTAAGATCAGTTAAGTTATTACAAACCCTGCCAAAGGTTGACACAAAATGTGAAAATAAACAATAAATTGTGCCTCTGGCAGAAATTTTTATTTAGGTTTAAAGAAATGGATTGCAAGGATAAATTATAATGCAACAAAACTTTTTGTTATATATTGCATATATAAAAATATATCTTTAGTAAACTTTAGACAAACTGTTAAAAAAAAATTAAAAAAAAGAACAGTGTTTAAACCCAAAGTTAATAAAAATCAGTCCTTTTAGCAACTTTCATGCTGTTTTACCATCAATAAGCCTTACACAAAATTTCAAATCTCACATAGTATTCTGTCACAAATATAACATAAAATATATATAAAAAATAACAGAGTGTAAAACCAATTGGCAAATTTTTTAGGCTAATTAGTCAAATTAGAAATGCAAAAACAAAGTTTGAGTCATAATTCATGTTAAAAAACAACAACAATCAATTTAACAGTTCATTTTATGTCAATTTTTGCACTAAATTTGCAACACAAAATACAAATTCTAAATAATTCCTATGGTTTTCCTTTAAGTTTAATCAAAATATAAAAGATGAGAGGTGAACGACAAAATCAAAGTTTGCAGAATAATTGTCACAAATATAACATAAAATATATATAAAAAATAACAGAGTGTAAAACCAATTGGCAAATTTTTTAGGCTAATTAGTCAAATTAGAAATGCAAAAACAAAGTTTGAGTCATAATTCATGTTAAAAAACAACAACAATCAATTTAACAGTTCATTTTATGTCAATTTTTGCACTAAATTTGCAACACAAAATACAAATTCTAAATAATTCCTATGGTTTTCCTTTAAGTTTAATCAAAATATAAAAGATGAGAGGTGAACGACAAAATCAAAGTTTGCAGAATTTAATTATTTTGGTATATATGTCTATTGATATATGCCCTCTAAAACAATATTTCAATCCAAAATGTGAAAAAGAAAAACAGTTTGCAACAAAATCAGTTATTCTGATGATATTGCATACTTTCTTTCCACAAAAGTGTAAAAAAAAGAATGGTTGTAGGAAATACTTCTGATTCAACAAAAATCAGTATTTTTGATATTTTGCATCTTGTAGTCATTAAATATTACCCAAATTTTCAAAAAACTGCGATTTGGAACGCTTCAATTTAGAAACAGAGAGGAATCAGTCATTTCGGTATGTTGTACAGAGTCCTGCCCGGTAAGAATTTATATATACAAAATATAAAAAAAAACCTTGCAATGTGCAAAATCTAATTCTCCTTCTGTATGTCTTCTGTAATATGTCAAAAAAAGTTTAAGTTATAAAGTCTAAAACAACAAAAATCAGTTCTATCAGTATATGTTATGCCATTGTCTGACAAAATGTGAACCTTAAAGTTTCATTAGGCACAGCCTGTAAATTAAGAACAACCAATATCATGGATGTTTGTCTATTTCATACCATCCTGTCCCAAAGAATATATATATATAAAATGTGAAAATTGAGTAGTAAAACAGAACTTTGCAAAATTCCATTTTTTTTAAATACAATATTCTGCAACTATAATTTATATAATCCAAAATGTCAAAAAGAAGATAAAAATAAATTACAAAGAGTATATATAAAACCGAAATCAACAAAGTAGCCCTTTTGGTGTATTGAATATGGCCATATGCACAAAAGAAAAAATGGTTGTATTTAATAATTCTAAATCAACAAACATCAGTCTTTGCCCACAAACTATATATTACATGAAAATGTCAAAACCATAAATTAGAAGAAATTAAATTTATACATCTTAAAAATAAGTAATTTCTGTACTTTATTCTTAGAACTTTTTGCAGGAAAAGAACTTCGCAAACCAAAAATAGAATCAGGAAAATGTTTAAAATTTTCAGGGTTAATAACATTTTATGAATTTTGTGGCAATTTTAAGTTTTGTATATATATTGTCAGTTGAATTTCTCGTTTTCATATAAAAACAGGAATAGCTTGCAAGTTGCAAAGTCAAATTCTACAAAAAATAGTTCTTTCGCTATATTGCATGATCCAAACACATAACATTTCAAAAAACACGCAACAGTTTGTATATATTATATATATACACTATGTATATATATAAATGAAAAGTTACCCCAGCCTTTCATGTACATTTTTTACATTTAGGGTGAAAAATGTGAATCCTTCCGCTGCCTTTCCCAAAAAAATTAAAATAAAAAATAAATAATCAACAACCCATGTAAATACTGCAACAAAATCAAAAAATGTGAAAAAGCTACGTAAAGTTACCCCATAATGTGAAAAACCTCTGTCAAAGTTTTTTCGGTGTTGTACTCCCTCAAAAAAGTTGAAACTTTTCTTAAATAAGACAAAATGTCATAAACAAAAACATTTTAGTCAGAACATCTAGAACAACAAAATCACTACACTTAAGGTACCAGAATTACTACATGTTAAATAAAAATCGTTTCGTCATATTACATGTAACCGATGTATATAAGTTTAGTTACACAAAATGTGAAAAATACATTATTTGCATATATACACAAAATGTGAAAAATACATTATTTGCTTAAAAACTATTCTTAAATATTATGTAATACTTTTTTAAAAGTTGTTGTGGCTTGTTAATTTAAGCTTAAAATGTCAAGTGAAATAAGTTACAGCCACATTCTTAGCAAAGACCACTACGATAACTACGGTAGCTAGCTTACATGTAAAAAGCAACATAAAACTCACAAGTTAGCTAGGTACTTGTAATCTTAAGTTTGAAGCTAACATAAGCTAGCTACAGCAGCTAATAGCTGGTCAGTTGAATATAAACTGGAGACTTAGCTAGGTATAAAGAACATGGCTACATATTTATAAAGTCCGAGCAAGCTAGCTATAGGTTGTTGTTGGTGTGGTTGGCTTTATGATGCTAGCTAACAAACATGTCTCACATCAATAATATCATCAAAACTAAAAAAAAACATAAACAAACCTTTGAAACCTTGCTATACTTCATTTACATACCATGCCTTTTTTCAAATGTTTTTGTAGATTTATTTTGAAGGCAAGAGAAGACAAATGCTTAAAAAGAACAGCCATCTTTTTTGCAAACACAATTTCCGTTACTTTGTGCTAGAACTTCATTTGACAAACCACACAAAACTCGCAGCTTTTCACGACAAAGAAGACATATATTTTACGGCAACATCAAAGATTCTTTTCGGCGACATCAATGGAAAATAAACACATCCACTTTGCCTGTTACGGACACACAGACACACAGACACACTCTCCGTATTATTATAAGAGATAACAGTTAAAAACAAGAGTTAAAAATACTAGCGTTACAATAAGGCATAAAATAATTTATTACAGGTTAAAATAGCTTTTAGTGTTTCTTACGAAACTTGGTAAAGTATCCGATTTTCGAATTTCGATTGGCAAGTCATAAATCTTTGATCCCATAAATTTAAAACCAGATCTATTTACTTCAAGTCTCACTCTAGGTATTGTCAGTAAGTAATTGTTGTTTCGGGTGTTTCTACTGTGCGATCTTATCTCAAAGAAATCTTCAAAATTGCTTTGTCTCATTTTCTTTATCTCATTCATAATCAGTACTTGACGTTTCTCTGTCACCTTCGCAATTCTTCTATCAAGCGATTGAAGCTTATTTTGCTGGCTGTTGGTAATGAAGTTTTCATGCATCTCAAGAAACTCAAACGTAGTAAGGCTTGTGGTTCTGACGATCTTCCACCAGGCATGTTGAAAGACAGTGCAAAACACTTAGCAAAGCCTCTTTGCCATGTCATCAATGCCTCACTAAGATCTGGTATAATACCGTCCGATTTTAAGCTGGGACAAGTGACGCCCATTCACAAATCAGGACGTAAAGATGACATGGACAATTATCGTCCAATTACCGTCTTGCCTGTTTGTTCGAAAATTCTGGAAAAATGTATTCACAACCAGTTATGTAAATTTCTGGAGCAGAATAAACTGTTATCTGAAACTCAATTTGGCTTTAGAAAGAAAAGAAACACGGAACTTGCTGCCACACTATTTCTTGACACAATAAGAAGGAATATAGACAATGGAGAGTTAACTGGTGCAATCTTCATAGATCTTAGCAAAGCCTTCGATTCGCTAAGTCACGCACAAATCATTGAAAGCCTGAAAAGTCAGGGTGTTACAGGAATTGAAAAGGAACTTTTCATTGACTACCTCTGTGGTCGGAAGCAAACTGTGAAAATAAATAATGAAACATCTGAACCTGAGTCAGTAACCTGTGGTGTACCGCAGGGCTCGATTTTAGGTCCCCTTTTATTCTTAATTACCTTCAATGACATTGGCAGCGTCCTTTCAAACTGTAAAATACTGACATACGCTGATGACACTGTCATTTATGTTTCTGGTAAAACAAAAGATAGCATCGAAAAATTGTTGACTGATGACTTCAATCGTGTTGCAGACTGGCTCGAAATGAACGATCTTGTTATAAATATGAAAAAAGGGAAAACGGAATGCATGCTGTTTGGCACTACTCAACGTATCAAAAATAAGACCTTGGATATAGATTATCGGCATCAATCACTCTCTTTCACCAACTCCTACAAGTATCTTGGTGTAAAATTGGAACAAACTCTTTCACTATGTGAGCACATCGAGTCGACATACAAGAAAGTTAGAGGGAGATTATACTTGCTTCAGAGAATCAGACCTCAGTTAACCATCGAGACTGCATCAACAATTTACAAGACCATGTTGATACCAGTTTTCACGTATTGTTCAATCATTACATGTTATTCTACCAAGACGTATGAGCTAAAGTTGGAAAATTTAGAAAAGAGAGCAAATCGTATTATATTCAAGAAGAACGTGCCAAGAAAATCTAAACCAGCATCAATTAAAGATCTGTTAAGGAAACGTCTTTGCCTTCAAGTTTTCAAGTGTGTTCATGGAGACGTGTGTGAAACCTTTGTAAATTATTTCGAAAAAATGACAAACAACACAAGAAATAAAAATCATTTACTACGCCTTCCTAAGATTAAGCTGGAATCAAGTAGAAAAAGTTTCTTTTTTAACTTTCAACGAGCTTCCTCTGAAAATACGTGCTTCAACATCAATAGAAGATTTTGTAAAATTATATGAAGAGTTTTTTTAATTTGTAAATATTAATTTTTGGGAAACAGGACACATGGAAGAACAGAAATTTTGTAATTATATATATTTTGTATATTTTACTAATTTTTGAATGGAAAAATCCTGTATAAATATTCGTTTTAAATAAAATAAATAAATAAATAAAAGATTCAGGTTTGTAGTACAGCAGTAAAGAAGCATTGGCAGCAGCATTCCGACGTAGATTTTAGAGATGGCATTGTTCGTTAAGTTGGATTTCAATGAGAGTAGTAAACGAAGCTTGGCAGACATTTCTTGTAAAGACTTATAAAGTGATGGTTCATTGACAAAGTCTGGTCAAGAACAGTCCCAAGATATCGATATTAGGTGGTTGCGTTAATTAGCTTTCAGTTGATTTCCATGTTCAAGGTTCATCCGTTTTTATTCAAATTTTTGCGGGTGCCGAATATCATCGATTCGGTTTTTCCAGCCTTCAGATTTAATACAAGTTCGTTTTCAATGAAGTACCTGTCTACGTTTTTCAATTCAGCGTTGAAGGCGATCTCAAGTTGCTGGCTTGTTTTTCGTCCAATGTATAACACAGTATCGTCCGCAAAATTTAGTACTCTAGAATGCTTCAAACAATTTTCGAAATCATTGAAGTAAATTAAAAAGAGACAGGGTCCAAGAATGGACCCCTGTGGTACACCACAAACAATGGGGTTGGGCTTAGACCATTGACCATTTACTTCACAAATCTGGGCGCGGTTAAACAAGTAGTCTGCAAACCAGTTTAGTGACAAACCTTTGACTCCATAACTTATCAGTTTTGACAGGAGAATGGAGTGGCTTAAAGTATCGAAAGCCTTCGACAGGTCAATGTAAAGCGCACCTGTTAAATTCCTTTTGTCCATCTCCTTCCTGGTTTCCTCTGTCAGATAGAGTGTGGCTAATTCGGTATATCGTTTTTTTCTGTATCCGTATTGGTTGGGTGATAAAATATCATTTTCTTCAAGATAGTTCACAAGTTGAACATAAACAGCTCTCCATTATTATAGATATGACTGGTAGGATGGAGATCGGTTGATAGTTTGACATTTTGTCCGTTTTCCCACCCTTGTGGAGTGGGATGACTTTCGCCAACTTCCATTCAGATGGTATGGTGGCTGTTTTTAGCGGGACTTGATAACGCTGTGGCTCCGTCTTTCAAAAGTCCTGATGGTATTTGGTCATAACCTGTAGCTTTCTTGCGCTGCAAGTTCTTCAGCTGACTTTCAACAAATACATTTGAAATGTAAGTGATTCATTCACTTCACTTGGCTTACCCCATATAAAGTCCTTCATTGGCAGTGCAACAGATTTAAGTTTATTTGCACATGTGGAAAAATATGAACAAAAACTGCCAGCTTTTGTTAAGTTTTCTGCAGCCGATGTACATGTTCCATTGTTTTCCGATTTCCCTTTTGTTGGAAAAATGCTTTTGATAATTTTCCAAAAGTTTCTTGGGTTATTCTTGTTCTCGATAAGGAGGTTTTTGTGAAAACTGTTCTTTGCATTTTTTATCATGTTATTGCATCGGTTTTTTAGGTTTTTATAAAGACGCCAATCAGCACTGTTGCCTGGTTTTCGTGCCTTCCTCAAGACAGTATCTCTCCGACACATCAGTCTCCTAACCTCCGTACCTAACCACGGAGACTTGCCTCCCTTCACTCTCTTTTGTATGAGCGGCGCGTGTTTATCGATTGCGGCTAACAAAATATTTTTAAAATAACTCCACGCACTAATTACATCAGTCAATGTGTACAAATTTTGTTTATTTAATTCTTTTAAAAAATCATTGTGGTTGTAGTTGGAATAATTACGACAAGTAATTACTTTTGGTGGAAGTTTTTGACCAGTGTGTCTTCGAACGCAAGCGACGTAATCATGATCGCCAATACTCAAGGGTATGACTTTTGTAGAACGAATTAGCGATTGATTGTTTGTATAAATCAAATCTATAAGGGTGCTTGATTCTCTTGTTGTTCTCGTAGCCACTGTTACCAACTGGTTAAATCCCTGGACAACCATTAGCTCTTTTAATTCGGAATGATCATTTTTATTTTTATAGTTAACATTAAAGTCGCCCATAATGATAACTTCTAGCGATAGGTCGTTAATGGTCTAAAGTGTGTTAATGGTCTAAAGTGTGTATTGAAAATATTCTTTCCACTGCAAGAAGCAGTTTCCACTGCAAGAAGTGTTACTTGCAGGATAGGTTCTGCTTGGAAAAAGTTCAGAGAGTTACTTCCTTTGTTGACTAGCAGAGTCTTGTCAATTGAGGTAAAAGGTAGGTTGTATGAGGCCTGTGTAAGAAGTGTTATGTTGTACGGTAGTGAGACATGGGCAGTGAAGCAGGAAGATCTTGACCGTTTAGAAAGGAATGATATGAGAATGGTTAGGTGGATGTGTAACGCCAGTCTGAGAGACAGAAAGAGTTCAGATGAGCTAAGAAGCAGGCTAAGTCTCCGTAGAATTAAAGATGTTATCCAGATAAGAAGATTGAATTGGCTGGGGCACTTGGAAAGAATGGAGGAGGATAATTGGGTAAGAAAGTGTAGAGACTTGATAGTTCCTGGGGCAAAGCCCAGAGGCAGACCGAGAAAGACTTGGCAGGAGGTTATAAGGACAGACTTGATACAGAGGAAGTTGAGTTTAGATCTTACACAGTCTAGATCAGATTGGAAGAGGGTCATTAATATACCCCGTCCAACCCATGCTAGCATGGAAAACGGACGTTAAGCCGAGAATGATGAATGATGACTCCTTGTATAAGTAAAGTGAATTGTCCAGGGTCGGTACATACAGCAGATTAGATAATGTTTCGCTTTTTCCAGGCATATTTCGATCCAAATGTTTTCTAAAAATTCACATTCAAGGTCTTCTCGTCGTTTCCAGTTGATATTCTCAGATACGTATATAGCAACACCTCCTCCTAGGCCAGTTTTTCGTCTCTTTTCTACAAACTGGAACCCCAGAATACAAAACAAGCTATCGCTTTTGTGTCAATATGTGTCTTTGAGAGAGTTAAAATGGAGTTTTTCTCTCCCGAAAATAAAGCCATAAGATTTGGTAAACAATTTTTCAAACCTCTACAGTTTTGGTGAAATAACTTTACTCCTTTTCTGAAAGTAAAATCTGTTAATCTACCAACATTTCCATCGGCTTGTGGTCCCGGGCACGCTTCAATATCTCCGGCTATCAATAAAAGTAGCGGTAAAAACAAACTTCGTTTTACGTAAGCTAAATTCCTGCTCTTTTGATACTGCCATAAACAACCAAAAGAAATTGCAGCATCTACTCGTGTTAGATTTGCTGAAACTTCACAATTTGTGAACAGTGGCTTCTTTACAAGTATACCAATAATTAAAACAACAAAAATCTTTGTCAAGAGCCAACTTGCGTCTGCTCTGGCCACCATCATGAAGGTTCTGTATGATAACCAAGAATTTTGATACTACATTTTCATATTTCCGTATGTTAACATAAACGTTACGTCGCATTTATTGTAGCCCTTAAACAAACTAAATCGTTCGTCCAGAATAATGGGATGATGAGCAAGTTAAGATATGCAAGTTAAATATATTTTTGCATAACTTATCAGGTTCTATGTCAGGTAAACAGTAAAAGCAAAAGCACTTACTCGTGAAGTCTCACTATGCTGATTGTAATAATTTCTTGGGAATTGTTGATGTCTTGTAAAGCTAAATAACAGTTGCGTCGAATACTCTTGTCAGTCTTCATTTTCCTAATAGCCTCTACTACCTATTCTGTTTTGATCTGCATAGCTGGCCTTTTACAACATCACCATCACGGGAGGGAGGTTGAGAGCTGACTTTCAGTTTGCGTTGCAAAGGTGAGATTATAGACAATTAAGTATTTCCAGTTTTAATGATGTACAACAGTGGCTCGTTAGAGATAGTTTAGAACTTCTTTTACTTAGGTGAGAAGTGTTACTTGCAGGATAGGTTCTACTTGGAAAAAGTACAGAGAGTTACTTCCTTTGTTGATAAGCAGAATCTTGTCAAGTGAGGTAAAAGGTAGGTTGTATAAGGCCTGTGTTTTTATACGTTTTTGAGTGTTTGTTTAAAATTTGACCCCAAAGCCTCCTAAATTCTCCTTAATTCTCTTAAAATTATGGAGTTTTTTATCTGCAGAATTCCCATGGAAATGCTGATGCTATTTTCTCTCATCAACCAATTTTGCTGACTCATGGCCACTGCAAAGTACTCTTATTGGTAATTTTATGCAGGCATGTTTTTTGGCTAGTTTTGAGGGCTGACTGGTAAGGTGTGATTGATACCATTAAACTTAGTTCATATCTGCTGATAGATTGCTTTAAAATTAAATTTAAATAATAATTTGTTTGAAACACTTTTGACCTTTAACGTTTGGATAAATTTTTTCTCCTCCTATCATTAAAAAGAAATACCCTTGTGCATCACTACCTGTTGAGGTGAAGTGCTAAAACACACTTGGTACATAAGAACTTGTTTTAAAAAGGAGGCACAAAATCTATTTAAGGATACCATATACCTTTTGAGCATGATCTTTAATTGCGGTTTTTTCAGCGATAGTAAAGAAAAGTTTATTCATTACTATATAATTAAAAAGCATTTTTAAATCCCTATCAAATGGTATAAAAATAATTTGAACATTTCAACTTGTAAAAAATATTTTTGAAACATACCCTGCCCTATTTTTTTTACAAAAGTACTTCATCACCAACTCTCATTCAATGTTCTTTAGAATCGTGATACATGACACAGTCTTGATTATTGATTTATTTCACTTTTTTCAAGTATGTTTTTTTTAACTCAAACTTTTGTCTTTGGGATGTAATACCCAGAGAACATTCCATTCTTTGGCAATAAAAATCTCTCTTTCAGTTAAACAAGTTAGCTTCAGTATAGTAGCACTCTCACATGCAGAGCTTCTGTAGTTTTGTAAAAGATATTTAAAATGTAATAGATAGTATATGGAAAAAAACAGTGCTATGAAAATGCCTTTTAAAGATTTTTTTTCAAATATCACACCTTTTAAACATACTCATAATAGAGTGATACTTTCACACTTTTGAGGCTACGAATATTCAGAAGGTTGTCCTTTTTAATCTTAATTTCTAAAGACAAATTATACTCAAGAAGTGTAAAAAAAATCACTCATAACTTCTATTCAACTTCAAGGTGTGAAAAACCAATCAGAAAAAAGTTCCGATAAAGAGAACTTTCCAGTTTGAAAATTAAATCAATAGTTTCACTATTGGAAAGTTAATATTTTTTTAGTATGAATAAAAAGAATCAATTTTTTGAAACAAAGAAGGTATACCGTTTCCTTAACAAGAATGGTTTCCTACATATTCAATGTAGTCCTTTGCAATATTAAAAAAATAATAATAATAAGCATAACAGGGGAGAGTGTCTACAAACATGTTCTAAGAGTTTTGTGTCAACTACTAAGGCAGTTACTCTATGTTTCGGTGCATTTCCATTGCTTTTTAATAAGGAGGGCTCTTTCAAAATGGCAACTGTAAACAAAAACATCGAAATCTTTGGGTGGTGTACATGTGCATGCCTATGAAAATTTGAAAGATAAATGACCATGTCCTTATACTGAATAAAACTGCATTTTTGTCTTATTGAACATATGAAAATATCATTATTGAGTTGCAGAAAATAAAAGAGGTGGAGATCTTTTTATTTATTTTCTTGCAATATTTTTTGAGTAGCTCAATATGACATACTTTTAAAGCTTGAAGCAGTAGTTCTACGCCCCCTTCGTCCTGAATATGCTATTTAAGTTTTTTGATACAACATATAAATATGTGTGCTGAAATTTTTTTTATGTTGGAGCTTAATTTTCTTACTCCATAGTTTTTCATACAGTGTAAAATATTGTATAATATAGATATTATCATGTCATGAACAAGCAAGTTTATTCTACACTACGTTATTCCTGGAGGAGATAATTAGAGGATCGAAATCAGCCAATCAAATCACAGCAATTAAAGTAATTAATATTTTTATGGACCTAGATGGAAGCAATAGATTAATTAAAATTTTACTTTTTCTAAAAGTTTGCTTTCATCATCATCATCATCATCATCATTCTCGACTTAACGTCCGTTTTCCATGCTAGCATGGGTTGGACGGGGTATATTAATGACCCTCTTCCAATCTGATCTAGACTGTGTTAGATCTAAACTCAACTTCCTCTTGTCTCGAACCATAAAATAAACAAACTTTGGTCAAAGAACTTCTAATTTTCGCATTTGTGATCAGAAATTGGGGAAATAGTAGGCAGTTCTGTGTTTTTAATGCTGTTGATGAGAATTCAAGTTGTTAAAGTACAGGTAGCACAATCTCTGGCTCAGAAAGAAATGTCTCACCATCACTTTCATATTCCCAATCAGAGTCAATATTACTTTCTCCCTCTAATGCCATATCTGATCCATCCAAGATAACATCCAAGAATCCATCCAAGATTTCATTCAAAACCTAATCTGTGTCATTATAAATCTCTTTTGCCCCAGATATTCTCATAAAATATAAATTATCATAACTTGACTTCTAAAAATGCTATTTAGAAGCTGTTTGGAGTATGTGAAAGGAAAAAATCTCTAGATCTTTTAGAACAACTCTCACTATTTATGGGTGTTTCGCAGCAAGAAACATCCATAATGAATTATGGGTGGTTTAGAAACGTAATTTATGATCCACCCAAGAATCACCCATCAGAAAAGGGTTAGGGCTAGTAATATAGTATTTTTTACCAAATACAGTTCCTTGTGTTTTCTCTATTTCCTCATAAACGCAACTTTTTTACAGCAACAAAAAGATAGTTTTTCAATTGTTAAAAGGTTGGAAAAGAAATAGCAAATTCATCATAAAAAAGTAATGCTTCATAAACAATTTGTCTACTCTCGAGTATCCAATAATGCTTGCCCCTACAGTATTAATTTTTGGAAATTTGTCCAACCAGGACATTCTTATTCCACCACTGGCCCCTACTGTTAATATTTGAAGTTTTTGCCACCCAGGATAATTTCAGTTTTTTTGACAATTGTTTACCTATTATTAATTTTGTTTATATCAGGCTGGAATTTTGGTCTGTTGTTTAAAGAATAGAGAAATAAAGAATAATGACCAGCTGGTTAGAATTTTGATATTCTTATATAAAACAGCGAGATGATTTACTTCGCCTATGCATCACGTTGGCTGGTATAAGATAGGGAAATTAAGACTTTAATGCACCCAGTCAATGACCTGGACGTTGTGTTCAGTATTTTGAAAAAAAGATTGACACTTTGCGCTTGCGAAAAATTCACATGGGAAAGAATTGTCCGCCGTCAGACACCGCGAGCATTAATCATTAATTAAGCATTAATTATTGTTGTTAAGGTATATTTTTTTACAAGAACTTCTGTTACTTAGGTGATATGTTGGGCAGTGAAGGGGGTGTTGGAAGAAGTGTTACTTGCAGGATAGGTTCTGCTTGGAAAAATTTCAGAGAGTTACTTCCTTTGTTGACCAGCAGAGTCTTGTCAATTGAGGTAAAAGGTAGGTTGTATGAGGCCTGTGTAAGAAGTGTTATGTTGTACGGTAGTGAGACATGGGCAGTGAAGCAGGAAGATCTTGACCGTTTAGAAAGGAATGATATGAGAATGGTTAGGTGGATGTGTAACGCCAGTCTGAGAGACAGAAAGAGTTCAGATGAGCTAAGAAGCAGGCTAAGTATCCGTAGAATTAAAGATGTTATCCAGATAAGAAGATTGAATTGGCTGGGGCACTTGGAAAGAATGGAGGAGGATAATTGGGTAAGAAAGTGTAGAGACTTGATAGTTCCTGGGGCAAAGCCCAGAGGCAGACCGAGAAAGACTTGGCAGGAGGTTATAAGGACAGACTTGATACAGAGGAAGTTGAGTTTAGATCTAACACAGTCTAGATCAGATTGGAAGAGGGTCATTAATATACCCCGTCCAACCCATGCTAGCATGGAAAACGGACGTTAAGCCGAGAATGATGAATTAGTTAAAAATACCTTTTGCAAAAGCTAAAGTAATGTTAATGTATCTTTCACGAGCTTGTAATACGTTCACAGAAACTTTTGCACCACAAGCAATAATATTTATTAAATAGATATATTTTAAAATACGTCTGCACGTTAATTTAATTGCATTTTCGTTAGTCTGCCCAGATTGTTGTTTCTGTTTTCTGCAAAACAGAATCATCAATTTTACTGCATTTTAAAGGCTGAGATAGGCGAATACGCAACCTGACAGTAGTTAGAATGCTTTCCAATCACCTTTTTTATGATAAATTGGATGGGTCTTGCTTCGCTCATAAATTCACAGACGGAGGAAAATTCACTGGATCCTCCCTTCATCTTCAAAAAGCGTATTTTTTAATCTTTCTCCATCATACGTCTTTCCTCTTTGAACTTTACCGTGTTGTGATCAAAAACTTATGCTACGAAGATCGAAATTATTTTGCTGAAATACATACGAAGTGATAAAAAATAATGTTTCGTATTGATTTACACACCAGCAAACCGAAAAACATAAAGGTTAGCAACTTTGATTAAATATTAAATATCACAAATTAATTTTGTCGCGATAGCTCAGTTAATTAGTGTGTTGCACTTAGATGTGATGTTTTGCTCAGGTGCTTGTTCGAATCTCTCTAGGAGCCTTTTTCTAAAAACTTTGCGAACGAAAATGTCAAAAATCTTCGTCTGGAAACCAATACTATCCTCACAGGCCAGATAGTAATTATGGAGACCTGAACCATTTTGTAGCCCCTTTAATTTAAGACCGATTTTTTTTATTCCACAGGTAGTAGCACAGTTTAAGGGGAACTCACCCTCACAACTTTTTCGTAAACAAAAGTTTATCTAGACATAACAAATGATGTAACAATTTGTAAAAATAATAAGATCATTCTTTTTATCTCAATTATTTTTACAACCATGATTCTTTCGAGAAGACTAGGTCATAATAACGAATATGATTTCAATGTGTGCAGAATGTTTGTGTACACAGACTGATGAAAATTTCAGGCATAATTTCTGAAAGGTTATTCAAAGCCCTGTTAGATTATATATTTAAGTATGCATTTTCTCTAGGAAGTAGAAGAAAAGGCTCCACTTTTATTGCAACAGAAAGAAGATTATGAGCATGCCAGACGCACAATTGATAATATGTCAGCGAAATTGGAACAGAACATAAGGGTGAGTTGATATTGCATTTTTGATATGAGAAAAGCGTACTACTTATAAGTTTGAGTATCTTCTCTTCATGTTTTGAAACATTTTGTTATGGTCAAATTTAGGTTTATGCAGATTTATGCCACTTTCACTATTGTAAAGTCCTTGTTTATTTTCTTTCTTTTTTTCAGTTTAATTTTTATAGTTAAAAGGTTTTTAATCACAAAATTGAAGTGTTTTTGTTGTTGTGTGTGTTTTATTTGCTACATCTGTTGGACAGATGATAGAGACTCCCAAGAATCCAAAAAAACGTATCAGTTGTAACAATTTATTGTGGTTGAAGCAATGGAGCTATTCTTCAGACAGGTTCAATACTTATGAAGAATTTTTTTTACCAAAAAATTAGGATTTCATTAATACATTTCATTATTTGAGCTTTTTAGGTTTAACACATATTATAGGAAACTTACAAAATAACAGTTGGAAAATAAAATCTGATAATCTCTACTGAAAGTATCTACATAACTGTAGGGTATGAACCTGTTGGAATGATCTGTGATTCAATCATAGTGGTATATCATCAAGAATTGAATATATGACCACAAATAATTAGTGCACTCGCACTGTTTGTACCCTGTCAATAAAACAACAAAGCATCAATCCAACCGACATGGAAACTCTTTGGAGAGACAGATGGATTTCAAGAATAGGGAAAAATATTTAGCCGCCTCTTTATTTTCAAACAATATTTAATTAAACACTTATCTAAATTTTTTTTGCCAGTAATTAACTATTATTTACATTGTCAGACAGATTTATAGCAAGACACGTTTAAAATAACCATAAATGTTTTACATGTTATCCCTTTGACTGCTGAAGAAATGTTTGATAAATTGTCCCCAGAAACCAGTCACTTTTGCCCCAAAATAAAAAAAATTTACACCTGCTACATAAATTTATAGAAATATTTTACATTAGGGACAATAATACGACATCTCATGGAAGATTGGCAGATCCACTTTCACTATTTCCTTCACTAGCTAGCTAAAATTTTCTGGCTTGCAATTCTTCTTTGAAGCCTCCAAAATCTGACAACCCATTATCAGAACCAAACAATGTCGATTAACAATAATATTAAATGTTCTCTTTTACTTTATTTTTATCAAGAGTGCCTAGGAGGATAGAAATAGAACAACAATGAAATAATTGGCTTGTCTTTCTTATCCAAGTCTTTTTTGCTGAAAATATGTTTAAAGTGAAGCCCAGGAAAAGCTACTATTTGGATGTCAAATCGACCTTCATTGTGCTTACTTAGCAATTAAATGTTTTAAATGGCTTGTATCTTGGTGCATTAACAAATCACATGAGAAACATTCGTGCAGAGGACTTGAAAATCGCCATTTTGAAACTTGTGAAAGGTTCCAAGTATTGTCAACTGATTAAAAAATACAAACAAAGTAGAGAAGCACTGCAAAGAGTTTGCAATACAAGTATTTTTAATAATTATAAAAACTTGTTATATTGTTAATGTTCCAACACATACAGGAACTAATGTTATGGTAGCTGGCTAGCTAGCCTATCAAAGTGATTGTGTGCAAAAGTTAATAAACAAACCAAAAATGTCATTTAATTTATCAGATCTTCCTCTACCTTAAAACTTCATGCGACTCCAGATATAGCTTTGTAAATATTTATATTTCTTCTCTCTTGACAGGCACCTTCGAACTTCTTCTTCGTTAAAAATTTTCAAAATAGATCCCGCCTTTTTTTGTGGCATATGGCCCTGTTACTTATTTTTTCATGCCTCCTTTGATTATTACTGACTGTTATAGCCAGAACAGATACCTTCTCGCTGCAAAAGTTCTCTACGAACAATTTTTTTTTTTTTTAAATTAAAAATAATTCTGTATATGTTCTCATATAGCTAAGCAATCAAACGAAAAATTAAATACATGTGCATGATTTTTATTTCAAAGGGCTTTTATTTGAGACACATGTTGTGAAATTTACTGATTGTTCAACATGCCGCACATTTCTTATTTCAAAAGGATTTATTTTGAAAGGCAAATAAAAGTTATCAATGTGTAACTATATGCCCATAACCCCCCATTCGCCCCCAAGAACGAATAGGGTTAGGGGCGGTCGCAGCCTTTGTAATTCCAGACGGCACTCAGCATTTGCCAACGTATTTTCAAAACATATAACCTCGTGTCAGCAATTATTTGCTGTTGTAAAATTGCACATAAGAAATTCATAGGACTTGTACAATCAAACGCGCAAAAAAGAAACTGAAGATATAACAATGAAAAAAAGTAATTGTTTTTTCTTGAGTATAGTTCAGTTGCCCCCTATGGCACTGCTCGAACAAAAAAAGCTCTTAACAAAAAATCAATTATCATATTTTTTGTGCTTTAACTACATCATTCGAAACAGTTTGTCACCACTTGTGGTTAAATTAAATCATTGCAGAAAAAGGTAAAATTTATTTAATTAGATGCCGTTTTTTCTTAGAACTTCAATATTTATTTATGCATTTGCATATTTTACACACAGACTACATAAATAACAAACTGTTATGTAAAGTGAGAACGCTATTAATGCTAAATGTGTGGAAGCATAAATTGCTGACGAAAGTAGTGTAGCCGAGATGTTCTGCTAATTCAAAAATTACAGCAGCTAAATTTTGCTGACGTGAGTTACAAAACTGCTGCAGTATCTAATAAGTATCTAATAAGTGCAGTAATTATGGCGGCATTTATATACCGACGCTTAAAATGCTGAATTACAGAGACTGCGATTAACATAAATGTTGCATTCATGCTTTTGAAAGCTCTTATTACGGAAGTGCACCGCCCGTTGAGAAAAAAAGGCCTGGGGATGAGATTGGCATACTCTAAATTCAAAACTGGTTACTTTACATTTTTGTATCTAAATATTTTTACGACGAAACAGGCAACGTTGATGTTTGCGCTACAAATTGGAAAAATATCATAGAATTTTTTTTAATCAGGCAGTTATTTCTGTCTGTTACTGTATCTTGAAATGCATTGATGAAGCAGTGTTCATCAAAATGCTTCAAACTTGGTTCGGCAGTTCTTTTCTATTGGTTTTTTTAATCCGTATCTATATCAGCTATGTTTTTATCACTAGGTAACTTAGGAGACCTTGTCTCCAATGATTGCTAATTTTTGTTATATATATAACAACCCCTGGAAACGAGGTTGAAGAGGATGAAGAGGATACAGACTTTTTCCATCATACTTGTTTTGGTAATCATACTCAGCCCAGTACGCAGGTTTAGAGATTAGCAAATTTCAAAACTTGTTTCTTTAAATAAATTCTTTTCAATTCGAAACAAAAAAATTATGCACACACCTGTTGCTAATATATTAAATTTTTCGTTTTATTGCTCAGCTATGTAAGTATATCATGTTGAACTATTTTTTTATAAACAAAAATCATTCGTGCAGAGATCGATGTTAATTTTAGGCATATTAATTGTTTTTGGCTATGAAAGTCATCAATTCTAGTGGATGAAAGTCGTTAATTTGAGTGGAGTCGTAATATTACGTAATTGGGTCACATGCTACAAAGAGAGACTGGAGGTTTGAATTTTTTTAACGAAGAATAAGGTTGAATCGGCGGTCAAGCGATAAGAAAATAAGTATTTAAAAAGCAATATCTGGAGTTACATGAACTTTTAACAAAATGTGGATATTTCATTGGGAGTTTCTCATGCAAATCTTTCAGGTAAGTCCAACTTGTAAAAGTACCTCAGTATCCTTTTAATAATTCTTATGCTATATGCAGCGACTTATCTGCACCTGTTACTGTGATAAGTTTTTTAATTTTATGAGATTAACCTGTGCTACTTTGGGTTTTTTTTACACACAATTCATTTTGCAGGATGTAGGATGTTTTTATTTTAACTGACAATTATTTTTTCAAATTTCATGAAAACATGTTCCACAAATTAAAATTGCTTAGGGACTGTTTTAGCTGCAAACATTCCACATGGATGTGCAACATGGTTTAGCTGTATTAAGCGCTCATCTCAGTGTCACTCACTATTAATTTTTAAACTTTTGTGGGAACTTATATTCAGTAAAATAAAAGAATGCTGGATGGCGGTTTTTGCTATGACTGGGTAACAACAAATGTAATCTGTGTTTTCATTTCAGCTAAAGTTGCAGGAAAGTTATTTTTTGAAAAATACATTAGACCAAAATGTGCGACATGATATACTAGCACTCAGGCTGGCATTCAACATCGGGAAAGCTTAATTGTTGTAAGCGCTCCACTGGATTTGCGAAACACCACATACCTGTACTAAAAGCCATACCTAGATGTGTAACACAGTGTACTTGCACTTACCCGATCAACCTGTCGTTTAACGCTGGGTCAAACAGTTACCTGTGACTTAGGTCTATATTATAATACTTTGTGAGTAGCGGCTGGTTAATTTCCATGGATTTTCCAAGGGCTTATGACTAGTTTTAAAAAATGTGAAATTTCTGGATTTTGTATCTTAAAAAATATGAATTACGAAGTGGTCAGTTTTCCTAGAGGGCATCACATTTTGGATTTTGTTAAATTCTCCAAATAGGTGCCTTTTTTTAAAAAAAAACATGACCATTTTTTTATGAAATCTTTTTTAAAGAAATCCCTGACATATTTTACACATAGGTCTAGAAATAAATCGAAAAAAAAGTGATTCCCTGTTTATTGTTATTAAAATGTAGGAGAATAAAAAAAAGAGGAGAGAAAACTATATTTTTTCTATTGTAGTATCCATGGGGTAGGTGTAGGCTTTATTCAGCTTATAATTTGAGATCTAGCACTTTAAATTTCTAACTAAGACAATTAGGAAACGCGGAGAGTGATTGGTGTAAAGAAAACAATTTTTTTAAAAATCTGATTGCTTTATTCTATGATGTAATGTTTAATTTTTTTTAAAGTCAGATGCAAAGACATGGTCATACATATGGTCACATGCTAGCTAACAATATTAAAAAAAGGAATTGTGAAAACAGAGTTCTACATGATTCAAAAATTTTTATTTTGGCCAGGGAAAGAATGTAACATTATCTTTGTTGTAAATTAAAATATAATTCTAAAAACAAATAATTAAAATCACAATTCGTAATATGGCTAGCTAAATATAACGAAATAGAAAACTGTTTCTTTATTTTTGAATAAGATTTGCTAATAAATCTTCTTGACTATTGTTACGATATTCGATTGAAGTTGGACAAAAATTGTTAATATTTACCAATTTTAACAGTTGTGTGAATGATTTCACTAAAGAAAATTATGTTCAACAAAATTGTTTCAATCTTTGATAGGTCTTAATAGTTCTCATAGAATTTACTAGGATATACATCATCTCCTAACGACTAAAATCTATTTATATATTCTTTTTTCCTAAAATATCTTATGTTTCGTTTTCATCTTTTGCTATACAAAAAGTATAGCTCACACCACACCAAAATTATTTTTGTTTGCATAGCTAACTAATAAAATTTATTCACCTAGAAAAGGATATGCATACTTTTTTATAAGAACAATTGTATAAGAACACAAGCCTCAGATTCTGCCAAAAAATAATCTGAACAAAGTAAGAACGACCTTGGCTTAAACCATTATTTTCAAAACTAAGAACCTGAGTATAAACTTTGCTACAAAATAAGAAAAATCCAGGATGTAATTCATCTTGTCATTATCTCTCAAGCTACCAATACGAAATAGTGCATTGCCTTAGTAGTTCACCAACAACAAAAACACCTATTTCTCATATAAACCAAAAATTTCAGAGAAATTTGAGAAAAAGAATTATAAAATAAGAATAAAGTTAGGCTGAATTCTGAAGTTGTTTGTTGATATTTTTTTTCTATTGTTAAAAACAAAATAAGAACAAACGTGTTAAAAACAAATACCTATGTCTCTAGAGGCACTTTTAATTGAAAAGGGTATACTAAATGCCATCTGGACATCCTAACCTATTTCCAACCTGTGAAGTTTGTGATAATGCTTAGAGTGAGATTATATGATTAGAATTGCCTAAAAATATTGTTTTAAAATCAGTCTAAGTAGCTAAACAGTGTTTAATGCAAAGTGCAAAGATTTTATTGTTACTGCAAGGTTGATCTTGAATGCGCGTGACTCACACAAATTGCATGACACTTGACAGGTCTGCTATTTCTCCCTAGTTAGCCTAATTAATAACCAATAGATAAATGTGCATGCTATAATGTAAAGTCATTTCTGAAATTACTGCTTTTACTTCATAAAATAGAGTTTTTATGGTATATATCAAATTCTAAGCATTGCAGGGTTTACCACACTTCTTCTATGGCCAGACATTTAGCATACACTTCTCATGTTGTTATCGGCTCAAATCCCTAAATTAACTGAAAAGTAATTAAATTTACCCCAAATAATTTAGCTCAAGCATTCAAGTTCTTCTTAGTTTTTTGTCTGGACACCAGAACAAGGCAGTCAGTCAAAAGCTTTCCAAAGCTACAGGAAGCATACACAATTTAGGACTTAAACTTTGAATGTTGTGTGTTCAAAAGAATTGCTCCTATTTGTGTTTAGCCAGCTAGCTGGCAAATAAAACATAAGATAAAAAGCCCTTGCAGGCTTAAAGATTTCGGATTCGTAGCTTGCGTTTGTCCACTTCCATCGAACCTTCTGTACATTTTTTACGTTAAAGTCAAAAATGTTCTTGAATATGGCCAATAAGTGCGTGAGGTCTTAGCCTGTCCTAAATTACATCTTCACTATATATTCATACATATATATATGAAATGAGAACTTCAGAACATTATATCATGCTGAGGGTACAAAATATATTTAATAAACCTTTTTTTTTCAATTATCGCGCTTCAGGAAAAGTATTTAGGAAAGAGAAAGAATCTCTATTTTGCCTTTGTAGATTTAGAGAAAGCTTTTGATAGAGTGCCACGTAAAGTTATTTGGTGGGCTATGAGAAAATTAGGTGTGGATGAGTGGCTAGTTACGATGGTACAGTCTATGTACAGCAATGCTAGAAGTCGTGTCAGGATTAACGATTCACTTAGTGATGAATTTAGTGTAAATGTTGGTGTACATCATGGTTCTGTACTTAGTCCTTTGTTGTTTGTTCTAGTCTTAGAAGCGCTGTCGATGGAGTTCAGAACAGGTTGTCCATGGGAGTTATTGTATGCAGATGATTTGGTTCTCATAGCGAGTCGATGGAAGAATTAGTTGAAAAGTTTGAGAAGTGGAAGAAAGGACTAGAAGAGAAAGGGCTAAAGGTAAACACAGCAAAGTCTAAAGTCATGATTAGTAGCATTACAGCCAAGTGTGACCTTGTAGTTGGAAAGTGGCCTTGTGGAGTTTGCAGGAAAGGGGTTGGTAGTAACTCAATTTTTTGTCAGACTTGCAAGCATTGGGTACATAAGAAGTGCAGTAGTATTGGTGGAGGGTTAAGAGCTGACATTCAGTTTGTATGCAAGCGTTGCAAAGGTGAGATTATAGAGAATGAAGTATTTCCAGCTTTAATGATGTACAACAGTGGCTCGTTAGAGATAGTTGAGAACTTCTGTTACTTAGGTGATATGTTGGGCAGTGAAGGGGGTGTTGGGAGAAGTGTTACTTGCAGGATATGTTCTGCTTGGAAAAAGTTCAGAGAGTTACTTCCTTTGTTGACTAGCAGAGTCTTGTCAATTGAGGTAAAAGGTCGGTTGTATGAGGCCTGTGTAAGAAGTGTTATGTTGTACGGTAGTGAGACATGGGCAGTGAAGCAGGAAGATCTTGACCGTTTAGAAAGGAATGATATGAGAATGGTTAGGTGGATGTGTAACGCCAGTCTGAGAGACAGAAAGAGTTCAGATGAGCTAAGAAGCAGGCTAAGTCTCCGTAAAATTAAAGATGTTATCCAGATAAGAAGATTGAATTGGCTGGGGCACTTGGAAAGAATGGAGGAGGATAATTGGGTAAGAAAGTGTAGAGACTTGATAGTTCCTGGGGCAAAGCCCAGAGGCAGACCGAGAAAGACTTGGCAGGAGGTTATAAGGACAGACTTGATACAGAGGAAGTTGGGTTTAGATCTAACACAATCTAGATCAGATTGGAAGAGGGTCATTAATATACCCCGTCCAACCCATGCTAGCATGGAAAACGGACGTTAAGCCGAGAATGATGATGATGATAGAGGGAAAATACTAAGAGGGTGAAATTTGCCATCGGGATGACAATGTAGGCTTTAGCTCATACATTTGAAACAAGCAAAACATTCAATAGTTGATTGTTAATCTATTTAGTATCGATTAAACATTTACTGAGAGTTTATAGTGGCTGTTCATTTTTAGTTCATTTTTTCCAAGTTACATCGACGATACGACAGCGTACAACCAGGTAAATCAGTGTTCGCAACAATGATCTAAAAACGCACTTCTTTCCTGCAACATGACGGAACAAATTCCAACATACGAGATCGACAGTTGTCAACACCATTTTGTGTACATACTGGTGTATGAAACTAAAGCTTGTCCGAATTTAACAGTACAACTTTGACTGCTTGTTCAGTTTTAATGAAGCTATTTCCATCGCTATTGCATTGCCATGGTATTGGAATATGCATGTGGAACTATTGGATGAATTCAACAATGGTATTAAATTATAATTGAAGAACAAGGACGTGTGTTGTACCTTATTCCAAATAGCACTTCATATTCGATAAAAAGCGCACAAGATGTAATTTGAAGATTAACTGCACATTTCTGTATTCGACATGTACGCCATATCTCAAAAAACGCTTTAAAAAACTTTCGGATATGGGTATTAATTAATGTTCCACCTTACAGCAAACGGAATACGGAAGATATTTCTTCATTGGTCAGGGTTCCATGGAACTGTCATAATAACTTCAAAATTCCAGTAAAGTTCTTCTTATCTAACATGCAAGTGGTTGCATACTATTCCATTTTCAGTATCATATCAGCTTCACTATTTAAGTCCTTAATTTTGCCACTTTCAAAGTACATCCACATATTTTAAAACATTTTTACAACGTCAAATGATACTCAACAAAAAGTTGCATGGTGGATTGCTAGAGAAAGATGGAAAATAAATATATCTCCTGGAGAACATCTCCCTCTAAAAAGCTGCTTGTTAGTTCGGCTTAGCTTGTGAGTGGAAATAAAGAAGCTAGCTGGATATCACTCATGTGACGATTTTACTCAGAAAAGCTTATCAGATCAGAACATTACCTGACAGAAATGCCCGTAGTTTTCTCGCTGAAAACGCCATCATGAAAACAAACTTTATGTTTACGTCAGTATATTCTGCTTTTATGACAAGGGGGTAACACATGAGGAGAATAAAGGAAGTAGCAATACAAACTACTAGCGTCCCGTATGAATGAAATAGCCTTTTTACCGTAAATGTAACGTTATTTAATACTTTTATTACTTTTAAAAAATTTTTTGTGAACTATAATGTGTCAAAAATTGAGATATATTTTGGGTACAACCCCCGGGATTATTCTTCAACGCAAAGCAAGCTGGCCTGAACCTGATTGGTGGTCCTTTCCGTCACAAAAAATACTCGAACCTGATTAGTTGCATTATACGTCATTACAAGACGTTGCCCCAACAACGGAAACAGCGCTTTGATCAAATTGCCGGACGAAGAAAAAAAGAAAAAGGAGGAAAATCGGCCGGTTTCAATAAGAATTCGGATACGATCCGAAATCTTAATAAAGCAGCATGAAATTGGTAGCCAGCAGAAACCAATTTAAAAAAAACCTAGCTGGAACTAGGGGAACCAAAATTTGGAAAACTTTAAGGTACTAGAAAAATCTAGCCATCTTTATAATGCTAGCCCTATTCTGTCTGTTTGTGCGTGAAATTTTTTTGCTACTGACACACAAAATGGGATATGTAATTTGTTGTCTTTTGTGTGTGTTTTGTTTGTGTTTTTTAAAAGCCTTAGTTTATTTAAAAAAATTCTTGTGCAAAAGTCATGGGTACTTAACTTTTGTTGCTCTCTTGATGCAGTTTTATACAAATTAAATTTGCATTGTCTATATTGTTAAAAAAAGTTTTAACTATTAGCTCCTTGTAAATGAAATTACCAAAAACTAATTTACGACAAAAATAAATTTCACCTTTTGATTAAAATTAACAAATTGAATTATAGTAAAAAGAAGTTGAAATTGTTCTTGTTATGTTCTTAACTGAACAATATTTAAAAGCGTATAAGAAAATTTCAAATTTAGCTTAGCTTTTTTAATGTTATTTACAGCTTCTCTTTCTTAACCTAGATTCAACCACAAAAATGCGCTAATTCTTGTTACACACATTTTACGAGAAAGCGGCATAACAATACTGATCTTTTTCATAAGTTTTTCTAAGCCCAAAAACTCGGTTGAGGCTCCGTATGGCCTTATTGTGTTCTTAAATTTTGCCAAATGTCATACTACATTTTCTGATAAACTAAATTCTAATAAAAAGAAAAACGAGTAGTTGTTAATACTTCAGTGCCAGTATGACTACCACAGAGTAATTTCATAACAGGAGAAAAAAGATGCACAAAATACTGATGCATGGAATTTGTAAAAGGGGTGACTTCCTGTGGATTTTTCTATGATCTAATTACTAGATATATAATAACAGAAGTCACATAAAACTCATGCTAGCTAGGTTTCAAAACGTGTTTTTCAGAGTCATACTAACCCGGTCAGTTAGTAAGACACACAATTTAACCTCCTCCAAAGATAAAATCTACAATAAAAAGAGGATTAAAAAAAGTTAATTATATCTATACAAGACAACAACACATTAAAAAAAATATTTTCAAGCAATGTTTGACTCCATCGATAATTATAATTTATGCAAATTTGAAACATGTTTTTATGCATAAAACTACCATTATAAAAATACCAAAAATTAACTTAATATTGTCTTAAATTCGTTCTTAAGGAAAGGCACCAGCTGTTCATTTTCTCTTGTGCTGTGTCATATGTTTAACAGACTTGTTTACAAAGCCCACACTCAGTGTTATTATGTCTATTTACAGTTCTAATAGCTGAATAAATTTCTTTAATTTGGATATTTTGCAAGTCTGTAAAATATTCTTGGTTGGGCAAAGTTACATTATATCAGATTTTAATCGAAAAAAACTGGTCTGAGCGCAATGTGCATATGTTTCTATTAAATTTAAAAAAAAAGAAAATTGAATTGGCATGTGCCGTTTTAAACTTTAGTTTCTTCTCCTTTCTTTTTTTCTATCCTCCAAGTCAGAACGCAAAACCACTATTCTTGCTTGGCAATCAACAATATAATATTTAATTAGAGGAATGTGCATTTAAGAGATGTGCTGAAAACAGTACAAGAATGTAAAGAATGTAAACAAACCGTTTGTAACTCACCCATAAAAAATAATTTATAGCTATTAGTTTAAAAAAAACTTTTAGAATGCCAAATATATATACAGCAAGAACTAAACTCTCATACAAAATTTTTTTTTTTTTAATACCTGGTTGACGAAATATAGAATTTTTTTCATACAGAGACACCGAAAATCCGGACAATGACCTCATACACCAATACACCCCTTCATAAATGGACAAGTGTCAAAATGTACATGTACATGTTTTGGTTGAATATGCTTTCATGTCCTGTTTCCACTCATACAACATTGACTTGTATTCTTCTTCATCGTCACTATCAGAATTATTACTTGCTGTCGTATTTGATTGGAGTCCCAATTTTCTATGACATGCTCAACTGAGCAGATTTTGCATTAATTGATGCATTTGAGAACTGAAGAGTCGCAGGAATATCTGCAACGATAGTGGGATGTCCGTCCTTTTTTCTTTTTATAGCTTTCATAATCAAACTAGCATTTTGACAGATTTCACACAAGCATGATGTTTCAACAATGTTGTTTTGGTAGATAAATTGTTCCCCCTTTTTTATGAACAATAAAAATTGACTGAAAAATAGCTCTTCATCAAATTGATCTTTGTAGCTATCATTATAGCCATAAATGATAATACTGAAAAAGAAATATTTCACAAACACACAAATACTATCATGGATTTTTCTCATGTATACGCAATCTTTTCTACTGTGATTTGTAAATGTCTTTTCCAGTCCATCAGCCACCCATTCTTCTAATGATATCTTTTTTGCTCCCTTTTTTACTTCCTAGACCATGTATAGAACTTCAGACTTTCTTCTTGGTCTGAATGGCAGGAACTTCTTCACTTGTTTAATTTCTTTGAAATGTTTGCTTGATAGTGAAGATGCTGCTCGATTTAGTTTAAGATTGTTATGGTGTTAGATTAGAGTTATTGTTTCTTCAATATTTACCATTACCAGTACCATTTACTTCAGCTTTTTTTCTTTCCCTGTAGAGCCGAGCATGTGTGCAATCCTCAAAATGATCTTGCTATTGAGGTTTGAGTTACTAAGACTCTCCTTGAATGCTTTTTATGTTCTTTATCCTTCATTTTGTACTCTTTTTCGTTCTTTTTGTGATATTGTTCACAGTATACTTTCACTTCACAGTTTTCATCAACTGGTGCTGTAATACTTCAAACAGCTTACTTTCAAGTCTTGTCGCAATATCAATCATTTAAATGTACTCATTTTTAGAGAGGCGATAGATGTGTAACGGCAAATACTCAGTAATTTTAAACCTGAACAACTTTTATTTTTTGACGAATGCTGTCTATAATCTGACATGCTGGTTAAACTGTTGTATGGACAAGTTTAGTTTTCACTTATCCATTAAACAGCTGTTATAATATTTTTTTCTCCACGTGTCTTTTTTGTTAGTTTTTTAATGTAAATTGTATAATATGACTACATATCCACAGTTATTTTGCTTGAAATTATTAAGGCAAAAGAAACCTTAGAATGCCAGTATTTTTGTGTGATGGACGCTACTACTTTTTAACAGTTCAAGTAAAATTACAGTGGTAGTTACTAATTTTGTGTGAAGAGTGTTGATGATTTGAAAAAGTTTTATTGCAATACATGTCATTGCATTTTTTCTGGTCAAAACTCGAACACAAATTCTGTTGGGTGGACAATTCGGAAATTTGACTACGTAAAAAGAATTTACAATAACTCAAAAAATCACAATATTGCACATGCATATTCATCAAATGTGATTTCTATATGTCAACAATATAAAGTAGATGTGCAGTATGTAGAGAGTATTTTAACATATTTCTGAACGTCCATTCAACAAACTATTTCATGATCATACCTCACAACATTTTTTCAACAACTATATGGAATGTGGATTTGTTGATCTTGGTAGCTCAATAGTTGGCCTTTCGAACACATTTGCTAATGTTGTCAACTGAGCAATTAACTTAATATTTTGCCTTGTTTTAAAATTCCTCAGTTGTCAGTTCTAGAAAAATGAAAAAATGATAAAGAAGTACAATAAAAATACTCCATTAAGGCCCCCATATCCCTAAAAGCTTATTTATCCTCCCTTTGTAGCAGAACTCTGCATTATTTTTAACTGAATCAGTTTTGAAGTTGACTCCTTATTTTCAGGAATGTAATCGTTTGCAAAATGAACATGATGAATATGAAAGAAAAGTTGGCTATCATAAAAGAGAGGAAAAAAGATTGAAAACTCTCTGTGGTGATCTCAGTCAGCAGGTACTGTACCATTTGAACGATAATGATCTAGAATTGGTTTTATGATGAATTGTTTCATGTACAGTTAGGCCAACGTGTGCATGACATACAAACAGAATACTACTAAATGAGTGAAAAGAAACGTATCTCAACTACATAAATTGACCGTCAACTTAATAAATCGATCTTGCAAATAATATCAACCATTGTTTCTTGTTGAAGAATAATATTAACTTTTAGCATAAATATTAGTCAGACGATTGAGAAAACTTGTCTTCAAATTTTGTGCATATAATAGTAAGGGTTCCTGTCTCACTTCAACATATAAATAAGATGAAAAGAATTTCAACTTTCTCAAATTTAGTACATTTTATTACAAAATTATTGTGCATTCTGTTTAAAATATCGTTTTAGGATTTGGTTTTCTGGGGGGCACCACCAAATTTAACTAGTTTTCATTTCTGTAAAGAGCATATGCTATATCACCCTAGGGTTGTTGCAAAAAGCCCAAATTAACTTCCAATATTGTTATATAGATATTTCTATCTAAGGCCTATTTATTATGTAAAGATACATCTATTCATTTTCATTTTCACAATATAACAACATACAGAGCGAGTTCTGCTATCTAAACAATTTTTAGTTTATGACTGAGCTTTTGAGTGTACAAAATGAAATGTGACATGTTTTGCAATTTGAGGTAGTCCTGTATTTTATATACAGCATAGTATTGCGCTCTTAGGATTATTCAATTAAGCTTTCAATAGATTTTATTATTTTACTTAGTGTGAGGCATATTCTTTCTAGCAGCACAGAAAATGTTTATTATGTTGTAACGGTACACTTATTTTTCTTAAGTCTCCAAGGAAAGCTTTTAGACCGTTTTTCAACAAATGACATTGAAGTTTAAATTACGTAAGTTTTATAAAAATATGGCTTGAACATTAGCTTCATAAGAAAGCTTTTTAATAGCTTCTTAACAAATTGAGGCGATGTTTAATCTTTATAAAAAAAACTTTTTTTGAATTAATTTAAATATGGCAATTTTTTAATATGTGTAAATGTTTTGCTTAAACGTCAAACCATTTTGTTGCAGTAACTAGAATTCGGGAATTTAAATTGACTGACAATGTTTATATTTTATATTATATTATATATATATATATAGTATACGAAGTCTTTCAGAGTCGAAGGAGACCTTCCGCCGTTATACAACTATAGCCTATGCCTTTCCTCTATTTAATCTATTAACAACCTTTATAAAACCTAAATCTACAACTCTTATCGAAACCTAGATCTCCATGCTTCTTGTATCATTTTTGTTCTAAACTTTTTATTCTTATTGTTGTATTATTATGTTATTATAGGGATAAGAACCATTGTATAATGGAACCCGAATAAATGTCAAAAAAAAAAAAAAAAAAAAAAAAAAAAAAAAAAAAAAAAAAAATGTTAAAAAATAGTGGACAACATTTTTTTAGCTAATTGGCTGTGCTGATTGATGGCCAAAAGTTTTTACCAACATTTAATATACAATCATAAAAAAAACTAATAATCGTTAACCAACTTGACTAATCTTTCTAATTGATGGCTAATCACATTTGTTATCAGTTAATAATGAATTTTAATATTCGACAAAAAACATTGACTATAAAGAAAAATTGTTTAACTGCTACTGTTAGAATATTGACAGTTATGCTATTTAATAAATGGGTGTAGTAGTGACTTTGGAATTTTACAGCAGCATAACAATTTTCACTTCCTTTAAAAACTATGCCAGCAAATTCTTAATTCGAAATAATCGTTCATTTGTGCTGCCGATGTATCAAAATAATTTTTCCCACCATTACTTAATGTCAAATATACAGTGTTGACATTAGGCTTGTGCTTAATGAAACAATTCTTAAACTTGATGAGAGAGTAGTCATTGTTGAACAGGCTGTTTTTTCTAATCAACTTTTTAAAAACAGTTTGTTTTTATTTTTTTATTTTGAAAACAAATAAAAAAGTTAAAAGTAAAAATTTTTAACTCAAAATGAATATTGATGTCTATTTTGAGTTGTGGCTTTCGAGGATACAATCGTAAATCGAAACTCTTCATTAAAAGTAAAGCAACAACACTACAGTGCTTTTGCGTTAAATGGTGTAGAACAAATAAATCACATATTCATGGCAATCATTACTCTATTTCACTATAAAATAAATCAACTGCTATGTTTGAATCATTACGCAAAATTTAAAAGACTATAAGTTTTTTTGGAAACTTGCGGTGATTGTCATAAATTACCTTGCTTTGTTTATTGCTGAGGTAATATTATCCCTGAGGTAATATATTACCTTTTAGTTCATTTGTTAATTTGTCCAACTACATGTAGGTTCGTGTTCTTCTTAAAGAAGTTGAAGAAGCACGTGGTGGAACTGTCAGTTCACCAGCCATGTTACTTGTATCCCCCAATGATGATCTTAATGTGTCAAGTTCTGGACAAGTCATTAGCGAGCACTTGGTCACTTTCAAGTATGTAGCTGCCTTTTATTTTTTACTTTTCACTTCACATGATAATTTGTAAACTAATTCATTCATTCAGGTGTAGGTCCTTTTTTACAGAATTTTCTAATATCTGTAAATTAAAAACATCAATTTTTTGTATTCATTTCGTGTGGTAAAGGAATACCAGTCTTCAGAATGCAGTATTTGTCATCCAGGTATTCCTTGAGTTACCTTCTTATTGTTTCATAGGAGTATAGAAGAATTACAAGCACAGAATGAACGCCTTCTTTTAACAGTGAGAGAATTAAGTGAAGAACAAGAGAAACTAGAACAAGAGGGTGGACCTGAAATGTATGTTCTCTAGAAAGATACTTTCAAAGTAGGTTTTATATCCATTTTTTTTGCTTATCTTTATATTCACTTGATTTTAGAATTCATGAGTTAAAGAAAAAGATTGAAAATGCTAATTTTGATCTGGACACCCTAAAAGACAATCAAAGAGTGCAAGATGAAATGGTGAGTAGTCCTTTTAAAATCATATGAATTTAATTTAGTGGTTTTTACTTTGGTGAGGTAGTCTTAAGGATACTGTAAGGGTATAGACACATATTCAGTATATTCATTATTTCTCAAAAATTATGTTTTTTTCTTTAAAATTATTTATTGAATATAAAAGCAAATTAAATTGTCTATAGGATATAAATATGAAATTTAAATTTTTTTCTAGGTAGCCATAAATCCACATCTTTATTTTTCACTAAAACGTCCGAAACTCCCCTCCGTTTTAATTTTTTTGCGTCATATTTATCAATCACTTTAGCATTACCATAACAACAATACTTTGTCACATTCGTTTCAAACGTTTCGGACATTTTAAGTCATGTATACATCGTGAAAAACAAACATCTAAAATTCCTTGTAAAAGAGTTTTTCGCAACCTGACCTTTACAACAATAGCCTATTCAAAGACGTGCAGACGGTGTTAAACGAACTACCGACAACTCATTAAATATTTATACCCTGTTAAAAGAAAAATCTGTTGTGCTGAATGTCAGTTGGTATAAAAAAACAAAAAAACTTTTGAAACAAATTATTTCTTTGTTCGCTTTTCAAAAGAAACTGTGTTTGAAGTTTGCCGACAAAAAGAAGTAAATCCTTTATTATCCTACTTCCAATCAATATTTTTGAAAAAAAAATTCAGAAGTTGGTAGAGAATATCAAACTCCACTATTTAAAATTTTTTGTAAAAAAATTATATTTATACCATTACAGTATCCTTAAATTACTAATCCTAGCATATATTTTCATAGTAACATAACAATAATGTTCATCTTGTGGGTGTTGCTGTTATTTGAGGACTGTGGATTCCCATTTGCTGCTTGACAGTATCATTTATGCATTATGACTATTATTAAATTAAACTGATATTAAGAACTTTGTGACTTTTAAACTTTAAAAGCTCTCTCAGTCATAAACTCAATCAATTTTTTTTAATAAAAGTAAAAGAAATCTGTTCATTTTCGCTCTGGAAGGACCCATTGGAAAACAGAAATTTGTATGTAAATGTGTAAATATTGTACTCATTTTTGAATGGTTATCCTCTCTAAATATTCGTAAATAATAATAATAATCCCTTTATTTCACTTTTTTCAGCTTGAGAAGCTTTCAAGACAAAGAGATATGTACAAAGTTCTTTGTCAAAAAGGTGGAGTTATGGTGGTAAGATAAAAGCACAAAAAAGTTTGCAGATTTATGACATCTAAAACTAAAAGAGAAGTTACGGAAAGAAAACCTTTTCCTTCTCCTTTTTTAGGGTGATGTATCGTCAACCTCTGCCTTAGGCTCACAGACTATCCTTGAAACTGAGGCAGAGTTAACAACAACGAAAGCAGAACTTGATAATACGATCAGCGAACACATGAAGCTAAAAGAAGTTGTGTCTAAGAAGGAAAAATCTTTAAATAATACAATCAACAGCCAAGAAGAACAGCTTTCCTCAATTCGACTGGAACGTGACAAGCTGAAAAATCAGGTATATTTGTAATAACTTGTGAATTAGTTTTCAACACTTATTTTTCCTTTTGCAAACATGTTTAAAAATATTGTTGATTGTATAAATTGTTCCTGCATTTTTGTATTGCAACCTCCTAGCAATGTCTGGTGTATTTAGCTTGAGTTTACTGAAGAAAAGCATTCCATCTTAAAGACAAATGCAGATGGGTACAAAAGAGAAGTTAAAGCTTTGGAAGCTAAATGTAGCAGTATCACAGAAGCATTAAACACAATTCGTATTGAAGCTGCAAAATACAAACAGGTATAGCATGTACAACCTAAATAAAATCTTTGCCAAATGCCCAAAATAAACCGAATAATCAAATTTCAAATTTCTCGAAACAGTGTATGTACATCAAAAAAGTTTAAAAAATCAAGAAGCCATTTCATTGCACTCAAACTTTGGGACTAAATAACTTGACAACAAATCGGAATAATTGCTTTCTTTTCCTGCACCAGAAACTAGGACCAATCAGAAACCAAAATCAGTCAAATTTCCCCTGTCAGTGCCAATTTATATTATTTGGAGTTAATGGGGTAGTGACATCATTTGAACCCTTTAAACTCAATTATCTTCTTTGCTGTTTATCTAAAGCACATGATACCATACATTATATTTTGATCGGCATCTCAAGCTCTATACAAAAGGAGCAACAGCTAAACCTATTCCAAAAAAAAGATTTTGCTAGTCTTTTTTTGTCTACCCCTGGGCTTTGCTCCAGGACTAATCAACTTTCTGTGCTTTCTTACCCAATTATCCTCCTTCATTTTTTCTAAGTGTCCCAACCAACTCAATCTTTTGATCTGAATGACATCTAATGCTAGAAATATCCAGCCTGCTTCTTTAGTCACCTGAATTCTCTGTCTCTCAGACTGCTGTTGCACATGCTGATCCAGGTCAATTTTGACATCAGTATACTGATTTTTGGGACATCTAATTTGGGAGTCTGGCTTTACCTATGATAAAACTCTCAGACATCACAGGAGAATGAAATGATGCCTATATGTATTTTTACACACCTCTTCAGACAACTCTTTACAAATTTGGCAACCAAACACAAAATATCCACCTAACTATTCTCAAATCATTATTTTCCAAACAGTCTATATCTTCCTGCTTCACAATATCATGTATTAAATGTAACTTTGCATGTACTTAACATTTACAATGTGACGAAACTACCTCATTTCTTCATAAAGAACCTCCATATACCTTCATATTTGTTTACACATGAACTAACATAAACTTTATAACAATAAGATTTTGATAAAGCCTTTTATCCTCCCATGTGTAACATTTCTACTATTGTTAAGACTGTTAAGGATCAGAAAAGCTAATGAAATTTGTGTTTTTTAAAATAAATACATTTTTAAAAATTTGTCCTTGTGATTAATTTAAAGTTTGGGTTGCTACAAATCTACTTTATAAGAAATTTTTTATCTGTAAACTCTGTAAAAATATTATTCACATAGATCTTCGTTTAGTGTATCTAGTGTCCAAATTTGCTTGTGAAATGTTAGTTTTATATCTTTTAACTATTCCCTAGCTTTAAAACAAAAACAGGAAAGTGAACTAGAAAGTTATTTTTTTTAATAACTGTCAATGATTTTCTCATTTACTAGAGGAAATTATCATCTATATACTAATACACTATGTCTGGGACAGGAATAGTGAATGTGTTCATTTTTCTTAAGTCGCCAAAAAATGCATGTCTTAAATGCTAATCGACAAATTAAATGTCACAACGCCAATAACATTAATTTAACATCAATAGCCATTACAGAAGTCATTACAATGCACTTTTGGAAACAGGTGGAAATAACTGACGTCATCTCATTCATGGGTAACTAGGGACCACCTTAAAGCAAAATTAGGCCAATTTCATTAAACTGGGTCAACCCACCCCGTTTTTGAACAGACAGATTTAAACCCCAATATCTCTTCAGCCGTTCTTCAAAAGCACATGATTGTGTACATTTTCTTGATCAGCACAAAATTCAACTGACCGATTTTTTCCATCGTTCTTCGGCGTAAGTGGATTTTTTAACTCGCATATTGTCAGGACAAGTTTATATGTTTTGACAGCTACAGCTAACATTGACAGGCAATGATTGAAATAATTTTTTGGATACTTATTAGTTGAGGAAATAATTAGGGAATTGAAATTAACCAATCAAAATAATTAACTTTTTTACAGACCTGGATGGAAACAATAGATTGATTAAAATCTTTTCCTTTTTTTTCTAAATATTCAATTTCAATAACCATATTTTTGGAAGTTGATAAAACACTATTGGTTTGAGTATTTCTATCTATACTGTATATACTATGGTTTGCTTTCTAGCCTTCTATGATCTTTTTATTATCACAGTCTATAATATGATCATTTTTCCAGCTTTAGTCAGTGGACAAAATATACATGGAGGGGAGAATAAGTTTATTACCCATGACTGTGTAAAAAAAATTAAACAAAGGTTTTTGTAAAATCTCACAAAAGACATAATGAAATAAAAGTTAAGAAAATATGATATGTTACTGTGGTTACTTCCTAGGAAAAAATAACACAATTACTTTGCCTAATTTAGTATGTTATTATATAAAATCAGGTACGGTTTTACATTTACTTTATATATATAGGAATATAGCGAAGCCAAAGAAAAACTAATTGCAGCTGAAGTTAATGCAAAATCCATGAAAACAGAAAAAAATCTAGTTAAAGAAGCTGAAAAACGCCTAATGCAAGAAAATCAATCCTTACTTGATCAGCAGAGAAGCCAAAATGTACTTTTGACAAATTTGCAGACATTTCAGGTAATACAGGAAAAAATAATCCTTACCTTATGCACGTTATCTTTGAATACATTTGAATACTTCCTAGATTTTTTCCCGTTTGTCCCTTACGGTTGCCCTCTTTTAAAAACCTTTTTAGAATAACCTGGAAAGACGAGAATTTGAGACTCGTTCTGCTTTGGGTAAGCAGGTTGACTCTCTTCAGCGTGAAGTTCGTGCCTTGCGAAGACAGAGTGATAACGAAACCAGTATACTAAAATCAACAAATACAAGTCTTGAGGTGAGAGTTGATACAAAAAATAATGTGGAAATACAGACCAATAATATGTTCTATCTGAAATGCAAGTGTATGAGTATTACCACCCTTGTGATATTATCACATATTTATTTGTAATTTAAATTAAGGTAAAATTATGTTGTTAAAGTTATATTGAACAGCTTATAGGGGCTACAAACGGCTGTTGGTTTTCAACTTTAGTGACTTACATGAAAGTCGAGCTAATGGTGGTGGAAAAGTTTATAATCCCTGAGGACAAAAACAACATCTTAAATCATATTAAATATAATATTGGGTATTCAAATACAAGTGATTCAGTAGTGTTTCGTGCATCTTTTGTAAATTTTTTTGCTTGGAGCTTCAAGATTCCATCAGATATTCTTAAAGGGGCAACAAAAAGGCTGTTGGTTTCCAATTTTAGTGACTTACACGAAAATCGAGCTAATGACGGTGAAAAAGTTTATGATCACTGAGGACAAAAACAACATCTTAAATCATCTTAAATATAATATTGGGTATGACGGAGAAGTTACATATTGGATAGCCATAATTTATTCAATATAAGCAGTTACCTTGGTTTTAAACTTCAAATTTTTTAAACTAGCTAGTTACCTATATCCTTAGAAATTTTGCATGAAAACATACAAGTTTAGTGCACATAAAGCCAGTCGACACAATAACAATGACTTTAAAATCTTTTTTCTTCTTAAAGCTAGAAACAGCATTTTTGAACAAAAACAGCTCCTCGTGTTGTCTCTGTTCCCTTGTCAAAACGAACTTTTGATTTACTGATATTTGATATATTTTACAGACCATAGCTTATTTTACTGCTAGAAGGAATACTGAAGGAATATTTTTTATTTTTTTAAATATAAATTAAAAAGTAGCAAATTCATCATAAAAAAGTAATTATTCAATAGCAGGTTGTTCTAGACGTCTATGTGGTTCTAAAGTGTGTATAATTTCTTCCAGTGGTCCGTTTATTACACACTATTTTTCGGAATGTGCAGGGATTGAGCTTTTTTAATCGTTTTGTAGCCTCTTTAAGTGGATATAAAATTAGATGAGCTTTACTCAATATTATGCACCCAATTTCTTATGTATATCACATGCATTTTTTATCTTTTTTGTTCTCAAAATATTTACTGCATTTTTTGTGAGATTTTTTTTGGAAAGGAAACTCAGCAACCCTAATGAAAACATTGATTTAATTTAAAGTAGATGTATATTGGCTACAAAGCCTACAATGTTTAGAGCTCGCTGATTAAATTGTCCCCTTATAATTTTGGACCGTGCATGTAGACATAACTAGTATTGTTTAGGAAGTGTTGTTCTTTCAGCTTGAACTTACTTTTCATACAGCCTTTGTAATTCGCGTGGGCATTCAGTAAATAGTGACGTATTTTTAAAACCTATGCTCACAACGGTAATTGATTTCTAAAAAAAACTTGTGTGACATATGTCAGCGAGGATGTAAAACAAACGCATTTTGAATAAACGAAGCGAGGGAATGCTAAACTGTGCCTCGTGATTGCCTAAAAGTAATTTTATTTATCATATATTAAAATAAATATCTTCATCAGAATAAAATAACGTTTCACCGTTATAAATATAGTTTACAGTTTTAAACATGAGTTATCACTTAAAAAAATAAGTATTACGTGTATTCAACTTTATTATGAAATTTTTCTTGTGTTATTTTTGTATCAAAACATCTTGAAAGACAGCAGGTGCTTCATTTAATTTGCTAGACTTTAAAATAAAACGTCAAATGATTATGCGCAATAAAGTGTAATGGAAGTGATTTTGTGATAGCAAATTGAAACAAAAATAGTCTCAAGTTTTTCTTTGTTTACCTACTTTTGCATGTTGTTAAATTTTTGAAAATTATTTTTCTTCGATGATGTTGTTCTACTGGAATTTAACTTGTCTTCTTCATCGCTCAAACATTACGATAAATTACAATCTCTTTTGGAAAACCAAGAAGTGAGTGCATCCTCACAAGTCCTGGCTGAGCTATGTACGCCGTCTGGCGTCACAAATCAACAAACTATGTACGAACCAAGTTGGCTTTTGTTCGATAATGGCGGCGACCGTCAATGTAATTATGGCCTTTTCGTTTGTATGCCATGTTGTTTTCGCGATATGTAGTTTTTTTCGTTAGTTCTCCTTTAAAATCTCTAAGTAACAATTGACAAATATTTTCAGCTTCACTGCATCATTAAGAAAAAGTTATAACCACTTGTGGTTAAATTAAATCATCATAGAAAACGCTAAAGTTTATTTAATTAAATACTATTTTTTCTGCACTGAACATTAATATTTACTTATGCATTTGAAATTATATTTATGGGTGTGGGTGTGTGCGCATGCGATCGCACATGTCTCGTGACCGGTCCTGAACACTATAGTGGTTTCATATTAACAAATTCTATGAAAAAAAACATAATGATGTAATATATTAGGTTACAAAATGTCATAAAAATTGGACCTCTAAATTCGTACATAATTATTGTACGCTTATTATGTAATAACTTGACATTGTGAAAGTATAAATAGAATTGGACTAAATAACATTACTCAAAGTGGTTCTTGGTTCCAACATAAATATAACCTTTTTTTATACCTTGACCTCTTCAGTTCATAAATGAATAATGACACCTCCAGTTTGTTATATACGAGTATAAAGACATTTTAACAGGGAAAATATTTCATTTGTTATAGAAAGAAATCAAAGAATTAAAAATAAAACTTGGCATTGAAATGGAGAAAAACAAAATATTTGTCACTGATTCCGAATCTTCAAAGCACCTTGTTGAGCAACTGGAGGCAAAGGTAGGTTTGTTTGTTAATGTTGATTATTTAAAATTAAACGTGTGTTTAATGTTGGAATGCTTTTACTGGAGTACAGTCAGTTCTACTTTAAAATAAATTAATTTACCTTACTTGTTACATTTCAGTGCAAAGAGCTAGAATCGATTTCTACAGCAAGTGAAACAAGACTAACAGAAGTATTGAAACGAGAGGCTAGTGGTTCAGGTTGTCAGTCTTGCAATATTTTTAATTCATAAAATTTGAAAAACTGCTTTTTTCTTTAGCTGGACTTTACATAAGTTTTTGTATTAACCTTTCTTAATGTGTTGACCAGCTAATAAGTTAGTGTTGCATTGTTTTCACTTTTTGTTTTTTTTATTTTCTAGGAAAGGATGATAATCTTTATGAAGTTGAATGGTACAAAACAAAGGTCCGGGAATTAGGACTTATTATCTCAAATGCAGCTACAGAGAAAAAAGGTGTTTTTTTGTGATAGTTGAACATACATGGCAAGTTTGCCATTTTAGTGTACTCTCTCTTTTACGAAGCTAATTTAGTGTTTTTTCATTGCGTTATAATGTTTAATTGCTATTCCATATATTTTTGCAACAGTGTAGAAATAGTTTGTTGTGCCATATTTTTAAGGCATAGTTTTTTTCTTTGTAATGAAGTTTTTGACAGGTTATAACAAAAAAGCAATGGTTAAACTTCATAAAAAACTTTTAGGTAGTTTCTTAACAAAATGTGACAATATAATACTTTGAAGAAAGCCTTTTGAAGGTTTATATTATTTTTTTCATGGTCAAAGATGTTAGCTTCAAGTATTGTGATTTTCATTGAAAACATGGGCTTCTCTAATTGTAAACCCCATTATAATGCTGTGTAACTTGCAGTATTAACCCCCCTTCTGGCTTTCCCAAAATATAGCGAATGTTAATTAAAAAATGGTGAATGGTTTTTATGACCCTTTTATACCTCTTTGTTCTTCTTTTTTGCTACTTTAACAAAAAACGGCATATCTTATTTTTACAATGTAGAAAAATTCAACTATAGCATAAAATTTTTTTGGTATGTCATATTGAATCTTTAATACGTTGTATGTAAAATATTCTATAGCATATTGAGAGATTTTAATTACAGTACAGAAATGCTGCTTCAAGCTTCAATAATATTCAATGATATGTGGTGTATTTTTGCCATAATTTTAGCATACATTTCGAAGAGTACTGCAAATCACAAATACTTCCAACTTTTTCCCTATTTTTTAACATTATTAATGTTATGTTTCATTTTTCACTAAGCTGTTTTTCTTTGGCATGAAAACAAAGTGTAGTGCCTTCTTTGTTATTTAGCTCTTGAGGATCAACTGGAAGTTGCTAAGAAGCACTCTCAACAGTATGAAGAGATTGCGAACTCGAACGAACAAGCCATCAATATTGTTAATGAGGTTGGAAATTCACACATTGTGGAGATCGCAATGTGTAAATTTAAAATGAGATTTCCTTCAGTTATCAGAATTTTTTTTTCGCTTTTGACATTATAACCTCCTCTTGTTATGAATATAATGTCACAAATGACAAAAATGTTGAGACAAGGTCTCAAACAATTATCTGTTTTTTTTTACACTGGTGAACAAAAACCTAGCATCAAAGGTCATAGTTCATATTTTCTGTACAATGTAGTAAGTATTAAAACAAAAAAAAGATAGCTAATAATATCGACATGGTTGCCTTGTTAACCTTGTGCATTAATCAAGTATTTTAATGTAGAAATTGGATGCTCAAGTTAAAGAATTTGAGAAGAAACTGAGTGAATCAAATGAAACTGTAAAAAGCTTAAACTCAAGAATTGCTAGTGTGGTAGCAGAAAAAGTTCAAATGAGAAAGAGTTCTGAACAAATGGAGAAAAAATACCAATCAATCATCTCTGAATTGCGCACACAATCTGCACCGCTGGAGCGACGTTTCCAAGAGGTGACACGTGCACTTGTTCATGCTAAAGAAATGGAAACAGCTGCTGTCAAAGAATCGCATGTTCAAGCTGAATTAGCAAAAGAAGTATGGAATTATTTTATTAGTGGTTTTAAATACTTGGACGTCTTTTGTATTACACTCTGCTGTTTAAAGATGAATGTACTGGTTTAGTTATTTTTTTTCTGATTTTAAAAATCAAGAATGACAACTTCCAAGTGATATGACACTTTTTTCAAGTTATGAAAGTTATTTTTTGTGTGTGTGAGAAAGTCTTTTCGACTATACTCTAAACTTGCCTTAGCCACGTAAAATATCAAAGAGCTAGCCCTAAAAACTCAGTGAAACAATAAAAATTATAACTTTTAAATACATACTGCACATACATATACACAGCCATGGAAATCCAAAAATTACGATAAGTACTACAACGGCAAAAAATTTGCCAATCCTGAAATAAAGTACAACAATAATTTTTAACAGGTTATAAATAAAGTCCTTTTAAAAAAATATGCTGTGACCATAGAAGTATCAACACTAACATAAAAGGTAAAAAAAGGTTGTGGTAAAGTTAAATTAGCATACAATACAATTTTTAGGTAATCAAATTGCTTTATTTTATCACATGATTTGTTCTAACCAATTAAAATGTAAAAAATGTAGATTTATAAAATACAGAATATAGTTTTTAGGGCACGTTTTATAAGCGGTTTTTGGAAAATTGTAAAAAAGTTACTTTGCCTGGGCAGGCAGGCAGGCAGGCATAGTTAGCATTAATTAATATAAGAGATTGCATTTTTGGAATATTTCTTTGTCAGCATCATTTGGGCATCATAAGAGAATTGCGTAAAAATTTTCTTGTGTGTTAACCATGCGTTAAATGATGCTAAGCAAGTATATTTCGAAATTTTCACCATTTAAATTTTTAATTATTGCTTAACGCATATATGCACACCAGGAGTATTGTTGCACCAGTGCACAATGTAGACCAAACTTAAAAAGATATTACTGTATTTCGAATAAAAACATTGGTCAAAATTATTTTTAGTTACAGAATTTCGTCTTAATTCGTCTCTAAAATATACCTATCTCCATATCCATTTTCGTGCTGTGGAATATACATGCCAGAATACCGAATACATGAAAACGAGATTAGGTATGAGCAAATTTTTTAGTTTGCAGTGAAGTATTGCATATGTTGTAAACCAATTGCGATTTTGATCCAAGTAGTTCACATGGTGCACTTGGGTTAAATCAGTTCTTAAATGCCTAGTTGGTTCGTACGACGAGTTATTTTTTTGCGAGTTGTGTCATGGATTTCGTGATACCAGACTAATGTGGTGACAATGCAGGTGCTTGAAGAGCATAAATACCTTTTTTACGAGTGGCTAATTAGTACTAAAGTATATACAAGATGGATTGGAGAGGAAGAAATAGCCAGTATTAAAGGTTATTTACTTTCAAAAAGCAAAGGTGATGATGGCCTTATTCCATTAAATCTAAGAAAAAGGATAAAACAAATGCTTTCACTTTGGCCAATTTTCCAAGTGAGGAAAATTGTTTATGTGTGTTGGATAGTCCAAGAAAAAAAGATGTTGCTAACGTGAAGGTAATATTTTTCTGTTGTGTTTTGGTTATAAAATTTGGACAGTTATGCATGTCGGTTAAAGCATCGTCAAACAGTGGTTGCTCCTCTTCAGTCCATAATATCAAAAGGATTCGATATTTTATTGAAATTTGCCAATTTGTAGAAATTACCATAAAAATCTTTCTCAGCAGGTTGATTTGATAGATGTGACTACTGCTGCTGATGGAGAGTATAAATGGATTGGTCTCCACTTTTCCAAATATAATATTCTCTTCCCTTTGTACAAAAAAAGAAGCATCCGGGGTTGCTCTGAATTTGGTGACAAAACTTTTTAATTACTTTGGTTTGCCACACATTACCCATTCTGACCCTGGAAGAAAATTTGTAAACGAAGTTAGAAGAAAAGTTGTGGACTAGTTGAATGAAAATTAGTAAATGGAAAAGCAAGATCTCCATGAGTCAAAAGACTTGTGGAAGGAACCAATGTTTGCGTGTAAGAAATGATATCAGCGAAGAAAACAGATACACAAAGTAATGCATGGGTTAATTGGTTGCCAAAAATACAATGTAAGTTAATTTCTTAGTTAGTTAATATTTGCCCAACTTAACTTTTAAAGTGACTGCTTCAACCAACTTCGGTTGACTTAACTTGGTTTAACTAAGTTACTACTTAGTTAAACCAAACCTACTTGGTTCAAAGTTTGACAATTTTGCCTAAGTTAAACCTAGTGCCTGCTTGGGTCGAGCTAACTTGATTTAACTAAGTGGTTACTTGGTTCAAAGTTCGATAATTTTGCTAAGTTAAGTGTAGTGCTTACTTGGTTCAACCAACTTGGGTTGATCCAAGTTGGATTAATTTACTGAAATTAATTTTTTTTTCTTTGTAGTTTCATTAAACACAAGAGCATCTCAATGCACAAAAAACCTCTATTTGAAGTAGTGTTATGTCAGAAGAGGAGTTAGGAAACATGATCCACTAACATGATGATGAAGCAGGAAATGATGGAAGTGTGATGTATTCATGAAGGTTGATGGACAAAAAGTTAACGATTCTGAGGGTGATATAAGTGCCAGGGTGGAGTGCGATAAGGTGAAGGAACAAGTGAGAAGATTATGCATTGAAGTATTACCATTGTAGTCAAAAATCATGTGACTTTGCATATTGAAATTAAATTAAAGGTGCCACAAAAAACGAATTGTTTATGTTTCACCTATAAAAGTTAAAAAGGACGAAATAACATGTTTAGAAATGAAATACGTATGTAAAACAACACATTCATGAGATTTTAACACTTCCATTTGAAAAAGATATGAAGTGGAGGTAAAAGGTGTCCAACAAGTTTTGAAAGATCACAAACCTTTTTTTAAGTTATCAGACAACGTTTATGTTGACAAATTTCTTTAGTTATCTGCAGAAGCCATCAAACTGTTTCTGAAAAATGAAAAGAGTGGAACACAGGAAACCATGGAGACAGCACCAAGAAGAATTGGTATAAGAAAAGATGTTTGAAAGAACAAATTTGGCACAAGGAAAATGGTGAGCAGCTACAGTAAAAAAAAAGAGACAAAAAATCAGAAGATATGAAGTTGGTTATGATGTAGCAGTAAAATTTCCTAAAATAGATTGAAAAAAGATAGATGCCAGGCGTATTCCAGCAGTAGTGGTTAAAATTATGTTACAATTGATGAGTACTGTTGGCAATGTTATGTATATGCCTAAAAATGCCTAATCATTCTTTAATTAAGAAAAATAGCCTTGAACTTTTCCTGCTTATAAAATTTTCTAATTTTTTCCCACTACCCATCCTGCTGCATTTAAGTTTGGTTTGCCAATATTGTTCGCTATGTCAGTTAAAATATCGAGTTCTCTCAAGCAGATATCAAATTTACCGAAAGAGATACTTTACTTAATAAACAATGGTACCGTTACGTCTTTTTTAGATTATGATCGCTGAATTGCAGAAATTGGATATTATTTTATATGCTATTTCAGATAACTGCATTTAGGAACAGCTTTACACAACTCACTGCAAAGCCAGCATTACACAGTCATTTTGAGGCAAGGTGATAACATACTATATTACAACAGTTTAAAAGGACGTTCTAAACTTATTTCACACTCCGCGGATTTAAAGTCGTATAAACCATGACATGCTTTATATATATATATATATATATATATATATATATATATATATATATATATATATATATATATATATATATATATATATGTATATATATATATATATATATATATATATATATATATATATATATATATATATATATATATATATATATATATATATATATATATATATATATATATATACTCCTAAATTCAATATTAGGGGGAAGGAGTAAAAAATACATATTTAGGGGAAAGGTCATAACTTTTTTTCCTTACGACATCGAAGTCTGATATTCAAAATTTTAATGCGTCTGCTAGCACACATCCTTTTAAAAGACATTTTTCCAAAATATACATCTGACGACAATTTTCGTTTCCCCTTTTATCTTTTAACTCTAAATTTCGCAATAGGGGGAAAAAATGTATATGTTGTTATAGGGGAATTTTCAGTTTCCCCTAAAACTGCATATTTACTATATATATTCAATAACGCTTGAATGGCTTGGCTAAGGACGAAACACAAATCGAGAACCACTTTTTTCGTTTAGTGCGAGGGGAAATTTGGTTTTCAACAATACTTTGAAATGTATAACAAAGCTTTGATCGTCTAACGTAAGACACCTACAAAATTTAGGAAATTCAGGTTCAAGTCCTGGTAAGGCAGATGAAATGTGTAGAAAATATCTGCTACGTCAAAAATATCCCCTATTTGGAATACTATTGCACAACATTTCACTATTCTATCATATGCCGAGACGATGTACACAAACTATTAACATCGTATGTGACATATAAATATATACTTTATATTTGGATTCATATTATGTTAAGAGGTGACAAGAAGTTATGAATTTAACATTTGATTTTTATCTAACATATATTTTGAGTAAAATGTTCGAGTTAGCACTTGGCTTCAAGGGGCCAAAAATCGGTTGAGTTACGAATATTTGAGTTATCCGTAGTTTATTTTATGGGAAAGGAAAGTTTAAAGCGCTTCGAAGCTGGACATCTGCCATTAGAAGAGTAGCGTAAACCAAGTGTCCTTGCCGTTCTAGAAGAACGAGAGAGTAGCGTGCAATTGGGCGACCTAGGCAAATGGTAATGGGAGACATGCCACGTAGCGCAGTCTTCAATTGTTATTTTACGGGCGACTAAATTAACAGTCCAATTTGTATCATTACATAAAGCGTTGCGAAGCTGGAGCTGGTTCTTTTATATTTGAAAGTGAAAGATTATAAATTAGATGTTGCATAGAAACCAGGCCAAAAATAGGAAGACAACAATTTTTCCTCCTCTAGGTGTTAAATAGGCAGGCAAAGAATAAAAATTATAATGAGCATTCCCAGACGCTCACTTCGGCCGTAGGAGTAATTATGGAAAAGCAACTATCGTCGCTTACTTAAAACCTTAACCCAAACACCAGGACGCCTAATCTGTGTTTTCAGGGGCATGACAGTGCGATTCACTAAAATATGCCTCCTTCACTTTTAGTACTGTGTGAACATCCCTGGCTTTTTGTAATTAGTCGGATCATCTATCTTAGGCAGCTTAAATCTTATTATGAAACCGAAAGTCAATTTTATAGACGTACTACGCACACAGGAATTTCTAATCTTTATAATAATAACCGTTGACTTTCTGTTGACCAAACCCGTGTTGTGCTTAATCACGCACAAAATGTTCAAGCTGCAAAAAAGAAATGAAATATAATTTTATCGACTTAATAATTTTATTCCCGTGATTTTCAGCTGACTAACGACGTGTCTTTACAGTGAATTTGGTGATGCTAAACCACTCATGAAGTCAATCTGTAACCTAAGGATAATAAAGGATAAGTTTTCGTTGGTTTTCCGCAGGCGCTAACGACTAGTCTGTAAAGTAATAGTCGTCGTTTGGATATTCAAAATGGCTGCTAAATCGCTACTTTGTGCAACGGAAGTAGTAAATAACGATTTCCGGACCATTGGCGGGAGTTTGGAGCTTGGTAAAAGAAACTTTTACCTAGGTCATTAGTTACTTTTATAATATCGTATATTCTTTCGAACTGACATTGTTTGTATTTTATTTTAAAACCAAGTCTAAAGAAGAAGAAAAGTTGCTTAACAATAATCATCTTGTACTACTTTAAAGTTAAAACGAGTATAAGGATGTTTAAAAAAATTGTTGTACGTTTAAAATATTCATGCTTTCACGTTATGGCTAAAAACTGTACCTTTTTCATTTACAGTCGTCTTAAATGTGTTATCGTCTTCACTAATTGTGCCATCATTATGGCTTAACTATTGCTTAAATCAATTCTGTCTTGTTTGAAGACAACACATGTCTCTCTCTTTTTCTCTACATTCCTAATAAAGACAACAGAACAATAGACATTACACCTACAAAAACTGTCCAACCACATTAACCACACAACTAGAAATCACTTTAAATTATCAATCAAATTGTCATGCCGAACACCAACAAAAAAGATCAACGCTCTTTAGCATAATTAAATCAGGGACCAAACCAATAACCTTCCGGAAGAAACGAAAACTTTACTTGAAAGATACCAGTCTTAAAATATTGATGTTACTTACATGGAGAAAACTTGGATTTTCTTTTTGTGCTAACACGTTTTCGTGATGCAGCGGCTAATTATGCTTCTTTCTAACTGCTAATATATGTGGACAAGGTAGACCCATATTTGTGCGAAAAAAGCAATCACAGCTATCAGTAGTGACATTAGCCAGACTTACCAGACTTTGGTACCTTTTTAGCACTTCATCAATTTCGCATACTGAGACCTTTTCTGCTACCATAGCTGCACGGTGGTTACGCTCCAATCTTAACCTCACCACTGCACAATCGATTTCATCAAAAGAAGTGTTGAGATTATTGTAGCGCATGCATACACTTTTAAACTTTTGATTAATACTTTCCAATCTGTTGTTTGTAAGGTTAAGGTAAGACATCCCTTCCACCAATCCTAAGTAAGTATAAATTGCTAATGATACTTGTCTATCGTTTTTTCATATCCCCAAATTTGCCGTCGTAACTTCCCTCCTAACATTCCTTTCAACATAAAACAGACAGATTAATAATTTTGCCCCTTCAAACTCAGTAGCGAGTATTTCCCTTGCGACAAAATCTTTGTCTGTTATAATTGTTTTGACGTTTTTATGTTCCCCATTATGATGTTTAAATATTTTTGTCATTTTGCGAATAGCCTCTTCGCCCTCCGATACAACCAAAAACAAACTAGCCAATTCACTTTCTCCATTTCTGTCTTCCACCACAAACAAATACAACGGCATTTGCAAGTTGTTTAGTTTGTGTGTTGCATCTACCATTAGCAGATCAGGATAAGAAGAAAATGCATCAAAAAGGAATTGGCAAAAGTTTAAAAACTGTGAAATTTATTTTTATATGAACCATAAAAGTTTTATAATTCATGTTTAATATCACCGTTTTTGATAAGATATTCCCAGCAAGTTGTTGGTCGGTGAGTATCTCAATCACAACACCAGCTGAAATGTTGGAAATAATCAAGTAAACATTAGGTCATGTCACGATAAAACATTAGCAGACGCTTTATATGATATGGTATATATAGTAGCTATACCTGATTCTAGGTCGTTCCGTGGTGATTTTTTTCTTAATAAACATGCCGCATCCTTGACGAAATGTACTAAATGAGATATTCATTTTTTACATTTTAATTTAATTTTTTAGTTTGTTTCGTGATCTTCCGGCTTTTTGCTCTTTTTCGATTTCGTCACTTTGAGCATCGTGCTCTTGTGAAAAACCATCGTAAAAAAATCAAGTAATAAATTAAAAAAAATTCAGATTTAAATTTTTTACCACCTCTAAAGCAACTGTTTACAGCAGTTTGGAGTCATTCTTTTTTTTACTTCTTTCTTTTCGTTGTTCTTTTCCTTTAAAACTTTTGAGTCTTTGGTATACAAAGCTACATTTCTTTCTTTTTGGTATTGCTCAATTGAATCGTTGAATTCTTTCAAAGAAAATAATTTTGTACCTAATTCCAGAAAAACCATATTAAGAAATCAAACACACTCTGATACATGCTCTTCTATCTTATTAAACAGTGTCCTCCTCCGCGGATACTTAGTTTCTTGGCTCTGCGCAGGAGAGAGATAAATGCGCAGGTCTGCATTTTTTGGTAAAGTGCGGACGAGTAGCTAAGAATTAATCGTCCACACATTAATAAAGTGCGAACGAATATCCACTTCGCTATTATATATATGCTTGATGGCATAACTAAGCTGGAAAGTCTTTAAACATTTAAGGGACAAATTTTATCGTAGTAGCTAACTTAGACTGTGATTTCTCCGATAATTTTGCGTCTCAATGACAGTGATATTTGTAGCTAGCTAGCTAGCCAGCTAGAGCAAGCAAATTTACTTACGACCGTCTAATTTACAGGAAAAGTACTTAGCCAGGCAGATAAGAGAAAATAAATATAAATATATCTAAGTAGGGTGGCAGTCTTCTTTTTGCAGCAGAGGCCCTCTTGACTTTTACTCGCAACTATTTTATTTCTAGATTTCCCACTCATTTTTTTTCACCCATGGTAGGGAATTCCCTCAAAGTCAGCTATCCCAAGCAGGGCAAAATGGGGAACAAGCAGGTCCGGTTAAATGAATGGTCTTATAAAATGCCGAACTTGTGTTTTTGCTAAAAATATTTATCTTACTTAGGACTGACTCGCTTCTCACATAAACAGGATTGATTAATCAGCTAACCCATTAAGTCTGATCTACCGGGAAAGCTCGCATAATTATAAACACCCGCATTAGGGCATAGTTTTCTTAAACTTATATATCTTGGCCACATAAATTTTTTTTTTAATTTGGGAACTCAATTACCCAACAACGCTGAGAATTGCTTTTCAACTTCGCCACACGGCTTATGGTGAAACTCGTATACAACTTCTTCTCTAATAATACCCGTCTTCTATCTGGTCCGCGAGAAAAGAGTCGTTGTATAGGCGAACAAAATAGCGTGAAATTAAGGCGGAGCGCGCCAGTGGACTCTTTTAGGGGGAACTATTTAAACGTGTTATACACGGAACCTAGAAAGTCCTGGGGTCAAGGTTAGAATTATGTATCTTTCAGCGATCGGAACGGTGGCTTTTTGTCAATTATTGATGAAACTTCATCCACGATCGGAACAGTGACCCTTTGTCACTTATTGATGAGATTTTATCGCGAGAAAAATAGTAGTAATAATTTAATAACAAGTTTAATTAAAAATCTACATATAAATACTGTTTAGTATTTATGAGTTTTACCTACTGTTTATTTAGGCTCCTCGTTATCAAACGTGGAAAAGAGATTTGCGAATAGTTGTATAATCTTCTTGTTTTCTCCAAATTTGTTACAGAACTATTTGTTACATAAATCACATTTTAAAACAATATGTGATAGCTTAATTTTCTTTTTTTACATTTTTAACAGAATACATAAACTGTAAGCTGCTTAACAACTAACGTGGCTTGATGATAAGACAAACCGCGTCTTTTATTTGCTCCTGTCAATATATTTTTATCTTCAGAAGTATATTCGGAGCTCGAAGTGTTTGTGTTGGATTATACGTGTGAAAATGAAATTGTAATTTATTAAAGTTTGAACGCTTTGAACAATTACGACTGCTTTACGTAAGAAACACGCCTTTTATTTCTCATAATTAACCAACAGCTGTTTTTCGCTAACTTCGCTTAATGCATCGTATTTTAGTAGACTGTTATTCAAAGGGAATAACAGTCTACTAGGCAAACTGTTATTCCCTTTTAGGGAATAACAGTTTAGTTTCCAAAGAAAACGACTCAGCAAACTCAGTGAAATAAACTGATTATATATCCCAAAACAACATGTTGTAATTATTGTTTACCACCATAATTTAGTGAACAGGTTTACAAGAGAACTTTTCATGTGCCGCTTTGTACAAAAAAAAGATTAATAGTCCGCTTTCAGGGAAAAAATACCCTACTATATTCTCGCGAAACAGCAAGTTTTGGATAAAAGACCACATGACTGTAGTTAACCGAAGTTAAATTACACTAAACAGTTTGTAAAGGCTAAAAATAACGATTTAAAAATTAAGGTTTAGATTTATTAAGGGCGAAATATATATCTGGTGATTCTCGATAACATTCGCATAATGGTTGCTAGATTCTTCTTCTTCTAAAATTATTCACAACAAATATAACTGTTTTTCTTCATCGCTTACATATCTTGACAGATATTTGTTGTTGGATTTCCCCGAAACAACATATTTTAGTAATTATATTTGGTTTTTTTAAGAGACGATTAAAAGAGTTTTAAGTATATTTTTGCATCTCTGTTGACAGATTCTCCGGAAACAACATATTATAGTAAAGTATACGAGATATATATGGTGAATCTTGATAATTTTCGCATATTTGTTGTTATAGTATAAAGTTGTGGAAATAGTGCCTGTAGGTAAACGAGTTATTGCGTTTCTTTTCGTCCAGCAACCCGTTTGTTTAGAAAACGTAAATAATTACAAACGCTCGGAAATTGGTAAAAATTAACGCGCCTTAACGTTACGCAATTAAAGAAAGAGTATTTTAACTCAAAATGAAATGAAACAGAACGAAAGAATGATCCGTTTGCCAAAACTGCCGTCATCAGGAGCCGGTACCGTTTTTCCCCTGTTTCTGGCAAACATGTTTTACCTGCCCGACAGGGAAGTATCCGATCAAACTCCTTGCAATTACAGAAGACCCCTCTCGTTTTTCTTAGAAAATATGATGTAATAGAACGAAAGTGACAATGAGCGCTCGCGAGTTGTTTATGTGAGAATATTTAAATACTCACCTAGAAATTAGGACGTGAATAATTTCGTGAGTAAAACTATATCGTTGACAACTTGGGAAGCGGAAATACCTATACCCGGAATGCCTGTAATGTTTTTGTTCTTGTCAGTGTCTGGATAATTTAGATAAAAGAAATAGGCATTTCAATATTTTTTGTTAAGGCTACTGTTTTTTTTAATAAAAAGTTTACTTCCGTTTTAAGCACCATTAAAAGCGTTTTAAGTACGAGATATATGTGGTGAATATGAATAATTTTCGCATAGTTTTTGCTAGATTCTCCTAAAACAACATATTTTAATAATTTTTTTTGTTTCTTTAAGATACGATTGAAAGAGTTTTAAGTACGAAATTATGTGGTGAATCTCGATAATTTTCGCATATTTGTTGTCGATTCTCCCGAAACAACATATTATAGTAATTTCATTTGTTTTTTTAATAGACGATTGAAAGAGTTTTAAGTACGGTATGTATTATGGTGAATCTCGATAATTATCCCATATTTGTTGCTGGATTCTCCCGACACAACATATTTTACTAATTGTATCAGTTTTTTTAAGCAAGATTAAAAGAGTTTTAAGTACGAGATTATGACACAAGATTGTGCTGAGTGGGACAGATGAAAAGTTTTGAGGATGGAAGAAATGTCTAGTTCCTGCTGAAGACTATTCGCAGATCTCTTTTGACGTGACCCAGCTAGACATTTTGAGTACCTTGGTTCAGGATTATGGGTTGAAACCCTTGTCCCTTTTACAGATTAAAAGAGTTTTAAGTACGAGATTATGACACAAGATTGTGCTGAGTGGGACAGATGAAAAGTTTTGAGGATGGAAGAAATGTCTAGTTCCTGCTGAAGACTATTCGCAGATCTCTTTTGACGTGACCCAGCTAGACATTTTGAGTACCTTGGTTCAGGATTATGGGTTGAAACCCTTGTCCCTTTTACAGAATTCCTGTCCTGCTCTTTGTTTGTTTGCCGAAGTTTTGTTCGTATGTATAACAATTAACTCCTTGGAAAAAGGAAGAATTGTGTCATTGGGAGCACATTCTTTAAAGGAGCAAATCCTCTAGACTTTAAATCTAAGACTTAACTGGCCGAGTTTATTATTGTGCTTGCACTTTGTAATTCTCCTTCTTTCGAAATCTTGATAATTTTCTCATATTTGTTGTTAGATTCTGCCAAAATAACATATTTTAGTAATTTTGTTTTGTATTTTTACGAGACGATTGAAAGAGTTTTAAGTAGGAGATATATGTGGCGAATCCTGATAATTTTCGCATATTTGTTGCTAGATTCTCCCGAAACAACATATTATAGTAAAGTATACAAGATATATGTGGTGAATCTTGATAATTTGTGAATCTTGATAACTTGCGCATATTTGTTGCTAGATTCTCCCGAAACAACATATTATAGTAAAGTATACGAGATATATGTGGTGAATCTTGATAATTTTCGCATATTTGTTGCTAGATTCTCCCCAAACAACGTATTTGAGCAATTATATTTGGGGGTTTTCAAGAGACGGTTAAATGAGTTTTAAGTAGACGAGATATATGTTCCGATTCTTTATAATTTTCGCATATTTGTTATTAGATTTTCCCAAAACAACATATTTTCGTACTTATATTTGTTTGTTTAGGAGATGATTAAATTAGTTTTAAGTAGCTATACGAGATAATGATGCGATTGTTGATAATTTTCGCATATTTGTTGTTTATTCCACCAGAACAACATATTTTTAGTAATTATTTTCTTATTCACTTTGTTCAATCGAAAATAAGAGACGTATTGTCTACGTAATCTCTTCAAGACCTAGGACGCTATTCGAGAAAAAAAATTTAGTGAGTGGAGTCATCCTCGGTATTCTGGTGGAGTCATCTTCGGTATTCGTATGTATTTACAATTCCTAATATACTCAATATTATATAATTACAACACAACTCAGGTTAAAAAAACTACAATTTTCTTACAGACTTTCCGTCTATACTTCTTAATAGTACCACAATTATTCTTAGGTTGTGTAAGCATTTTTAGGACTTATTACCTTGCTGAGATTTATCCCGAGCCAAACCTCGTCTACTTTTTCGGAAGAAACCGTATTAATAGGTATCAGATTATATGTGACTCAGCCAGTCTTAATATCACTTTTTGAGTAACTTCCTCAAATTACAGGGAAGGGTGGGCGGGTCATCTACGTACGAGTAGAATTGACTTGTGAGTAAAAATGGGTGGGAAAGTTCTATTCAAGCATGAGCTATCAGGCGCATGCGTATCTTGCCTCGATTACTACGAATATAAGTTACATTATATTTGTTTGTTTTAAGAGAGCGATTAAAATAGTTTTAAGTATACGTCATATATGTCTTGATTCTTGATAATTTTCTCATATTTGTTGTTGATTACCCCAAAACAAAATTTTTTAAAAGTTAATTATACGAAATATATGTTGTGAGTCTTGATAATTTTCGTATATTTGTTGTTTATTCTCCAATAACAACATATTTTAGTAATTATATTTGGGATTTTTCAAGAGGCGATGAAATGAGTTTTAAGTATAGGAGATATATGTTGTGATTCTAGATAATTTTCGCATATTTGTTATTAGATGCTCCCAAAACAACATATTTTAGTAATTATATTTGGGGTTTTCCAAGAGACGATTAAAGGAGTTTTAAGTTAACAAGATTTATGTTGTAATTCTTGATAATTTTAGCATATTTGTTGTTTATTCACCTAAAACAACATTTTTTAAAAGTAGTTTTAAGTATACGAAATATATGTTGTGAGTCTTGATAATTTTCGCATATTTGTTGTTTATTCTCCAATAACAACATATTTTAGTAATTATATTTGGGTTTTTTCAAGAGACGATTAAAAGAGTTTTAAGTTTACCAGCTTTATGTTGTAATTCTTGATAATTTTCGCATATTTGTTGTTGATTCTCCCAAAACAACATATTTTAAAAGGAGTTTTAAGTATACGATATATATGTGGTGAATCTCGATAATTTTCGCATATTTGTTGCGAGATTCTCCAAAAACAACATATTTTAGTAATTATATTTGTTTGTCTTAAGACAGCGACTAAGAGAGCTTTAAGTATACGAGATATATTATCTGATTCTCGATAATTTTTGCATATTTGTTGTTGATTCTGCTAAAACAACATATTTTAGTAATTATATTTGGGGTTTTCCAAGAGACGATTAAAGGAGTTTTAAGTTAACAAGATTTATGTTGTAATTCTTGATAATTTTAGCATATTCATTGTTTATTCCCCCAAAACAACATTTTTTAAAAGTAGTTTTAAGTATCATCATCATCATCATCATTCTCGGCTTAACGTCCGTTTTCCATGCTAGCATGGGTTGGACGGGGTATATTAATGACCCTCTTCCAATCTGATCTAGACTGTGTTAGATCTAAACTCAACTTCCTCTGTATCAAGTCTGTCCTTATAACCTCCTGCCAAGTCTTTCTCGGTCTGCCTCTGGGCTTTGCCCCAGGAACTATCAAGTCTCTACACTTTCTTACCCAATTATCCTCCTCCATTCTTTCCAAGTGCCCCAGCCAATTCAATCTTCTTATCTGGATAACATCTTTAATTCTACGGAGACTTAGCCTGCTTCTTAGCTCATCTGAACTCTTTCTGTCTCTCAGACTGGCGTTACACATCCACCTAACCATTCTCATATCATTCCTTTCTAAACGGTCAAGATCTTCCTGCTTCACTGCCCATGTCTCACTACCGTACAACATAACACTTCTTACACAGGCCTCATACAACCGACCTTTTACCTCAATTGACAAGACTCTGCTAGTCAACAAAGGAAGTAACTCTCTGAACTTTTTCCAAGCAGAACATATCCTGCAAGTAACACTTCTCCCAACACCCCCTTCACTGCCCAACATATCACCTAAGTAACAGAAGTTCTCAACTATCTCTAACGAGCCACTGTTGTACATCATTAAAGCTGGAAATACTTCATTCTCTATAATCTCACCTTTGCAACGCTTGCATACAAACTGAATGTCAGCTCTTAACCTTCCACTAATACTACTGCACTTCTTATGTACCCAATGCTTGCAAGTCTGACAAAAAATTGAGTTACTACCAACCCCTTTCCTGCAAACTCCACAAGGCCACTTTCCAACTACAAGGTCACACTTGGCTGCAATGCTACTAATCATGACTTTAGACTTTGCTGTGTTTACCTTTAGCCCTTTCTCTTCTAGTCCTTTCTTCCACTTCTCAAACTTTTCAACTAATTCTTCCATCGACTCTGCTATGAGAACCAAATCATCTGCATACAATAACTCCCATGGACAACCTGTTCTGAACTCCATCGACAGCGCTTCTAAGACTAGAACAAACAACAAAGGACTAAGTACAGAACCCTGATGTACACCAACATTTACACTAAATTCATCACTAAGTGAATCGTTAATCCTGACACGACTTCTAGCATTGCTGTACATAGACTATACCATCGTAACTAGCCACTCATCCACACCTAATTTTCTCATAGCCCACCAAATAACTTTACGTGGCACTCTATCAAAAGCTTTCTCTAAATCTACAAAGGCAAAATAGAGATTCTTTCTCTTTCCTAAATACTTTTCCTGAAGCTGTCTGAGTAAAAATATTGCATCTGTAGTGCCACGCCCTGGAACAAAACCAAATTGCATCTTATCTATATCAATCCTTTCTCTAAGTAACTTATCAATCACTCTTTCAATAACTTTCATTACTTGATCAACCAACTTCAAACCTCTATAGTTACCCCTTTCTAATGCATCACCCTTGCCCTTGAAACAATTCACTATTACACTCGACTGCCACTCACTCGGAATAGCACCATCCTTTATAATCTGGTTAGCAAGACTTGTAATAAGCTCAACTCCAATATATCCAGATGCTATTACCATCTCTGCAACAATACCTGATACTCCTGCAGCCTTGCTAATCTTCAATTTCCTAATAGCCTCCACTACCCATTCTGTCTTGATCTGCATAGCTGGCCCTTCTACAACATCATCATCAGACAAATTATCCTCATCCCAATCAAACTCAGTGTTAAGCAACCTCTGATAATAATTCTTCCAAGCTACCCTTTTCTCCTCCTCTGTGCTAGCCAAAACACCTTCATCATTACGTATACACTTCTCACCTACAACATCTTGATTAGTCTTCTTCATTTGCTTTGCTATCTTGAATACCTCATTGCGCTGGTCTTCCCTTCTTAACACATCTGCAAATCTGTACGAAATATATATTGTGAGTCTTGATAATTTTCGCATATTTGTTGTTTATTCTCCAATAACAACATATTTTAGTAATTATATTTGGGTTTTTTCAAGAAACAACATATTTTAGTAATTACATTTGGGGTTTTCCAAGAGACGATTAAAAGAGTTTTAAGTTTACCAGCTTTATGTTGTAATTCTTGATAATTTTTGCATATTTGTTGTTGATTCTCCTAAAACAACATATTTTAATAATTATATTGTTTGTTTTAAGACAGCGACTAAGAGAGCTTTAAGTATATGAGATATATGATCTGATTCTCGATAATTTTCGCATATTTGTTGTTGATTCTGCTAAAACAACATATTTTAGTAATTATATTTGGGGTTTTCCAAGAGACGATTAAAAGAGTTTTAAGTTTACCAGCTTTATGTTGTAATTCTTGATAATTTTCGCATATTTGTTGTTTATTCCCCCAAAAAAACATTTTTTAAAAGTAGTTATAAGTATACGAAATATATGTTGTGAGTCTTGATAATTTTCGCATATTTGTTGTTTATTCTCCAATAACAACATATTTTAGTAATTATATTTGGGATTTTCCAAGAGACGATTAAAGGAGTTTTAGGTTAACAAGATTTATGTTGTAATTCTTGATAATTTTAGCATATTTGTTGTTTATTCCCCCAAAACAACATTTTTTAACAGTAGTTTTAAGTATACGAAATATATGTTGTGAGTCTTGATAATTTTCGTATATTTGTTGTTTATTCTCCAATAACAACATATTTTAGTAATTATATTTGGGTTTTTTCAAGAGACGATGAAATGAGTTTTAAGTATAGGAGATATATGTTGTGATTCTAGATAATTTTCGCATATTTGTTATTAGATGCTCCCAAAACAACATATTTTAGTAATTATATTTGGGGTTTTCCAAGAGACGATTAAAGGAGTTTTAAGTTAACAAGATTTATGTTGTAATTCTTGATAATTTTAGCATATTTGTTGTTTATTCACCTAAAACAACATTTTTTAAAAGTAGTTTTAAGTATACGAAATATATGTTGTGAGTCTTGATAATTTTCGCATATTTGTTGTTTATTCTCCAATAACAACATATTTTAGTAATTATATTTGGGTTTTTTCAAGAGACGATTAAAAGAGTTTTAAGTTTACCAGCTTTATGTTGTAATTCTTGATAATTTTCGCATATTTGTTGTTGATTCTCCCAAAACAACATATTTTAAAAGGAGTTTTAAGTATACGATATATATGTGGTGAATCTCGATAATTTTCGCATATTTGTTGCGAGATTCTCCAAAAACAACATATTTTAGTAATTATATTTGTTTGTCTTAAGACAGCGACTAAGAGAGCTTTAAGTATACGAGATATATGATCTGATTCTCGATAATTTTCGCATATTTGTTGTTGATTCTGCTAAAACAACATATTTTAAAAGTAGTTTTAAGTATACGAGACATATGTTGTGATTCTAGATAATTTTCGCATATTTGTTATTAGATTCTCCCAAAACAACATATTTTAGTAATTATATTTGTTTGTCTTAAGACAGCGACTAAGAGAGTTTTAAATATACAAGATATTTTATCTGATTCTCGATAATTTTTACATATTTGTTGTTGATTCTGCTAAAACAACATATTTTAATAATTATATTTGGGGTTTTCCTAGAGACGATTAAAAGAGTTTTAAGTTTACCAGCTTTATGTTGTAATTCTTGATAATTTTCGCATATTTGTTGTTGATTCTCCCAAAACAACATATTGAGTTGTAGATTGTTCAGGACAGATAAAGATAGTTATCGACTATGTGGCTATGTTTCGGGGAGATTTTAGGCAAGTTTGGGCCTGTACTTAAGGGGTCGTGGACTAAAGAAAAGATCACTTTAGCATTATTTCAAAAGGGTATATTTTTCCTTTCGTACCTTTAAAGCCTGGCTTACATATGCGAAGTAAGTGCTAACGCAAACAACATCGCATGTGCAAATGTTAATTTTACAAATCTGACACAAACGCAAGACCTTCACACTTGACCATAAAAATGCAAGAAAACATAAACAAACATAAATAAAATGTTTAAAAGTTATATTATGCAAACGCAAGGGTATCAAAACATTTTAATATCTTGCCTTTGCATTTTCGGCATGTGAAAACTTCCAGTCGTGAGTTGAGTGAGTTGTGAGTTGTAAGTTCCAAGGCCAGTAAGTTGCTTTTTTACGGTAACGAATTATTTTTACAGACTTGAAACAATAAAGTTATTTTTGTGAACTTTTCTAGAAAATTTTACATCAGCACGCAAGTTAGAATGCGAAAAAGAAGTCCTGGATACAAGGTTGTAGATACCTAGGCATTCCCAACAGACGTCAGGCTCATCTGCTTTTGAATGGCGGCAATTTCCACTGGCCCAGAATCTTTGATTACTTTGTTTACGAAATATTCCATCTAAACCTTATTGAAACTATTTTCCGTTAACGTGCATTTTTTCATCGATATGTTTTTGAATTCAGTGAACTCAATTAACCTTTCTAGTCTTTCGTTCTAGTCCCCATAGCCCTCAAGGCAAACCTGGAAAGTATATTTTCGAGGTTTATCTCGAAGAGGTCTGGGAACGAAAATATTTGTGTTATTGGTTTACACGATTTTATTTATAAGCAACTATATAAAGTGTTTTTTATCAGCACAAAGTTTATTAGCCAGTTATGCTTAACACTCTTATTTTGAAAAAAACAAGAGCTAGGTGACCACGGGATTTATTTACATTGTTAGTAGCTCGATCTCAGGACCTGATAATTTTTTGTATATAATATATAATTTGTACACTCGCATACACAAAATGAAATGGCGTAAAGCTTTAACTTTGTATAGGTGTTTTTTATTTCATGCAAGTAAAACGTTAAAAATCGACATCTATGAAGAGATGAAGAGAAATCTCTTGTATGCAATGTGTTGTACCATAAAAATATGCTTTTTCGGAATAACGGCGGCAACTAAACAACTATTATAAGCTTGTTAAAAAAATTATCAAAATATATAGTTTTAGAAGAAAAATATTTTTAGCATATTATTCTGTTTTAGGGGAAAAATATTTTTAGCATATTTTTCACAAAAAGGGGAATTCTTATCAAAGTGCTAGAAATCAAAGATAATCATAAAGGGATTCTACGGCCATTGAATTAATAACTTTTCGTATACCAACACATATAAAACGGGTTAATATTCTTGGAATTCACTAATATATATACTAAATATGTCTTTCAAAATGATGGAGACTTTTTTATTACTAGTGGAGATACAGATCGCAAAAACTGTACGCACATTAAAAGATGTTATAATAGGGTTTCCCTTTCAATAATAAAAAGTAAAATATGCATACAAAAATAACAAAGTATTTACAATTTTCTGTTTTCCCCTAAAACTTGATATAGTAACTACGTGACATATACATGGCAAAATTTCAAAGTTAATTTTTGTGGATTGAGGTCGGTGTAGATGCTAGAACTTCGGCCACACCTTAAACATGAATAAGAGGTATCAAACAATGCAATTAACGAATGAAAAAAAATTTGCCTTAAATGTAAAAAAAAAGCAAGAAGATAATAGGGGAAACGAAAAATTCCCCTTAAATCAACTTTCCCCTTTGGCAACATATTGCAGTAAAATCTTTCCCCCATATCAACTGCTAGGAATATATATATATATATATATATTTATTTTATATATTTTCAACAATTTGACAAAATATTGTAAATGTAGGAATCTGAATGTACAAAAGAATTCAATTAAGCGGGGAACACAAGAAAGGGAAAGCTGTAAATCCAAATTCCATTTCAGAAAACAAACCTTTTGTCTCGTTAGAAAAGATCTGCTTTACCCAGGTTACAAATCGACTGTATCCTAATGTTTGTTAATTGCAATTCATTATTGTTGCATGTAATAAGAATAAAAAATGGTTTATTGTTGTGTTTCTTACTACCTCTCTCTTTATGTGGTAAACACCAATATTGATGCACTTAAGGTGAACAAAAATTTATTGTATAATTGACAAAGTATTGAATTTGGCTTTCAAAAGACGTGTTTCACAAAAATTAACTCGCCAAATCCAACTTGGGTTAGCGTAACTTGAAAACATGTACTTGGTTTAATAGTTAAGTATTATGCATACTTAGTTTGAACCAAGTACGTTAACTTACTTGGCTCAATATCTCAATTGGGTTACATTATTTTCAAAATTTGTTGTCATACAATCTAATTATTAACATTTGGTAATAATATGGGATAATAGCATTTATCTGCCTGGGCCATTCTAATAGTTTTTTTCATTATTCTTGTGTTAAATTGGCTAGGTACACTAGCTAGCTTTGAATCTTATGATATGATGATATAAGTAGCTTGCTAGCTGGCTGGCTTGCCTATTTCAAACAACCGTGAAATTTCAAGCTGTTTATCAAAATTGGTGATGTTGCTTGCATATATCCTTTGTCTCAGTTATTGAGTGTACAATAACATCTAACATACTAGGCTTACTTACTTTTTAAAAATAATAGTTAAAAAATATAGTCTAACCCAATTTATTTAGGGGTAGTTTTAACAGTATTTAAACTCACATTTCAGACGTTGTGATTTCAGAATTAGGATACTAATTTGACTTCCTTATTGTGGTGGAGAATTTGGACTTTAAACCCCTTGTTCTCAAGATAATAATTCATATTACTTACAAGCTGTAAGTATAAAGATTAACCATAATAATGCTTGGTACAAATATAACATATTTATATCAAGCATCACATTTCAATAAAACGTTACTGCAATCTCACTAGCAATGCAAGTGTTTTTTCTTACTAAAATACTAAACTAACAGTTTTTAGTAATGTGCTTAAGTCACTTACACTGACTGCGTAATAAAAATAAATAAAAGTAAAGTCCAAAAATTAAAAATAAACGGACTTAAGCCCTTTTATCGTTAAATAAAAGCACTTAGGCTTTTTATCTTTGAAAATATTGTAAATGAAAAAGCCTTTCCTGTTTGGTTTCTTTTAATTCAAGGCCTTTTGAATTGAACTTAAGGCTTTTTAGATGTAGATAATGTAGATAATTAGATAGAAAATATGAAACTGGTGTTTACTCATTTTTGCCAAAAATGGACTTAAACTCTTTTATTTTGATGCGACGATATGATTGTTGAGTCAATAAGACAGGGTTCGAATTAGCGCTTCGCACTTTGCAAAATGCAAAGTGATTTTGAAAAGTCGGGCAAAAATGCGATGCGATTTCTAGCATTTTCTTACATTTATGCGAAGCATTACATCAAGCCATGAATTAGTATCGAAAACTTTTAGGTCGGCGTAAGAAACAACCATAATTTATAGCCGTATACATGGAATCACAGTCCCAATATTTACTTGTGTGCGCATCTAAGTGATTACGTAATGCCTGATGTGCGCGCAGAAATGGAGGTAAAAATTTAAACAAACCAAGCGGATACATTACCTCCATTTCTGCGCACGCAGGAAAAACACGGCACTATGATTTAGTGTATTCTTTGTGGGACTAACATCTAGTTGAACGCTCGTTAATTATCTTTCAGCGAGGTTACTATTTTTAAATGCACTCCTTGCGCCCCCTTTCCCCTTACCCCGAGTCTATGCGCGAGAATGGTGCATTGAGTTTGTAACAACCTAAGGCTGTTTTTCGTTAAAGATACAACACAATAAATAATTATGTTTTTTTAAGTTGGAAGTTTTCAATAATAAAAAGGAAATTATTCGATGACTTTTGGTTCATTTTCCCCGACATTTAGTTCCTCACAACTTATTGCCACTTCTCTTATTATTATTTTTTTCGTTGAACAGAGGAGCTGGGAAAGAAATTATTCGTAACTCGTCTACCGTAAAAAGCATGCGCGATAAGAACTAAAAACAAAAATAAAATGTTCAGACATCGTGATCGCCGAGCACTATGTGTGTGCTGATTGCAGGTACAGGAACTTTGTTTTATAAATCCATCGCTGGTGAGAAGAAAACTGGAAAAAACTATAAAATCATACAAATATGTTATACCATTACAGTGTTTAAATATGCTGGAAATGCATTTTCCGCCAATCTGAACTCCGGAAATCGCAAATTTCCCCACTGACACTGAACTGAACCCTGTAAGAGAGAGAGGAGAGAGTAGTGACATAGAGTGTGACAGTTACATAATCACAACAGCCTATGGTCTGAATTAATTTTAAATATCAATGCATGCAACAAATGTTTAAAATGCTTTTTACTCATGCAACCAACTTATAGCCACAACCCTGGAAATAATATAAGGGAAAATGTGATTAGAAAGTCTGGCCTTTTTCAGCTAAGTTTATTCCATCTTCAACATTGATTTCAAAATGAAATTTCCAATATATTTTTTTCAAGGTTGTAGCTTCTAGCTGTCTACTTGCTATTTTGCCTGTAGCTAGCTGCGTTAGCAAGCTAGTTTTTGAAGTGCCATGACGAGCTAGTGAACTGTATATTAATTTTTAGTTCTAAATTAACTAGCAAAATGCTAAATAAAAATGTATTCGCATCATTATAAAAAACGTAGATTGGTAGGTTCAAAACTAACATAGCTATACCAAAAGATGCGCAATTAAAATCTACAATATTTTAACTTTTTAGTCACATGTGAAAAAGAAAATTAAAAGCTGTAAAAGGCGAATTATGTACATACATTCTTCAAACTGGCATGTGAACAACTAGCATCCCAAATTTTGCTCATAACTAATCTCGTTTTAATGTTATTGTGCATTTTTGCATGCTTATATCGAAAATGGATATGGAAATAGGTCTGTTGATTAATTTTTTTTCTCTGAGACAAATTTAAAAAAATTGTCTTGTATCAAAATAATGAGACAAATTAAAACCGTATAATATATGTTGAAATTAGTTTGAGGAGACAATTTAATTCATACCAATTCGCTAATATCTTTCTCTGATAAATCATGATGGATGTAAATTAAAACCAGAACCTGCCCCTATTCTTGTTTGGATGTACATCTACAAAAACTATAAAACGAAAACAATATAACCATATTTTTTGAGAACAAGTGCAATAACTAGTTCATCATATAAACCGAACATAAATCATTGTATTTTACATGTTCAGTAGTTTTATGTTATTTATGTAATGTTCATGAAATGTATGTTTCATTTGAGAAGAAGATTTTAGAATAAATTTCCCAACAAGTTCTCGTTTTCAAGAAAAAAATAACTTTACTCAACCAACCAGGAAGAAACTATAAGCTTTTTGCACGCCATTTCAGCCAATCGGATAAAAATATAAGCTTTTGCACAGAAGAATTTAAGAATGTTAAAAATAATTAAAAATTGCACTCATTTCTTGGCACAAAATAGCCAATACCATTGTCAGAAAAACTCAACCGTATGATAATAATTTTAATTTTATATTATAGGCTCAGGAGAAGTATGAGCGAGAATTACTGTTACATGCAAAAGATGTCGAACAACTAACAATTTTAAAACAAGAGGTAAGTTGCTATTTCATCTTTCTTTGAATTAACTCTTTTTCATTGTGACGAAAAATCATGTCATAGTCATTTTCTTTTCACATTAGTCCATGGTTGGGACAGGGATTTCCCTATAACTTTATTCCATGCACTACTATGCTATGCAAGCTCAATTCTAACCTCAACTGTAGCATATTTCTCTGGATAAGTTGTTCTCATGTCTTCTGAGTTTCTTTTATCCCTCTGGCCACCCTCATTCAAAGACTTGTTCTCACTAGTTATTCTATATGAACAAACCATTTTAAATCCGTTTACTGCATAGCATGATCTAGTATTACAACCATTTCCAAGTTTATTACCTGTTTATTGAGAAGAGTCTCTTTAAGAGACAAGAGAGGAGTTGAACGTCCTCCACCATACCTTAGTTTAAAGGGGCGATTGTGGAAGTCCCATGAAATGCCACATAGTGATGGTGTCACTTTAAAAAACACCCAGTCCGGTCTGTGAACGGTTGGCGCTAGGAAGGGCATCCAGCTGTAAAACAATGCCAAAACTCTTTATTAATGGCCGTAAGAACAGTTGATCAGACAAACTCCGTAAATGGGGCTGGAACTCTAAGGAGTGAAGGTGTCGCGCACGGTAGGACAGATGTCAGGTGTGAGCATCGTCAGACCGTTACCCAGCTATCACATCACAAGGTAGATAACGCTAGGTTGAGGATGGCTAGTGTAAATGTTGGTACTCTGAGAGGTAGAGCAGGTGAAGTAGTTGAAATGTTAGAACGTAGATCTGTTGATATGTGTTGTGTTCAGGAAGTCAGGTGGAGAGGAGCTTCAGTGAGATTTGTGGAAGGTAGGAGGGCAAGGTATAAGCTTTTTTGGATAGGTAATAGTGATGGATATGGAGGAGTTGGCATATTCGTTGCAGAGAAGTGGGTAGAAAAAGTAATAGATGTTATGCGTGTTAATAGTCGTATTATAGTGATAAAGTTTTTGATAGGTAATAGGATTGTCACTTTTCTGTCAGTTTATGCGTCACAGTGTGGACTCAGTGAAGAAGATAAAGATAAGTTTTATGATGAGTTAATAGCAGTCACATCGAAGTTTGGAGACACTGAACTTGTCATGGTGGGCGGCGACTTTAATGGTCATGTTGGGAAGTCATCTGAAGGTTATAGAGGTGTGCATGGAGGCTATGGATTTGGGAGCAGAAATAAGGAAGGGGAGAGATTGCTTGAGTTTGGAATGGCAACGGACATGGTGGTTTGCAACACATCATTCAGTAAGAGACAGAGTAGGCTGATAACATATGAGTCAGGTGGTTGTAAGACACAGATAGATTACTTCCTGGTTAGAAAGTCAGACAAGAAAGTGGTGAAGGACGTGAAAGTTATATCGGGGGAAGAGTGTGTTTCCCAGCATAGGTTGCTGGTTTGTGATATTATCTTGAAGTGTGTTAAAGAAGCCAAGGGAAAGTACAGGCCCCGTCGTAAAGTCTGGAAGCTGAAGGAAGAGATTGTAGCAAGACAATTTAGTGCAAAAGTTCAGCAGTTAGCCCACAATGGTCAATGTGATAGTGACAATGTTGAAAGTACTTGGACTACTTTGAAGAATTGTCTTCTAGAAGCTTCTGATGATACCTGTGGGTGGACAAAAGGACCAGCTAGACATAGACAGACCTGGTGGTGGAATAATGAGGTTGACCAGTGTATAAAGGAAAAGAGGAAACTTTGGAAAGAGTGGAAGTCAGGTGGTAGTAAAAATATTTACTTCGAAGCTAAGCGTCGTGCTCGTCCAGCAGTGTATAAGGCAAAATCAGAAGCAGAGAGAAACAGATTTGCAGATGTGTTAAGAAGGGAAGACCAGCGCAATGAGGTATTCAAGATAGCAAAGCAAATGAAGAAGACTAATCAAGATGTTGTAGGTGAGAAGTGTATACGTAATGATGAAGGTGTTTTGGCTAGCACAGAGGAGGAGAAAAGGGTAGCTTGGAAGAATTATTATCAGAGGTTGCTTAACACTGAGTGTGATTGGGATGAGGATAATTTTTTTGATGATGATGTTGTAGAAGGGCCAGCTATGCAGATCGAGACAGAATGGGTAGTGGAGGCTAATAGGAAATTGAAGATTGGCAAGGCTGCAGGAGTATCAGGTATTGTTGCAGAGATGGTAAAAGCATCTGGATATATTGGAGTTGAGCTTATTACAAGTCTTGCTAATCAGATTATAAAGGATGGTGCTATTCCGAGTGAGTGGCAGTCGAGTGTAATAGTGAATTGTTTCAAGGGCAAGGGTGATGCATTAGAAAGAGGTAACTATAGAGGTTTGAAGTTGGTTGATCAAGTAATGAAAGTTATTGAAAGAATGATTGATAAGTTACTTAGAGAAAGAATTGATATAGATAAGATGCAATTTGGTTTTGTTCCAGGGCGTGGCACTACAGATGCAATATTTTTACTCAGACAGCTTCAGGAAAAGTATTTAGGAAAGAGAAAGAATATCTATTTTGCCTTTGTAGATTTAGAGAAAGCTTTTGATAGAGTGCCACGTAAAGTTATTTGGTGGGCTATGAGAAAATTAGGTGTGGATGAGTGGCTAGTTACGATGGTACAGTCTATGTATAGCAATGCTAGAAGTCGTGTCAGGATTAACGATTCACTTAGTGATGAATTTAGTGTAAATGTTGGTGTACATCAGGGTTCTGTACTTAGTCATTTGTTGTTTGTTCTAGTCTTAGAAGCGCTGTCGATGGAGTTCAGAACAGGTTGTCCATGGGAGTTATTGTATGCAGATGATTTGGTTCTCATAGCAGAGTCGATGGAAGAATTAGTTGAAAAGTTTGAGAAGTGGAAGAAAGGACTAGAAGAGAAAGGGCTAAGGGTGAACACAGCAAAGTCTAAAGTCATGATTAGTAGCATTGCAGCCAAGTGTGACCTTGTAGTTGGAAAGTGGCCTTGTGGAGTTTGCAGGAAAGGGGTTGGTAGTAACTCAATTTTTTGTCAGACTTGCAAGCATTGGGTACATAAGAAGTGCAGTAGTATTGGTGGAAGGTTAAGAGCTGACATTCAGTTTGTATGCAAGCGTTGCAAAGGTGAGATTATAGAGAATGAAGTATTTCCAGCTTTAATGATGTACAACAGTGGCTCGTTAGAGATAGTTGAGAACTTCTGTTACTTAGGTGATATGTTGGGCAGTGAAGGGGGTGTTGGAAGAAGTGTTACTTGCAGGATAGGTTCTGCTTGGAAAAAGTTCAGAGAGTTACTTCCTTTGTTGACCAGCAGAGTCTTGTCAATTGAGGTAAAAGGTAGGTTGTATGAGGCCTGTGTAAGAAGTGTTATGTTGTACGGTAGTGAGACATGGGCAGTGAAGCAGGAAGATCTTGACCGTTTAGAAAGGAATGATATGAGAATGGTTAGGTGGATGTGTAACGCCAGTCTGAGAGACAGAAAGAGTTCAGATGAGCTAAGAAGCAGGCTAAGTATCCGTAGAATTAAAGATGTTATCCAGATAAGAAGATTGAATTGGCTGGGGCACTTGGAAAGAATGGAGGAAGATAATTGGGTAAGAAAGTGTAGAGACTTGATAGTTCCTGGGGCAAAGCCCAGAGGCAGACCGAGAAAGACTTGGCAGGAGGTTATAAGGACAGACTTGATACAGAGGAAGTTGAGTTTAGATCTAACACAGTCTAGATCAGATTGGAAGAGGGTCATTAATATACCCCATGCAACCCATGCTAGCATGGAAAACGGACGTTAAGCCGAGAATGATGATGATGATGATGATTTTCAATTACAAGGAAACATTCACATCCATCTAATTATATACATTTCAGAATTGCTCCAATCCACTATTTGTGACGCTCTCTAGGAAAATCGACCACGGATTTCGTATTTTAAAATACGCGTATTTTTAAAAATACAAAATACGGATTTTCATATTTTTAAAAATACGCAATTCTATTTTTAAAAATACGAAATTCGTATTTCGTATTTTTGAAAAATACGAAATACGAATTTCGTATTTTTTAAAAAGAGAAAATACGAAATTTGTATTTTTGAAAAATAGAAAATACGAAATTCTATTTTTAAAAAATACCCTTTTTTTTAAAAATAGAATTTCATATTTTTAAAAATGTTACGTGTATCAAGCGAGTGGTTAAATAAACTGAATAGAAAAATTACTCAATTTTACAAGTTTGGTTTTAATAGGTTTTTAATTGGCTCAATGATTTCACAGGGACGTTTTCTCGTCACATTAGATTAAAATACGGCAACTTTCAAGCTGCACAGGGACGTTTTCTCATCACATTAGATTAAAATACGGCACTTAAAGGGAACCCAAGGTATAAAATGATGCTGATGACCCCATAACTTGGGATCTGCATGTCGGTTTGCAATCAAATTTTGTGAGTAAACATATAGGGCCTATACAAGCTTACCCAAAAAATTTTATTGCAAACCAAGTTACAGATCCCAAGTTATTGGGTCATTGGAAAAAAATGAAGAGGCCTGGGACGAGCAAACGAATGTCATTTTGTTAAAAAAAAATTATGTTAATCAATTCACCTTTATAATGTCTAAGCATTGATAAAGTTTGAATGCACATCTCTTAACAGGTCTAAAATTACTGATGACTGAATATGTCAAAATTTGTTATTACTTAAATATGACATCATAATTTATGCAACATAATTAAATCTGAAATTCTTTAAATGTGAATATCTTGAGAACGAAAAGAGCTTTTTAAAAAATTTAAAAAGACTTGTTAGCCAACTTTTTAAACTCTATAATATAAGTCCAATATCATTTTATACCTTGGGTTCCCTTTAACCCACAAAAAGGACTTTTTAACTTATTTCGATGATGATTAACTCAAGCTAACAATTTGTGTGAAAATTAAGTACCTATGTTAAAATTATTGTTTCCGCAAATTGTCATCTATTTTTGAAATATGCCCAAATACTTCTAGATGTCCGGCCACATCTGGTCTAGTTCCATATTAAGCAAGTGAAATTTAAAACTAATATAAAATTGATTTTCCAGAAGGATTGCGGTATAGAATAAATCATTTTAAGGCTTAAATCATCTACAATCCTGTTCATAACTTTTTGGCCATTTATCGAAATGGCAAAACAGCATGTCCTGACGAATTCTCTGCAGCCGAAAGAATGAGAGAGTGCTACTTTGGCATGTGTAGGGCGATTAAGGAACATTAAAAATGTGTTATTTCCCAGTTTCTGCGATGTCAGTATTACGGAACAAATAACGTGACATCTCAAAAAGGTCCAGGAAATTGAGAAATAGGCCATGCTGATGTCAGCAATAAATTGTCACAGCTTGAGATTTTGAATCTAACCAAATATCCTCAGATCCTAAGTCCCTTGTGAACATTGACAAGTTCAAAGTGCGTGGGTTTTATATGAAAATTAAATCATTACTTGTGGGTATGATGTTTGAGATTAAGCATTTATTCCAATACAATTTCGATAAGATTGTAATCCTGATCATGCTGGATGTACGTTTGCGTAGCTGAAATATTAACATTGGTTTGTTTGATTTATAAGATTTGTAAGAAAAATTATATTACACATATTTGAGAACACCTGTGGGAAATTTCATTGTTCATCAAGTTACCCCATATGGGTAATATGAAATATTTCTTTATAAAAGAACATCAGAAAAATTTTCACGAGGATTACTTTCGCATTATTTAAAATTAAATTTTTTCAAGATAAACTTTTGCGATTTTGTGATTTATAATTATTCAAATTTCTTGCTGAGAATTTTTTATGTTTAAAACCAATGTCCCATAGAATGTGTAAATTTTTTGTTCTTACCCTATTGTCATATAAGCCATGCAACAACTTTTTGCAGGAAAATAAAAACATGTAAAGAGTAAAAGTTTTTTATCAAAATATTATAAATATTTTCGGATACGCCGATAAACTGTTTATGACAGCATACCAATTTTGACAAGCTACATGTACAGAAAACATTAAAAGTGATTCTTAGGATTAAAATAATTCAGACAGATAAAATGTGTCCTAGGTTTAGGACCAAATACCTTATCCAGCTCAGAGAAAGTGCTGCTAAAGCACAGTGCTAAATATTTAATCTAAATTTTATGTCGTATAAATACAAAGGTGTTAGAAAAAAAAAATCTTTTATGTAGCTAACTACATAAAAAAAATGTATATAACTACTTGTACTTTATCACTTAATTATTTAATGACAAATGTGCCCCTGGAGTGTTCGGATGGTACTAGGTAGCTCAAAATCAAAAAAAATAAATATTATCCAGATGTGACCATCCCTCATCATCAGACATCAGAAAGGGGTTTCTGTTCTTTAATTTTCATTGTAGGGTGCCTCAAATTCTTGTAAATCCAATGAAAAAAAATTGTTCGAAACTTTCTCTTCTTTCCCTTGCACTACTCATGGAATTTCTTTGCATTGTCTTCAGTTTCAAGCCATGATTCCTTAGCTTCCAACCCCGAAGTTCAGGTGTGTCTCGTTCACAAGTTTCAGCGCTAGCCAATATGAAGAACAACGTCGAAGAACCCTGGGTAATTTTAAACAAATGTGGTTCTGCCTTATTATTTTCAGATTTTTGCTGCTGATAGCATATTTTAGGCCTCGAGTGCCACCCTTTGTATATATAGGAAAAAATTGTCTTTAATATAAGGGGTTTTGGAGAACATGTCCTTAAATAATTCACTATACTTTGAAATATTATGTTTGAAATACAATGCTATAAATGTGACATATGTGTGGATAAAGACAATTCAAACTCCACTTAAACTTGAGATATGTAACTGAATTAAAATCTTGTTTGTGTTTTTGTTTAGTTGCACATAAGTATTAGTCGGTATGGTGGAATGGAGGAACAGTTTACTGAGATGAAACGAACTTTGAATAATAATGAGGAATTGATGACTCAGATGAAGGACCATCATAATAAGGAGTTGCGTCAAGGTGAATCCACGAGAAAAGACTTAATTGATCAAAATGCTATTCTGCATGGCCAAGTTGAGAAGGTTTGTGGTTATTAACAGCTACCACACTGTTATATCTATAACGTAATAACTTAAAACAAATTAAATTTTCTAAAGGGTCGTGATGTTAGCAATAATAGATATTATTCTGCACTTCTGTTTTCCTAATGTAAATGGATGTTTTTACATAGTACGTGCATATGCAAATATGTCTTGTAGTAACAACTTATTCATTTCTATGGATGTCTTCAACATTAGACAAAGGAAATTGTCTGGAAAACAAAACTTATTTAAGTCCTATGTTAACTTTTAAATCATGGTGATTTTTGTTAATTTGCATGTTGTAAGTAATAAGTAAATAAATTCGTTCTTTGCTGTTTGTAAAACTCTTTTTTTGGGTTTCAGCTCAGTGCTCAGTTAGCATCAGCAAAATCGCAAGAAAGAGGCAATGAAGACCAAGAAACTTCATCAGACAAATCAGTTGAAGAAGTCTATGAACTACTTCGGTAAAGCTAGTAGACTTATTATAAAATCAATCCACTTCAAATCCTTAAGTCAGCTTCTTTTTGTTTACAGTTGTATCTAGCTCATTTTAGTCAAAATTGACTTTTATTCTTTAATGCTTTTAATTTTAATTTGTAGTTGTAAAAACAACTAAAAAATAAAGGGATGTGTGATTAAAAGAATTTCTGTATTTACTCATATGAATATCTGTAGGAAAAATTGTAATAAAAAACATGTTGCTTCTAAAATCCTAAGAATTGAGTGCAATGTTCCCTCTGGCTGAATAAATGTGAATATTTTAAATACATTATACAGGTTTGTTCGTCGTGAAAAAGAAATTGCTGAGACTAAGGCTGAGGCCAGTGAAACAGAGAGCATGCGTTATCGGCAACGTGCGGAGCATCTTCAGCGGGATCTTGATGAAAATAAGGCAGCCTTGGAACTGGAGCTTGAAAGAACGAAAGGAAGAATGCTAACAGAGGAGGAACATAATGATATTATGGAAAAAGTAAAAAAAGGGAAGGAGTATGAAGTTCTCAACAAAGATTTAGAACAACAGAAAGCAGAACAAGTCACTAAAGCCAAAACATTATTGGAAAAGGTTACTAGCATGACAGCAGATATGAAATCTCTCCAAGAAAACAAAAAGGCATTAGAAAGTGAAAAAGGTTCATGGTTGGCTGAGAAAACTGCTTTAAAAGCAGAGGTATTAGAGTATTAATATTAGGCTGTAGATAGTTATAGGAAAAATGTGTAGCTGCCTGTGTTTTATTATTTGTTTTTTGAATAGAAAATGCTTTTTTCTGAACTTTGTACATTATTTTGATCAGCGATTCAAGGTCTGCTCATTAGAAGCAACAAACAAATTTTTTAAAAACATTTTAGGTATAGGCATTTTAGCTGACTTTACCAAAATATTTAATATCAATTGTCTGTTCTTTTTTTCTTCTACCTTGGTGTATGTTTTGTCTGTGTGTCTTTTTTAGATTGATCGGTGGACCAACCGCACAAATCAGTTAATGGCGCAAAACACCAAATCCGAAGCAGAGGAACTAAAAAAGCTTCAAGTTGTAAAGAATCAAAATGACAAAACAATAATTGCATTGCAAGATGACATGAAGAGAACAAAACAACAGCTAGATGTATTGAAACGTGAATCGTTAAAACTAAGAAGTGAAAAAACAGAAAGCCAGGTTTTTTATATGTTGTTTATTGAAGGGGAAAATTTTAAAAAAATGTTTTAAAATTTAAAGCTTTAAAATTGAACATGAATCCCCAAACCAGGTTTCCCATGTTAGAGAGTTAAAAAGGGAAATAATTTGTTAATTTATTTATATTTCAGAATATGACAGTTTGTAATAAAATAATAAATAATAAAAATTGCACATAGCATCAGTTTTCTCATATATGTTTGTGGACGAATATACTATTAAATAACTGTAGCCTATTCATAACAACACTGCTACCACTGTGATTGTTGTTACAACAAATTGAAAAACTAGATTGGTTGAGAAATACTGTCATAAAAGCCCTATTGCAAACACATGAAGTTAATTTTACTGCTGGATTTATTTCCCTGCAATGTTACTCAAAAGTTAATTTAACTTATTGCATAATTGCAATTAAAATTACAAACCTGTGTCGGTTATGTTAATTTTTTTCAAACCAAAGACTGAATAATTTAATTTTCTCATTGATGACAACCCTCGATCGTGAACATCGATTCTTCAAATTAAGTTAGTGATTAAGAATGAAATAGTGAATTTTGTGACCAAACTAAAGGGATTCGTTATAACTACTGCAAGTGAATTCCAAGCTTCCGTAAAAGTGTTGCTAGTTTATTGCACACAAAGAGTAAAGGTACTTTGTATTTTTGCAGAACAAGATTGCATCTTTGCAGACTGAGTTAAATGCTGCAAAGTCTCCTAAACCTACTACAACAACTAATGGGGCTGAACCTACAGAACTTACAACATTAAAAAAGGAGCTTGAAGATATTAAGAAAAATATGCAGAAGAAAACATCAGAATCCCAACAGGTGCTTATTTATCATTATGTCATACAAAACTATTCAAATTTTCATTATTTCCGTTTTTATACTCCTACAAGTTTGATTTTTCGCGATGTTTTTAGCATAGCAGTGTTGTCTACTGCTAGTCTGTTACAAATGGCTTTTGGCAATTCTGCTAATGTTGAACTAGTGACACAATTTTTGCTGAATTGTTGCAGTAGTCTCAGTAAAAAATTATCTATACTCAAGAAGGCTTTATTGAAAGCAATAACGTGTTGCAAAGTAATTGATACATGCTGTTATAAACTGCTTAAAAATATTTTGGGTTTATTTTGTGTTTAACTTTAAATATTGTGTTTTAAAGAAACATCTTTTAGAGCGTTGCTAACATATCGTGACACATAGCTTGGGATATGTTTACAAGTAATAATTAGTAATTATACAGCGTTTGGGAATTACTTATGCTTGTACATGATACAATATAATGTTGTTTTTGCTTAGTGAATTTAATGGGTATGAAAAGGAAAAAAAAGCGAAATTTTGTGAACAATTTTCACGATTTAACAATGAAAATGTATGTTAAAAAATGCAAGTGCAATAGTAACAGCTATGTACGTCAGGAGTTTTTTCTTTAAACTTGGTTTGTACATATTTTGTTGATTTGTGACGTCACACGATGTACATAGGTCAACAAGACTTGTAAGATGATGGATGAAGTTCACCGGTTCTTACGCTCACGGACCAAAATATATTAAGGATGAATTAAAATAAAAGTGCCAAGGCAAACCAGTATATCTGAGTTTGCATTGTTGCAAATGTAAAAAGTGTGTTGTTCTTCTGACCTTTTGCGAGTGTGTAAATGGTGGTACATTGTTTGTGCAACCTAACACAAAGTTGTTTTTTTACATTATGTTTAAACAAGATGATGTGTTAAAATATACGTATTTTCTTAAGCGTTGTAGCTAAAATAATTTTCGAGGAATTTAATAACATGGGAAAATGCGCAAAGAAATTACTTTCAAAACAAAAAAAATTTGTTTTGTTTTAACAAACTCACTTCCAGCGTTTTTTTAAGAATCAATGCTTTTCATTGTGTATAATCATTTGAATTTTTAAATATTTTATATTGCACAAATCTATCAAATTAACTGAAAACACCTGCTGTCTTGAAATATGTTTTTATTCCCAAAAATAAAGAGAAAGTAATACTTTTAATTTTTTTCAGGTGATTAATTTATCACTATTATTTATAACAGTGAAACTAAACTAACTACAAAGTATATTTATCTCACAACTTAATAAAGTTAATCTCAGACAATCGCAAGAGACGTACTACAGTTTATTTGTTAAGCATTCCCTTGCTTTGTTCATTCAAGATGCGTACTAAACAGAAAGCTGGTATAGTATGATGCAATGTTTACATTCCTTGTGCTTTGTTATAGTTACGGAAAGTGGCCAAAAAATACAAAACACAATCTGACAAGCTGCAAAAGCTTCTTACGGAACACCAGATTAATTTTACTGCTATATTTACCGCTCCAACTTCAGCAATCGATCCTAGTGCGCCATCAACGGCACCAGCAAGTATGGAGACAGATGAGAAGAAGAAATTAGAAAGCTCTTTAGCTGAAAATATTAAGATGATTGAAGACTTGACAAAACAATTGGCTGATCTGCAAGCAAAATATGATGCCGACCTCAAGTCATACACAGAGAAAGAATCAAGATTTAAACAAGAAACATTATCTCGCAGTACAGAAGCAGAGAAAAAATTGCTTGGAGTTAATAAAGAAATAGAAGATTTAAGATCTGAGCTTAGTATTGAAAAGGTACTCTCAACTGAGCACTTTTGGCAGCTTTATGTTTTGCTTCTATTTCTCACATCATTTTGCATTTTTTTATTGACAGGAAAACAAAGAGGAAAAAAACAAGCTGCTAAAAACGGCAAAATATAAAATAACATCCCTAACAAGTGAGTCATTTTATATTCTATTGTTTTATTTTTATTAGACTTATGTTTAGTTGCATGCATTCAGTGTCATGGCATGTCTAAAAAGCTGTACACTTTGATAAGCCTTATTTATTTTTGGACGTTTGCTTGTTGTCGTTTAATTAGCACTTTCCTTGAGTGAAAAAATATTAATATTAATTAGGGAACTAAAAACCAAAAACATGTTTTTTACCTGAATAACATCAAGATCTTTGCTAGCAAGATGTTTTTTTCAACAGACCACATTAAAACAAAAAGACTGGTTCTAGTAACAAATATAGCAAGCAGTGTCTGAGAAAAATTGTTTAGTTGTAAACCTACCCTTATAGATTTCGTTGAGTGCAAGCAAATATTTACCATGTTTTTTCTTACTGCATTTCCACCCACTATTATCTAGGGGCCAACGTGAAAGTATCTCTACAATGGACACTGATCGAAAAAACCCAAATGTGAATATTGAATTATTTTTCCCAAAAAATAAATCTTTTTCATGCGCCAAAGCACTAAGACAGGTTTGCCAACAATAAAATTTCCTTTGCATGTTTGTTTTGATTTAAAACAATGTGATTGGTTTAAAATATTTCAAAAGTGATTTTAAAAGTGATTGGTTTAAAAAACAAGGTAAAAAGAATTCATCAATCACTAATTTAATTAGCAGTTGTGCATATTCTTTCGTCTGCTGATTTTTCAAGTTAAAAATAACAATCGAAGTATTTTACATTGGTTCTAAAATCTTTTTTAAAAAATTATTTTGACTTTATTATTTTGATAAACTGGTGGCATACCAATATTATATAAATAATTAATTAACCCGTGAAAAAATCCACCTAGACAGAAAAACAATAGAAAAGACAGTTAATATTTTCATAGCGTGAGCAATGACATATAAAATATTTGTCCCAAAATTAGTTAGTCATTGATTTCATTGTGTAGAGCTTGCAATGCTGATTAAAATAATGTATGAGATCATGTGTTTTTGACAATCAGTTAAGAAGATATTGAGGTGTGAAAGTTTTTTGATGACATCATCAACCCATCAGTTCCAAATTGGTGGGTTGACCCTTTAGGGAATTGGCCTAATTTTGGTCCCTAGTTAACCACGCGAAAGATGACATCAATTATCTTCAACTGTTTTTATGTTATTTGGCCTCAAACTTAAAGGTGCAATGCAATGGCTTTGCTGATCTTAAAATTGCTATTGACGTCAGTCTAATGGATTGATATCGAACTGTGACATCAAGAAACTTAACCAAATGAGATCTATTTTTTCTATATTAGAGAAATCATGAATACATCCCTTTTGCTTATCAGAGCCATACACAATTGCTGTAATAATAGATTAAATGTTAGTACTCTGCATATAATAAGTAACACTTTCTCAGAATTTTTTATTAAAATTTGAGAATAACTTTTGCAACATAACTTTATGATGACGTCATTAACCATGTGTGTTCCCAAATGGGTGGGTAGACCCAGTTTTAGGAAATTGGTCCCATTTTGGTTCCAGGTGTTCCCTAGTGACCCATGCGGAAGATCAGCACCCCCCCCCCTCCCCAGCATTGAGGAGCCCCTAAAAGGCCCAGCAGGAATAGGCTTAATGAATGTTTCGTTTACCTGTCACCAGGAATTAAAGAGGCAAAAACACGAGAAGCAGACAGTTACAAGAAACAAGTTGATGAACTTAAAAAACAAAAGGAAACATTGACAGAACAAACAACCTTGCTTAATTCACTAAAAGAAGAATTTGAACTAAAAATCGATGCTCTTGAGAGTCAAGTCGAAGAGTTGGTGAACGAAAAGGAAATTTTAACTGAAAGAGTTAAAGAGTTGCAAAAACGTATTGATGTACAGGAAAAGAAGTAAGACAAATGTTTTTACTGAAACCTTTGTTAAAATAATATATATATTATTTGGGTTTTGAATACGTTCCATAACCATGTTGTTCCTAGAACTGACATTTGTGATGCTCTCTAGAAAAATTGACCACTTCTATTTTGAAAGCATATTTTTAAAACAATACGAATTTCGTGTTTTTCAAAAAACAATTTCATATTTTTACAATAAGAATTTCGTATTTTCAAAAAATGCAAATACAGAATTCGTATTTCTAAAAATAACAAAGAATAATTTCGAATAATTTCGATATGTTTTATTCAAAGTACAGTGTTATTTTTTAGCTTGGCATATCCCGTTTTCATGATTTTGAAACACAATACATTGATGTTTACGGTTTACACGAGTGTGTTGCAGTTTTTTAGAACGAAATGATATCTTCTGTGGTTCTTAAAGCTATTTTACAACCAAATAAGGCTACCTATTTTGTTAACTTGATAACAAAATAGGGTGGGGTCATTTTTCATCATCTAAGAACACAATGCATCGATGTGCAACTTTAGTATCACCGTGTCTTCGTTTTTTTTTTAAATGAAATACATCGATTTTTAGGATTCAAAGGGACATTTTTCGGTAATTTAGAACAAAATATGGCAATTTGTAAGCTTTGCAGGGTCATTTTCTTGTCATTTTAGAATGAAATACGGAGGTTTTTAAGCTTTGCAGGGTCATTTTCTCGTCATATTAAAACGAAATGCGAAGATTTTTGAAGTTTTGCAGGGTTATTTTCTTCGTTATATTACCACGAAAAACTGCGATTTAAAGTTTTGCAGAGTCGTTTTCTCATCATTTTAAAGCGATATGTAAATTAAAATGCAGCGATGTTTTAGCTTCATAAAGTCTTATGTTTGTCACTTTAAAATAAATTACGACATCTATAAAGCTGTGTGTGAAACCATTTTCATAGAAACCAATTCTTACAAACAAATCGTTCTCTTTATAATCTGTTTTGTTTAACAGTTTTGACTTTTTTAAATTGCTTCATGCCCCAACAAGGAAATAGAAATAAAAGTTTATGATTTACAAATGTTTACGAAATTCGAATTTCTATTTTTGAAAACACGAAATACAAAATCTTTATTTCTAAAAATAGGAATACAAATTTCATATTTTTTAAAATAAAATAGAAGAATATGCGTATTTTTTAAAAATAGAAATTTTGTATTTTGAAAAATACGTGTATTTCTTACTTTAAAATTACGAATAAGGAAGCGGTCGATTTTCCTAGATTTTTTCAGGCCTCTTAATTTTTTTCCAATGACCCAATAACTCGGGTTCCACAATTTGGCTTCCAATAAAATTTTCTGGGTAAGCTTGTATAGGCCCTATATATTTACTCACAAAATTTGATTGCAAACCGACTTCAGATCCCAAGTTATGGGGTCATCAGCAAAAATTTAAGAGGTCTGGGACAAGCAAGCAAGTGTCGTTTTGGCAAAAAAAAAATATGTTAATCAATTCACCTTTATAGTATTTATGCATTAATAAAGTTTAAATGCACATCCCTAACAGGTCTAAAATTACTGACGACAGAAAATGTCACAATTTGTTATTACTTAAATATGACATCATAATTTATGCAGTATAATTAAATCTGAAATTCTTTAAATGCGAATTTCTTGAGAACGAAAAGAGCTTTTTAAAAAATTAAAAAAGACTTGTTAACCAACTTTTTAGGCTCTATAATATAAGTCCAACATCATTTTATACCTTGGGTTCCCTTTAAACATATAAAGTATGCATGATTTCAACAAAAAGTCTTTTTAACAAGCTCTTAAGAGGAGGGGCTAGAATAAGACAAACATTCTGTTGGAATTTTCAATATGAACGACGAATGTGGTCACAAAGAACTGGTAGGGCATGTGTCGATTGAAGTATCAAGCCTGATTTTTCATTTCCTGAATAAGGACAAGAATAATTTCATAATAGTCATGGTCACAGGAACAAGAAAACGGGAAGTCGGACTTGTTGTACCCGCAAAGTACGATTGTTACACATATTGCAAAAGAACAGCAGTGGTATTACATTAAGAACTGTACAAGTGAAAACAAAAGTTTGTTACGCTGGAGCTAAAACATCCAAAAAAATCAAGCTACAGAATGTTTCCTTGCTTTTCTTGATTTAAAACTTTTGTAACTGTCTACTTATCACTGGAAATATATATAAATATACTAAACGTTTACACACTTTATCCAAATATTGTCTTTATTTGATTTAAGTGTAAAATTCTAATAAACGCCCCCTTTACATAAAATACGTGATGGGCATTAATTAGAGAGTGGGCATTGACTTTCACGTAGTTTGTCTAGTGCATTTTTTAGAATTGTTTTTTCTGCCAATAAAGTATTTTTTATGGAACAAACAATTTTGAAATGCAATTGGAGATGATTCATATACTATTTTACTTTTTGAAGGGAAAATTCAAAATTCAAAAATGTTGCTACTCAACAAAAAACTTCGAGAGTCCAATCCCTCTCACAAAATCCATCAAAATCGGCTGAAGTACCATCATCCATAGAAACATCTGGTAAAGTACTTTTCTGTTTTTCTTGCAGTGTGTGTTTGTTTGTGTCATGATACATGGTTTATCTTAAAGATCTGAGGTGTAGTTCATTATTTTAAAAAAATACATTACAGAATGACCTAATGAATTTAACCAAGTTTAGTATTGTTAAATGTTATTGTGATATTATCTTACACAGCTCCACTTACCGCCACTGTTCGGCCTACAGCCACACCGAACCAACCTGTGTCAAAAGTTCACCCACAAACCATCACACCTACAGCGAGCATCCGCCCGCTTGCTCATGCCGCTCCAACAGCTATGATCAGTCCTACACCAGTCACTCAAAGTGTGCAAGCACCCACACCTGTTGCATCAGTGTCTGCTCTACCGATTACTGCTCTACCGATTACTGCTCCTGTCGCCCCACAAGTGGCAGAGATACAAGGCCGCTCTGCATCATCAAGCAGTCGTCTTGCAGCTGACCGTTCTTTCAAGGCACCTGTGGCCCGAGTTACTGTACAGGTACAAGAAAGAGATGTGGATGTAACAGATACCGTGCCAAACATTGATGAAGAACCAGCTTTGTAAGTAGATCTTGTTGTTACTTTTAGTGTATAATAAGAACGTCTCTGTTTGAATTCAATAGGGTCTATCCATTTGGTACATACAAATAAAAGGTCCGATGGATTCTATCGTTTCTTGTTTTTCTAATCATGTAGTATTTTTATCTGAAACAAGTTATGGAGGCCTTATTAGCTCGTGCTGTATGGGCAGAGTGAGCTTTTGGTTTCCAGATTTACCTACTGTTTGATTTCTTTAATGGGCGCATTTGGCCACTAATTATATATTTATGCATTTAAGCATATCTGGAAACTTGTGTATTGTACCACAAATAATCCTTTTGAAACAGGTAATGTTTTTTCACATATTAGAAACACATTTAATACAACTTCTTTTGAGCCCTGATTTGCGAGCTGCGAAGAAGTAAGGCTAGCTATATTTTTTATGTATGTTTAGATTTTTGGCTGAAAAACCAATACTTACTATTAAATTAAGAACTATCAGGTTAACGTTTTATTAATTACCTTAATTAGTTGCTAGCTAAAGTTAAGGTACATTATTCATTATAGCTAACTAACTGAACTGGCAAGTTTGATACAGCTTTAGCATATTTCACATATTTCTGGAGTAATACTTATTAATCATCTTTTTGCGTGTGCATAGCTAGCTTTAAGATTGATGCTAGCTACCTGTATCTGACTCCTTAAATTCACTCCATCGAATTTTCCTGATTGGCATTGTTTCTGACTGTGAACAGCCTGGCACACTAACAAAAGCAGTAATGATGTATTTATGTATAGCTTGATGACTTGCCAATATTTACAAAATTTGCAATTATTGTACATGTGTGCATATTCTGGTATAATCCTGGCCCATATAGAGAAAAATGTATATTTATAAAATTCATAGAATTTTTGCACGAAAATTTTTTTTCTCTTTTTATAAAAAGTTTTACCAATTTTTAAGAAATAATTCTTTTTTAAATGGATTTCTTTAATTACTGTGCCTGTTGTCAATATTTTCTACCTACCTGAATGCATGCACATTCTATTGTTCTATTGTTACACAGAAAGCTGGCTATTAGAAAACTTTTCCTTATCTGAAACTTTGTTACTTTCTCAGGAAAGTATTTCATGTTTTAATTTGGCAGTTTTCTATCCACGAGTCTTAGCTTTTAAGGGGACCTGGGTAAATAGGTTTCATATCTGGTAGGGACGAGCAATAACAACTTTCTTCCTCCTTCGCACACTTTCACCTAAAGGGGTCTAAGTGGTTCTGCGAATATTAGTTTCCTGTGACTTAATCTTTCTTGGACAGTAAGTTGCTACACAAAGTGTGCTTTACATGGTAGTTCTAATCCCCTCACAATGGATGTTTTGGAACAAGTCAAAGATTTTTTTCTAGGCAAACAATCACATAGGTGATAATTGAAGGTGTCACAATTCTTTAATCATGATTACAATATAATCACCATTTTTTGTTTGCATAACAGCATGAGTAAAGAAATAATTCTTTGTTTTCTGATAAATAACTTTTGTCATGCTTCACAATTTTTTCTGTGAAGGGGAGGAGGGTCTGACCTTTGCTGAAAGATTTGTAAAAAATTTTTGTTGCTGGCCCCTAAACAGCAAACTTTTTGTTATTGTAACTTCTAGATGCTGGTTCTCTCTCAAATTATTAATCAAAAAAAATTCCTGATAGGAAAAATTTTCCTGATCAAAAGTAACTGCCAGTTTGGTCTGATATATCATATGTCTGTTGGACAAACATTCTTTCAGGAAAAATTCAGTTATAACCTGTTTAACTAGAAAAGGTCTAATTAGGTAGCTGCAGTTTAATTAATTGAGCACGTTTATTTCCATTTCTTCTGCACAATTTGTAACGAAAAACACTATTTTTGTTTAAAGACAAATAATTCTGATATATATCACACCTAGATCTTGGTATAGGTTACACGAACGAGCAAAACACGGTTTCTTTATTTCGTGGTGTCATTCGTGAAGATTGAGCCAGTGGCACTAATTTTTTTTAGATTTTACGTACAGAGATTGTACACATAAAATTTTGTACTTCTACAAAAATACCACTGACGTTGTTTGATGTTGTTGTTAGGAGGCGTTTACATGGAGATTTTAATTCGCCCGAAGTGTAAAATTCACACTTCTGTGTTTAAAGAAATCACCTATTGTGTTTACATGAACAATTTCATGTAAATATAATATAAACAGGGTGCAGTGAAATATGACGTTACTGCGTATGTTTAAATCATCAATGAGCATGAGCGTGTAGCATATAAACTTGAAAATAAACTCTTTTTCTGTGAATCATATGGGAAAGGATGTCGTCAGAATCTGTGAACGAAAACAATGATTTGAATGCTGTTAGTAGGTTCCAATGGATAAAGCAACTTGGAATGAGGTACAGATAAACATTTTTTCTTTTGACTACTCAAGGGTCATGTTCTTCTTTTAGAAAAAGTCTGTGAGTTTAGTTGATTGTCAGGCAGTGCTGTGAATTTTCTGAAGTTTTTTAAGGTTGTGACTGGTGGTGCTGTTGCGCTTCAAACAACTATGCTAAGAATTTTAAGGACTTTCGGTGAAAAGTTTCTGTAGCTTTATAATGTGATTATACCGCAAATTTTTTTGCAATTTTTCATTTTTCTTTCAGCCTATTAAGTAGTAGTAGTAGTAGTGACAGTGATACTTTTGTATCATATTCTTTAAAACGTTCACTTGACCATAACCTTAAAACTATCAATTACAATGACATTTGTGTTGACGACAGCCAAGAAGTGCAGTTTATTGAGGCAAAGAAAGCCAAAAAGAAACCTAAAAATGATTCATGATGATTGATTTTATACTTGATAATTTGATTTTATACAAGACTAAAATGACTTTCAAAGGTGTAGATTTTCAAGCAGATTCGTCAGAGTGTTATCCTAGAATTAGAGAGAAGATGGTACAATAGTGATTTCGGTCCAGTATTATTACCCATTCAGGAAACAGATGTAATGGATCGTGAAGAACTGCTTGCTTACAAACGAAATATGAAACAAATGTGAATGATGAAAAAGGAAGGATAAAATCGAATAAAAATCAAGGTGAAGGAATTAAAATCAGGATACAATACAGCGATTAAGAAGGGAACAAGATCTAGTTCAGGTCAGTTGATTTGACAAATTGGGTGGTTAGCTTTTAGTGTCCTGTATCACCAATATAACTGAGCGAATATTTCAGTTTGTAACAAAAGTAGTCATGTGGGTCTAGTGATTAATAGGTATGTGCGTACCATCAACACAACCTATAAGTAGCGGAATAAAAAACTTCTCTTTGAAATTATATGCAGCTTGTTTCATTTCTTCTTTTGTTGATGGAAATTTTATGTATGTGGGTCCAAAAATGTTTGCTCTCATTCTGAGAGAGCCTCGATCTTTCAGATAGTAAAGCACTACTGCTAGCTGTTTTTTTGCGCATATCACATCTTGTTAAAATGATCTTGGATCAGGCATTATAAAACCCCTCAGAAGATCCGCGAGCTTCATGAATGTTGGGTAATCCATACGCAGATCGAAACACCATTCTTCTTCAGGCATTACTCCATGTAACAAATTGGTCTACCATAAATCTCTTCTATCTGGGCTTATCCAAAATCTTTGCTTTTTAATCCTAGAAAATAATATATTAATCATTTCATAATTTTTTCCTGTTATATTTGTATAGCTAAAGTACTGATGGTACTTGCCTTTTCAACTGCTTTCTTTTCTTTCTTTTCAATAATTTATATTCAAATAGCATTTCATTGAGCGCTAAATCTTTTTGTTGTTGTTTCGAAATTCAAATTGATAATTAACTTTGTGGTTTCTATTTGAATCAGAGAGCTGATAGATACATCAAAACCCCCACTATAACTGCTATGGAACGTTTCATGTTTTCTTTACTTGCTGTCATCTTAAATATAGTTTTCTTTGTCATTTGATGGGCCTTTGGCACAAACCACCCCAAGTTAAATTACATCCACAGTGAAACATCATATGTGATATTTCACTTTAGGTAAATTTCAATTCTGTTCTCATGTAAACGCCGCCTTAAACAGGGAGCTTAGCTACCCTATGTCTACATTTAGGATTAGGCTAGCATTTATTAGTACTAAGTAAACTGAGCCAAGTTTAAATATTGCCTTTTTTTCTATGGCTAGTTAGAGTAATCGTGAAAAAACAAGCATGAGGATTTAGCTGGATCGAGAGTCATTTGTAAACACGCTGTGGGAAATGTCATTGTCCATCGTGTCATCCCCGTATGGCCAAATTTGGTTGCACATGAAAAATGTAGGAGTTCTTTAAATAGAAGTTGTACTTTCATCAGAAATTTTATTTTTATTTTTATGCAATATGCAACAGATATTAGTAGTTTGATTGTCTTGGTTCCTCAGTAAAAAAAAATATATTAATAGAGAATAGTGTATTATGAAATAACTTGTAACATACAACATGATTCAAATGGATCGCAGTTTATAAATTTGGGAAATGGATTGGGATGCCGGGTAAGAAAAGTAATCAATGTGAGGCAGGACTGACACATGTGGCTGTATTTATCGACTTGTTTCAATAAGTGAGGCAATTCAGAGATCTGAGATCTAATTTTGACAATCAGGCAAAGTCTCAGTACTACAGTTAAAACCCCAATTAAGGGTCACTTAGGGGTAAAAATATTAAACAGCCTACCACTATGGAACTGTGAACCCATAACAAAACCCATACTTTAATTTTATAATATCTTTCATTTAAATGGCAGCTGATACAACTTGTTTGACGTTGGAGTGTTCTTGAATTAAGAATTTGTAATTGCAAAATTAAATTTCTATAATATTGCTGAAAGCATCAAAAAACACAAAAATTTAAATGAAAGACTATTGCTATTGACTTGCAGTACCATAGTGGAAATTGATGAGGATATTGCAATATGTGAGAAGTGTAATATAGATAATAAAAATAGCCCAAAAGAACGTTTTATCACAGGTGCAAAAGCGCCTTTCTTTTTTATTACATTTTGTATATAATTTTCATATAGCTTCTTCACAGCAATTTGATATATATTGTAGTCTAGCAGCCTATCGTTATTCCGTATTCAAAGTTTGTTGTTTTTCGAATATGATGGACAAGCTTTCCATCTTCTGGAGAAGCCCTAACTTCAGATTTAATTAACACTAGCATTATATGGCATACACCTGCAATTTTTTACTGTGCGAAGTATTTGCAGCAATTATTTATGTCAGAAATACTACATTAAAGAACGATCTCCAACAGCATCAGTATTCATATAAAAACCCCAAAGAATTATGTCACTATGATGTCATAACCAATTAAATTTCAGTTTGTAAAAATAGGGTAAAAATAAATGATAAATAATTTTGACTTTTGTTCCCCTTAAATTGCACACTATGTCCACTGTTTCACCGTTTCGTCTGCCATCTTGTTTAATTTTATTGCACTGTTTGATATCGTAGGGAGGCTGCTTCATCGACATCAGATGATGCCTCAAGAGTACCGACTAGTAAACGGTGTCATGCTGATCTGGAAATGGACCGAGCAGACAGTGATGTGTAAGTAGTTTACTCATTGGATATACAACTTATCAGAAGTGCAATTGGCCCGGCCCATATGTGAGCAATAAGATGTTTTATTTTCAATTCTTATTCACTTTTTAAAATTTAAAGGTACTGTCCGATTAAAAAACAATATCTTTTCTTTTGTTTTATTAAGTATCAAAAAATAACGAAGATTGCACTCTTAAACAACAAAGATTTATCCAATACTTAGCACCATCGTTTGTTTGTTTTGATCTTGCTGCACTAGCCTACCATCTTCACGAACTTTCGAACGCGGCAAAAGGACTGGGTCAATTCATTATTCAGCACATTTTTGCTTGTGACGTAGTTACCTGGCTTCTTATTAGGCGAACCCCCCCGACTTTGCGCATCGAACGACTAATTGTTTATTTATAATTTTTTTCCTTTGTTTAAAAAAGTTCTTCATGAAGATAGCAATGAATGAAAATAATTCGCAGGTTCTAGGATTTCAATTCAAGCCGGAAATAACAGCGAATGATGAGCTAGTTCCGACTTTTCAAGACGTAGACGAACATAACATTGGAGACCTTGTTGCTCCTACTCGCCTAAATGTTGACGGAGGTCTATGGTGCCTGTGCGATAAATGTGAGAGGATGCCCTCTGAAGTGTAGAATGGTTTTGCTGTCACGAGACAGACTCTCAGTCTTTTTCAGGAATATTTGAGTAGGTGGTGCGATGATTCGCACGTGTAAATCAAGTAACGCGTGCGATGTAAAACGCACGTGCAAAGAATGTTACGCCTGCGATACGGGCTCCGAGGTTATTTTTGTTGCGCATTCATTTTGCGGTAGAAAAGTGGGGGACGTTTTAAATCGTGAACCCCAAACACGATGATCGAGCGTCTACTGGTATAGCGACTCTCTCAATCTTAACTTCCTTTTCTACATGTCCGAAATAGTATGCATGACTATACTGTCATTTTTATATTTATTGTTTATTTTTCACAAGCAAATAGGCAAAAATATGCCTTGTTTTCAAATTAAAAAAAATCTTTATCCACGTGGCTTAAATAAAACTTCAAAATTCATTCATAAAGTTCAGCTACACTTTAACAAAATTTTTACAGAAAAAAATTTATACCGCCCGTGGGTTTCGTTTTTACAGGCATAAAGAAAAAATCCATTAAATTCGGACCTGCTATGGTTTCCAATTATTTTGTCAAATGAAGAAATTATCTACAATTAAATCCATGATAAAATGTCTATTCCGCCTGTAAGTGCAGTTTTGCAGACTTGCTTCATCCGTGTTCCGTCGGCGTTCACCTCCGCATTAGTTAAGAACCGCATGGCTGGATTTCTTGTGTAAGACCTGGTTACCAACGACGAAGGGGCCAGGCAAAAGAGATTTATGTCTACGTAGTTCTTTTAACTAAGTCAGGAGTCGGTGAATTAGCTAGGATGGTCAGGTTGGCTATGAATAGGCTTGCTCGTGGATTAAAAGGACCAGGACTATTCAATAATTTCTGAGATCTAAAAGTGTCCGACCAAGACGGAAATCTATCAGACGTTTTGTCTGACGACTCTCCAAAAATTATTTCGAGGGCTGCCATCGCACGCTACAAAATGGATTTTATAGGTTGATTTTGAAAACTCAATATTTATTTTTCAGGCGTGCGATTAATCACACGCCTGAAACAATTTAGGCGTGTGCCAAGGCGTGCGCGTGCGATCGCACGCCTCTCCTGAAAAAGACTGGACTCTATTAAATATTTTCAATTACATGGTATAAAATTTTCTACTCCTTCATGAGTAATTCTTAGATGCGAGTGTGATTGAGTAATATTGTAATATTTTTCAGATAAAAAATGTATTACGGAACACGAAGAATTCCGAGCGGTGGTTTTATTGAAGAGTACGCTGTGAACATCTTTGGTGGCACTCTCCATGACAGAGAGTTTCGAACGACCACCTAGTTACCAGCCCCCACTCACCTCCTTAACATCCTTTTCTTTCCTCCGTTCAGATATTTCTCTGACTTTTGGTTTTTCCTTATACGGAAGATTTTTTTTGGATCCTTGAGCAGCGAAAAAAAAATTTTATCCTGTTTTTTTCGACTGTTGTTAGTGCAATTCACAACAGCGCACCATGACATTGTTCTGCCTCTCAACCTTACTGAATGTGCGATCTGAGTCTAATCTCTCCGTGGCGGGACGTCTAGTAAAGAGGAAACTAATTTTTTAGTTATTGATTGGTTGGCTTTAGAGTAGCTGAAACAACTATGCAACCCTAAGGCTAAAGTCATATTGAACTTCAAGTTTTATTAGCGAATGCTTCTTACTTAGGTTCGTACAGAATTAGCACAGTGTGTGTTTACATTAAGGTCTAGACACATCTCTCGCCTTCGATTTTTTAATTCCATATGAATAATTCATAAAAAGCGGTCTTTCACAATTCAGGGGGTAAAATTACCAAAATTTTTAAACATATAATAAAATATCAGCCCTGGCCCACGTTTTATCTATTTTGGTCAGTTCGGCGCGCTCCAGGTAAATACGTCACACGCGACATATTATTTCAGCCTCGCTTTAGTGCCTATCATCCGCCATCCATATAAACAATCGAAGCGAGAGACCGCATGCTTTTTTTGTAATTATTTAATTCTTTTATAGAAATTAGTTACAAATAATAATTTTTTGTCAAAATTTTAGTTGATTTTTAATCGGACAGTACCTTTAAGGACCTTTCTTGTCAGGCTTAATATTTTAACAATAAATCCAAATTCTATTAAATGTACAGTGATGATGATTTACACAACTTATTTCTTTGGCTTTCTAAAACTTCTTCCAATGTATGAAACATTTTATTTTATAAATTACTCGATAGTGAGCCGATTTGTTCTCATGTGATGTGGTAAGTCCAAGCACCCAAATCAACTATGTTAACATTTTAGTGTCTCACTTGGAGAAGACGAAGGCGAAGAACCTGGGGTGAAAAGGCAACGGATTGAACCTAATGAAGACCAACAGCTGCAAACAGGTGGGGGTGGGAATTAGAAGGAGTTATTTTTTTATAAAGTGACTTTATAGATTAATCATAGCACTACAGAGAACAAACGGAGGTGGAGTAATGAAGCACTAGTGGGTAGTAAAACAAAAACTGAGGTGCATTAGTAAAGAACTAATTGACAAGTTAAGTACGTGGGTATAATATTGAGATGACGTAAATTATTGCTTGTGGGTATGATATTCGAAATTAAGCATTTATTCCAAGTTTTTGAACACAATTGTAGACATTTAACTGAGGTTAGGTAGTGAAGAAATCCTTGTTGCCATTAATTAGTTCTGCATGTGCTGTGGTTTTTAGTAGATTGGATTTTCAAATATCATTATTTTTGTGCTATAAAAATACGACTATGTCTGTAATATAACTAGTTTATTTATGTTTTTGTTCCAAGTTAAGTTAAACTGGATATCATTTTTCTCTTGCAATATAGATCCACAGGAAGGCCTAGAAGAAGACGAACTACTTGCAGAAGTGGCAGAAGATGGTGATGATGATGCTATGGAAGGACCAACTGATGCAGTTCCTTTACAGGTAAATAGTTTTTTTTTTCAATTTGCAACCCTATAATATGTTGCTTTAGGAGAAACAAATGGACAAATCGATAAAATTTATTGAATCATCATGAAAAAGGTCTAAATGATGGAAATGTAGAAAAAAAGGACTACATTATTATATTGTAACCCTTTCCTTATCTGGTTGAAAGCGCTCCTGGAATGTATTTTTTTCAACAGGAAAATGCACCTTTCTGGATTGCTTGGTGAGAGAAATGAAAGTATTCGATTGAGAAAAATTGACTGTAGCTGACAAATACGTTATATATGCTAGTTGAACATTTAGTTCAAAAATTCCATTAATCCTAAGATGTGCACATGCTGCAGTTTTTTCTGTGTCCAATTTCTTTCTGTGTCCAATCTCTTTCTGTATCCAATCTCTTAAAACGTTAAAATGAGGATTAAGGGACGAGTGACTAGTACATGGTGTTTATTTTTTCAAGAATTTCACAGCAGTAGGTTCTGCTTGTTAAAAAAAATTATTTCAAGCTAGTTATATTTGTTTCAGAGTGGTATTGGTACATCCAGGGAAAATCAGCTTCAAGTTGAAAGATCTCTACAACGATCCCCTCAAGAGTTGCTTCGGCAAAGGTGAGATAAATGCAAATATTCACATTTTTTCTCATGCACCTTGATGATACTAATTTTCATGGCTATTTATTTTCCAATAATTCTTGACATTTTAATGAAAAAGAGCAAAATTCATTCACACACAAAAATAAAAGGGTGGGTCACCCTTTCATTTTTGTGTGTGAATGAATTTTTTTTCAAGATCACAAAAGATCGTTTAAAGTGTACTTATGTTTTATGAAAAAAAGGCTTTTTTTAAAAATATTTATTAACATTCTTATGTCATCCGCAAAAAATAAAACCTGCAAATTGCATTTTTTTCTACCTGCGAAAATTATTACCATTGAGGTATGGAAAGGTCAAACATACTTAATAAAATAAATCTATTACTTTTTCAGGTCTCATCCTAGAGTACGTGCGCAACTTCCATCATTCTCACTCATGCCGGTACGTGTGTATTTGTCAAGTGGGTGCCAATTTAAGAAAAATTTGTTTGATAAATTAATGAATATAAATTCCTTTGAGAAATTTTGTTGGCATCATGAAAATTTCCTTAACTAGCAAATGTTCGAATTAACAACATTTGAATAGCATGTATGTATGTCTGCTGAATAACATGTATGTGTGTATGCTATATTTTTTGGCCCACTTATGTCACTGTACTTGTTCTTTGAGCACAGCTAATTTTGTCTTTTAGCAGGGTCAAGGCCATACTGGATATTATGAAGATACTGATGACTCAACAGTGCCCAGCACTCCAACGTTGTATATGCCAAAAAGAACAGATGGATTTGCAGAAGCTGTAAGGTAAATAAAATATTTTGTAAGTTGGATAATGCCCAGCACTCCAACGTTGTATATGCCAAAAAGAACAGATGGATTTGCAGAAGCTGTAAGGTAAATAAAATATTTTGTAAGTTGGATAAAATACATGTGACTTCAACTATAGTATGCATGTTGCATACACTTGTGTCAACTTTTTGTCTCCATCTTGAGTTTGTTTGGCATCATATTTTAGTTCTCCTCTTGTGCGCCTACCCACGTTTTCCTTCTCAACCAATGAGCAACCTCCATCTTCCAGCAATACACCAGCCCTTGATCAAACAGGTGAAATGTCTTTGTATTTTATGCTTACGTTATTTATGCATAGTTTGGGTTGTTCCTCTCTTATAGCTTATGATTACCTGCTTACTTAAACCCTTTTTTTCTTTTTTCTTGGACACATAAATATGTGAATAAAAATCTCAGTTCTCTTTATTTTTGACAAAAATCTTCTACAGTATTGTAAAAACCTTCTTAAATCTCAATTTTCCTCAATTATCCTGCGTTTTGATTTAAATAATCAAACAGGGTTCAATAAGGTCATTGACCAGGCAACACAAAGATTCGAAATAAGGCTAATGATTTTTGAATTTAGTGACTTACAAGAAAAGCACGCCAATGGATGTGAAAAATCTTGTGAACACTGAGTACAAGAACAACATCTTAAATCATCTAAACATCATATTCGACATCCTATTATAAGCTCTTATCTTGCACCTAAATAAACTTTTCTGAGAGAAAAAATTTCAAACTTTATCCCAGCTAGCTAGCTATATTTTTCAAAGTTTTACATAGAAGAATACAGAAATAATGCATATAGAGCCAGTTAGGACAACAATGGCTAAAGTACTTTTCGAGGTATTCATTACCTTATTAAAGCTAATAACATCTATATTTTAGCTGTGTGAGCTAATTTAAATAAATGGGGTTTTGTAATCAAAATCGCTATCAATAATCATAGTATGAACCCCGTTCAAGTAAATTTCATTACTTCATGATAAAAGGTGGGAAAGAATAGAACAGCTCTAAGTTAAATATCGAAATTATTTCTATACTAGTCTGTGGCCCGCGGAAAAATCCACGGGTTCGCCTGTTCTTTTTACACCGCATTGCGTGCGTCTCGCTACTTGCGCTACCATTTTGCGTGACAAACAGACAGACGTATACTGGTATTATAATATATTTGATTGAAGATACAAGTAAGAAAATAGAACATTCATCATTGAAAGTAATTATTATTAGTCTGTAAAGTGCATATAATTTCTTATACCCTGATCTTTTTAGCGAACTGTTTATTATACACTTTTATTCAGAACATGTGAGGATAGAGAGTAAATATCAATGACGAGGAATTTACTGTAACATTTATTAATACTGAAATTGTGGAATTGTTAAAAAGTTGTTTAGATTAAAAAGTGTAAATAACTTTTTGTTATCAATAATTTATATCCTCCTTTTAGGTGTTCATCTTAATGAAACCAGAGTAGATTTAATGGGTGCAGAAGATCAAGTCCCTCAAACACCATTAAGCATTGTACCTTCCAGTACGTGTTACTTTAATGTTGTTATTGTAATTTCTTAGTTATTGTAATTTCTTACTCCCATGTTACTAAAAGTTCATACTCTATCTGCCCATTTTTTGATGTTTTGTGTTTTTTCTGGTAAAATCTAAATGGCAGAAAACTGATATTTTGGTGCTTGAGATAAAGCAATGCCCCTTTTTGCATGTTTCCGATGAATTTTTTGACACATCTAATTTGGTCATCTCTTTATTAATGGCTATATTCTGTCTGTCTGTTCTAAAGGGTGGGGCTGCAGCTTCATTTCGGAATTTCTGCAGCACACCATTTTTAACATATTTTATTTTGTCTGCTCGCACATAGTACACCAATAACAAAGCCCAATTTTTTGGGAAAACCTATCCAAGTTCTTGAGGCCTCGTTATGACAACGAAGGAATATGCAACGGTTAGTGCCAGGCTGACGAAAGCCATTTTGGTTTGGAAGTGGTGTGGTGGTGTTGAGTAGGGGTTTATAGGTCACTTTCTGACTTTTATTTTCTAAAAGCGTTTTATTTTTGTAATATTTTTTTTCTTAATGGTAAGATAAATATATTGTCACGTTTTCTAGCCATATATAAATCTTAAACTAATTTTAAGATTTTGGCTACAAACTTGAATTTCAGGGAGGAACCTAAAGCCAGCCGGCTAGGTAACTAGCTAGCTAGCCTTAGTTATTATGCTTTTAATGTTTTTAATCAATTTTACAGGGTTACTACAGGTTATAACCTAATGCCCAACATTGTGCCCTACTTTATCACTGTAAGCGCTCCACTAAAGTTGTGACACACTGTATACCTGAACTTAAAGAGAACTAACAATTGATAACAAGTTGGACTTAAATTGTTCATTATAGCATGAATAAGAAATGTGTAAATGTTTTTACATGTGAGCGTTGGTTCTTGAGATATTTTAGGTCGCTGCGATGACAGTATCGATAAGGACTTTTTCTGTTTAGTAAATTACAAACCAGTGTGACTTAATTCCGCAGGGAAGTAAACAAAAAGCATTCTGAATGAACATAGCGAGGAAATGTTGAACGAATAAACTGTAGTACGTACGTCTCTTGCGATTGTCTGAAAATAATTTTATTTATGTGTTAGAATAAGTATACTTTTGTAGTTAGTTTAGTTTCACTGTTATAAATAGTAAAAACATCTTTCAAGACAGCAGGTGTTTTCAGTTAATTTGCTAGGATTTGTGCAATGTAAAACATTTAAAAGATCAAATGATTGTAAGCAATGAAATGTGTCGATTCCTAAAAAATGCTGGAAGTGATTTTGTGAGAACAAAACAAAGTAAGTTTTTTATGTTTTGAAAGTAGTATTTCTTTGCCTATTTTCCCATGTTATTAAATTTCTCGAAATTATTTTTGCTACAACTTTGAAAACTTGGATATACTAGTTTGCCTTGACACTTTTTTAATTCTTCCTCTTGTCTGTGAGCGCAAGAAGCTGAGGACTCTTCACTCAATGTGACGAGACTTTATTCATCATCTTACAAATCTTGTTGAGCTATGGACGCCATTCGACGTCACAAATCAACGAAATATGTACGAACCCAATTGGCTTTTGTTTGATAATGGCAGACCGTTGATGTTATTTATCGCTTTTTGGAACCAAAATTTCGACCCAAAACAATTTTTTTATGCCATGTTCTTTTTGCAATATGTAAAAATGTTTTTATTACATAAAAACATGTAGTTTTTTTCGTTAGTTCTCATTTAAGCGCTCAACCCAGTGTTTCGACGTCTGTCCCCCTGCTATTCTATATCATCTTTATTTATTTATTTAGAATATTTATATAGCATTTTTCTTCAGTAATGTAAATACTGTTATCAATGAAATAGCTGTTAAAATAAAATAAAATCAATAATGTAAGATACATTATAAAAATATTAAAAAATAAAAACATTTCACAAGACAAAATTAATATAAATATCTGAACGTAAGAGAAGGAGAAAAGTCATTGACAGACGCTAAGCTATGATCATTACGAACAAAAAAGAAAATGCCGTTATAAAATATTAGACATTAACTATGAAAATGAACTTATTTTCTTTTCTGAGTTCAATTGGTAAGCTATTATATAGTCTCGCTCCTTCAAAAATGAAAGCTTTTCTACCAAATTCAAGTTTAACTTTAGGTAGACGCACCAGCAAACCATTATTTCGGGTGTTGGCGACGTGGTTTATTACCTCAAAATAACCTTTGTAATTTGAGCAGCATTCGTTCAATAACACTCCTTTGACAAATATGCAAGCTTGTTTTCGTATCACATTGATCGACTTTAGTATTGCTTGAGACTGAGCAATTCTGGAAACTCTCAATTCAAGGCTTTTTAAACTTTTAAACTGAGTGGCAGTAAAACATAACATAGCTGTAGACGAATACGTGAGTACAGGAAGAATCATACATTGATATATTCTTTTCGATACAGCAGGATCAGTGTGGTTCCTCATTTTTTGTAGCAGTGCAACTCTCGTACTAACTTTCTTCATAGTTTTGGCAAAGTTCTCAGTCATCGATAAAGTCTGATCCAGAATTACTCCCAAATATTTGTATGAAGTGGTTTTGTGGATTTTGTGATCATGATATGTAACATCTAGGATCTGATTTGAACGTTTTTTGCTGGTTCCGAACAGCATCACCTCTGTTTTACCTTTACCTAGATTAATAATTAATTCATTGTCACGCAAGTATTTATCGATAGCTTTAAGATCATCAGTTAAAACTTTTTCAATATTATCAGTTGTTTTAGAGGCAGTATAAATTACTGTATCGTCGGCATATTTGAAGATGTTAGAGTTTTTAACATGATCAACAATATCATTGAAAAAGACTAATGAACAGTAATGGTCCCAAAATGGAACCCTGCGGGACCCCAGAGAAAACTGGTCGTTCTATGTCCTTAGAATTATCAAGTTCAACAACTTGTGTTCTTTCAAATAAATTCAAATAAATAATCTGCAAAGCAATCGATATTTTCTACACCATAAGATTTCAACTTCGATAATAACTGGCTGTGACTGATAGTATCAAACGCCTTGCTCAAATCTATGAAACATGCTCCCACAAGATTTCCATGATCGACTTCAAATCTTATATCATCAACCAATAGTGTTGAGGCATCAGTTGTAGAACGATTCTGCATATAACCAAACTGTTTTTCAGTTAAAAGATTCTCCTCCCAAAATATCTAGTAATTGCGAATGTACAGCTTTTTCGAGAATTTTCGAAAAAATCGGAAGTATCGATATGGGGCGATAATTGGAAGGGTTACTTGTATCACCAGATTTATACAATGGTTTGATTCGCGCTTTTTTCCAAATTTTAGGCACCTTACCAGATTTAATGGAGATATTTAAAATATGACACTGGTTGAGAAATGTGTTCACGACAGTCTTTTATTAAGTTGAATGGTAAATTGTCCACTCCAGTTGCTTTACGACGAAGATTTTTTAACTGCTTTATAACAAATAGGTTCAAGATGTATTGTAAATTGAATAGCTTGCGTGTTCTCGTTTTAATAGGACTTAGATATTTCCATACAAAATTTGTAAGTAAAATCGATTTTTCTTTAATTCTTCTAATTGCCCCGGCAAAAAAGGAACCAAAAGAACTTGCAGTAATTTTATTGGACTGCATAGTTTTACAAAGTGATTTCGTCTTGTATGGAAATATACTTTTGATAACATCCCAGAAATTCTTTGGATTACTTGCATGTTCTTTCACAAGATTTTTATTGTAGTTGCCTTTAGCATAATTAATTTTGTTAGTACATGAGTTACGTGCCTTCCTATATAGCATCCAATCGGCATCACTTTTTGATTTTCTCGCTTTTCTGTACAGCTTGTCGCGATGAGACATAGATTGTTTCACTTCACTGGTAATTCAGTCACTACGTTTACCTCGAATTTTCTTTTCAAAATGGGCGCATGTTTGTTAAAAATTGTTTCTAACACATTATTGAAATTAGTCACAGCTTTGTTAATATTGGTTTCATTATATACGCTTGACCAGTTGGCAGTTTTAAAATCAGCGTTCATTTTTAATGGGTCGTAGTTTTTATAGTCCCGAGTGATGATTGTACGACAATTAAATTTGTGATGGTTTTTCTTTCGAATACATGAAACCATATGGTGATCACTGATATGAGTTTCGATAACGTCGCATGAAACAATTGTTTGTAAAAATGAGATCGATTAACGTAGCAGAGTCTTTTGTCACTCTAGTATCATCTTTAACAAGTTGTGTTAACCCATGAGACCGAAAAATTGATTTCAACTCTCTATACTCGTTATGTTTCTTGTAATTCACATTAAAATCACCAAGAACAATAACTTCTTTCGACTCAGATGTGGCTTTAACAAAAGAACCATTAATTTCATTATTGAACGTTTTCGACAAATAATTAGAACTGTCCGGTGGTCGATAAAACGTAGATGTGAGAAAACTTTTTGTGCTTTTAAGAAAAATTTCGATCCAAATGTTTTTAACATTATCGGGTCCCAAATCCTCACACCTTTTCCAATTCAAAGTATCCTTAACATACATGCATATCCCTCCTCCTAAACCAGATGGTCTATTTCGTTTGATAAATTGATAGCCGGGAAGTTGATATAACTCATCAATATCGTCAAAACCAAAGTTTATGATGTGAGTTTCCGATAAAGTCAACACCCAGGTTTTTATTTTTTTGAAAAAATACCTCTAACTGAGCGAAGTTTTGATGCATACCCGATGTCTGTTTTTTTATAAGCCAAGTCAAATCCCAGGGTTTTTAAATCGAAAACGCCTTTATAATTGCAACTATAATCATTGTAATAACCCCTGTCTAAGCAAATTTCATTACTTTACAGGCGGGTCGGGATGCACGAAATAGTGATGTGGCAAATTGTGTGACGAACGATGCCCAGTGGAATTTTCCACGGGCTAACAACTAGTTATATAATAATACCAACTTTCCTTCTGTGGTTCAAAGATAGTACCTTCGAGTAATGGTGACAAATTGCCGTAGATTTCCATGGGCTTACAACTAGTTTTCTGTGGTTGATTATATGTAGCAAAATTATTTTTCTTACATGCAAGATAAAATATTTTCATGCCGGAAAAAATATTTTTGCATATTTAACTTAATCTTTCTTAGTTGTTAGTCTTTCTGCGATTTTCCAACAGCTTGAATTTTTTTATTTGACAGAAAAAGATTATCACAAAATTTGCCCTCCACGACCATGATTTTCAACCCCAAATACATACAAGTCATTAGTTAAACTTTGCAACTACTTGTAAATTAGGTTGCAGAAAAACTAAGTTTTCAAGAAAATGACATTTCAGTTGGCCATGCTTAACAGATTTGGTAAGTAATCGATAACAAACCACGTGCGATGATTAGCAAGGTGAATAAGGAAAGGGAAAAAATGTGCTGTCTCGTTGCTAAAGAAGACTAAGTCACGTGATTTTATGGGTAAATATAATTGGTGGGTGAAAGGCACCTGTAATGGTGAGATTTTAATTAGTTAGGAGGACCACTGCGCCTCGGGTAAGTGACGTAATGTACAGTTTGTGAGTAGCGAGGATAAAACAAGGCAGAGGGGCCGTGCTGGAGACGTGGAATACGCGCCCCTAAGGGTAATCTGGAAACAGTGAAAAACAGTCAGAAAATTGCACAAGGGTAGAGGCTTCACTATAAAGGGGTAAAGGAAATGGTGAAGGTACTTATACACCCTTTCCTCTCGTGTATACGGACTCTTGAAACGCGGGTCCAACGCAGAGCAGCAGTGCCTGCAGCCCAAGCTGGCTGTATTTGCTGGAGTAAAAAATTTAACAAACGCACATGGGATTGTTGAACTACGCCGCAAGTAGAGTCTGTGCAGGGCCAAATGCGCAAGAATGGGCTGGGCGAACTGAAATTAAAATACCTTGCAACATCTTCCCCATTCTGTAATTGTCTTGCCCCACTTTGCAACACCTGCCCCACTTTGTAACAACTCTCCCCCCACCCTGCAATTCACCGCTGCCCCACCCTGTAATTCCCTAAACTGCCCCACTTTGCAACAATGTCTTGCCCCACTTTGTAATGTTTGGTTTATTTTGCTCATGAATAGCCTATCAGGCGCTCCCGTAGGAAAAAAAACTTTCGAAGGGGTTGCGCACTATGAATTCAAAACGAAGCACGCTAAAAGGGGACTCAAATTTGGAAGTTAGTAAAAGTGATAAAGTGAAAATATGCTTGCAGGTACATTGTACATGTGATAAAGTATATAAAAATATTATAGCTGCAGTTGGATTTTTTTTGAAAGAAACAAAAAGAAAAAAAATACCCAGAAAAACAACGGAGTAAAAGTGTTGTATGTTGTATTTTTTTAAATTTCTCATCACCAGCTAGTTTTCTCTCACGAGTTCTGCAACGACACGTGTCACTATTATTCAAGGTGTTGAAACAATGAAATAACTATCGAATGATAATCATCAAGCTGCTGTGAATTTTAATAAAGTTAGTTGGGTTGTAGCAGGATATAGAGAGGTTTATATCATATTATCAGCATAAAGATAATTCAATTAGTTACATCAAATACACTTGGTTTTTTGGACTAGACTGGATAGGATAACCTTTTGGACATCGACATATACTCACTTTAACGGATTTTGATTTTGGAAATAGTTTTTGGACCAGACACGTTTTTATAATTTTGCGAAACCGAAATTGACATTAAAAAGAAAATATGTTTTGCAAATTTCTTATTCTGATATTGTTAAAGCTAGATTAAATAAAAAGTTTAAAATAAACGAATAAATCCCTTAGCCTTGTGATATGTATTTACATCAACACAAAATAGGAAAAATGGAACATCTAGTTACGCAAAAAGTGTAAAAAAAGTGGACTGCAGAAAAGTAGAGGGAGCTGAAAAGGATCAGCGTTTTTTTTCTTTCTGTTTGTTATAACATTTAATGATGCTGGTTATTACTTCAAATGTGTGTAATTATAGCTAGGGTTTTCATGGAATAAATGTCAATTTTTGACAAAAACACCCATCTTATAAGGTAATTTATGTGATGCAGAGATAAGTGGTATTTTAAAGACTAGATTTATTATTTACAAAAGCTTGCATAAAAATTATTGCAAAACAACATTTTTTCTTCCATGAAAATATTTTTAAAATATTTAAAATTTTCAACGGCTATTAAACTTTGGTTTAAATGTTGCCCCCGCGCAAGAATTAATTCGCCGACCCTGTGGCAGGTCTTTCTTTGGTACAAAGCCTCCTGTGTGTGGAGTTGCATTAAAACGTCCTCCACAAGTTTCATAAAATGGCAGATCTGTTTGATCTTGCCTCCCGAAGTGTAGAGCGGCTTCACAGTTCCAAATATTATTTTACTTGCAGTGTCATTTTTGCGAAACATGTAGAAATTAATTTGAACACTGACACCCTAAAATGTTGATGTCATGTTTTTGACTTTCAATAAAAAAAATAAGTCCAAATAAATTCATTGCAACGAGCAATCTTGTATTAGATTCAACCAAACACAAAAATACTAATATTTTGATTTACAAAAAATCATCACCAGAGTGAATTTATAAAATCTGTTCGAACTATTTAAAAAAGGCATAATTCCTTCCATTATTTCGGAATTCATCGTCATTGTTTAATGTTTCAAGCTTCTTAGATTATTAATTATATTCAAATTATGGTTTTCGACAATTACACGGAAGTTATGGTTCACCATATTAATGTGCATAAAGCGAAAATTATATGACATCCAGTTGGAGTCACGTCATTAAATAGATTATCATTGGAATTGGGAACACCCATACAGTTGCCAATATGCCAAGCAAGCATATTGGCAGGCAAGCATATTATACAAGCAAGCAAGCAAGCATATTTAAGTATACGTTTGTGTGAGGTTCGTTCTCTTTTGCCATAATACACCTACTTAAAAACTACTAATTCCATCTCTTTACTTAACTTATTTTGTGCTGGCTTATGTAATTTTTTGAAATGCTAGGGCATTCGTAGTATTGACAAGTCTAGAAGAAAATGCTTGCAATGTTGTAGTTAGCAGTCCCCTTTCAATAACGCAAAGTATAGACCATACGAACGAAGAAAAATAAGTATGCAGTCTTAAGATGGCAATAACCCTTTTAGAATCTTTTTTTTTTTACATTTTCGGTTACTAAAGGTTATTTCTTTACTATATATCCATATATTTCCAAATTTAACACTCTTTATAGCTATATTACTAATATCCTTTTCAAAATATTCAGTTTTAGCAATTCATCTTTATAATCAAAACGCCATAATGAATTAATTCTGACTAAAATTATTCAGAACAATTGTGTACTTATTAAAGAGAAACATTAACAACAAAGATGCTGCATAACATATTATTTATTTGTTTACATGTAGAGCATTTTGTGCCATGCAGAAACTAATCCTGGGAAAGCATATTCCACATAACTGGATATATAAAATATGTTTTCCTTGCATAATTATTTTTTTACTATGACAGAATATTTTTTACCATCGCGGAATTTGCATGGATGAATAAAAAATTGTTTCTCCCCTTATTTATAAAATGTTTGGGGCATGAAAATATTTTAGCTTCCATGTGAAAATTTTAATTTTTGCTACATATAATAAGCCATAATTTTTTTATGTAAAACAACAATTTCTTCTGCAAGCCATGTCTTGTTAACATGTCTAGCTTATTCTGCTATAGATCAGTTGGTAGATCAATCGCAACCCCCATTATCACAACAAGAAAGTGAAGGTAACATTCTTAAAAATTGACATTAATCTTGTTTCGTGGTAATAAATGTCTATCTGTCACCCATTTTCAACCTTAAAAAGTTGACATGCTTTAAAATGCATTGAGGGGAAATTGACTGCAGAATCTACCTGATCAATCAAGATCGTTTTATTACTAGCTCTTGCAACCTCCGATATTTGTACCTCCTTTCTTCAGTATTACTTAATGTTTGTGTCAAAGGTTTATAGAGTTATATTTATAAAACTAGATATGTCTTATTGCTCAGCTTTGCAATCTTTACATATTACTGTTTCTTTATTTGTTTGCACGTCATTTAGATCAGCAAGAAACAGCTATTTCTGAGGATAATGGTCAAGAACAGAACGTTCCACAGCAGATTGATCTCACTGAAGAAGACGATGACGAAGATGATAATAATCAGGAGATTGAAGAAGAAAATGTAGAGGAACAAAAAATTGATGGAGTCAAGGAAGATCATGATGAAAGTGAAGGTAGGTCTGCTGATACTGAATCTTACAATCTACACACGATTAAGCACAAACCCAAATAGCCTATGGAAAAATCCACGGAAAACTGCCCGTCTTGCATATTCCCCCATCTGTTTTTCGTGCTTTTTTGTTCGCCTGTTATGAAATTATTCTGTGGTAGTCCTTCACTGGAAAAATCAATATATAGGCACTGAAGTGTTAAAAACTACAAGTTTCTCTTTTTATTAGAACCCAGTTTATGAAAAATTTGTAGCATGACATTTGGCAAAATTTAGGAACATTCAGACCATATCGAGCCTTAACAGAGTTTACGAAGAAGATCAGTATTGTATGTCGCTTTCTGGTAAAATATTGTACAATTAGCGCATTTTTGCCCCTAGTTCTAGGTTACGAAGGAGCTGTAAATAACTTTCAAAATTTGACATTTTCCTATACGCATTTAAATATTGTTCAGTTAGAACATAATAAGAACAATTTCAACTTCTTTTTACTAAAATTCAATTTGTTAATTTTAATCGAAAGGCGAGAATAAATTATTCGCAAACATAAAATCCACTTACATCTTAAAATTCATTGCTCTTCTCATCGTAAATTAGTTTTTGTTAATTTCTTTTAGAAGGCACAAATAATTAATACATTTTTTAGCGATACACAATGCAATATTAATTTGTCTGTGCACGTATTTACAACAAGAAACTGTATGGAGAGAACAATAAAAGTTTTAGCCATAACAAAGGCTTTCGTAAAAACAAGCGAAAGACAAAATAAATTGTATTTCGCATTTTGTGTGATCGTAGCACAACATTCTCGTGTACAAACAGACAGAATATGGCTATTATTATAGAGACTAGCTGGGGGACCCAAGTAACTATTTGACCCAGCGTTGAACGCCCGCTGGAGCACTTAATGAGAGCTGCAAAGTGTGCCACACATCTAGGTGCTTTAGTACAGGTATACAATGTTGTAAGTCGAGTGAAAAGCGCATAACATTATAGTGTTTTGTGTGATATATATTTTTCTAAACATAACTTACCTGCAAGTTTATCTGAAAAAAAATACAGTGTACAACCTGTTGTTACCCTGTCATAGCAAAAACAATTGGTCAATATTATTTTATTTTGTGGAATAAGTTTCTGTGATAGTTCAAAAATTAATCGTGACAGCAGGCTGATCGTTAATACAGGTAAACCGTGTTGCAGATCCGTATAGCTATAATACCCTTTTCAAAAAAATTTATTGCAGTTTCTGTTTAAATAAAAACACAGGAAACAGTCCTTCGTTACCCTGTCCAGCTACAAAAAACACTCAGTAATTTTATTTTGTTGAATAAGTTTTCATTACAGTAATAAAAGGTGTAGCTACCTAACTGCATGTAGCATAAGAATTACTGCTTAAAAATATTGTTGTAGCCAAACTGCATTTGGCTACTTTCACTTTTTAGCCAGAGCCAGTTAAAGAGCTAGCTAGCTTGGCAAAACCCCCCAAAAATATACCTAACAAAATTAAAAGAATAAAAATAAATAAGGCTAGCTATAACTATAGCTATCTGGCTTTAGCAGGATGCTGCCTCGAACTCTACTTTTGTTGCCAAAATCTTAAAATTGGTTTGTTTAAGGTTTTGCATGGATAGAAAACGTGATGATATATTTATCAACATGTGAAAACATACAGAAAGTAAATATTCCTCTACATACCAGGTGTTTAGGAGAGAAAAAGGTCAAAAGGAGACCTACAAACCTCACACCATCACTTCCAAACCAAAATGGCCTTCGTACGTAGCATGTTTCTTTTTTTTCGAGTGCTGCCGTGATTCTGCAATAAAACTGCGTGCAGCCCAGTGTAACCAAAACAAAAGTTCGTAAAAATCGGGTTCTGCTGGGATTTTCTGAAATAAAGCTGCTCGCAACCCCTTTAAACACAGAATACGTCTTTTATTAAATAGACTATTCGTTAGCCCATGGGTTTGCCTGTACTTTACATTCCACTGTTTTTCTTTTTTCTTGCGCACACTGCTTTGTGACTGCTAGATTGATTAACCAGTGTTACTGTAGAATATAAACGTCAGTAATAAAAGGTGTTTTTATGCATCTTTTTCTCTACATTTTAATGTGCTTTTTAGGGAACGAAAGTGAGGAAGAAAATGAAGGAGGATCAGAGCAAGATATTGAAGAGGAGGAAGAAGACTTTGAGGAAACTGAGGTAGTTGATAGTAACTCTGAAGACGAACCTGAGTCTTCTGAATCGCATCTACCTTTTATAGTGGAGAGAAGTGGTGATGTTGAAGGTAACCCTGATGATATTGTGAAGATAAACAAGTTTGAAATTAAAGAGGGTGCAGAACTGGATGCAGCACAAGGTAAAGAACTGGATGCAACACACAGGTAAATTCAAATAGAATTAGTTTTTGAGAACATCTTATAGGGTAGATTTGACGCACAGCAAGCGTTACAAAGTATTCAAAGAGTTGTGCATTATCAAGTCAAAAATAATTTTGCATTTTATAGAGTGATAGTGTGTATTTTTGACTTCTTGACTTGCACATTCTTAATTTTGTGTAGGCATATTGTGTAAAAAAAATAGATTCTGCTTCCTTTTAACCACATATCTTTTATAACGTTTTATTATCTCGTAAAAGGTGTGAGTTAGGGGAAAGAAAGTAATTTTTAAAATGGTTAATAATAAAATTATGTGAAAGTTGTTATATTGATGCATATATTTTCTGAAAGTTTAAAAAATTGCCTAAATATGATATAAAAATTTGGAACAAGATAAACTGGAGACATAACTAAACGCGAAACGAAAACAACCCCTCCTTTACTAATATATCTCCATTTAAAAAACGGTTAGTTTTTCATGTTTACTGTTTTGTAATCACCAACACATTGATGTTTGCTGTTTTGTAATCACAACACATTGATGTTTGCTGTTTTGTGATCACAACACATTGATGTTTGCTGTTTTGTAATCACAACACATTGATGTTTGCTGTTTTGTAATCACGACATGTTTGCTGTTTTGTGATCACAACACATTGATGTTTACTGTTTTGTAATCACGACATGTTTGCTGTTTTGTGATCACCAACACATTGATGTTTGCTGTTTTGTGATCACCAACACATTGATGTTTGCTGTTTTGTAATCACAACACATTGATGTTTACTGTTTTGTAATCACAACACATTGATGTTTACTGTTTTGTAATCACAACACATTGATGTTTGCTGTTTTGTGATCACAACACATTGATGTTTACTGTTTTGTAATCACAACACATTGATGTTTACTGTTTTGTAATCACAACACATTTATGTTTGCTGTTTTGTAATCACAACACATTGATGTTTGCTGTTTTGTAATCACCAACACATTGATGATTACTGTTTTGTGATCACAATACATTGATGTTTGCTGTTTTGTGATCACCAACACATTGATGTTTGCTGTTTTGTAATCACCAACACATTGATGTTTGCTGTTTTGTGATCACCAACACATTGATGTTTGCTGTTTTGTGATCACCAACACATTGATGTTGACTGTTTTGTGATCACCAACACATTGATGTTTGCTGTTTTGTAATCACAACACATTGATGTTTACTGTTTTGTAATCACAACACATTGATGTTTACTGTTTTGTAATCACAACACATTGATGTTTGCTGTTTTGTGATCACAACACATTGATGTTTACTGTTTTGTAATCACAACACATTGATGTTTACTGTTTTGTAATCACAACACATTGATGTTTGCTGTTTTGTGATCACCAACACATTGATGATTACTGTTTTGTGATCACAATACATTGATGTTTGCTGTTTTGTGATCACCAACACATTGATGTTTGCTGTTTTGTAATCACCAACACATTGATGTTTGCTTTTTTGTAATCACAACACATTGATCTAAAAACCATTTTAAAGTTAGAGTGCAATTATTTTCCGTTTTAAAGATATTTTTCATTTTTTTTTCATAGAATTACAACCCTTAATTCCCTAAAAAATGCTCATAATTCGAGATCTGTTCAACTTATGAAAATCATTTGGATATAACATCTCCCTTAAAAATCCGTTCACCTCCCACCTAGCCCCCATGTTATACCCTTTATAATTTTGTAAGTGATTATGAAAGCGCTAAAAATGAACATTATGAACAAAACTTTTTTTAGACAGAAATGATCTAGCTCATAAATAACCGTGGTAACAGCCGTTTGTTCAAAAGTTAATGTTGCACGTGTATAACTCGCATTTAGCATGTATTTGTTTGCTGAAGAAAATGGATAATTAAAAGATAAGATTTAATAAAAATCAGATAAAAATCAGATTTTTAGAATATAATCGAACTTTAATTTTTTAACAAAATGATTCTTAAACCATTAGAAAGCTGTGGCTGAGATTTAAGAAAAAAAAATTCTTCCCTTACTCACACCTTAACTAGTTTCAAACCCCATGGAATACATTTACAAAACTACTTTAAAATTTATTGAACTTCTTATTATCAAACCGTTTGTTCTTAGTTTTATTGAGAATACTGCAATAAAAAAGTTTTGAACGAAATAGACGTCAACAATAACAATGTTAATTGACCGTCACTTTGCCCATACACTACGGTCAAACTTGTCTATAATGGCCACTTAAGGAAACCATAGCTATTAAATGTTTAGGAGAGGTGGTCGTTGTAGAAAGAACGTGCATATAATGACAATTTCTAGTTTTAGTCATCTGAGAGGCCCGTTACACGTAGCCCGGATGAGATTCACCCTAGGGCGAAATTTCACCCCGGGGTGCTCATGGGGTATAATCATATTTTTTTATCATTTTTCTTTGTTTTTTCCTAGCGTTGTTTAATTTCATGCAACCAAAGTAAAGGTTGAATTGGCCTGACCTTGTTCTTCAATATTGAGAACGTCTTTCTACTTTGAGCAACCATTTTCCGATTTAATTTTTTAGGCAAGTTTTGAAAAACTATTGAATTCATCCATGCTCTTTTGTTAATAATACTCATCCAGTAAGTCGGATATATTTAGTCGATCAAAGCAGCACGATCCCTCCTCTTTCCAAATGACAAGTGATTCGATCTCTACGCCAATCATACTGGCACATAGTGCAACTGTTAGCTGCTCTTTTGATATTTTTTCCACCAGGGCAAGTTTGAGCTTCTTTAGTTAGTATTTTCTCTGTCAGCACCTTGAATATTAACCCAATTTCGTCCATATTTAAAATATTTATTGGAATGTTTCATCGCCTGAAGTTTCAAGCCAACCATTTGATGCTGGAAGTTCTTCAACTCTGAGATCTTCAACAAAGTTCTTTGAAGTCATTAACTTTTTCCTTTAAAATATTTTTTTTTCGTTTTGTTTGATTTGCTCGTTTTTTTTGGGATCAGTTCTTAGAAAGAATGTCTCAAAAATAAAAAGGTTGTAACAAAACATTCAAATTTTTTAAAAATAGTAAAAAAAATATTAACGAAGACAGTTTTTATTTTCTGATGTCAAACAACATTAACAAAATAAACCGTAAAATTCATTGCTCTTTTTCTTAGAAAGTTTTTTTAAAGAAACATTCTATGCAGAGTTCAAAAGTCCCTATAGAATTAATTAATGTAAGTGATCTGACCTTGTTCTTCAATATTGAGAACGTTGTGATGACCAGAATTTCGCTATTTTTAAACAGAAAAATGTGTAAAATTTAATGTGCAGCTCAAAGTTTAGTTACAGAGAATATTGATACAGATTTTTTGACTAGCTAGCTAAGAATGACATGGGATTTAATAAATTTTTATCTTTACTCAGTAACCAAAAAGTTGAAGGACTGAAAATGTATGGGGAACGATTTTTGTTATAAATTCGCCGTCCTTTATTTAGTATTTTCCTTAAAACTGCATATCTAATCAACTAGCTATTTTAAAACGCTTCTAGATAGAATGAAACTTACCACTGTTGTTTTTTCTGTCCAATGAAATGTTTTTTATCGATTAATGAATTGTAAGAAGTTTCTGATGCCGCCTGATATTTGTTTGTGGAGTTTGTTTATGTTTTAAGCTGCTATTTTCCTTGACGACCAGCAATACCGACCTGTTTCGGCACATCGTTGAAAGTGTTAGGCCAATCAGAATGCCTGGAAACCCATATTGCCCACTTAAAAATTCCGAAATTAGGGAAAATGTCCTATAGATTCCCTGTTTTAGGTTTTCCTTCAGAAATATTACAGCCACACACCCCCCTAGCACACCCTCTCCACCCCCCTTCCTCATAATTAAGAATAAATATTTTTTTTATTTGCAATAACCAACAAGATTAGATTTTCTTTGTGGTAATTTCGTGGTCGTTAATTTGTGCCTAGTTAATTTTCTGAATGATGTATGTTTGTTACATTCGTGTTTTATTTTGCAGTGTGCCAGCTGAGAGGCTCAGTCATGATGCGGAGGCTGAAGGTGAAAAGGAGCCAGTAGTGGTAATAAGCGCAGGCGACGATGTCACAGGGACTGCTGGTATGTCAATATTTGTTGGCTCCCTTGGGTGTTAGTTTGTGTCATCCACCCTGTTGATATTGTTTAGCCCTATTGTTCTTCTTAGTTTGGTAAATCTACTGTCCTGTCCTTTTTGGGTTGTGCAGCAGTGTTGTGGTAGTTTCTCATATATGTACGTTTTCTTGTTATTTCAGCCAATCAACCTTCGTCTTCGTCTGTCATTGAACCAACGCGAAATTCGATAGAAGGGGAAACACAAGAGCAAGCTAAATTCGAAGGTAGGTACCCTATATCGGAAGCTTATATTACGTGCCTTCTTTCATCAAATCTTCATTACCGGCTTTCATACAGCGCAGTCTGGGCACTAGTAAGGCGTTTGTAGGGACAGATTTTTTCATATTGGTAGTGCAACAAGAAAAAAACAACAACATTAGTAGAAAACTTAACTTGTATCTTTACCATTATAACACTAGAATCAAAGAAAAGGTATTCTTGTTTTATGGACTGTATTCCATCCTAAAGACACAAAATTCAAGGTTATTAATGATTAAAAACTATTGCTATACGTCATGTGGTTAGCCTAGCTAAAAGTCAAGTATCAAACAAGAAAGCAAGTGTAGCTAGCTAGCTGACTAAAGGTAGGTATAGTTTGGGCTACCGGGCTAAATGTAGTTAGCCTGATCAGTAGGGACAGGGAAAAAATCATGATCCACTGTAAATACTTTTGTTATATTATCATTATGTTAGCTGTTTGTTTGATTTACCTTAAGCATAAATTCAGAAAAAAAATTAAAATCCATCTTCATAATTCTACCACAAAGTTTTTCATTTTTTGTCCACAATAAAGTTTGAAAATACTGATTTTTCTTTCACTAAAATTGCATCAGCAAAAATAAGTTTGCAAAAGTTTGTTCTGCAAATAATTTAAGCGTGAGTACCTAAAAAATGTATCATCATCCTTTGACATAAACTTTTAGTTTATGATGTATACATGTATACAGTGAAAAAACATACAAGACATGCAAAAATTAATTCTCACAAAGAAAATCTAACATTCCCCCATTAGCCAAAATTGAATATTGTCCATATAAATTGGTTAGGAATCGAGTATTAAAAAGGGGATGGTAGGTCATACTTTTCTGACAGAAATGGGACAAGGTTGGGAAAAAATCCATGAATGTATGAGAATGTTCTTTTTTATTAACACTTATTCGCGAAATTCATTTCAGCAAAAAGCACATGACTCATGAAAAACGATGAATCTGTAAGACAAATTAGCAGTAGCTCAATATATACCGATTTGTAGATGGGTCCATTATGTATTACCTAACAATATGTCTTATTCCACGTCTTTATTTGCAACGAAACAAAAAAATTATAGTAGCTTAGCTGTTTAAATGTTATGACCGATTCGCTTTTCACTCTTATTTTAAGAGGTGTTAAACGATGAAGTTATGTAGTCGGTCGCTTTTAGATAATCACCTAATTAGGACGGTATAAGCTACATATGCAGTTGGTGCATTTTTAATGACCTTGTGTCTAAATTTTGTCTTTGATATTGATCACCCATTTCTTCATTCTTTCAGCTTGAGATTTCATTTCTTCTACTTTCTACTTTTTTAGCTATTATTGTTGTTCAGTTATCCTTGTCCTAGGCAGCCATAGCCAAACTTCATTACATGGTGGTTTCGAGCTAGCTGCTATATTTAATTCATAACACGAAGGTTGGTCATAAGGGAAAGATGTGTACTAATGTTTAGCAGTATGTCTATTTTCTAACAAGTACACTTCAGTCCATGCTCACTATCATAAATAGCCATTTACCATTTTCCAACTTTAAACTTCGTAAACGTTAATAACTTTAAGTTGTTTTCATTTGAAACGTTTTAATAAAGTTGATATACCACAGGACTAGGAGCACCATTTCAGCACGTTATTTAGAAGTTAAACGTTAGTATTCAAAAGCAAAGAATAGGAAAGAAACAACAGAAGGTTACACATTTATGCCTTTCTTTCTTATGACACAAATTCCTTGTGAGAAATTCACCAGGAAACTAGACTGGACTATCAAGTCAAACAAAAACAAGCTAAAATTTGTCCCTACAAGCGGTTTACTCTTGCCCAGACTGCGCTGTATGAAAGCCAGTAATGTCGACATAATTGGTTCTGGCATCTGTAATTCAGTCTGCTTTCCTACGACCACTAAACCCAATTCTCAGCCCAGTCTGAAAACATAGTCATGTGGCAAGTGCAGCATTCCCAATTTTCCTGCCAGGATATTCAAAGCTTCCTACTTTTATGACGAGGGCAACATGTACAATTTCAAGCTGCATTGGATGTGTTTTTTTCTTTCTGAAAGAAAATAGTCAGGATCGTTAGCACCAAGATGAGCTTGATTCGTTGGTCAAAGAAATTTGTTTATAATTCTCCAAACGTGCTTTCTTTTAATCACAGAGTTTTGAGTTAAGAAAAAGACTGCAACTGCTCTTTTTCAACAAGACATGACTGTGAATACTAGATACATGGGACCAAAGTACTTGCATTTGCCAGGTAGTAATAAAATTGATAAGGGAAAATGTATCAGTTCGAAGCAAAATATGGTATGGTGCAGGCCTTTAGGTGTCTTAATGATACACCTACCAACTTCATGTCCTAATTCTATCTCCCAGTCATTTATGTATGTTTTGTACATCGTAACTTTTGTGACAAGCATATATGTAGCTAAAATACAAACGAATCTAAAGAAGCAGAATGACAGACCCCACAAAGATTATTACTAGCCACCTCGCAAATTTTTTTTGGATATGAAAGAACGTTTACACTTGTTTTGTTTTGCGAACAAGTTTAGTTTCAAACAACAACATGAGCTATTAGTCAAATATATTTGTTTAACTTTTTGTTTTCACAACTTCATTCTACTTGTTTCTTGTGGCAGTTGTCCAGTTAGTTAAGTATGCACTTCAATGGAATTTTTAGCCCGTTTTGCCAGGATCCTGCTTTGTATTTTCTGAAAACTGAGAAAGTCCGTTCTGCGGGACTGATTTTGCTCATCTCATAGGCAATAAATGACGCGATTCGAGTGGGGACGTTTTATTGTCTTATGTTCTTCAGTAAAATTATTTTCCAACTTAGAATACGGGGTTAGTTTAGAGAGAAACTTTCATAAACGTTAATTTTTTCTTTCTAGATAAACCTAAGCCAGTTCGTCTGCAACGAGCGGCAGGTTTGTGTATTTTATTGTAATATTATTTTTGGAAGAGCGATAGTACGCTGGACACAAAGAATAAAATAAACTGAGCATGAGGATTTATCAGGGTGACCACTGACCACACTTCTGGAATTTCTGGTTGTACTGGAATATTTTATGGTTTTACAATTGTTTTGAAAAAAATGACTTGAATTGAAATTGAAGTTTGAAAGGGGGAGGTGTCGCTATTGAGTTTAAACACACTCACTCAAGCATTGAAAAATTCTTGTGCTCACGTTGAAGGTAAGGGCGGAGCAGGTGAATTGTAAACGTGAATGTAAGCTTGTGAAGATTCCTAGGACTGTGGTCATTTTTGTGTAGGTATAGCTAGCAATAAGTTGAATACAGATTATTATCGTAATGCTTTAGGTACTCGACCAAGATTACGCAGAACTGCTCCACCAGGTATGTTTTGTACATAGTTTCGACTTATCGTTACGTTAACTTATTGAACATACAAACCCTCCCTAAAATATTGAGACAATAGCACTTTTCGGCCAGTTTACAACTTGCGAATTCTCCATGGAAGTCGTACTTTTAAAGATGTGTAGGTTGGGTAAGCAACGTTTAAATTGTGCTAATCGCACTTTCTAACACGTCCACTTTACAGATTAACCCACGCCTGTAAATAAAAATCTCCGCCCTGACGTCAGCAACATTTCGCACATTTGAAAGTTGTTATGTAACCAAATAACTAAGTCCACTGTAAACAATGACAAGTGAACTTTGAAACCTAGTATAGAAATATAACTACTTATGACTACTATATAACTACTTGATGTAAATAAGATACTTGTTTGCTGTTTCTAAAAAAACTTATATCGGAAAAATTATTCCTTTTGCTCGTGTTGGATAGTCCAGTCCAGTCCTAAATTTCTTAAGAGTGTGTATTCGTATTTTAAAAGTCCTAGGTTTCTTATGAAAAAGCGTGTACCGGAAATGCTCCTCCTTGGCGTTAAATCATTTTAGGGTGGACGTTAATTGGCTATGAGCGTTAAAAAGAGAGTGGGCATTAATTAAAAATAAAAATAAAATTATTTTCTTCAATACTGAAAAACAGTAACAGCAGGTGTTTATTTGTTATTCTGGAATTAAAGCAACAATACAAGAAGAGCCAGTATCGTTTGTTCCCATCCTTTTTGAAAAATACGATAAACTATTTCAGGGAGAGAGCGCTTATTGGAAAGGGACGCTTAAAAATGACTGAATTTACCGTAGATGTGTAAAAGAAATAATTTAGAGGATTGTTTTCTTTTGAAGGGACGCTTAATCCTATTTTTACCAGGTGACGCATTGTTGAAGTGCGCAGTGAAATTGAATGCCTGCAGATATAAAATACCTTAGCTCTATCATAGATCCCTCCCCCCAAATCTGCTAGTGGTTGCATTTGGCCATAATTAAAGCCTAAGGGGGAGGGGTGGCTTTATTAGCCTTGAGGAAGCGTGGATTGTACTATAAAACATTAAGAAAGTGAAAATTTAAGAAATGACATCGCCCTTAAATCAGCGAGTTAAAATCATAAAATTGGGTTACGTTATACGTACAAATGGTTCTTCTCCCTAAACATAAACGTTAAAGTAAAAATTATAGTATACATATTAAAATTTAAATCACGGACACATGATAATGGACACAATATATAAAACGTTAAAAAATATTTGCAAAACGGTTAAAATAATAGAAAAGACATGTAAACTTGTCAGTGCGACAAAGCCTCAGTAAAATACATTGCTCGTAAGGCACGAAAAGTAAATCGAGAATGTGGAATGCCGAAAAGACCGCCAAAGGGTAACTGGCGAAGAATTGAGTCTTTAGTAGGTTGAGAAGGGAATAGCATAAAATATTACCTTGAGCCGGAGTCGTCAATTGCCTGGAAAAAAACTAATTTGACTGTGGGGTGCAGGAAACTATGCGTCTGGGGAAAAATAATTTAGCCAAGCCAGTTTATTGGAAGGAGGTTTTGGATGGGGGAAACTAAGCACTATGATATATCACCTTAGGTAAATTATCAAAGCTATACAAAATAATTCCTAACTGATTACTCCTCGTGCCAATTTAAATGTCGGCGGGATGAAAAACCGTAAGTTTGATGATATTCGGGGACGCCGTTAAGCCATTTTTGCAAGCATATCAAGGGTTTTTTTAATATATAAGTAGACTGTACGGGTTACATTTTTTTGGTTTCTCTAGGCAAAGGATTGAAGCAAGATGGCAGTGAGAAATAAAGCAGAACGTGGCATGTTTAATGGTTAATTCCCCAAATTCGAACTGGTTGCTTTACATGATTTGTATGTACAGTGAAATTATTTTAAAACCGCGTGAGATTGTTTACAATTCTAAAATTTTTTATGTACGAATAAACTTTTATGTCAGTATCATTGTTTTTATTGCAAAAGCAAAATGAAGCCCGCTGAGTGCAGCGCAGTTATTAGGCGTTTAAGCATGCGTAATATTTCCCTATCTCGCAAAAGCATGGCATCCAGAGAGCTTTAAAAGTTATGATGATGACGTGTCAAAAAAAAAACATAATATCTTAACCTTTTGTCGAAAGAGGCATGATCATATGCATCATTTTAATCAGCGTTTCAAGCTCTACACGAGGTAGCGCGTTGCCCCCTCATGGGATGACAGCATTGTGGTCCCTTCGTATGAGGATGTGTGGGGTTGGAACGATGAGCCTTTATTTCGTGACTCGATGGCTCAATATTTATCACATAACGTGACCATTAGTAAAGAAGACTGAGATGGCGTAAAGATGTGAAACATTTTAAGCGACCGAGTACAGAAAGCAAAGTTTTTAATTGACCGAAAGATTCTGATATTTTTTGGGGGTTGGTTAACTACAACTACTTCGTAGCTTTGCATACCAGATTGTGTGCATTTGGTCTAGGAGGATAGATAAGTAGAAGGACAAACATCTTTTACATTGCTATTGTTCTAGGCTCGTCTTTTATGTGATCTTTTTTTTGTTAATATAATTTTAAAGTTTGTCAGTTCCTGCGCATGATTATTCAAATTTGAAATATGGCGCGCTCATTGTTTTTTTTAAGGAGAGGCGAACTGCGCTGCGATGCAGCTGCTGAATAAAAGTCCATGATGCCAGTGTTATTTTGAAGACCATACCTACTGGCTTGGTCTGCTCCATAAAAAAGTTACTATTATTCAATTTTACATGTAATAGCTATTACGACAAGAGAAATATAATTATTTACAGGGTTGCCACGTCTGCCAAGAATGTCTGGAATAAGAGTAAAGTCTGGAAAGGCTGGAAATAGTCTAGATGTGGCACACTGGTCTTAAAAAATGTCTGAAAAATAGTGTTAAAAAAAATTACAATCGTTTCTTAGATAGGCCTTAACAATTTATTTTTTAATTTTCTTGAATTACTTTTGCATGAATCTATATACTCTATTGTATAGTATATCTGTAGTATTTCTGTTATGTATTACATATGTGTTGATTAATTGACACTGTCTCTGACTTGAAAGTGCGATGAAAAAAAGAGCCAGTTAAGCGTGTAAAGAAAAAGGGCGAAAGAACTACATGAGAAGAAGAACAACTTCATTGTGAACTACAAACGAAAGAAAACTTTTCTTAATTAGTTTAAACTGTTTCTTTTTTCTGTGCTGTATATTGTTGTTTTCATCATGAAAGATATACATTGAAAGAAACTTATATATGTGTGACAATTAGGGTGTTTCTGTATATAAAGAATATCAAAGGAGGAAAATATTTAAGGAAAGTTTTTGACCAGATCGTAAATGTCTAGAAATCTAATTTTGATTTCACTCAAGAGTGAGGAAAATAATATCAATTTTTATGAAATGTCTGGAAATTTTAATTGAGAAAGTCTGTGGTAACCCTGATTTATAATTGATTATTATTGCATATTTGCCAAACGGGTGGCTAAATTTAAAAACACAAGAAAACCTGTCGGTTTGAACACACAATCCAATCCTAATAAATCAATTAGAACATGGTTAAAATCTGCCTATGCAAGAAAGTGGGACGGCTTAAACACTCACAACTGCCAGAAGGCTATTCTGACCTTCTGTCAGTTTGAAACAAGAAGGTTTTCAACTATCTACGCTTTGTGGAAATGTTCTATTATAAGGGGTATAAGGCAGTACTTGCATATAGAGGGTGATGTCGATTAAAAAAACACTGTATAAAGAACTTTACTATAAAAATAATACAGTAATATTTTATTTATTTCTTATAATTGTTTCAAAACCATGATAAAAAAGAATACACAATTAACTATATACATACGTATATATATAATAAAAACAAATATACAACACTGGGTATGCGAAAAATTGATTCCTGTAAAACCCAATAGACAAGTCCTGTTTGTACCATCAGCACATCATATTACTGCAATTTTAAGTAACAAATTTGCAAATGAGAAAAAAATATCACTTATGAAAGACAAGGAATTTATAAAGAGTAGCAGCTTGGATGTGATTCTCAAAAATCTTCACAAACATATCGGAATAGAAGTAACATCAGGAAAAAAAGTACAGGTACTTCGAACTTCAATCCTCAAAAATTGTGTTATTGAATACAACAATAAACATTAAAACTGAGAAAATGGAGCTGACAGCTATTCTCATAAATCTCTATAACAATATTATGTAAATAATTAATATATATACATAAAATATATTAGGCAACCACATTGTTTTTCTTTCTTATATTTATTGCATTTTTTGAAAGTGAAAAAAATATATGTTCTCTACCATCCTTTTATTACTCCAGCGATGATCTGGTGACTCATCTCGCCACATAACTTCATTGTTTTTAACGAGGGTGCCGATAAGCCGCAAACGCCCGCATATATAAGGGCGAGCTCGGGCGACTTTTCGAATTAAATTGACGGTTGTCCGCCGAAACCGCCCGCACTTTCCCGAAATGCAACACCTTGTAACATAAACATGGCGGACGACAGTTGAAAGCATGCGCTTGAAGAGAAAGGAGTTAATAAAGTTTATGTATAAGTTATTTATCAAGTAAATCTTATTAAAAACCATCAAAAACAGTTCTTTTAAGCACTTTGCTACCACATAGTTCATTTTAATTTTTATACTTTTTTAAATAATTTGTGGTGAATCATTGAGTGTTTTTGTGGTGAATCTTTTTTTTTGTTCGGGCATTGTTCGGTTCTATGTGGGTTTTTTCAGGCGAATACCTGAATTTTTTTCAAAACGCTGAACTCGCCAGAAAACGCCCGCATTTTTCACGGTGTATGCGGCTTATCGGCACCCTCGTGGTTTTTATTCCATAAAATAACTTTGCAAAAATGCAGGTAAACAAAGTGGAAATTTTTACCGGTTGAACAAAAAATGAATTAGCTAAAACGTCCTAATTTCGTGATTTACGTCTTAATTCTGTGATGTGTTTTTTTTCCAATGTGAGATACGTTAGGCTCTACATATACATACTAAATAATATAAAAGCTCCTACGCAGCTTATTTCTCTTCGATTTGAAAAATCTCAACAACATAACAAATGCAAAATTGTGGACTTCATTGGCGATAAATTTGTGATGTAACCAATGATGTTGTTGTCTATAATAAAGTGAAACCTTGTGTTTACAATTATATTTGATTGATGTCAAGACTTTTGGGGTGAAGAATCATCTGAAATGACAAATTTCAAGATGATCGTATCATCATAATGGAGATACAAAATCATTAGCAACACTGGTAAAAACTTTAGAAATAGAATAAAATGGAATAAAAAATAGAATCAAAGTCTGCAGAATGAATTTCCAAAATGCACCTAATTTAGCTATAGCTAAGTTCCTTATAATTGATGCAATCAATATGTTTTAAGCTCCAAAATGATATTAAATCAATGTAAAACCATAGTTGAAAGACTAAGATAAGGACTAAATACATACATTAAAATCCACGACAAGTAACCAGTCCAACATCCAACACATGTGGATAAGACTCATAATGGCAGAAAAAATCAGTCAAACTTTTGTACGGAAAGCGAAATATGCGCCTTTTGCACAAAAATGAATAAACGGCGCGCCATTAAACAACTTTTCGTTCCTGAAGTTTCGTTTCCAAACACTAGCCACCTAAGGTGTGAGTCGGTAACTTGTACAGGAATATGAAATACGTTTATCTTAAGCTAGACTTAACTACACTATAATAAATACAACATTATGAGCACTAGATCTTAAGACATTCTTTTAAAAATCAATGTCAACCCGCTTTATAAATAAAATTTTTACCGCCTCGGCTAGTTTCTCATGTAATCTCGCACATGAATTGGCTCCGCGTAAAATATTCACCAATGTGTTCATTTTTTATTCCGAGACGAAGAAAGGCTAAACCAAACACACATTCCTGCGGATTGTGTGAATGAAATATGTTTCTCGTTATTGTGATGGCCACGCGTCAATCACATACAAAATAATAAAACAAGAAAAATTTAAAGATCAAAATAGAAAAAATGTTGAATAACGTGAGGAACATAACCTCGTCCCCAGGCCCATTTTTCTCTTACTGACATCTCGGACGGCGAGAAGAAATGACCCTGGGCCACACTGGTCAGTTCTGCTATCTGATTGGTTTCTCAAGTTTCCGTTAATTATGAAGATAAATTAATTTATGCGTAAAAAATTGAATAATAACAGAAAAACAATAATGGCGGCTAAGTTTATGTGCGAAAGGGACGCTGGAATGTTTATGTTCTACTGGGACTGAATTTATTTTGTGAAAAATAAAATATTTGGCATTGTTAGTATAGCTTAACGTGCAAACAAAATTAAATAGCTTTTAGTTGTACTTTCAGAGACTGTTAAAGTAACCTTCTGTTCTTTTGTGCAGTGCAGTTGAGGAGGTAGCTACTAGACTAGAGTTAGAAAGATGCTAGCTTTGTGCACAGGGTGTAGTAAAAAACACAATGTAGGTTTGCTTGAAGACATGTTTAGCAGCTATCTAGCTATCAGTAACTCACAATTTCTCCAAAGTACTTCGTTTGATTAATCATAGATTTCTCCTTCGCGAGTCGTTCTTTAGATAATCAATAAACTCAATGCATAAAATTTGATGTATAAAACTCAACGTAAAACTCTGTTTGTAAAATTCGTTGTATTCAACGCATAAAAAACTCACGCCTTCTCTACGTAAAAAAAACTCTCATCAAAAAAAACTCTCAAAATCAACTTCAGCATAAAAAATAATAACAAAAGAATCGTATATATATAAAACAAAGGATACTATTCATAAAGATCAGTTGTATACAATATGCACCATGTCAGTTAGTCATTAATTATTTATGTTCGTATTCTTGCGTTCATTTGATTTCATACACTGTTGATTTGGTTGAAAAAGGTTAAAAAACTGGATTAAGAAGTTCATACCATTTAATTAACCAAATAGTTATACGCTTAATTAATCTGTACGTACCATCTAATTAGTCTGTATTGTCTTAATTAATCGGTTACAGATTAAATAACAATTTTCTCTGACTGCATGCAATGCAACATCCTATGTTTTATGACTTTTAATCTCTAAGTAAAGCAACAACCATAAAATTATTGAAAAAAGTCAATTGGTTTGACCGTAGTGGCCATTTAGTTGTAAATGAGTTTCCAGGGACCCGTTTCGTGAAAACCAAAAGTGCAATATGATGAAAAGAAAGATGAAAAAGAAAGATATTGAGTTAAAACTTGTTAGGAGATGCTTTTTAGGCTGGACGGATGGGATTAGCATAAAAAATGATTCTGTGTAATCAGCTATACTTTCAGGAATTTCAGAATTTAGGCATTTAAAGGCAGGGCGATAAGATTTTTTTTAAAGACAATTATAATTTTGATCTTAACAATAACAAGTTAGGTAAAAAAATTTTAACAGTACGATTTTATTTAGGTGTATATGCACGTTATGACAATAACAGAGCCAGTTATTATTATATACATCTAAACGTATATATCTGATCTGTATCTGACACATGGTTACGTTGATGACTCAATACTAGTATACTATATAGCTACACGACACCATAATGCCGGCGTGATGAAGCCTCAACTTAGGTTTATAGAGGTTCACGTCAGCAATAAGTCGCCCGCAAGACAAAAATGGAATTAGAAAGACTGCATGTTCCTAAAAAAATAATAAAAACTAGCTATAGGCATCTTCAGTAATTCTAATCACAAAACCCCTCTGAGAATTCTGTGGCTTGGTAGCTAGCTATAGCTAGCTAAAAGTACTTTCACTTTTAACTATAATATAAAATAAAGATAGCTACAAAAGTACGTCTTGGACCTTTGCTAGCTACCTAGCTAGCTATAGATGGCTGAAAACTTTAAAATAAATATATATTTAAAATTTGTATGTAGCCAAAAAAAGCGAAGGCAACACTGCAATCATATTTTCTGGAAACAAAAAACTCAAAACACTTTAGCTAACTTGTTTCTGATTAAAATAAAACTCTCTCCATGATTTCGATCCAAGATTGTTTTGCATAAATTATAGCAATACAGTGTTCTCGGCGGTCCGCATGCAATTCTTTAACAAAATGAGCAAATTTTGAATAAATTAAAAATCAGCACGAATCGTGCTGATTTTAACCAGCCTGGCCCAGGGTCATTTCTTCGCGCCGTCTCAGTATCAAAAAAGCGAAAAATTGCCCTGGGAACGAGGTTGACCCCTTTGTAGTATGAATTTAGTAATCCTTGATATCTCCATTGGAAGATGTCCCACCACACGTTGTGCATTATTTGATTTGCATACTTTAATAGAAAAAACATCGTAGGGATTGTTTTCCTCATGGACACATTCAAGTATTTCTCCTTCCGCGGGTTTCCAGCTCATCTTGTATACGTGAAATCCTCTTACTGCCTCACTGAAAACTATGCTTTTCTGCGTCATATTTATGAAATCGCAAGAGATAAATGTTGTTTCCCAGACACGTTTTTAATCCTGTCTGAGTTTTACTTTGCTTACGAGTTCTGATTCAAGTCATCTTTCGAACATTTTTTTCTTTCTGAAGTAGAATATCAAGAGTCCCATTCACTTTTCGAACGTTTATGACACAGTAAACAATAGGAACGTTCGAACGTTTGTGAAATGATGGAACATAGAAGGCTATTTTTGTTTAGAACATTCTTTCTTCGTAAAGTAAAACGTTGATGAGTTTAGTTGCTCTTTTTTTGGCTTTGTGAAATAAGAATTATTTGGAAAGTGTTTTAAGATGTCGTTGATACGCATGTTGGCTAAAAAAAAGGAAACCGCCGCTGCCATCGCTGTTCCACCAAAGGTCACAGACGTCACTAAACAGCCCAACCTCGTCCCCAGGGCATCTTCTATCTTTTCTGACCCTGGGACGGCGATACGAACATGTCCCCGGAGGAGGCTGGTCCGATATGAAACCTGATTGGCGCGGATATGTCACATAATTATTGCGTCATACAAAACATTTTGGCGAGGCGGCGAGTCTGTGCCGAACACGAGGAAACAGTATTAAAATGGCGGAGGAGCTGTATCAGTATCATGTTGTTTTCAAAGTGAAAAATTTAATAAAAAGCATTACTAAGCAATGAGAGTATAAAATAAGACATCATAAAGTAATACTGCTTACATGGAAATATTTCAATAGCTGGGAAAGTTTAATAAAACTAGAAAAGTAGCTAGCTAGCACACTATACCTAGCAAACTATCAAGATAAGAACAAAAGAAAGAAACTCAACTTGTTTCCAAGTGGCCAGGTTTAATTTGCAGCTTTATGCAAAGAATGACGTTACATAAAATTACTAGCTGAGAGACCTAGTGCCGCCCATGTCCTTTATAGACAAAATGTCGAAAATGTCTTTTTTACAAAATATATGTATCATTACATTTTAAATTATATATCAGGTTGTTATTAGTGGGCATGTTTTATTACTTTATATGCTTTGGTTACCATAAAAAAAGCCAGTAGGTTAACCGTCAAAGCCATTTTATCATTGACTGTACATTTACCTGGCCTAATTCAAGAAAATTCAAAGTGCAATAACTTCAGTAAAATTTTTTTACACGAGGCATAAAAAAATTACACAGCCATTTTGAGGAAGAGAAAAGGTAACACGCTATGAAGAAATTTCAGAAAATCGAACTCAATCAAATTTTAAGCCACACTTTGATTGAGTGCTCAATCTGGTATATGGTTAAATCCATGATGTACTGAAGATAGTGGTAGATATTAAACAGCTCAGCTCACCACTCAAGAGTTTTAATACTAATTCCAAAACAGTGAACATAAAAAAATAATAATAAAAAGTCTAAACCAAGTATATAGTATATATAGCGTCCCATAACTTCAGTAAAAATTAAAATATTGACTTGAGATTTGGTATGATATGGTTTTAGATTGGTTTGATGAAATTGAGCCAAAAAATAGTTCTATTATCATCATACTTTCTGAGTTTCAGAATTTAGCCCTTTTCAGAGACGCCGATAAGCCGTTTTTGACAGCATATCAATTTTGACTAAGATACAGGTTCAGAAAATTTTAAAAGCTATTCTAACCTCAGAAATAGGTCAGATAAGATTCAACCTAAAATTATGCCAGTAAACGAAAAATTTAGTTGCAAAGAATATCTTTTTGCTGATATATTTTGTGATTGGATGCTCTTATGAGAATACTGAATTAATCTTCACGGTTAGCTAGTTTGGCATTTTAAATATTTACCAAGCAGAATAAAAAACAATAAATAGATGTATATATCAATTAAAAATCAGCAGAATTTTGATGAGCTCTAAACTTTATGGAACTAATTTTGGTCCAAAATCCCCAAAATAATTTCCTCAAATAATTATTCCCCAAACATTTTATTCTTTTAAGGTAGCAATACTTTGCTGTTGATAAAGTCGTATACCAATTCTTTCTAAACTATTAAGGCAGTGATACATTGAATCGACAAAACAGATCACATGTGGACTTGTCGATTTCAATTTTCAAACCAGCATAATGCTTTTGATAAAATTTTTGGATTATTTATGTTTTAAACAAAAAAAACCTTGTTTTTGTATATCTGTGTGTGCAATAAAATGTGAGCTTGTTGAGTAAAAAATAAAAAGGCTGTAAGGCGTTTTAAAAACATGTCATTAGGAAAAGAAAAAGCAGAATTTATCAGTAATGGGTGGCTTTTTGGAAATGTTAAGGCCACAAAATGTAAAAGCAAAAAATACTTCTCAAGCAGTGAGTCCACCATATACGAATTCAGTTTCAGTTAACTATTGTTTAAATAAATTTTGTGCAAAAAAATAATAAAAAAGCAACTTTGGGACTCGTACAGCAAAATCTTGGTCATCATATAAAAGCAGTTAATGCAGACACAGATATGAACTTACAGTAAATGAGAATTCTAAAGTTCAGCCAAAATGAATAAAAAATGTAAATGTTAATATGAAGTTAAATTTCTACCTAGCTACTTTCAATCAGGCACCTAGAATGACACGACCATTTGAAAATTATGTAGCCATATTTGTACCTTAGAGAACCAACGAAGTGCTATGGTCAGGTGGGCAAATCATTTACCAATTTCCAAGTTTCCCCTCTAGCTACAAGTTTTGCAACCCAGTGCTTGCTAGCCAACCAATTCAGTAAAATACACATAAATAAATTGCTTGAATTTCTTCAAGTAAACAGCAGCCTAAATAACATGATTGCATATTTATACATTTAGAAAACAATCAAGCAAGGGCAATATGCGAGCAGTTTGTGTGTTGCGTATGAGAGGAATCAAAACAAACTCGCCGCACGTATCTGTGACGTAAAACGCCGAGCTCGCTTAGCTCTGCAAGGTTATATATAAAACTTTGGTTAATTGAGACAAATCTCATTAAATATTACACACAAAAAAACTGTGTATTGGAGGGTCACGTGACGAGGCCTCCTCCATGGCCATGTTCGTATCGTTGTCCCAGGGTCAGAAAAGATACAAGATGCCCCGGGGACGAGGTTGTGAACAGCCATCAAGTTTAAAACTTCCACGCAAGCTGAGTCAGGTAAGTTATAGTCTACTAAACTAAACTCACTCACTTTCCCTTCACTTTTTACTTTTGGATATCTCTTGAGAAAGGGAAAGAGCGCAATCAAAATCGGAAGCAGAGATATCCGGGAAGCAAAAGAGAGAGAGCCAGGTATCGTGGCTAGGTAAGTTATGTTCTCAACCAGATGTGTTCGTATAGAAAAACTGAATTAACTGAAATTGAGTAAACTCGCACGTTCTTGGTGCTGCAAATGAGTCTGAGGCTATTCATGAACATGGGCAACAGACGAATCATCCCTCTTTCTTTTTAATTAACTCAGCCATATTCCTTTCAGGTCTCGGAGAAGTTGATTTTGACGTGACGAGTGTCGCGGTAAAAACGTGTCTACGCCAGTCTTCAAAACGTGGAGCATACAAGGTGTACACCGACAAAGATCGCTATTCTATTGGAAAGTATGCAAGCTGTCATGGGGTAGCCGCTTCTGTCAGAGCATGGAGGAAGACCTACCCGAATCTCAACGAAAGCACCGTGCGTGGATTTAAAAAACGTTACGAAGCGAAACTCAAAGAAGCAAGTCGCAAGAATGTATCACCCAAAAAAAAGCTAGCTAACAAGATGCGTGGACGCCCAACGTTACTTGGTCAAAGACTCGACACGCTTGTACAAAAGTTCCTGAGAGCTACTAGATACAAAGGTGGAGTCGTGAACACGCAAACAGCACTAGCACTAAAGCACTAGTAAAAAGATACCCATTGCTTGAAAAGGAAAATCTCGTCTAAGGTGCACCTTGGGCGAAGAGCCTATTTCGCCGTATGGGTTTTATTCTACGCCGAAAGACTACTGCAAAGGTGATCATTCCAGAAGGAGCGCTAAAAGAAGCCGAATTGAAATTTCACCACCAAATTGTCAACTCCGTGGAGAAATACCAGATACCACCATCACTAATTATCAACTTCGATCAGACACCTTCGAAATATGTCCAGATTTCTTCAAATACAATGGAAAAGAAAGGGACAAAAAACGTTCCAATCTCTGGAATAGATGATAAAAGATCCATCACTGCCACCTTTTCTATCACCATGGAAAATAAATTTCTCCCGATGCGCAGTTGATATACAAGGGAAAGACGAGCCAGAGTCTCCCGAAAATTCAGTTTCCGAATGGATTCTCTTTGAGCACTAATTTGAAGCACTATAGCAACGAGACGGAGTCTTTGAAGTTTCTTAAGGAGATCATTCTGCCGTGTACGTAAACGGGAAAGGTTGGGGCTTGAAACACAACCAGCTTTGCTTATATATGACGTCTTTCGAGGACAAACAACTGATAAGTTTCTGCATGTGCTGAAAGATAACAACATTTTGTGAACGAAGATACCACCGAACATGACACATGTGTTTCAACCACTGGATTTAACCGTGAACAAGTTCGCGAAAGACTTCATAAAGGGAAAGTTTACTGCATGGTTTTCAAGACAAATATCTCTAGGACTTGAAAATCGCGTGGAGCTAGATGACATAGAGGTTGACTATCGTCTTTCAGTTCTCAAACCATTGCACGCAAAATGGCTCGTTGAATTATATAATCATATGTCCGCCGATGAGGGGAAAGAAATTGTTGCCAATGGTTGGAAGCGGGCATCTCTGACGCTATCAAACTTGGTTCAAGCGGTCTTCCATCTTTGGATCCATTTGCAGATATATGCCCTCTGATTGAATCTCTCCAGTTACGTGAAAACCTGAGTTTATCGACCCTCTTTCCAGAAGAGCTTGATTGTTTTCGCGAGAAAATCCAGGAAAGTGAGGATGACTCCGACTCAGAATGGGAACCTGACGGTGATTCTGATAATTACTCAGCACCAGAATCAGATGATGATGGAAATGCGTTTGATGCATTCGACCATGGCTTATGATTAGTAAGAAAGTGGCAATTTTGTTAGAACATGTGTTTTAATTGCTTCAATTTCCCATTTCGGAAGGTTTCTCGTGGAATGCAAAGTTAATATATTACATTTTTTTATTTAAAGTCTACTTCCGCGAAAATTAATTCCCACGAAAATTCGAAATACGAACAATTCGTGAAAATTAATACTCGCGAAAAATCAAAGTTTCTTCGATTCGCGAAAATTAATAGCCGCGAAGTACAACTTTTTTTGACTCGCGAAAATAAATACCCGTGAAAATTAGTACTCCTAAGGTAGATGGATTTTTCCACGGCCTTATCGACTAGTCTTATATAATAATACGAAGTATCTGTCGCAGGCATAGTGGATGTGTTCATTTTTCTTTGAAGTCGCCAAAATTTTCTTTAAAGTCGCTGACAAAAGTATGTCTTATTTGTTAAGGTCCTAGACGTTACAGCACGACGTCAATTTATTTAGACTGGCGTCAATTCATTAAATAAGAATAGTGAAGCCATTGCATCGTACTTTTAAATTTAAGGCTAAATATAACTTGGAAACGGGTGGAAATAACTGACGGCATCCCTTGCGTGGGTAACTAGGGACTAACTGGGACCAAAATGGGACCAATTTCTTATTGCTTGGTCAACCCACCCTTTTCGGAACTGACGGGTTAATGACGTCATCAAAAACCCTTTATGAATCCCCATATCTCTGTAACAGTTAGTCAAAAGTACTTGATCCTATACATTTTCTTAATCAGCCTTTTAAGCTTTATACAATGGAAGTAACTGTGAATCGAATTTCTACAACAAAAAATTTTAATACCTTCGCGGGTGTATTGCTGACATCAGCAAAATTTACAAACCCAAATAAGCGCTTAGCCTACTGTCACGATTAATTTTTTAACTATCAGGGAAACACATTCCGTATTTTTATATCAGCTAAATTTGCAGGAAATTTAAATTTTGAAAAATATATTACACCCGAAACACTATAATGTTGTGTACACTTAACTGGATTTACGACATACTGCATATCTGCGCCCGACCTGGATGTGTGGCACCAACCTCGATCCCAGGGCCTGTAGCATTTTTTTTATATGAGGATGAAACGCGTACGAGGCCCTGGTACAACAGACTGAAATTCGCCCAAAATTAAGCATGCAGAGAAAAGTAATGTATGCGTGACGTTTCGATCAAAGATGGTGTTTTAGTGGCGTGAATTTGTAAAGTGTTACTGGATTTTTGTAGCTAGAGCTACAGAATAAATACAACCCTTAGTGGCTTTCTAGTCAATTTGTGGTGTATCATATTTGTAGTAAAAACTACAGCAATTATAAATATTATAGAATAATTTACACCAGCTGCAAAAATAACAGATGAAAGGATGGACCACTTGGTAATGCTGGAGAAAATTGTGAAAATTCAGAGATTTTCAGATTCTTCAGAGAGCCCAAATTTTCTTGACCTTAACAAGTCAAGTGCTTAGAGTCAATAGTACGAGGACAGGACGTCATCGGAGTGTTTCCTAAAGAATATGAAAAATCTTTAATTTTTCAACTGTTAGCTAGCTAGCTAGCTATAACCAGATTTCATCAGAAACAAAGACAAAAATGTTTGATACACGAGTTCACAGTTTTAGTTAACCATTGTTTAAATAAATCTCTCTTTTGTTACAACGCTCTTAATGAGAATTGAAAGAGAGAAGGCTCTGACCATGATGAGAAGTGAAATAATTTTTTTGTGAAATATTTTTTATAAGAAAAGTTACAATTCCTACACATACGTTTTAAGTAGGGTTACTGACAATAACATACTAAATTTTCATGTCGTGAGACTAATTATTTCTTCAGAAAATGAAAAATATTATAACGCCCGTAGTCGAAGCCTTATTAAATTCACTCTGTTGTCTGTTTACTTCCTTTTTTCAATACAGGAAATGAGCAACAACTTGAACTGTAAAGAGGTGTACATTTTACATGATCTAAATTTTGAGGAGAATACTGTATAGATCTTGTTTGAGGATCTCTGTTTAACCAATAAAATACAAAATGTCTTGCCATCATTTGTATTGGATGGTCATTGTGACTTTAAATTTTGCCATTCAGAGGCAATTTTGAGTGTTGTTGTTGAGAAAAAAAAACTATATACTTTGTTTTGTACTTAGTTTGTACAAGCGTTTACAATAAAGTTTGTTATAAAATTTGTTATAAAAAATGACTTTTTGTGATTTGCATAGCGTGGCAAATTTCGTTTCTCTAATTCCAATATATATAAAAAAATTCCTTGTAACCTGGTAAATTTGATGAAATATTTGCCTTGTATATATATATACAATGTTTTTTGTAAGATTGTCGATCGGACAAAGTTTGTGGTTTACACAATTACGGTGTCTCTCATTGACTTTTTTTCAGGTTGAATTATGTTTTTATTGTGAGAATTTATAAATGATGCGATGTTGGGCATGAACTATAACTTACTTTGACATTGTTTCGGTTGAAAGTTTTCTGAACTTAATTTTAGAGGAAAATGTTTATCAATCAAATTTAGAACTGACTTCGCTATGTTTGAATTAACATTTTGACTATACGCCAAGTTGAACTAGATGACTTTTCTCTTTCTAATTTTTCTGGATTTTTTTGAATGTCGTTGATAAACAAACTCATGGTTATATCTAGGTTATATCCTGATTTTGCCAAAGATTCTTTATAAATTGGTATGGATGCATAATACTTCCTCGTTAGAAGATAGGTTTGAAAGTCTTAATTCAATTGATAGAGGAATTGTCACAGTAATGTTATTAATGTTAATAATGTTATGCAGGTGATTTGATTGTTTTTTTATATAGAGGATTTCATTATCAGGTTTACAAAACGATAAGTAACATCTAAATAATTTACTATTTTGACATTACACTGTATGACGATTTCTAAACCATATTTTTTTAAATATACTTTGTATATATATGTGTTTCTTGATTTTTACAGATTGTGGTCCACTTTTATTTCTTAAAACAGCCAAACCGTCATCCTTGTAAATTCCAAAATCATTATTGTGAAATCTGGTATTGTAAAAAAATAACACTCTTCACACTGCAATCTTTCCAAAAGCTCAGATTATATTATTAATATTATCAGTTTGTAAAATTGTGATACCCACAATATCTTGTGTATTTTTTTGTAAGTTGTTTTGAGGTTCCAATACTTTCGAAAAAAGTTGACTAAACCGTAAGTTAAGTTAGTTTCAGCACACAGCCTACATACATACACATCCACCATAAAATTTATGTTGTGTGATATTTTCTTTCTCATTGCCTAAAAACAGAAATATATTTAGTTGTGATTTTTTGTATATATTCCTTTTTATTTATACAGCTAGCTATACTTTATTTCCTAATTTATTTCCATCTATTTTTTTTTACTCTAGCTAGTATTTTTGTCATATTTGTTGTTGCTAAAAAAATGCCGTGCTTGCAAAAAATACTTCTGCATTTATTATCTTTTTAACATAATTTAAAAAAGCCGTACACGCAATCTCATTGGTTGAGTAAGTCTGTTGTACCATGGATGATCCATGGTTGTACCAGTGCCTCGTACGCGTTTCATCCTCATATCAAAAAAACGCTACAGGCCCTGGGATCGAGGTTGGTGTGGCACAGTTTACTCCTCCGGTCGTTCAACGCCGGGTCACACAGTTACTTGTCCCCCGCCTAGTCTATATATCTTCTCTATAATAATACAGAGCTTCTGTCTGTCTGTGTGTGACTTTTGCAAAGTGGATTACATTCTTCAAAATTTTCTTTAATAAAGTCTACAAAACATCACCTATAAATTTTTCTGTAATTTACCAAACTTCGATGTTAAAATAATATTGACGTCAAAGGAAAGTATATTAACATTAGTGAAGCCATTACAATGCATTTAAAATTTTAAGGCCAAATAACTTGGAAACGAGGTGGTGACGTCGGTCATTTTTCACCGCGTGGGTAACTAGGGACCACCTGGGACCAATTTGGGTAAGTTTCCCAAACCTGGGTCCCTAAATCCGTTTTGGAATGAACGGGTTGATGACGTTATCAAAAAACCTTTAAACCACAATATTTTCGTAACCGTTTGTCAAAAGTACGTGATCCTATACATTTTCTATATCAACGTTTCAAGATCTATACGAAAAAGGCAACATGTATACAAATTTCTAAGATAAATCTTTGTGTCTTGGCAGGTCTTTGCTGACGTCAGCAAAATTTTTAAGCCCTTATATCTCCTTGGCGTTCGACGAAAACATATGGTCCTATACATTATTTTGATCAGCGTTTCAACCTCTACACATTACAGGCAAAGAATAAACTAAATTTCGCACATTGTTTTTTGGATCTGGCACTGCTGACGTCATCAAAACATCTAAAACAACCTATTTTTTCATTGTCTTTCTGCCTAAGTGGATATCTCCACGGGCCTTATCGACTAGTTTCTAAATAAAATTTCTTTGTACTTTCGGTGGTAAAATTTTTAAACTTTTATATCTTCTTCACCGTTCGTCAAAAGCACATGATACTATACATTTCTTTCATCAGCATTTCAAGCTCTGCACATTACAGGAAACGGATAAACAAAACTCGCCAATTTTTTTAGTTTATGCACTGCTGACGTCAGCAAAAGACCTAAAACAACATATTTTTTTCCATTCTTCTTCTGCCTAAGTGGATTTTTTCACGGGCCTTATCGACTAGTCTCTATAATAATACGGAGCTTCTGTCTGTCTGTGTGTGACTTTTGCAAAGACGATATTTTTTGCCACCGAATGCGCGAGTGTTTTGAGTTTTTTTGTTTTGTTTACATTTGTCTCGCAACCGTTAAAAACCACGTGATAGAAAATAAGCAGTATGATTCGCTCAAATACGTACTTTCGAACGGGACGGCATTCGAATAGAAAGTTCCCTTGTCATAAAAACAAACAAACATAAAAATTTCTCGACAAAATTCCTGACAAAAGGCGAACTAAAGAAGCGGATAAAAAATGTTTCGACGATTCCTTAGTCATAAAAAAGCGCAGATACAAAAAGCAAGGGAAGTCAAAGTGGAGAAGTAGAGTGGATTAAAAAAGCATATAAAAAAAGTTAGAAGTAGAAGTACAAAAGTTTAAAAGCTATTGGAAGTAGAAGTTGAAGGCAAGAGTTTGAAGTCGGTTAGAGAATTCAGAAAAGGTAAGAATTTTGATATTTTTTAGACGTTCAGTTTTTATGTAAGCTAGAGCTACGCTTTAAATTGTCAAACAGACTCGCATACCCATAAAAAGCCACTTCTCAAGTTCTTAAAGTTGAAAAGCTAGCTAGCATATTTGTTTACTTTTTTTCATAATTAATTGTGCGTAACTAATGTCTTTGCTAAAATTCCGAATGGCTACACTAAGCTGTTAGCTACTAAACAAATTTGCTGGCCAAACGGAAAACTCTGGTTTGTTGAACTCATCTTATAATTCTTACATTACTATTCTGTTGTATCAGATAACTTTTAATCCTAATTTATATAGCCATAGGTACTATCTCTTTTTTAATGTGTTTTACTAAGCATAAATAGCTAGCTAGCTATATATATGCCTAGCTGGCTAAGTCTCTCCAGTTTAATTATATTTAACTGGCTGTCTTAGCTAACCTATGACTTATGTTGTTATTCTTCTTATTTAGCTATTTATAGCTACCTTAGTACTTTTACTTAGGGATCTGTTTTAAGCATGAGTTATAGAAGATGTAGCTAACAAGCCACAAAATCTTCCAAAGACTCACTTTTTAGGATCAGTGCGCAGACATTTTTATGCTCATAGTATATTTCTTCTCACATTTCGTGTAAACTTTCATGAAATATGATGTGTGCGTGCATAGTCACAAGAAAAAGACTAGTCTGGGTAGCCGGCCATTTCGGGCCGTAATGAAATGTGTGTTACTAAATGGGGTGGCCGGAGCAGAGAAGCATTAAAGTACAAAAACATGGCTGCGCAGCATGAAGATTACCTTGTCGGCGATGATCTAGAAGCAGTTTTGGCTTTAATTGACGAGGATATATTGGCAGAAAATTCTGATTTTACATCAGTAGTCACAGAAGATGTTAATAATATCTCGAAAGTAGCTGTGGAAAGGTTTAACTGCGATTTGTGTTCCAAAATATGTGTTAGCAAACGGGGTTTATCTCGACATCAAAACGCCAAACATAGCTCCAACGTTGAAGGTAAAAAACCTACTTCTGTTCCTAAAAAGCAAGCAGAGGAAAAGTTACATCCATTGTTTCTCAAACGGTTCATGGAAAATGCTGTGGTAAAACTTTCCAATGATGAATGCTATCCACCTTCAGTAATGGCAGAGTTTAAGGTGTATAATGTTGGTTCTTTGGATGCTGTTCTTCCAATGTATCAATTAATCAGACATGTCATTGATGCTTACGACGGGGATGCTGAGGACTTTTATCCAAAGTTTTACAAGGCCATATCTGAAGCAGCAAATCCTTTTGGTCCTAACTTGACAAAAAACTGTGGTATGCTTTTGGGTATGGAGCTTGCTAACCAAGTGTTGGCACATTTATCTGGTGGTAAAATTGAAAATGATGTAATGTCACTTAACGAACCTTCCAGTAATATCACAGATAAAGAAAAACAGATAATCTGCTACCTGAGTAGTTATGTGTTAGGGACTTTTTACAGACGTCTTCGTTTTGCCAAATCAGTACAAAACATTTATCAACAACAATGTTTAGCTCTTTTACTTGCTGGTAAAGCATCACAAGATGACCAAGAACGAACTGAATATAAGCTCGTAAATGCACGAGATCGTGGTGGTTTGTGGAAAGTATCTAAGGAAGTACTGTGTATTTTTACGGCAGCAGAGCTACATTTTCGTTTTGTGACCAAAAGTTTTAACAATGAGATCAACAGCAAAGCAATTGTGAAGCATCTTTTAGAAGATCCCAGTGTCTTGTGTGATTTTAAAAAAGTCCAACAAAAAGGTAAAGACCCAGTAAAGCCAAGCAATTCTTTTCTATAAAGCTAGCTAGCTAGCTCATATATTGTGTATTTCAGTTTGTCTGTTCTGTCTATAATTATTCAAATTTTATCATTTCTTGAACAGTTAGTGAATAGTTCACTAACACTAGCCAAAGTTTTAATTATAAACTGACTAACCTCTAATGGATCTTGCGATAATCTTTCAGTGAGTACATATGGAACACCTTGACGAATCAGATACTGCACCAGCTCGATGATGGAATGAGTTGAAATTTTGATTCCTTCGTACGTTTGGTAGGATAAAAGCATGTTTCCTTTTGCGTGTTTGGTGAATGTACCAGGACGATTTTCGATTGATTGAAGCCAATCTTCAAAATACTTCAAAAAGACATCAGTTAGCCATGTGAAGCGTTGGTCATCGACACATGTGAAAGGAGCTAAAAATTATTTCCGGCAGACTTGTACGTATTTGAATTACGGATGTTCATGATGTCAAAGAATTTGTCCATCATCATGCAAACCTTTGCTGTTCCAGCAGGTTCTGGTGGTCCAAATGATTTCAATACATCACTAACAGTAGAACTTAATACTTGTGCAGTCAATCTAACATTCATGACAGAATACGTTGTTAAATTAATATGATCGTTGGATAGTTTTGGCAGTAGTTGTAAACCACAATCACGATCCTCGTAAAAAATGTCAGAAATGTGATTCCAAACAACAAATAAACCACCATTCCACATAAAACGAGTGCATCTGCCAGCTCCAGAATTAGATAAACAACTACGAGCTGTTTTGATCAAATGTGGTGGGTCTGATATAAAGTAGATAAAACGTTTATCAGAACTGAATAAATTGGATGTTCGGTATGTTACTTCAACATTAGGATTAATGTCATCTTGTGAAGTCATGTCAAAATGCCTTCTGAAAACTTTACGATTGGTGGATGCACCATCACAAGTAACAGCAACTACTTTTAGATCACATTGAAGTTCACATATACTGACAGCCTTCCAAAACAGAGGAAACATTTGATACGAAGTAGCACCAGCTGTTGAGAAATTTGCTAAGCTAAATTTGAAGGGATTTACAATGCTGCGTAACATAAAGGCAAGGACATGTGTAGCCAGTTGATTTGGTTTGTCTAATGTTGCATAATTTATGTCGATATCTCCAAGTTCTACAACTCCAATTAACTCGTCAGTATGTTTGTCCCACACAAGATTTTCCTGCACTTTCATCTCATCAAATAAAAGAACAACCATTTTCTCAATGTCACTGAAATTAGCAACTTTATTTTTCAGTTCCAAGACAATGTCCTTATTAAACCCACGCTGAGGACGTATGTAGTTTTTGTAATCGCGTAGTCGTCTTCGACTAGGAAGCACTACAAAACCTGTCCCTGTCTGCTCGTTGTACCGCATGTCATCATAGGCTGCTGGAGACTTCGCTGCAAGTGAGAGACAATATCTAATTATCATTGGATGATATCGTATTCCATGCTTTGAAGTTGATAAATATCTCTGCTGTTCCTCCCAAAAAAATTTCATGAATGGTGGCATTTTACTGTGATCGGCGGTTGACATTATTGACATAAAGTCGTTATTCAAATCGGAAGGAATTGGTAAAGCAGTAGTTACAATTTCTTCCCGCAATTTTTGAAGTTCGTTTTTCAATTGCTTATTTTCGATCCTGCAGTTCTGTAATGTCAAATTTAATTCTTGCCCCTGATGTTTTGGATATGGGAGCCTTAAGTTTGGCAGGCATTGTTGATGACTGAAATGCTCTTTTGCAAGCTTTTGTTGCCTTTGACGAGGCTTTGACACAATTAGAACAACTTTTTTCAACCAACAATAAAAGAAAACAATCACACGACCTGTGGTATAAATCCTGATATAAAGGATGTGTACGTGGACTTGGTATGTATGTCTTGGGTACAGAGTGTTTTATCAAATAAGTACTATTGTGTAGAGATGGATCAATTATACCATTACATAACCGATACTGTGATATGGCTGAAATAAGTTGGGACAGAGTTATGTTATTCATGGAACGATTATATGTTTTGTAGATGTCGTGATGTTCTGGCAAACACCAAGCCAAAGCTCGTATTGTAAATGATAAAAAATTTGTTACATGTATTTCAATGTTTGGTATTATGTAACAATTATCATTTTGTGATATTGCCACACCATTGTCATTTTCACTTATTACCCAATCCTTAGGTAGCTAGCTGCAAGGTCTTTATTCTTGAGATAAAGTTGTCAAAGGTGTGGTACTTAAGGGTTTCTTTAACCATGATTGGGGGTGCATTTTGTCTTTTATTTGATATACTGCAGGCTGATGGTCTTTCCTTAGTTACAGTGCTACAAAAAAATATTTTAAATAAAATATTATTCAGAGTTAAACAAGGAAAATTTAAGAAACATTTAAGGCTCAAATTATCAAAATTTTAAGAAATACTGGGCTCAACCAAATGCTTAGGTTTCTGTGTATAGCTACGTTGAAGCTGGAAAACCTTTCTGTGGCAAGTTTATTGTTGGGACGGATCCAGGTATTAAGGTAGTTCTTGTGTCATCTGGAATAAAAGATATGTTTACATAATAGCTATCACATTAGTCAAATATGAGGAATAATCACAAAAATATGCTACTTGAACTTACGCCTGAAGATTGCTTCCTCTGGGAAATGAAGTTCACATACATGTAAGCAACGTTTTTCGATCTGCGATCTTAAGGACTTGTCAATGACACGATCTCTTGTTATTAAATTCACCAGTTTCTCTCGCCAAGCAATGCAGAATTCATCGTTTCCTTTGGGAATTCCAAATATAGACACCAGCGGTGCCTCTAGATACATTACAATTAAAAATTGAGCAATTAGCACCGGGCATTTTAAAAGTTTACACAGTACTAAACGCTATTAAAATGGTTCAAATTTTCGCGCTGTTTACATTTTATGCACCTAAAAGTGGACTGGGCACTAAAAAGTCGGAGAACACAACATAAAATGCGGAAATCGGCTTATACGCGCGGGAGTTACCAGACTATTCTTTTTCTTGTGACTATGGTGAGTGTTAAGTGTGCGTGCTCATTTTATTTCGTTTTGTTTCGTTTTTGACAATTTATGTTAAACGTGAATCTGCGTGTAAAATAACAATATGACAATATTGTTTGACATTTTGTTGACAATTTGGGCAAAAATTTAAGTTTTTTACCTTTTGGGTTAAAGTTTTGCAGAAAAAGGTGGTATATATATATGGTTGTCCTTTATATTGTTCGTGTTGCAAACTGCTTTTTTTTAAAAATTTTGTGGAAACTGTTGTGAAAATGGACCACATGCAATATACTAAAAAAAATTATATTTCACTGTAAGCTGTTGTGTAAGCTGATGTTTTTTTATATTTTGTGTATATAAAGTTTTGTTGGGGAAATGTATGTGATGTCAGTTTTGCTGGTAAAAAATTCCACGATTTCACATTTTTGTTCTTATTGAGTATTATATTTTACAATATTTTAATCTGAAATGTCAAAGGAGAACAACTTTCAAGGAGTAAATTTAAAATCAACAAAAATCAGTTCCTTTAACATTATTTTCGACACCAATGTCGATGTTGTTTAGAACGCATTAAATTTATATCTAGAAAATTAAGTCATTTCTGTACTTTATTGTCACAATTTTTTATGAGAAGAAAATAATACGGTTTGACAAAGTTTTGCTGGAATTAATATTTGGTGATGATCAAAAATTACTGAATGTTATGAATGAAACTGTGTTGTTGTTTTTTTTTTACATTTTTTACAACTTTTGTAAGGGAGGACCATATGCAAATATTTGTATATCTATATATATACTAAAATTTTATACAATAAGATTTTAAACCTTTAAAGTTGTATTTTTGATATTTTGTATAAAATCTAATGGCCGAAGACTATAATCAATATACTGAAATGACTGACTGACGTGTAAGATTTTATGGGTAAAGACAATATAAAACATGTCGAATGAACCGATTTTGGTTGGGTTTGCTCCCCAGAAACCGTTCTGTTTTACATTTTGTGTAAACTTTTGTGAGGAAGGACTGTATACAATTTTTACCTAAATGAGGATCTTTGTTCATTTGAAATTTACTTTTGCTCACCACTTTTTTTATATTTCGGTTTAAAATGTTTGGTAAAGGGCAGTATGGATCATCATACCAAAAATATAATTAATTTTGATTTGTTAATCGGTTGATTTTTACATTTTGTGTAAATTTTTATGCGAGAGGATGGCATAGAAATGAAATGACTGAGTTTTCTAAATTTAAACTTGATGTTTTTTTCAAACTATGGCTTCTATTATGTACATATTTGAGATTTTTATTTATTTGTTTAAGATATATTTATACAGGAATTGTCGTTTCAGTATAATAAATTAACTGCTTTCCAAACGAGCTGTTTTGTACAAAATAAAAGCATGTAAAACAATTTATTGTCTATGTGTCAAGAAGATTTAATCAAAGCCTAGAGAACTTGAAATATTCAAACCTCAGAGTAGGTGTAGGGTTAAAACATTTTAAAATATAAATTCGAACTTTTTTTCATTTTCCTCAGTATGCGTTATTTCTGACGTTGTTATTATCAGTGTTGTGACTGTCAGTGTTGTTACTGTCAGTTTTGTGAGTGTCAGTGTTTGACTGTCAGTTTTGTGTGTGTCAGTGTTTGACTGTCGGTGTTGTGACTGTCGTTGTTGTAACTTTCTATCGACTAGATTTTACACCTTGCAACCTGAGTTTTTTATATATTGTGTAAGTTTTGTGTGGAGGTTTTAATGCGATTTGACATTTGACATTCTGTGATCTTTGTGTCTTGACAGGTCTTTGGTGACGTCAGCAAAATTTTTAAGCCCTTATATCTCCTTAGGCGTTCGTCGAAAACATATGGTCCTATACATTATTTTGATCAGCGTTTCAACTTCTACACATTACAGGCAAAGAATAAACTAAATTTCGCAATTTTTTTTTTTTGATCTGCACTGCTGACGTCATCAAAACATCGAATACAACCTATTTTTCCATTGTCCATCTCTGCCTAAGTGGGTTTTTCCACGGGCCTTATCGATTAGTTCCACATAATTCGCAAATCTACGGGTGTCTCTCCTTAAACACTCTAAAATCTTACTACCAAGACGGATTTATCAGCAAACAGGATTTGTGAAATAAAAAAAATGAGTTTCTAGCAAAAGAATTTAATCCATATAAATTTTATCATCTTTTTCGTCCAGATTTTTTCTTCTTGTTTTCGTTTGGATTTCTCGGTTGCGGGTGTTTTACGTGAAGTCCTAGCGTAAATGCACGACTATTAACGTCATTCACTGCAAACGGGTTTGAGCGGGATACATAATCGGGATCCAGAGGATTTACTTTATCTCTTCTTCTTGGTAAACGATTTTGGCTTGTTTTTTGGTCTTCTGTTAACAATATTGTTTCAACTTGCCGACCTCCCTTTGGTAAAGGGATAGAAAACTAAAAGTTAAGAATTAAAATAATAGAATTTCTTGTATTTAAGTTAGGATTTCAGAACTTTTGTTTTTCCCTTCGTCGTGTAAGTGCATTAAAGGGAAGAAAAGAATGCAGAATTAATGCTTGCTAATCTGCCTCATTTTGGCAAACTTAAATTCCGCATCTTTTAAACAAGGAAGGCCAATTTTTTATTCTGCATATGGCACAACTTTCGAGGTCCAATTTCGCAAAATGTAATTCTCCTTTTTTTTCTTTCGCAAACAATTTCTTCCCTTAAGCTCATGTGACTAGTATTTTCTTATTAATCCTGCTACATTTAATTTTTTAAACCAATGAATATACAGATCTCAGAAATTAAAGGCTTTAGGACAAAATCGTTTCGGTGATCAGGACATTTTTTCTATCCAATCACTAAAAGAAATTTTTTTTACTCACGCCGAAATTTGTGAAAAAAGTAAAGTGGTTAGCTAGCTAGCTAAAGCTCCTTTTTTCTTTTATAGCCTGTTTTTTTAGTGTTTCTCCTATCCTAGCTAGCTAGCCACTTTCTACAAATTCCCTAAATTTTCTTCATTAAGAAGTTATTTAATGTGTTAGACCCATTCGTCAGTTTGTAACAACTCAGTTGTCCAAAATGTTTTTTGTGGAAATATACACCTTAACACATACCTTGAATCTTTTTATACCGAATTGTGGTTAAGTAGTGCATTGGGAAAGCTAATTGGCTAAACCGTAGTAGCTATTTAGCTATACTCATGGGAGTGTTTCTTTGGGCTCATTTCTGGAAAGTCCAAAAACTTGTGTAAAAAAAGAAGATATATATTGGCTTTAAACTTGTTATGGGGTGTTTTTAGACCAATCTGAAGGAAATATCATAAAAAATAATTTTGCATTGGCTATAATTTCTGAATTTTATAATTTAGGCATTTTAAAGGAGGCCGATAAGATTTTTTTTTAAAAATTATAAATTATGACCACACAATAACTATTGGCAAACTATTTTCATGCAAAACGGTTCTTTTATGATCTGGAAATTGTGATTAGAAAATTACGCACACAAAATGGACTATTTAACATATTTTTTAGCCACACAATTGAGCTTGGTCCATCGTGAATTTCATATGCCCTTCCACAAAACATGTTCCTGAATTTTACTGATTATTTGACTAATTTATCTAAATTTTTGCTTAATCTTTTTTTGTGTGTTTTTATATATACATCCAAAATAAGTTGACTAAGAAGTTTGCAATTGTAAAGCTAAAGTTTGTGTCAACAGTTTGTTTTGAGAATAAACCATTTCTCTGTAAGTCTAATAAACACCTTAACTTATAAATATTTTATAACCATCTGTTCCTTGTTCCTTAGTTAATTTTAGAGTGGCAAATTTAAAGTAAAAGTAACAACTTTCCCAACTCAATGAACAAGTTACGGGGTTGATTTTTAGGCCATTTTAACTGCTGAAGGGCGTTGCAGGGCGCTGTCTGTTGGAGGAGGGGGGTGGGCTTACAACGCGAACGAACGATTTAGTTTAAGTTATTTTGCGCCACTTCAAAAAAATCCTAAATCTGCCGCTGACTTGTGTGCAAGCGATATACCAACTACACTATTATTGGAGATTGGATCGAAACTCGGCCACTTCGCAACGTACCCAGTATTAAATAGGCTGAACCCACCTTAGTACCACGAATGTTGTGATTACGTTTTCTTTTCGGATAATGATATTGTTTCGTTCCATCGTCACGTATAGTTACTGATACTTTCTGCAGGGTTTTGTTACCGCATGATGGACAAAACAACTTTTCCATATCAGTTGTTTCTCTAAAAATACAAGGAATGAAAACTGATGTAGAAAATCATTTCCTTATGTACAAAGTCGTCGACGATCATTTTCCTTTGTTTTACCATATTTTTGCAGCACATTTAAATTAAGATTTTGACTTACTTGTAACAACCAAAACATTTTTGAATGTAATTTCTTGCTTGTCGAATAAGCCTTCCTTGCACAGATAGTACATGCAATCCCATTTGAATTAGCACATTCTAAAAAATGTGGCATTTATCAAATTTCGCTGGGGTTGAATTTCGCGGACGCGGTTTTTAGTTAAATTCCACAAAAACCATGGCATTAAATCCCTAGAATTTTTTTTGATAAATTGCCTAAAATGCGAAATTTTGGCGAACTTATAAAACTAATTAAATAGCTACCTAAAATTTATTGGCTTTTATTTAAAAAAATATCAAGTTTTAAAATGAAGGTTTTCTTCTGTTATTAATATAACGTTATTTTTGGTTTTTTTTCCTCTACTTTCTATTTGAGATGAGATCCACGAAACCCACAAATATTTTAAGATTGGCTCATCTGCGAAATTAAATCCCTGTGAAATATATTAATTCAAAATATATTAATTCCCAAAGCTTAATTTGATTAAATTCACAATAAGGAAATATACCATTTACTTCAACGTTCAATAATTTGCTATGGATTTTTTTCAAGCTGGTCTCATTAACTAGCTGCAAAAAGCTAAAGAATTTCATGACAATGAATTTGTTTGAATATGCTGACACTGGTGGTTAATGTAAAAATATATAGGTTGTGCTACACGTTGGCCGTCAGTCACAGAACAAGTGCCAGGTAAAGAACCTTTTGATTTTCTCCATCTAAATGTCAATACAACCAAAATGAAATACACCCAGATCAACCAGAACGTTAATAAATCCCTTGCCTTACTGACAGCAAGCATTATTCTTTTTACATGCCAAAAGAAAACTAACTGGTCAACTTAAAATAATCAATCAAGCTATACGACAGGATAAAGCGAATTTCATAACATGCTTGACAATTTCATACACAAACTCAGTTGCAAACTATTATAGAACACATTTGAACGCAGAGATAGCGATGTGGAAAACTAACCTGCATTGCAAAATCTGTTGTGAGACAAACACATTTAACTTTATCGTGGTCTATACTAAGCTCATCTTGAAATCCCATTTTTTGTTTAACTTTGTCAATATTACCAGATGTAATCCAGCCATTGTCGTCACCATTCTTATCGACAATATTATTACCATCCTCCTCCTCCTCATCATCATTGGAGATGCTCTCATCTTTATCAACAACTTCCTGATCTTCGTTGTTTTCATGGCTGACTACAACATTTATAATCCTTGGCCCACAACCTGCATCTTCTTGTGTTTCTGACTGCATACTGCTGTCACATATCTCATTGGAATTTACATCTGAACATCTTGTCTAAAGCCGGAAGGTACTTAAAGTAAAACAATATTTCACATAATTAGCAATGATAAAATCAGAACTGACAGTTAAGAGAACGCCCTAGAAAGCAAGTTTATATTGTCCAATTAAATTTTCCAGCTTCAAATTTTAGATTTCCTTCACTTCTGGGTTAGTTTTCGTAATTTAGTTCAATGTAGAAGTCTTCTATAAGGGTTATAAAAGATTTCTATATTATATATATGTCCTGCAACTTCATCCGGGTATTCTGTAAATATAAATGCATTGCTCTCCATTGTTAGAATATATAGCTTGAGCTGCCCCAGAGTTTCTTTCAGTTACCCATGCTCTGGTATCCCACTGACGAGGGCCGTAAGGGTCGAAATACCAAATTTGTCTGGATTCTCACGATTCTTTTTGCCGACGACGATGCTCAGTGGATAAGAGCCTGTGGTACCATCATGGGCTGCCGAGGCAAAAAGGATTCGCGAGAGTCCTGCAACTTCACCCTGATATTCTGTAAATATAAATGCACTTATCATTGCTCTCTTTTGTTGGAATATCACGACTAAAAAAGTTTTTTGATTTCCTCTGAAATTGCAGCAAAGGTATTAAATTTCCCTAATTTTTTCACTTGTTCCCTGATTTTCGTAATTTCGTAATTGCCATAATGACTATACCTTTTTTTCCACATAAAATCCTGTCATTTCTTTGCCTAACTGAATCTTTGTTTTCTGAACAACTTCCATCTAAAGAGTAAAATAAAGTTATTGCATACTTATTAACAAATGGAATGTTCTTGTCTCCCTAGTTGCATCACAACCTGTATATAACGGCCACTAAAATAAGATTGATCAATGCCGAAGTACGTGGTTTTTGTTTTGTGGTAATTTTATTGTTGGGAACTCCATATATTCTGCACAATATGTCACCATGAATTGACCAAAATAATAAGGTCAAAATAGTTTGTTTCAGAACTTTTCAGATTTGATGTCGGAAAGTAATTCAATTTTTCTTTTAAACTTCTTCAATAAAAAGGCATTATGTGAAACCAGCAATAACAGGCACCAGTGCTAATTAAATTAGTGACGGATCAATTCTCTTCTACATTGTTTTTAAATCAATCCTTTCAGTTTTACTACATTTTTAACTGACTTTTTTCAACTTCACAAACATTTTTTCTACTTTGTTGAAAAAATGTTCAAGTTTTTGAGAGCTAAGGTGAATAAAAATAAGTGAATCAAATAAACGAAAAACACTGACGTCTTTAACCATGAGATTAATTTGCAAGCGGTAGAAAAAAATAAAACATTTTTCGATGCTATTTTTGTGGCGTTAGTGGCAGATTGATAATGTTAATAAAACATAAAGCAATGATGTGTTTTTTATCACTGGAGTGAAACTGCCCATGATCCTACTACAAGCTTTCACACTTATGTAATTGTCTGATGGCGATAGGGAACACAATACGGGTAGAGAATACACATGTTTTCTAAGGGTGCCAGTGAGAAGAAACAAGTGCAATTCATTGCATCTTAGACATGTAATTTCGCAAACCCAAACACATTTACCTTTGTTTGCCAACGCCCCAACAACTGTAACATCAAAAACCTGATCTAGACGGCCAAAACTAAAGCTAGCCGTTATAGACACTGCCTTAAACAGCCAGAATTTTTGGCTCATCTAACTTTATTTTGCATAAAAACGAACTGTTCTACAATGTTTTATATGAAGCAAAAATGGGAATTTTAAAAACTTGTTATTGACATACCCCTTAATTTCGAAAGCGCAACTTTTGAGTCAATAAAAAAAGTATTTCATCAACTGGAGAAACATCGAGAAGCAAACTGGATGTTTACCAAAAGAGGAAGGTTCACAACAGAGGCAAAGTGAAACAAAGGGTGATTGAAACTTTATATTAAGTAGATACAACTCTTTTTCTTAATAAAAGGTAATCACAGAAGAAGAATCAGCCGTTGTGAAAAATGTATATCTATATCGTTGTTATAAGCTGCAACCATGGAAATAATATTTGGGAAATTGTCCGTTTATCAGCTCTTTCTCGAAATAAGCAAACTGTATTACTTGGTCAGTGCTCCAATTTGGCAGGGGTGTAGACTAAGTGATCAGGTCAAAACGCGCTAGCCACACTTTTTCCCAATTTATTGTCTGGGGTTATAGATAAATTTCATCTAGAATAAAAAAGCGACCAAGACAAGGTATATATATAGACTGTTATTAAATGTAAAACATTTAAACTTGTCTACTGGACAAAAGGGCTACAAAGTATGTTGATAAAAACACCTTCCTCGACAACTCAACAGAATCACCATTGCTGTTAGGATTTCAATGCATTTTCTAAAAAACAAGCCAAAATGAACTAACTAACCCCATTAATTTAATTTATTCCAACTAGTTGATAGACCTGTGGAAAAATGCACTTAGGTGGAAGAACAATAGAAAACATCCCGTCATTTGAATTTTGATGACGTCATCATTGACCCATCAATATACAATTTTTTTTTCTCAGAAACTTGTTTACCATTGCTGTGTAGAGTTTGAAATGCTTCTCAAGAAAATGTATAGGATCACGTTCTTTTGACGACCAGTTCCAGAAATATTGGGGTTTAAGTGTTTTTTGATGACATCATTAAATTTAGGAAATTTTGGTCCCAGGTGGTCCTAGTTACCGTTGCAGGGGATAGATGATATTGATGGGGTTTTGAGGAAAGGAAAGCTGGTAGAACGGATTCACCTACAAGTGGTCCACAAATGTGAGAATGGTATTTGTATCTGGTAATACGTTAGGGTTTGAAATTTGGAAAGTTTGGACACAAGCTGCATTTTTGCAAGATGACGAAATAGAAAGAGAAATCTTCATACTTCTTTCTGAAGGGTTTGCTGAATATGGCTTCAATGATGCACCTGAAATGTGGTACAAAAGGGTTGAAAAAGGAAAACAGAGTTTCTATGATAATGCATTATTTCTATGGCATGATGACAATGACCAACTATGCGGTATTCTGGTAACTCATGTTGATTATTTTATATTCTGTAGAACAAAGAAATGAAAAGAATTTGATATTCAAAATATCTTCAAGATCTTGAAAATCAGTCAGTTGGTGAGTGGTTCTTCTGGGTACATTGGATTAAATATTGGCAAAACAGTTTATGTTAACCAAAAATATAGAACTTTGAAACAAATTGAGCTGTCATTATGAAAGACTGCGAGACAAAGATGACCACTTGAGGTAAAAAGAAATCATCGCAGTCATCAAGTATGATGAGAGAATAATGATGATGAAGAGGTCAGCTGTTGTGGCTTACAACACAAACAAAACTTGATGGTCTTTTTGACAGGTGTTGTTTAAGTGACTATGACAAAACACCCAACTATTAGAAATATTGTATGAGCAAACCAGCTAACTAACTTTAAAAAAAATACATCTTGGTAAGTTCACAAAACCTAAAGATTATTGTGATGGTGATGCTACACATGCAAGTTTGCCTAGTGGAGTTTTTCAAGAAGCGCAAATTGTATCTTTGAAAGGCAATGGGACATTATCACCAGAAACATAATGTCCTCTGGCATCAGAAATGATGGCTCTAAGTGAATCTGCAAATGCTGGATGGTGCATTGCTTCAATGACAAAAGGTGTTTTTGATCTTAAGAAAACTCTTGAAGTCTTGTGCTTGACAGACATCAGGTCACTAAACGAACATATTTAGAGCAGTAAGGTCGTGGAAGATTTACAATTGCGGGTTGACATACCAATAATTTTGTTTTGCAGTGCCCTAGCAAACAATATCTTAGAGGTGTCATCATAGTGCACTGGATTGCATAGGGAAAGAACTATTTTACTTATCTAGGGGTAACAATCTGAGTCTAACAAGACAGAAGTGGAGAATTATATATTAAATCATGTAAAAGATCCACCATTTAAATCTTGATGACGTCAGCATTCTGTTAATTCATAACAATTTTTTTTTGGAAATTGTTTACAGTTGCCTCTAGTGTGTACAGCTTCACACTGATTAAGATCCTGTATAGGATCATGTACTTATGACAACGTTTGAAGAGACATTTAAAGTTGGGTGAGTTGAACCAGGTTTAGGAAATTAGTCCCATTTTGTACATTACAGGACAGTTTTAAACTAGTTGTTTTAAGACTTTAAATTTAAAAAAATATAATCTACTTTCCAAAAGTCACACGCAGACACAGTTAGCGTATTATTACAAAGACTAAGGGGAGTGGAAAGAGGAGAGGTCATGTAGAAGAACAATAAAAACGTAGCAATTCCTTATCACGTGTATTGAAGTTTGGTGTGTTTGCGGAAGGAGCATCATGTGGAAAAAGAAAAGAGGAAGATTAAGCCATTGTCATCTCTAATATTAAAGGTTATCATCACTTTAGCTACCTTAAGGAAAGAAAAGTTTGCGCAAGAAAATAATGCGGAATTAAAGATTGCGAATTGAAGCAACGATTAATGAATTTTCCACAAAATCGCTTGATAAATTTTTTTCATCTTGGTCATTAAGATTTGTTCTTTTGATGCAAATAATTAAAAAGATTCCCATATAAACCTTCATATAGCAACAGCCTCTGAATTAACGACGGCATTCAGCTTTTGCCGTTGAGGAGCCGTCGTATTCTAAATTTACAGCGGTAAAAAATTGCCATCACAACTTTTTTATGCGAAAGAAGGACTATCGTTGGTTCTGGTAAATAATGATTATTTTCTGTATGCAATAAATCACTCACATCACACAATAGATAATAGTTATAATATCCATGTGCGCACAAAAAATTTGAACTTTCGTGTTAATGTTTTTTCTTTGTAGAAACCATTCCTGATCTTCATTTAATCTCAATACATTTTCTCATCCCATCTCATGAAAATATAATGAGCATAAAAGGTAATCTAATGATGTTATTTGTTCTTGGTTAAATGTCAATCTACAATTATGCTAAACAATCACAAAAATAGTTACGTGGTTAAACAAAAGTTTAACCACGTAATTTAAAAATTAGCTACTTTCGCTAAAATAGTTATAATACAAGTGAAAAACAAGACAGATTATTGTCGTAACACCCTCCTTCGTTATGATTATTATATATGTTTTAAATTACGCTAGCTAAAATGTAATACCGCAAGACTTTTAGTCGATACCAGTCGAAAAATAATAAAAAAAGGTAGAATACGCTTGTCGTAACACCAATTTTAAATAAATAATTTTAATGCTGCGAAAGACTTTAAATATTATCAATTATAGTCCATAAAAAGATTTTGCACTAAATTTAGATTTTCTTAAAAGACAGCGCAAAAACATTAAAAGAACAGTAAAAGTTTTTATCAAAATAACTTTTGTTTTTCACACAATCCGCAGGAATGTGTGTTTGGTTTAGCCTTTCTTCGTCTCCGGATAAAAAATGAACACATTGGTGAATCTTTTACGCGGAGCCAGCTCTGATGCGTTCATACGTGAAGTTTACGCATAGTTTTTATTCCCCTGAACTAACTTCCCCAAAACTTTTTTATTTGCATTGACTGGCTAAGTATCTACGTTTACTGCGACGCCAGGTTTTATTCGAAAATCGACAAAAAACTTGAAGAAAGTTGTAAAGACAAGACAGGTGAGGTATTGTATTTATATTTTTTCCGTAGAGCTAGTTAGCAAATAAATATTGTTATGTTTTTGTATTTTTTTTATTGTAGCGAGCTAGCCTAGCTAGCTAGTGTTTGTGAACTATATCCACTAGCCTACTTAGCTCTGCCTGTCTCTGCTGTAACTAGTTAGCTATATAGATAGGCTAGCTAGCTAGATGTTGGTGACTTTCTGAGTTAACCAGCTATAGCTGGCTATAATGTAAAAGTTAATGCAAAAAAAAACAATCAGTACTTGACCTGCAAACACAGAACACATGCAGAGCGTCTGAACCCACTGATATCAGTTAGAGGAGAAAACTAATTATGGAACACTGCTATTTAGACGTACTCGTCCTAATTAGCAGAATAATCTAGCCTAATTTGGATGACGAATGCCCAATTAAGCTAACAAATTCACAAATTCAAAATCATGGAATCCTAATTTGGCAAATTACATCATTTGTTTTCCACCATATTTAAAGCGTACGTGGCTTGAATCACCTACAGAAAATCGCTTAAATGAAAAATAACCAATCTCTCCCATGCCTTTTCTAAATTGTGTACATAGCTACTACAGAGCCTAGCCTTATATGTAGGAAGGTAAAATGATAGATTTAGTGCTTGCGTATCAAATGGGGATGAACTGGGAACTTAAAACAATGTTATATATAGCCTAAATATTGCTTTGTCTATTAGAGAATCGCCTAATTAGCAGCACCAGCTTAGTTAGCAGTTTCCTTACTGCTAACTCAAATAGGTGTGTGTGGGCAACATTACAATAAAGTCCCAGATCCTCCATTGATATTCTTGTTGCTGTCGTTGCATGGCAAACATTAGAAATTTTTTTTCCCCAGACTCCAATATTTTTTCCTAATAGTTTATTAGCTAGCTAGCTGCTTTATTATAGCTTCTAGTCAAGTTTGTGTTTTTTGGTTTCCACAATTAAATATGTTATATATTGAATAAAGTGTATTACATTCCCTGTACCAAGAATGTTTACAAAACCTTGTTTTAATCATAGAGGTAGAAATAGAGACGGATATTGAACTCATCTTAGTGCGCATTAAAATTCTATTCAAATTGCTATTGTTCCGGCATCCCTTTGATATTCATGCATGATGTGCATTTCACTGGATTTTTACAAAAAAATATTACTTAATCCTTCAGCGGGTCGTTTGTTTATATACAAGAAGAAATATGTTGTGAGGTGTATTGATTGTCTCTTGATACATTTGGAAATATGATTTGAAGTGCAAATAACACCAGAGAATCCTGCTGATTAATATTTAGCTAAATTTGAAGTATTGAAACCATACATGTGTATATATAGCTATATTTTTACATTGTATATATAATATTATATATTGTATAAATAAGTTTTGGTTTACATCTGCTTTTTTGCGCTTGCTCGGGCATTCTCCGGGTCGGAAAATGTCATGTGATACTTTTACCAATTACAAGTCCATATTTTCAGGGTAGCCAATATGATTTGAGGAAAAACACGCCATTCACCCAGTCAACTCTTCATAAATAGGGGCTGAATTTTTTACAGATTCTTTGTTTTCTAACTTCAAACCTGTCATATTGTGTAGTTTTAGGTGAGTTTTTGCTAGTTTAGCTTTACTTTAATTCAGATACTTGTAGTTCCTGTTTAATCAAAGCTTCTTTTGTAAGAGTTTGACCGTGAAACGTCCATGTTTTCTCTCAACCGAAAATTGCACACTAGTTTAGCCAATATGACTGTAGATTTCTTTTTAACTTTTTTTAACTGGATTTCTTTAATCTGGTGATCTGTTGTTTATATTTTCTTATATACCTATAAATCCATTAAAATAATACTTGACTTGAGTAGTTCTTATACAGTGATGTTGAAATGGTGTAACCTTTACAATTATAAATTTAGAAATTAACTTCTGTCGTTTTATGTAAGGTATTTGATTATTTTACAATATGTACCTTTTCACCACACAAATTTCTAAAATTTTGGCCATAATGCCCAATGCAAGAATGCATGGAATGAATAGAAGTTTTTGCTGCTCATTTATTTCTAATGAGACATGGGCAGTGAAGCAGGAAGATCTTGACCGTTTAGAAAGGAATGATATGAGAATGGTTAGGTGGATGTGTAACGCCAGTCTGAGAGACAGAAAGAGTTCAGATGAGCTAAGAAGCAGGCTAAGTATCCGTAGAATTAAAGATGTTATCCAGATAAGAAGATTGAATTGGCTGGGGCACTTGGAAAGAATGGAGGAGGCTAATTGGGTAAGAAAGTGTAGAGACTTGATAGTTCCTGGTGCAAAGCCCAGAGGCAGACCGAGACAGACTTGGCAGGAGGTTATAAGGACAGACTTGATACAGAGGAGGTTGAGTTTAGATCTAACACAGTCTAGATCAGATTGGAAGAGGGTCATTAATATACCCCGTCCAACCCATGCTAGCATGGAAAACGGACGTTAAGCCGAGAATGATGAATGATGATGATGATAACATACAGTTACACTGAAAAAAAGGTTGTATTTATTATAGTGTATCAATAATTGTTTAACTTATGAAGTCTATTTCATATTCCTGTACAAGTTCTTTTTCTTGCATCGACAGATTTTCATGACCATATTTTGGTTGATCTATTAGCCATAGAAACCCAGACTGCTAGCAATTTACATCGCGGTGCTCGACCCTTTCGAGGAGGTCCGCCTAGCCGAGAAAATATTGGATTGTGTGTTCAAACCGACAGGTTTTCTTGTTTTTATTATTTTAAGTGGAAGAAGAATAACTTGCTGCATAACTTTCAAAACAACACAAAAAAAATTCTTGTGGCATAACTTTTAAAAATAAGTTTTTCTTTTCACCTTGACAGCTAGTTATTTTAATAATTCAAAACAAGAGAACAAATTTATCCAAACATTTTTTTTAATGAGACAAATTATTGTTCTACGGCTTTAGCCGGTAGAACTTTAAAATGGGCTCTTTTTTTGTCGCCGTTTTTACTACCGAGACTAGTGAAACACGGAATGATACCAGTCTAGTGTAGCGTTACGGAAATTATTAGTTTTTGAGTGTTATAACAGACTACTCCGTTGCACAAGGTACAAAAACCTGTTATTTTTACAAATAAATCATTTGACATTATTATTTTATGTTTAGTTGGTTTCGGCAGTACCAAACTACAACGCTTGTTTGTTATCTTTTAAGTGATCTAAAATTTTACGAAGCTAGATTTGGATTTCGTACAACAAGTTTGAAGGGTGAAGGGTCTCTTAGGGTCTCTTTAAGGGTCTCTTTAAGGGTCTCTTTAAGGATCTCTTTAAGAGACAAGAGAGGAGTTGAACGTCCTCCACCATACCTTAGTTCAAAGGGGCGATTGTGGAGGTCCCATGTAATGCCACATAGTGATGGTGTCACTTTAAAAAACACCCAGTCCGGTCTGTGAACGGTTGGCGCTAGGAAGGGCATCCAGCTGTAAAACAATGCCAAAACTCTTTATTAATGGCCGTAAGAATAGTTGATCAGACAAACTGCTTAAACAAGGTAGATAACACTAGGTTGAGGATGGCTAGTGTAAATGTTGGTACTCTGAGAGGTAGAGCAGGTGAAGTAGTTGAAATGTTAGAACGTAGATCTGTTGATATGTGTTGTGTTCAGGAAGTCAGGTGGAGAGGAGCTTCAGTGAGATTTGTGGAAGGTAGGAGGGCAAGGTATAAGCTTTTTTGGATTGGTAATAGTGATGGATATGGAGGAGTTGGCATATTCGTTGCAGAGAAGTGGGTAGAAAAAGTAATAGATGTTATGCGTGTTAATAGTCGTATTATAGTGATAAAGTTTTTGATAGGTAATAGGATTGTCACTTTTCTGTCAGTTTATGCTCCACAGTGTGGACTCAGTGAGGAAGATAAAGATAAGTTTTATGATGAGTTAATAGCAGTCACATCAAAGTTTGGAGACACTGAACTTGTCATGGTGGGCGGCGACTTTAATGGTCATGTTGGGAAGTCATCTGAAGGTTATAGAGGTGTGCATGGAGGCTATGGATTTGGGAGCAGAAATAAGGAAGGGGAGAGATTACTTGAGTTTGGAATGGCAACGGACATGGTGGTTTGCAACACATCATTCAGTAAGAGACAGAGTAGGCTGATAACATATGAGTCAGGTGGTTGTAAGACACAGATAGATTACTTCCTGGTTAGAAAGTCAGACAAGAAAGTGGTGAAGGACGTGAAAGTTATATCGGGGGAAGAGTGTGTTTCCCAGCATAGGTTGCTGGTTTGTGATATTATCTTGAAGAGTGTTAAAGAAGCCAAGGGAAAGTACAGGCCCCGTCGAAAAGTCTGGAAGCTGAAGGAAGAGATTGTAGCAAGACAATTTAGTGCAAAAGTTCAGCAGTTAGCCCACAATGGTCAATGTGATAGTGACAATGTTGAAAGTACTTGGACTACTTTGAAGAATTGTCTTCTAGAAGCTTCTGATGATACCTGTGGGTGGACGAAAGGACCAGCTAGACATAGACAGACCTGGTGGTGGAATAATGAGGTTGACCAGTGTATAAAGGAAAAGAGGAAACTTTGGAAAGAGTAGAAGTCAGGTGGTAGTAAAAATATTTACTTAGAAGCTAAGCGTCGTGCTCGTACAGCAGTGTATAAGGCAAAATCAGAAGCAGAGAGAAACAGATTCGCAGATGTGTTAAGAAGGGAAGACCAGCGCAATGAGGTATTCAAGATAGCAAAGCAAATGAAGAAGACTAATCAAGATGTTGTAGGTGAGAAGTGTATACGTAATGATGAAGGTGTTTTGGCTAGCACAGAGGAGGAGAAAAGGGTAGCTTGGAAGAATTATTATCAGAGGTTGCTTAACACTGAGTTTGATTGGGATGAGGATAATTTGTCTGATGATGATGTTGTAGAAGGGCCAGCTATGCAGATCAAGAAAGAATGGGTAGTGGAGGCTATTAGGAAATTGAAGATTGGCAAGGCTGCAGGAGTATCAGGTATTGTTGCAGAGATGGTAAAAGCATCTGGATATATTGGAGTTGAGCTTATTACAAGTCTTGCTAACCAGATTATAAAGGATGGTGCTATTCCGAGTGAGTGGCAGTCGAGTGTAATAGTGAATTGTTTCAAGGGCAAGGGTGATGCATTAGAAAGGGGTAACTATAGAGGTTTGAAGTTGGTTGATCAAGTAATGAAAGTTATTGAAAGAGTGATTGATAAGTTACTTAGAGAAAGAATTGATATAGATAAGATGCAATTTGGTTTTGTTCCAGGGCGTGGCACTACAGATGCAATATTTTTACTCAGACAACTTCAGGAAAAGTATTTAGGAAAGAGAAAGAATCTCTATTTTGCCTTTGTAGATTTAGAGAAAGCTTTTGATAGAGTGCCACGTAAAGTTATTTGGTGGGCTATGAGAAAATTAGGTGTGGATGAGTGGCTAGTTACGATGGTACAGTCTATGTACAGCAATGCTAGAAGTCGTGTCAGGATTAACGATTCACTTAGTGATGAATTTAGTGTAAATGTTGGTGTACATCAGGGTTCTGTACTTAGTCCTTTGTTGTTTGTTCTAGTCTTAGAAGCGCTGTCGATGGAGTTCAGAACAGGTTGTCCATGGGAGTTATTGTATGCAGATGATTTGGTTCTCATAGCAGAATCGATGGAAGAATTAGTTGAAAAGTTTGAGAAGTGGAAGAAAGGACTAGAAGAGAAAGGGCTAAAGGTAAACACAGCAAAGTCTAAAGTCATGATTAGTAGCATTGCAGCCAAGTGTGACCTTGTAGTTGGAAAGTGGCCTTGTGGAGTTTGCAGGAAAGGGGTTGGTAGTAACTCAGTTTTTTGTCAGACTTGCAAGCATTGGGTACATAAGAAGTGCAGTAGTATTGGTGGAAGGTTAAGAGCTGACATTCAGTTTGTATGCAAGCGTTGCAAAGGTGAGATTATAGAGAATGAAGTATTTCCAGCTTTAATGATGTACAACAGTGGCTCGTTAGAGATAGTTGAGAACTTCTGTTACTTAGGTGATATGTTGGGCAGTGAAGGGGGTGTTGGAAGAAGTGTTACTTGCAGGATAGGTTCTGCTTGGAAAAAGTTCAGAGAGTTACTTCCTTTGTTGACTAGCAGAGTCTTGTCAATTGAGGTAAAAGGTAGGTTGATGAGGCCTGTGTAAGAAGTGTTATGTTGTACGGTAGTGAGACATGGGCAGTGAAGCAGGAAGATCTTGACCGTTTAGAAAGGAATGATATGAGAATGGTTAGGTGGATGTGTAACGCCAGTCTGAGAGACAGAAAGAGTTCAGATGAGCTAAGAAGCAGGCTAAGTCTCCGTAGAATTAAAGATGTTATCCAGATAAGAAGATTGAATTGGCTGGGGCACTTGGAAAGAATGGAGGAGGATAATTGGGTAAGAAAGTGTAGAGACTTGATAGTTCCTGGGGCAAAGCCCAGAGGCAGACCGAGAAAGACTTGGCAGGAGGTTATAAGGACAGACTTGATGCAGAGGAAGTTGAGTTTGGATCTGGCACAGTCTAGATCGGATTTGAAGAGGGTCATTAATATACCCCGTCCAACCCATGCTAGCATGGAAAACGGACGTTAAGCCGAGAATGATGATGATGATGAAGTTTCAACAGGCTAAAATTTGTTTTAAAAAACGAAATAAATCAAAAATAGTTGTTTTTATTGCTTTTTACGTTTCATTTAGGTTTCATAAAAGCAGTGTTTACAAATTTAAACTCATTTTTCTACTACTTTCATATTTTTCATTCTTTTTTTGCTGTGCCAGTTGAAATAATTAATTATTAATAACGAGCACTTTTTCTGCACAATTAACTAAAGCAAATACTCCCTCTTAGAGAACTGCTTAATCAGTAATATGCCGTAGAACTTCCTGTCGAAACGGCTGGTTTATTATTATTTTCCTTCACAACAAAAAAATATTAACCAGGCCTCGTCAGGAATGGCGTGCGATCGCACGCGCACACGCACGTCATGTTTGAATGTTCCCGTGCGATCTTCGCACGCCAAAAAAAAACACTAAATACCTCAGGCGTGCGCTAATCGCACACCAAAATAAATAATATTCTGTTCAATGAAGGCGTACAGGAATAATATACAGTGCCGATCGCGAGTAAAGCTACACATCTTTGAGAGTACGAGTACAAATAAATGCGAGTAAAATAATTCAGAGTGAGAGTACAATGCGAGTGCGAGTAAAATAAATAAGAGTAATCTTTTTAATAACGCGAGAACGCAATAATTAAACTACTCGCAAGTAAATCTTTAAAAAAATATATCATGTTACTCGCGAGTTATATTAAAGAAAAACATAAGACATAATTTTAATTCACCATTTAATTTTTTTTTTAATTTAGTTGCTCTTTTTAAATTAATAAATAAATTTTAAAGTTCAACTTTTCCATCTTTTACTTCTTTAAATGCTTTCGCTACTTTCGTTATATGAAATCACTTCCAGCATGTTCTTTCGCAAGCACAGAGTCAGCATGATATCTAATTATAGTTATGGTGATCAATTGCCACATGCAGACTTTGCTTTCTGAATATTTTTTAACAAACATTGCTTTATAACTCAGACAACAATCTGTATAATTTTAAAATATCGCCATAGAAACAGGACGTCACAAAGCTTGTTATTGTTTTGTTTTTGGGGGAATGTTTTAAGACCGAAGCAACAATAATAACGTGAGGGATTTTTTTTATAAAAAAAACAGTTTAATGTTTAATGATATATTTTTTTTGAAAAATATAAAAATAAAAAATATTTACAAAAAAGTTATTAACTGAAAGAGTTTTATGACTGTAAACATGCATGTTTTATAATTTTTCTTCGTTCTGTTGCTACGTCGTATAAATTTTTTTTTCAAAAATAATGAATAATGAACGCATCGCACATTTTAGTTTCGTCGCAACAAATTACCTGCTTTTCAAAACATGGCAAAATTAGTGTTGCTGTATGCGAGTTCTATGATTACTCCAGAAAAAAAATGGAACAAAAATGAGCACACGCCATCGCACGCCATTGACAATTATGCCGTGCGAACATCGCACGCCTCAAAATGATTAAAAAGTATCATGACGTGCGAAGCTCGCACGCCAGCATTTTTCTTCCTGACGAGGCCTGATTAACTGCGTGCGTGATGCGAAAATACATAGAAAAATATGCTTGTCGTAACACCCTCCTCCGTTGTTATTTTTTATTATATTTTTTGTTATTGTTCTGACCATACATTCTCGATAAAATTATTTTTATTTCGCCGACCGACCGACCATAAGCTACTATCAACTTCGCCCGTAGAACAACTAATTAAGTTGGAATCGCCTGATGGAAAATAGATTATATATATGGTGTTCCTCCACAATGGCTAAAGTAACTTTGACAATTGCCGTCGTGAATATGACTTATGACGGCATTTTTTTGCGGCCGAATGCTGTCGTAAATTATAAATACGACAGCTTTTTTTGCCGCCATGCTTTATTCCTAATTCAGAGGGCTGTAGCAATACAACGGCAGCAGTAACTGATCTTTTTCTTGGAAATCGACAAAATTAGATTGCATTCTTTGAATTGCAATAAAAATTTTTTGAATTGCTAGTTCTGGCTAGAAATTGCGGAAGAAAAGATTGTGAATTTTAGCAAAACTCGCAATCTTTAATTCCGCAATTTTTTTGTCTGCAATATTTTCTTGCACCAGAATTTTAGGACTATGACATTAAGGAGGGGAGGCACAGGATTCTTAAGTTAGCATTGAAATGATGCAAATAAATTTAGGGTTTAAATGACATGAACCGTGTGGGAGAATTTAATATGTGAGTGCCCCCTTTTAGCTAGCTAGATAGCTAACTGGTTTTATGCTGTAAACCTAGAAAACTGTAAGGTTGTGTTTTAAAGTGAAAAATGTAAAGAAAATGACAACTTACTCGTTTTGATGGTTCTGATTTAACATGGGTAACATCACAAAACTCTCTTTCAAGTTGATAAGTTAATGCAATAACTCTCAAATCAACAGCTGATAAACTTTTAAAATCGCCAGTTTTCTTTGAAAATTCAGTTGCTAAAATAAAGTTCACAGGTAAGATGCTTAGCTTAAGGCACACAGCTAGCTAATTGCCATTAAAAAATTGGCTAAATGTCGAAATATAAAGTTTGCTGACCAAAAAGAATTGACTCAGCGGATGGTTCTCGGAATGTTATTTCGTACGGTAGGACGGCTAGCCGCTGTCTCGTTGCAGCATCTCGGATTTCACTAATAACTTCCCTTATCGTAAAAACACCATTACAAAGGTTTTGGAGGTCCACATTTCTTAAGAAAGCAGCAGAATCTGCTATCAAACATGGAAGTTTGTCTTTTTCATTAGCGTGGACTACCCCTTCTTTGTCAGCCATGTTTTGAAAGAGATATTATTCAACGTGCACGTGTATTTCGCGGAACAGGAATCCAACGGGAAATTCTTGGAACTGGCGCGTGCAGCCTCTCCTCAGCGGCTGGTACAGACCCGTCCCGTAAACAGATTACATTCTAACAAGAAAAGGTTAGCTACACAAACTAGATCGTTTCAACCTAAATTTAATGGTATGCATTTCTTTTCTTATATATTAAACTTATTTTATTTATAGCTATAAAGCCTACCAAGTAAGACTTCCAACAGGCCACTCGCTTTATACTGTAAATGTTGATGGTAGGATGTGACACAGTTGTGACAAACTGGTTCCACCTATTTTTCGTAGGACTCAAAAAGCTTCCAACAGCCCAAACGTGGTACTGTTATGAGTTCAGAAAAGAGGACAACAATAAGCAAAATAAACACGAAAGTAAAAACATCTTCAAAAGTGTATAAATATATATAGCTAGCTAAGCTATACAGAAATATTTAAAAAAAAACATATCCAAAAAGTGTATATACTACGACGGAAGCCCATTGGGAACATGTTATACTTTATATTTAGTTTACACTACGATCTGAAGATAACTTTATTATCTTAAGATAATTTTTCGATCTTAAGATAATTTTTCGATCTTAAAGGTAGTGACTGCTTAAATCAAGTATTCAGTTTACTGAGAGATCAAATCTTACTATTTACGAATTTCAAGTTGAAAGTTGAAGAATAAAACTTCCAAGCTCTAATGTTGTTTTTCTGATTTTTGAAGCTTCCCCTCCATGCTCCCGATCACATTCTCCATTTTGAAATCAGCGCTGTGCACGAAAACGAGGCTTTTGTAATATGTTTTCCATTTACGTCAGTGGTCATATTCCATCAAAACACAAGACCAATAGGTCTCAAGGAAATGAATGTATTTATCAAAAAAACAAATGTGAGTTTTACCCCCGTTACCCTCAAGAGGTGAGATTGGAATGAATAATTTATTACTTTTTTTCTTCCTTTCGAAACTTTGAAAAAATTAAGGGCCTTATACACATTGAGAAAAAATTATGTAAAGAGAAAGAAAAATACGGAAGTGAAATTACTGTTATATCGTGCAACCAACTACATTTTTGGATTTTTTATCGACAAAAAGTATTTTAAATGTTTTAATATTATACTAATTAGGTACAACTGCAATGTCAGCCCAAGTTTTAAATATGAAATAAGTGTTTGAAAATATTTGCGTGAAAGCTAAGTTTTATATCCCGATAAAGATGCGCTCCTAAAATCTTTGGGTTTGTGGAAGAATCATGGCCTCGTGTGCTGCGTATCGCTGCAGTAATAAAAGTCAGCGTGAAAAAGATAGAAGTTTCTTTCGCTTTTCTAAAGATGATAAATTACGGAAAGCATGGGGCTGGACTTAAAAATGTATATGTTTGCCGTCACCCGGTTGAGGGTTTCAGCACTGACCCGGTCGGTCAGTCGGGATTTTATTTTATTTTTATTTTCAAAGCATGTCTATCTACGAAAATAAGCGCCACCAAAAACACAAAGCTTATGAAGCCCCGCGATCAGAAACGGCCGGTGTTATTACGAAGGACGTGAGGTATAGAGAACATTAAAGTCGGCCCCTTTCCCTCATGCTGCCACTCTTATGCTCGGCTGGTGCATTACACTGAGACTCGAACGAAAGACGGAAGACCATTTGGAACTATGCCACAAGTCAGTCCGACCTTCATCGTCACAGAGAATTCTGCGAGAACAGTGCAAGTTAAATATAACAAGAACATGGGAGAGGTTAGGTGTCCTGTACCTTAATACAGCTTTCGGACAAATGTTCTCGTGATGTAATACCAAAGAAAAAACATGTTGAATAAAGTTTAAAAAAATCTTTTTAAAAGGGGAAAGAGAAATCAAAAATGTCCTGTACCTTAATACAGCGTTCGGACGAATGTTCTCGTGATGTAATACCGAAGAAAAAACGTGTTGAATAAAGTTTAAAAAAATCTTTTTAAAAGGGGAAAGAGAAATCAAAAATGTCTAGAAATATATATAATGCCAAAAACATCATCGCATTCAACGTTGTTTCAACTTTGCACTCGTGGTTAATACGTTTTACAAAATTCATTTTTCTATTGTGTTTCGTTTTAAGGTTGGTGTTCCTGCAACTGCAAAAAGAAAATTTTAGTAACCCAAAAAAAATTTCCACCCGGCGCTATATTACTGACCCGGTCAGTGTGTTATTCGAAACCGACAAAGAGGTTTGTGGCGAAGCCCATTAAAAAAGAGGAGTTTGAATATCTAAGATATATCATTAAAAAGGTCATACAGGACCCATGGAAGAACAGAAATTTTGTATATATATATATGTGACTGTCCAGGGGAATTTGATAACAAACACTTAGCGTTAATTAGCGTTTAAAGCGCTAATATTAACGCTTTAGCGCTAACATTTAACGCTATAACGTTAATAACGCTAATACAAATTTTTTTGTAATGATAATAACGTTAAGACGATAATAATAATAATATTTGGGTTGATTTTAATATAAAATTTAAATTTTCGGAGGCCACGGCTGATTCTGGAGACTGTTATATCGTGACGTATCTTACGCTGAAGAAGCATAAGCTTGCGCTGAGCGCAAGCAGCGAGATATGGAAAATTTAGGCTCCTGCTCTGACTCCCCTATTTCTAGAATATTCAAGTGACTCTAGTGAAACGTCAGTAACAGGATGTTACATGAATAAGCCTGAATACTTTCAAAGACCATATTTCTCATAGTCACACCAAAATAAAACATTCTTCGTATCTTCTTATCTTCTCACTTTTCGCTTTATAATCTTACAGGTCCACGCGCTATGAAAATACACACCATCGCAGATTATTTAATTAAATTAAAAATAATTTCATTCCTTGAATATCAAATAAAAAAGGAGAAGAGCCTTTGTGCCTCAAATAACAATTTGTTTCAAAGAAGTTTTGATGAATGAATAATTTCAATATATTTTATCCTGGTTTACACTATAACTTAAACTTTGATTCGTTGTACGGAAATGAGGTACACCAGTTACTGACAGTACATGGCCTGGGTACATTATTATGAAAGGCTTGGAAAAGGATGTCGCGTGGTGATTCCAACTTGTGTTGTGCGAAAAATAAGGGAAGAATTTCCTGATCCAAATGGAAAGTATACCGGTTTCAAAGAATTTGTTGATATATAACGGGACTTAGCATTTTCAAACAAACAATAACAACAACGAAAAAGCGAAATAAAGTACAACGGACTAGAGTTATTTTTTTTGAATCGTTGTTACGTTTGTTCACGTTGTGTAAACAACTTTAAAAAAGACGAAGAGATCAAAAAATTGAAATGAGCGTAAAATACGTCATAGATCTCCATCGCAGATATTTTATGATTTTAACATGGCGATTACTGTTGTCAACTTTTATGCTAGAAAAGGGATGTAAATTCAAAGAATTTCAATTTTTTTTATATACCATCAAAATATGTAGGGTTTGTAAAAGATATTTCCGAAGAAAAAAAATTTGGGCTTAATTCCCCTTTAACGTTAAAAAGCATGATTACGCAATTTTGATTTTTCGTGTGCTGGCAAAATTTGTTTTTTAGCCAATGTCAAATAATGCGAACAGAGCTGAGACCTTTCCTGCACGACTGACTCCCCGTAGCTCGTTTCGAACTTTCTTCGGACAAAACGTCCGATAGATTTCCGTCTTGATCGGACACTTTTAGATGTCAGAATTATTGAATAGTCCCGGTCACGAGCAAGCCTATTCATAGCCGACCTGACCATCCTAGCTAATTCACCGACTCCTGACTTAGTTAAAAGAACTACGTAGACATAAATCTCTTTTGCCTGGCCCCTTCGTCGTTGGTAACCAGGTCTTACACAAGAAATCCAGTCATGCGGTTCTTAACTAATGTGGAGGTGAACGCCGACGGAGCACGGATGAAGCAAGTCTGCAAAACTGCACTTACAGGCGGAACAGACATTATATCATGGATTTAATTGTAGATAATTTCTTCATTTGACAAAACAATTGGAAACCATAGCAGGTCCGAATTTAATGGATTCTTTTCTTTATGCCACAAGTGTTATTCAAACAATTTTAAACAATTTCTATATAAACTTTGTTAAAATGTAGCTGAATTTTCTGAATGAATTTTGAAGTTTTATTTAAGCCACGTGGATAAAGATTTTTTTTAATTTGAAAACGAAGCATATTTTTGCCTATGTGCTTGTGATGACCTGAAAAATAAACAATAAATTTATGAAAATGACAGTATAGTCATGCATACTATTTCGGACATGTAGAAAAGGAAGTTAAGATTGAGAGAGTCGCTATACCAGTAGACGCTCGATCATCGTGTTTGGGGTTCACGATTCAAAACGTCCCCCACTTTTCTACCGCAAAATGATTGCGCAACAAAGATTAACCTTGGAGCCCGTATCGCACGCGTAACATCCTTTGCACGTGCGTTTTACATCACACTTGATTTACATGTTTACTTGATGCATTACTTGATTTACATGTGTTAATCATCGCACACCTACGTAAATATTCCTGAAAGAGACTGTAAGAACGCATGGTGGGCTTTTACTTTACAGATTATCTATTTTAATACATGGAATAGAGATTGTAGAGAGTATTATTCATTCAAATTTTTGTAACCTTTATACGAAGTCACGACGTGGCCCATTCTTAAGCTTAAGAATAGACAATGCTAAATTATATTAACGCTTTTAACGTTAATTTAATGCTTTTAACGTTAATTTAACGCTTTTAACGTTAATTTAGCGCTATTAACGTTATTAGCGAACATTAGCGCTATTTTGCAATGATAATTAACGCTATAATGTTATCTCATGTTAACGCTATAACGTTAAAGTCGACTTTATCTAGCGTTAATTAGCGTTAATTCTTTTGTTCTTCGTAGCGATATAACGTTAAAGTTTAACGCTAATTTGTTTGTTATCAAATTCCTCTGGACAGTCACATATGTATTGTATATTTTACTAATTTTTGAATGGCCATCCTGTATAAATATTCGTGATAAACAAATAAATAAAAAAATAAAAATAAATTGTACATGTGTCAAGTGAAAAGAAAGCTAGTGCAAAAAAGAGGAGAAAACGTCAATGCGACAAAAAAATTGCGCCGACAGAGCTACCTGACAGGGATAAAATCATTGAGAACTCCTTGAAATACAAAAAAATTAAATTGTAATTTATATGAAACCCGTAGAGTTATTATAAATACATTTCATTAGTTTTCCTCGTCTCCTCTCCAAGAACTATCCACCTCGGGAACTTCCGTCGGGACTAGGGTACTCTTGACGTATCCTATTCACAATACAAGAGGGTATGCCACGACACCTCTTCCGAATCATTAAAACTGGGCTGGGTTTCCGAGCCAACTCGCTCTAACGGGTTCATATTGAAAGTCAATAACATTAATTTTATTGCTTTTAGTCGCCATTTTCATTGAAAAATTGTTTTGAAAAAAGTTTGAAGAATGTATCGAACGACTAGAATGCAATCTACATATGTATCCCACAAGGAATAAAATGATAAAGACATTCAGTGTTACTTCCGGGGGTTTATGTTTTTTTTTGCTTTCAGTCCCGAAAGTAGTATATGACCACTGACGTCAAACGCATAATTACGCATATTAAATTTTTTACCCAGTCTCTAACCGCGCAAATATTGAGAATGAACAAAGCTGTGCTTCGACATGGCCACATGAAATAAAGTTTTGTTTATGTTTGTTTTTATCAAAGATTAAAGGGAAAGGTAGCAGTTTTCTTTGTCAGTGTACGAATATAAGTTAATACAGCCATTATAATTTTCAAGCAGTCACTACCTTTAAGATAATTTTACGATCTGCAGATAATTTTCAATCTGCAGCTAATTTTACGATCTTAAGATAATTCTACGATCTTAAGATAATTTTACGATCTTAAGATAATTCAACGATCTGCAGATAATTTTTGTGTGTCATTTTGGCAAAAAACTTTATGTTAAATCAATTCACCTTTATAAATTTATGCTGATAACTAAATTTTCAAAATTTGCTATTATTTAAATATGACATCATAATTTATGCAGCAAAATTAAATCTGAAATTCTTTAAATGTGAATATCTTAGAACGAAAAGAGTTTTTTAAAAAGTTTAAAAAGTCTTGTCAACCAACCTTTAAAGCTCTGTAATATAAGTCCAACATCATTTTATACCTTGGGTTCCCTTTAAGAAAATATAAAGTTTAAAGGTTTAATAGACACGGATAAAAAAACGGCGCCTCTCCTACAAATAAGATCCCATTTACAAAACTACCAGGTTCTCATGTTTGCTGTTTGCTTTTTTGGGATCACAAAACATTAATCTAAAAATGATTAAATTTTTTCTTAACATTTTTTACTTTTGGAGATAATTAGTATTACATTTTTTCCACAATTTTTAACCTATGATCATCAGTAAACTCATTATAACCTGATCTTTTTTTTTATTTTTTATTTATTTCCTTATTTAAAAATAAAATAAAAATGTACCTTGGTTATAAATCTGCTATTCTAATAAGAATTTGATCATGTTTTCGTCAATATAGGAATTACGTAACATCGTTCCAGGACTTTTTTTTCTATTTGTGATAGAGCGATTGCTTAGGAAGATTGATCCCCTCCATTAAATTGTGTAAAGCCTGTACACCTCTGATCATTCAAGAATTGAAAGAATAAGTTCTTGAAGAAATAGTATTAAAGTGGGTAAAAAATAATAAACACCTGTACTGAGATTTTAAATAAGACAGCCATCATTTGATAGCTATCAGATAAATCAACCAACTTTGAGTCCCAAGAGCCCAAAAACGAAAAAAAGTCCTGTGAATGAGGTTGCGCAGTAACTGTTTTTGATATCCACCCTCTCATATTAAAAAGGCAAAGAAAATAGAACTGTTTAAGATATTGGATCTAACCAATTAATTTAATTCATAAGTCCGCTGTGAACATTGCCAAGTCAATTTTGACAAGTTTGGAGTGCGTGTTATGTACATAGAAACGGCTTATTCAATTGCTTATGGTTACGAACTTTGATATTCTACCTTCCTTTGCAATAATTTTTGGGGTTGCATCTTTTCATCGCCGTCCCGTCAAGAAAAGATTAAAGATGTGCTGAATACAAGGTTGATGAAAGATAAGATATGACAATGATATCTTCATAAGGGATGCTTTACTTACTTTATGCTTTTTTGTGTATTTATCGAACTAAACATCGACCGAATGTCCTATATGATATAGGACATTCGGTCGATTGGTAACTACTTCTAAGCCTCTCATGTTGATCCTTCTTTTATTTGATGTTACTAATCAATTTAAAAGCAGTGAAGAAAATTTGGATGTTTCTTAAAAAATGTGATGCTCTCTAGGAAAATCGACCACTTCTCTTTTCGTATTAAAAAATACGAAATACGGAAATTTTGTATTAAAAAATACGGATTTCGTATTTTAAAATACGCGTATTTTTAAAAATACGAATTTTCGTATTTTTAAAAATACACAATTCTATTTTTAAAAAAAAATACGAAATTCGTATTTCGTATTTCGTATTTTTTAAAAATACGAAATACGAATTTCGAATTTTTTTAAAAATAGAAAATACGAAATTCATATTTTTTAAAAATAGAAAATACGAAATTCTATTTTTAAAAATACAATTTCGTATTTTTAAAAATGTTAGTGTATCAAGCGAGTGGTTAAATAAACTAAATAGAAAAATCACTCAATTTTACAAGTTTGTTTTTAATAGGTTTTTAATTGGCCTAATGATTTCACAGTGACGTTTTTTCATCACTTTGAATGAAATACGGCAACTCTAAAGCTTCGTGGGGACGTTTTCTCGTCATTTTAGAATGATATACGACAACTTTAAAGCTTCGCAGGGACGTTTTCTCCTCATTTTAGAATGATATACGGCAACTTTAAAGCTTCGCAGAGATGTTTTCTCGTCATTTTAGAATGATATACGGCAACTTTAAAGCTTCACAGGGACGTTTTCTCGTCATTTTAGAATGAAATACGACAACTTTAGAGGTTCGCTGGGACGTTTTCTCGTCATTTTTGAATGAAATACGGCAACTTTAGAGGTTCGCAGGGACGTTTTCTCGTCATTTTGGAATGAAATACGAATTCCGTATTTTTTGAAAATACGAAATACGTTTTTTTTAAAAATACGTGTATTTTTAAATATGCAATTCGTATTTTTAAAAATACGAAATACGGAATTCTATTGTTTTAAAAATACGAATTAAAAATAGAAGCAGTCGATTTTCCTAGAGAGCATCACAAATATAAAACACACTTAGCTTTTTTTAAATGGTTTTAATGAAAATAAAAACATGTGGGAAGCGTACTAATGGGTTGTTTTAGTAGCCATTCACCCATTCCAGTGTGTTTATCTGGTCTTGGTTTCTGGTTGTTACGTCACCAGGGCTTGAAATCCGACCCTATTTCGGGCAAGTCTTTTTAGACTCGCGTCAGTTATGCTGCGCGAGTCTGCCGAGTCTAATAAAACTCGCGTAAAAATAAGTTACGCAAGTTTAATTTTATATCCCTGTGGTCTAAGAGCTAGATCGTTACATCAGGGAAATTCCATGAGACGAGTGCGATCACACACGTACTCGCCCACAGAAGCAACTGCTAACAAGGCGTGTGATACATCGCACACGCTAAAATGTGCTTAAATAGCCGAAAATTTAACGAATAAATTTTAAAAAGTTGATTATTTAGAGCGTAGTTAAGTTGCCATCTACGGCAATGCAAGAAGCATTTAACTATTAAAAGCTCTATGTGAAAAATCAATCGTCGAACAACTTCAGCTTCAACTGTATCATTAAATACAGTTTATAACCACTTGTGGGTATATTAAACTATTTTTAAAAACGCTAAAATGTATTTAATTAAATGCCGTGTTTTGCCGTGGTTAAATTAAATGTTTGTTGAACGTTTTAATAATTATTTACGCATTTGAACTAAAGTTTTTTTATTGCATATTATTTTATATATTTCTTATAAGTATAATAATTTTATTATAATTATATATAATTTTATTTAGTAAAGGAATCATTGACAGTTAACAACACTATTAAACCAACTTTAAAAAAGCTAGTTCACTTTCCTGTTTTTGTTCTAAAATTAGGGGGTAGCTAGAACATAAAAAACGAAGATATCTGCAAACATTATTTTTACGGGGTTTATCCAATCTGCGATCGCACGTGTCTACGGACATTGGCTTATGCTTGGTTTAAATGAAAGCTCCTTATTGCTTTAAAATATACAACGAAAAGTAAGTAAAAAATGTACAATAGAATATCCTTGAAAAATCTAAATATTTAAGCTCAATTTTCTAAACTTTTAGCGCGAGTCCAAATGGACTCGCGTAGCCATGACTAACGCGAGTCTCTGCGTGAGTCGGACTCGCGGACTCACGTCGGATTTCAAGCCCTGCGTCACAGACATATATTGCATTTTGTTAGCGAGTTCAAAAAAAGCTGTAATGGCAGTCATTGAAGATCACTCTTGAGTATAATTACTTTATTTTTATTTTCAAATATCTGGAGAAATATGAGGAAGTAGGTGAAATAGAGTATATTTTCTTTCATTGTTTTATAATATGAACTTATTCACATTCATTTGTTTTTGCATGGAAGGATCCCACTAACACAACACTACTACTACTACTTCTAATTTATTTCGTAAAGCAGGTTAAAATCGTACATACTAAAAAGGGTAACACCCTAGAACAAGCTAGAACATCCTGGAACAACCTAGAACAAGCTAGAACAACCTAAGAACAACCTGGAACAACCTAGAACAACCTAAGAACAACCTGGAACAAACTGGAATAAACTAAGGACAAGAACAAAGTTAATTATCTACCTTTAAAGTTCCTGTACATAGCTCTTCGACAAAAAATTTAAACGATCTCCTAAGTTTCGAGGAGCCAGAAGGCAGCGATTAATAGCCTGGAATGACAGGGTCACTAATGACGAGGAATAGTCGTAATAGCAACGTGGCCAGAGATTTGCTTTTGGTTGATGATACCTGCCAACGATTGCACCTACCGTATTGATGTAGTCCTTATTAATGGATGTGCATGTCTCCACCCACCCCGTTTGTTTGATGCTACAAAAATGTGATTTTTCGAAGAACTGTTGTAAGGCAGGTGAGGCTATGTGGCACCAGATGTAAAAGACAACGACTGAAGTTTTTTAGGTAATGCCTGAAAAATTAATACAGTGACAGACTTTGAAAAAAATATAAGACTTAAATACTAAATATACCCTAAAGGCAAAAGTTTTTGCGATTTTGCGATTTTGCGATTTTTTAGCATTTTTGCAAAAATAAAAACCGCGAAAAAATCCTTCTTTTTAAAAAACATTTTGTATGCCTTTTGCTCCCTATCTTGTTTAAAAAAACTGTGCTAATTAACAATCTAAAATTCTTAAAATCACGAAAAGCTTTAACGAAATTAAAGACTCGCGAAAATTCTGCCAAATGTATCCTTTATCAGAATTTAACAGAAGTGTCTTCTACTAGAACACAACAGGTAACAAAAAATCCGTGATTAAAAAAACACAAAAAACTTTTCCCTTTCTACATTTCCCGAATTAGATGATTTTTAAAATTTTGGAATTTCGATGTTGTGACTTTTGAATTTTTGAATTTTGATGTTTTAAAATTATTCAGCATCAGTGAATTAATGTATGTATAAAATTGCAACTTTATCCGGCATGGGAAGTTTAAAGTGAGTTTTTAAAATATCACATCCATTTTCTTTCAACAAGTTGAGAAAAAGCTGCGGCAACATCAAAGAAAACTAATTCGGGAAATAATGTATATTAAATTAAATACGTTATAAATAGAGGGAAGAAATTTTCAACGCCAAAAAATCATCTGTGAAAATTCCGTTAATGAACAATGTTACAACCTTTGTCTCTCAAACTCTTCTCAGCACTGGATGGCAATAAAGCTAAAGTTCTTGCGGGTACATCAATTCTTTCAAACAAAAATTTTTGATCATACTCCTTCAAGCAACTAGTGAGCCAATGAATATAAACATTGCCTGAGTATGCCACTTTCTTCCCATTTTTGTCCGTATACTCACGATTACCTTCAGTCTTTGCTAATACCACGTCTGCATCAGAGAAGGTGCGTTTGCAGCTGTGACACCTTTTCACAGCCTTAGGGCAATCCTTTTTGATTTCTCGATGAACAAGAACATATTTGTTGGTTAAATGCCTATCTGGATTAAGCGGATCTTCTTCTATGCGCGCATGCTTAGAAGCTACTTCCCAACGATCGTCATTTTCATTTCCCTTCTTCTTAATCTCCTTCCGTGACAGCACAATTGGTGATACCTGTTGCTTCTCCTACAATTCGTCAAATTGAGAAGAAAATAATTCAACTTCAGGTAAACGCGCACGCCTATGCTTTGCAGGTGGTGTGCTTTTAAGTCCAGCGTTCTTTGGTTTGACAAATAGTTGCGTCTGACTTGGAACAACTTGCAAAAAAGTGTTGATGTGTTGCTGTTGACGTTGGAGAGACCAGCGATCCCATGTTATCTGCTGCACAATAAAGTGTTCATACCCATTAGCAAGCCTGTATTTCCCGATACCACGCAAGGCACGAACAGCTTCCGAATAATATTGATCAACAAAGTCCCTGAGTAACTTGTTAGCTTCAACCACATCAACAGCCTTTACATTTCCTGTAGTATCCTCTGTTATTTTTTTTTGGAGCCTGTGGGTTAACTCCAAACCATTAGTATAAAATCTTCCCGATATACCACATGCAGCACGAACAGATTGTATTAGGTTGCTTTTTATTTTTGGTGCATGGTGCACACAAAACCAATCGTGAAATCCTACAAATATGAACAGTGTGTAATATAAGAAGGCAAGTATATCAAAGTTATATGAATTACAAAATCAAGGATCCTTATCTTAAAATTTAAATGAGGAGAGAAAATACCACTTCACTAACCTGGTAATAAACCATTCCATACATGCTCAAGGCTGCTTAATTTAACATTAAAATCTTCTTCATCATCTGCATCTGCTAAACCAAGCTGACTCCTTGCTGGGTGCCATAGACGTCAGTCATTATTCTATTAATGGTGCTCTTGTTTGCACTCATAGATGTTAGCTATCGTACACTCGCCTGTTGTATGTGCTGAGTGCACCAAAACTTTTCAGCATTAGTGAAGATGTCACCTAATCCACCACTAAGTGCAGAATCCATGTCTGTACCAAATTTTCTGATACTCATTAGCGCTGGATCTAAGGCAACAGTTTCCACGGCAAACCTACTACAAACAGAGACTTGTGTCATTAAACAGGTTATAGTAATAGTTACCTTAAAGGGTATAAAAAAGTGCAAGAATAAAAAAAGTGTGGATTTAAATAGTTAAATAATGGGATTTTCATCCAAATTCACACTAGAAAGTTCCGCACTTTTTTATACCCTAATGTAACAATTCTTGAAGTTTTAATAATAACGAAAGCAGATTATTAAATACATGTATGTCTTACCGATATGTGTGACGATCTTTTTTAAATGACCACATGAAGGGGCCGGGGAATTCAGGATTTTCACCTTTTTCATTCACCAAAGACAGGTTCTTATAGCAAGTATCAGTTAACCATAAACCATCTGTTAACTCAAACGTAGTATCCACTTGTAATACAGAGTTACCATTTACACAAAATCTTCGGATGCCAGATAGCATGTGTTGTTTACTGTGGTAAGATAGATAGTGTTGAGGTAAAATTACAACACTATTTGTGTAGTCACTTTCACGCATTTGACGTACCATCAATTCACATTCTGGGATTCCATCTGTACGGTTGGTTCCAGGTTCTTTTAATCGGTATGCCAGATTATGCACGTACTTTGGATCTCTAGGCGCGTCACTGGTGGCCTGAAAGTGCAAAATTTAATTTTTGAGTTATAATCATGAAATGAAATGAAATGAAAAACTAGTTATCGTGCGTTACAATATAAGGAATGGAATGTAAAAGCTAAAACAACAAAACAACATTCCGCTATGTCATACCTTAGCTTCCTTTGTCAAGCGATTGTATACATTAGAACAAGAGCTTCCAGATTGTAGCGCATCTTTTGCTTTTTCCATCAAAGATGGGTTTTGGCAAAAATATGTAGGAGCATGAGGCTTTTTGGCATTCCCATGTTGTTCAAGAAGTTTTCCTCGTTGATTTTGCAGTCATCATTCCATCTGTATATTAGAAGATAATAATCTTCTATTTTCTCTTGTTTGAAAATCCATTGTTACTCTTACTGACTCTATATTGTCTTTGCAGTTCATAAACCTCGTCAGCTTTCACAAATTCTTTCTTATACCTAGCACCAATTACATTTTTATTATCCTGTGTTTCAGTAGTTCTATGGTTTACGTAATATGCATCATTGCAGATTTTTACTTGTGCGACTGAAATTTCGTTACCAGTAACCTTGACATGATACAACCGTTTTGGAGATCCTCTTTTAATATAAGCTCTGTTATCATCACTCTTCGCAACTGCAATTGATACTTTGTTCACATCTAGTGTGCATACATAGTTCTTGCGGATACCACGTGGTCGACATAATGTAGAATGAGCATAAACGTTTTTATGACTTACCTTGAAGAATGAAAGAGAAATCAACTTACTTAAAATGATCTACAAGTTCTTTTTATAAGAACCTATAGTTTATAAGAACGTCGAGGCTGCGATTCTGCGAAAAGTTAAGATCATATTAAGAACGTACTCAACCTGAATTCCCTTTTAAATTATAAGAACAAGAAACACTTTTTTTTATAAGAACAATTTTATAAGAACAATGAGACTGAGAATTGCTGAAAAATAAGAGCAAAATAAGATCAATGGCAAGGCTGAATAAGTGAAAAAAATAAGGCTGAAGCCAAATTTCCTGGTTCTTATAAAAAAAGAAAGTGTAATGCGAGTATAGAATTTCTAAAACTACTACCATTTTGGAACAGTTATTTTTTCTTTTTAGCTACTACACTTTTTTGAGTAGTAAAAGTTTCGCATAGTCACAATAATAAATTTTGTGAAAATTTCTGCCTTTTGAAAGATTTACCCATGTTTTCTGTTTTTTCAGGGAAAAATAGAATATCACTATAATTTCAGCCTTGTCATTGTTATTTTGTTCTTATTTTTCAGCAAATCTCGGCCTCATTGTTCTTATAAAAAAAAAGTGTACCAGACATAATGTTTTACAATTAAATAACTTCGACATACTTCTGCCAATCCTATATTCATCATTATCCCTAAATCTGACCATAAATTAGCCTTTTTGTGGAAAAAACAAATAAGAACATTTGAGGTTGAAAAAAATTCTGGCGAAAAATTTTCCGAGTTAAAGTCACGAATAAAAGAATAAGACAGAAAGAAAATGAAACTTTGATAAAAGAAGCGATAAAAATAAAAACAAACCTTTGAAATGGCTTTAAATCTTCATCATCAGAAGACGCCATTTAACTAAAACTGTTTTAAAAAACCTTCTTGGATGCTTAGTAATGAAATGGGTATCGAATGTGTGTTTCCGACATCTCGCTACAGAATGGGTGACCTGGTTTCCATTCATTGTTGTTTTTTTTAAACGACAGCCGTTTTTGAAGGTTTTTTTACCCAAAGACAAAACCAGGTATAACCACCAGTTTCACAGAACAATCAGAGAGCTGACAGTAAACGAAGAGAACAACCGGAGAACCGGCAGTGAATGAAATGGGAATTCTGTGCGGAATAGCGTAAACGCTCTGTGTTCTGAAAACTGATTTGAATGAAGAAAAAAATATAATATTTTTCCTTCTTTCCATTCATTTCAAACATTTTGAATGTGGCGAGACAGAAAGAAGTCGATTTCCTTGATGCAGCGAACTGTATCGTCGTAAGACCGGGGGTTCACATAAAATGGTAAAATTCAATATAGTAAAGAAATGCAATAACTAGCTATTGTTCTAGCTAAATGCTGATATTGGACTTTAGGGGTAAAAATACCGGGATGGTTAATGCTGTTGTTGTACTAAACTAAGGGAATCCCCATAACTTGGCGAGCGGGAAACATGGCGGAAATATTCTTGTTAGAAACCCAGATTTATTTACAGAATCGATACAGAGATAGTCTTATATTTTTGGTTGTTATATTTCTTAGATTGTTCTAGGTTGTTCTTAGGTTGTTCTAGCTTGTTCTCAGGTTGTTCTAGCTTGTTCTCAGGTTGTTCTAGCTTGTTCTCAGGTTGTTCTAGCTTGTTCTAGATCGTTCCAGTTTGTTCTAGCTTGTTCTAGGGTGTTACCCTTTTTAGTATGTACGAGGTTAAAATACAGTGTCAGCTAAAAGCTGATGTGAACCTACAACAAAATATTAAAAATTAACTAAAAAGCGTAAATAATAAAATGACTCATGCAGGAGTATAGAAGGTTGTAGAGCCTAATGTAAGTGACTAGCCAGAAATTGTAAAACGAGAGGACTAGTTCAGGACTTGTTGCATGCTAAAAAATAATAATAAATAAATACGATGGAATATATGAATATAAAAATATAGCTATGAAGGCAAAATATATGATACAATAAAATGTTTATATATATAAGTAAAAAGTTAGAAGTATAAACAATCAAATAAAGAGAACATTTTTCTCAATATTATATATAAGTATTATATTCGAAAGAATAGGTGTTTATTTTGTTACTGTGCAATGCAAGATTTGATTTAAATTAAGCCTAGGAAATAATTATCACAGAATAATGGACACATGTAAACGACTTTCATATTCAAATATGTATAAGAAGGTTGTGCAAACATTTAAAGTATCATTAACAACTTTTCCAAACTCCAGAATTCAAATGTGAGAGGATTGTGGTAACATAAGTGTGATAATGTATAGTATACAAGTTAAAATCAGCCTGAAGCACATACGTTATATCCCAGATCCTTGTCAGTCCATTAAGATCCGCTATACAAGTAGGCCATTCAGTTAAAACATTGTTGGACAGGTCAATGTACCTTCTGTAGCAATCGCTACTCCCAATCCAATAATTTTAATCGGGTATCCCACAGGAAGCCACAGCCAAAATGTCTACAACGCGAAAACTATGCGTGTTAATGTTATCATTATTGGACCAGCTTATTCTCCCCACTGAAAAAACAGACTTTCAGGTAACAAACTGTCTGTTACTGAACATGAATCAGGTTTGGTGCTTCTGTAAGGAAAAAGATAGACTTCAATTTTTGCTAAGTGAATCTTGCACCCTAATCTAAATGGATCCAATTTGAGCGCCTAAGTATTTATAACAGCAGTTGAACCACACATGGAAAACGATATTTCAGCGGGTGTGAGGTGAGTTTCTGGATCAAAAGTGGACGTGGAATGGCAAAAATGCTTTGACATTCTTAACAGTCTGGAAATGCCACCAAAATAAAATAGATTCACATTGAGTTGTCTTGGTTGGATGACATCTTCTAATGCCAGATAAAACTTAGTACAAACGACCCATGTTAGGTATCTTTGTGTCAAAGCCACATGTACTATACTTTCATACCGAACCCCGAAAAGGCAAACTTTAATAGTGCTAAATTTGACATGTTTTGCCAAATATGTTACAAACAATTGAAGGTAGACACAGAGGTACAGCTGCACAAAATTTCTTTGAGAAGCGAAATCCAGCCGGATATGTTGACCTGGTGTTTGTTAAAATTGACGAGTTTAAATAATGCCTCAAATCTCTTTCAACATTTACAATATTGATGGAGAAAGTAATGTTGGATCTGTACCAGCTTCTGTACATAGACCTTTGATGTGTTGTACTGGTGTCCAGAAGGTTTACATTGAATTCCTCATTGTGGAAAAATAAGAGATGTACAAGGCGGATGATGTTCTGACAAATACAAGAACCAGAGCAACACTCATGAACAATAGTTAAATTATCTGTGTATAACACTACTTGCCTGACTAACTAACTTGAATAACTCAATGAAGGTGATATTAAACCATGTGCTGTTAGGTGTTGGCCAAGACAAGAACACTTATATATTAGCTCGTCACTTGTTACAGGTTTCTTGTCTACTGATACAAACTAGTACACCCACTGACCAATATACTGATACCTGGACTTTCCATCCTACAGCTTAAAGGAGAGGAACAGAATACCAAAGACAACAGAATACCAAAACAAACATAGCTGAGTCACTGCAAAATAAATGCCATATTTGCAGGGCAGGGAACACTGAGGTATATAATATAAACTATATATATACAATTCATATGTACAAAATATATTTTCCTACACTCTCCCCAACTTTCTGAAGATATCGCCATAACGTAAACAATCAAATAAATCCTAACTCTGCTCTGACACCCAATTGCACCCCATAGAATCTTCACCAATTGCAGTATCAATAACCATCAACCTTATCAATTTATGTTGGTAACAACAATCGCAATCACAATCGCGCATGAATACCTGCACCCCATAGAATCTTCACCGATTGCAGGATCAACAACTATCAACCATATCAATTTACGTTGATAACACCTTCAATATGTTTCATCGATATACTGACTTGAATATAGTTCAATTTTAATATTTTCTTTCCAACAGTCATTTAAACTATGTGTAATTTTACGTTGTAACACATATGGTATAACTTCTTAGGAGCTTGTATAGTACTGGAATCAGGACACCTACCATCGTGAGCACGTATCATGTCTAGCACTCAAGGTGAAAAGATAAAAATACTTGCATGGTCAAAAACTTATTTTTAAAAGTTATGCAGCAAGAATTTTTCTTGTGTTGTTTTGAAAGCTATACAGCAAGAATTATTCTTGTGCTGTTTTGAAAGTTATATAGAATGTACTTGCGTTGTTTTGAAAGTTATACAGCAAGTTATACTTGGGCTGTTTTGAAATTTATACAGCAAGTTATTATTCTCCCACTTAAAATAATGAAAAAAACAAAAGCTATTTTGATAAAAAAGTTTAGTGTTCTTTTAATGTTTTTTGCGCCGTCTTATAAGAAAATCTAAATTTAAGTGCAAAATCTTTTACGGACTATAGTTTAGTTGACAATATTTAGTCTTTCGTGGCATTAAAATTATTTATTTAAAATTCATAACAGAGGAGGGTGTTACGACAAGCGTATTCTACCTTGTTTTTATTATTTTTTCTAAAAGTCTAAAAGTCGACTACAGGATTAGATTTTAGCAAGCGTAATTTTAAACATATATAATAATCATAACGAAGGAGGGTGTTACGACAATAATAATTTTTTTTTCACAAGATGTTTGTTTTTTTTCTGTGTTTTTTTCTTTAAAACTTTTTTGGTTGATATTAGTTTTTTGTTTTCGTGAAAATTAGGGTCGTTTGGGCCCGTAGAACAACTAATTAAGTTGGAGTCGTCTAAACAAGAAAAAAGCCTACGACGATGAAAATATTTTTGATTTATAAAACAAAAACAAAAAAAAATTATATATATTTAATGGCGTTACTCTCTCATGACATTAATTAAGTGATTATTATAATGTTTAAAGATATGTATCATGACGGTCGCTATGTGGATTGCGGAAATCACAATGCATTGTGAAAGTCGACCCCATGATGGATCGCGACTTTCACGATGCTAAAAATTTTTACTACCGCAACGGCATCGCGAATTGTGTGTGACAAGCACGATACGCGGTCCACGAGGTTAGGTGTCCTGATTCCAGTACTGCTTGAGATCCTTCCACAGGAGTGACACTGGCGGCTAACATTTGTCTACTAAGTTAGGTTCACTCAAAGAGCTTACTAACCACCTCGACTTTGTCAGACCAATTGGTTTAAAACCATGGAGGGTGACATTGGTGATTGACATTTGTCTACTAAGCTATATGTTCACTCAAAGAGCTAACTAACCGCCTCGACCTGTGTAGCTAAAGCAATTGGACATCTCTTTACGCTCGACGACGGTATGTAGCCTCAATGAACCAGTTTGATTGTAGATAATCCGTTATCGTTCCAACATAGTGTGGCGACGATGCAGGTATGTCACATAAAGAGAAAAAAAAAAATTAACCAAACACATGGGTGGGTTGGGTGGGAAAACTATTTCAGTTAAGCAAGTTATTGCAACTACGGGTGAGAAACTAAATCAGAGTAACTCACTCTCTCCTATTTAAAGGGGACCCCTGGATTGTTGATTGGCTAACTTAGGACCACCTAATATGGACAGACTAGATACCCAGACCTTTAGTCCCCTACTCTAAAGTATCAACAAGAAGAAAGTTGCTTCAAGTTATGACACATAGCTTTGATTTGGTTAATTGAGACAAAGATGAGCAAGACAACCTTATGTACCCCTATTGATGCATCTGACTAGCAACTATCAAGTATTGGGAACTGCAATTAACATGAGCTAAACTGTGTTTAGCTCCATTTAATTGCTGTTGTTCCCAATAAAAACACAAACTTGGAGTAGAAGATTTATTTCAATTTTGTAAGAATAAACTGAGGATAATTTTGCGGAATCGGGTGAGGATGCTAGGCTGGAGAGAAGATATTGTCTCCAGCTCGCGTGCGTGTTCCCAATAAATTCACTCTTCTCCACTACATCCGGAGCTCTTCTCCTAGTAGTGTTCTCTGGCTTAACTACTCTCTCAATCACATCCGGAGCTCCTCTTCTGTGATTCTATTTCCTCTATCATACCTCACAAGAACCTACAGTACAGTCTGAATGTAATCTACCGCAGGCGAAACTCGCATGAATAGTTAAACAGAACAATAACATTGTGATAGCTTTTGTTTTTTTAAGAAAATAATTGCCTCGCTGATAAACAATGACCCCACGCGATTGATTGTTTAATCACAATAGGTTGCAAGATCAATTTTAGCAATCTATTTTGCACGAACTCTTTTGAAATTTTTAATTGCAGTAATTAAATATAAAAGTTTAGTTGTTTGCGTTACATTATAAAATTAGTCATCGGAGTTGAATTAGAAATAGTATTTTAATATAAAGTTACTTCGATAAATATAAATTGTATATGTAAACCCTTGCCATCTCATTTGCCCAACCATATTTAAAATTTGGTCGTACAGTACTGTGAAAAGGTTTGTTAACATCGTGTTCGTGTAACGAGCGTGGTGCACACGAACCACGATAAAATCGTGGTCTTTATGTATTTCAAACATTCAAACATTCTATCGTGGCACCACGCTAATATTATTATCTCCGGCGATAGAAATGTTTTTTTAGATCGCACTTTAAAAGTTTATAAACGAAAAGTGGCGATAGAAATGTTTTTTAAGATCGCATTTTAAAAGTTTAAAAACGAAAAGCGGATTCTGGCGCAATGTATTATAAAACTTCGCGAAAGATTTTTATTATTTAATTACTTCACGCTAATACTTAAGGGAATAGCTTATCAATACATTTACACAATGCATCTCGCTATTACAAAAAATATAATTGCTCCGATATTTCTTCATGAGCGCATTGTTTTTTAACACGCAAATATAAACTCGCAAAACCCTTAAGGGATTTAATTATAACAAAAGACAAACGACTGCCGTCCTCCACGCAAAAGTGTGATATTAGCGTGTACGCGGTAGATTACATTCAGACTGTACTGTACTCTTTATGAGCTCTAGCTTCTTATGCATTTCACACCTGTGATTAACCTCTTGGTGCCCCAGCTCTGACTGTCAGCGCCGCATCCCTCTCCTGTTATTTCCCCAGTCATCTGTCCTGCTTGCGTGGGGCACCGTCGTTCATCTCCTCGCACCTGTACTTAATTCACCATACTCTTCCAGGGGTACACGCACATCTCTACACTTTGTGGCTGCCAAGGGCAGCCCAGCATCCCCAAATTCCCCAAAGTTAAAGGGATCCCGAGGTACTTTTACAAGTTGGACTTACCTGAAAGATTTTCATAAGTTATTCCCAATGACATATTCACTTTTTGTTAAAAGTTCATGTAACCCCAGATATCGTTTTTTAAATATTTGTTTTTCTTGCCGCCTTGATGGCCGCTTCGATCTTCTTGTTCGTTAAAAATTTGAGACTAGCTCCAGTCCTTTTTAGCGACACGTGACCCTATTACGTAGTATTTCAGTAGCGCTCACAAATTAATGACTTTCACTCGCTATTATTAATGACTTTCATAGCCAAAAACAAAAAATCCAATGTACTTTCCACATCGATCTCTGTACGAATGATTTGTTTTTGTTTAAAAAAAATAATTCAACATGATATTCTAGCCGTCTAAGCAATAAAACAAAAAAATAAGATATTAGCAGCAGGTGTGTGCATGATTTCTTTTATTTAAAATTTAAAAGAATTTATTTCAACAAACAGGTTGTAAAAATTACTGATCTATAACCTGTCGACCTAGGCGGGGTATTATGCTCAAGTGAGTATTGCCAACCTTGTTCTCAACAATCCTTGGGGACGAGGTTGCCTAAGTTACTCAGTAGATGGATATATTTTTTATTAAAAAATATTAAAAAATCAATAGAAAAGAATACTGCTTTAATTTATCCCACGATACAGAGAGAGGCAGAATTTACTGTCTAATTAAAGTTTGTTTTTATGATATTCTTCCACTATGTAGCGCAAACATCAACGTAGTCTAGTAAATTAAACTCATCATTTTTCCCTTTTGCGATAGCGCCCTAAAATAAGCAGGGTTACAAAAGCAGGACAGACATCGAAGCGCGAAAGCAGAAAAGAGAGACAGGTATCCTGTCTAACATCAACGCTGCTCTGTACCTCCATGATTAGACCTTTTAAAAGCATACATTATACATTAATGTCCAATGAAACCCTCATAATTCGTCATTTTTAGCGTTGACTAATAACTGCTGTGGCTATATTCGCACTTAGAATACTGTGGCAGCTTCTAAATTTTTAAACTTAACAAAACACAAAAAATGTTTTAGCTACCTCCTAAATAAAAAATATTATTTTTACCGGAGAAAAGCAAAGAAAAATAAGAAATAAAATAATAATAGTTAATTGCGTAAATATTTAAGTTCAACGCAGAAAAAACGGCATTTTATTAAATATATTTTAGCGTTTTCTGCAATAATTTAATCAAACTACATTGGTGACAAACTGTTTTTAATGATGCAGTTGAAGCGCAAAACTAACTGTTTTTTTGCTAAGAGTTTGTTGTTTGTGCATTGCCGTAGGAGGCAACTGAACTATGCTGTGGAAAAACAAATACTTTTTTCCATTGTTATATCTTCGGCTATTTTTTACACGTCTGATCGCACAAGGCCTAGGGACTTTTTATGTGCGATTTTACCACGTCAAATAATTGCCGACGCGAAGGTACATGTTTTGAAAATATGTCGGTAATTACCTCGGCAAATGCGAGTGCCGTCTCAAATTACAAAGGTTGTAACCGCCCTTAATCCTATTCGTGCTGGAGGGGGAGGGGTGATGCAACCCCTTCCCCCCTTCAACTTTTTCTATAACTTTTTATGGGCTTATAGTCACACCTTGATATTTTGTTACTTATATTTGCCTTCCAAAATATATCCTTTTGGAATAAAAACCATACACAAATGTGTGACATGTTGAATGATCAGTAACTTTCACAACCTGCGTCTCAAATAAAAGTCCTTTGAAATAAAAATCATGCACAACTTGCGTCTCAAATAAAAAGTCCTTTGAAATAAAAATCATGCACATTTTATTTTTCGTTTGATTGCTCAGCTATTGAAGAACATGCAGAATTATTTCTATTTTTTTTAAAAAAATAATTGTTCGTAAAGAACTTTATGCAGAATTATTTTAATATTTTTTTTAAAAAATAATTGTTCGTAGAGAGCTTTCGTTTCACTTTGCCGCGCGAAGGTATATGTTCTGGCTATGCAGTCAGTAATAATTAAAGCGCTACTGAAATAATACGTAACAGGGTCACGTGCCACTAAAAAAGACTGGAGCTAGAATGAAAATTTTTAACGAAGAAGAAGGTTGAAGATAACCAAGATGGCGGTCGAGCGACAAGAAAAATAAATATTTAAAAAGCTATATCTGGAGTTACATGAAGTTTTAACAAAAAGTAAATATATCATTTAGCATTTCTCATGCAAATCTTTCAGATGAGTCCAACTTGTAAAAGTACCTCGGGATCCCTTTAAGATTCATTATCTATGAGGTAATGTTTTTGAAGAGAAATACGACTAGATAATTCAATATGCCATAACAGGCTTAACAAATTGACATGAAAAAACTACATACAACTGCCTATAAATTAGCCTTTTACAATTATATAAAGAAATTATAACTGAATTATCAGAAATTAACATCCCACAACTTAGTCACCGCATCAAGGTGAGCCATGTTGCCACTCCACTTATGCAAAACGCTATTAGATAGATGTCTGTACTTCTAGTGTTTTACGTCTTGCTTCTTCAGCTTCTTTCTTCTTCAGCTACACTTTTCTAGACACTCTGTATATTAACTTCTTTATTTATTTTTTAACCTTTTAACCTTTTAACATTTTATTGAAAATTTTTATACATTTATTGTAACTTTAATATATATATATTTTTTTTTTTTGGTCCAACATTTATAGCAGAATATTATTTTCTGAAGTTTGTAACCAAGTAAAATATTGAATAATAATAATAATAATACATCTTCTGTAGCAGTCACTGGACCACCTACCAAGTATTTTTATGGCTGAGTCAGGAATGCCACACAAAGCTGCTGTAGAGGCCCCACCAATACGGAAACTATGGGTATTTAATTGCAAACTATCATTTAGACTAACGTATAAAAATGCTGAGACGTACTTCCGGGTAATAAAATCCCCATTTGACAAAACGAACAATGGGCCAGCCTTAGCCCCCCGAAATAACAGGTAATTTCTTAAAGCTTTTACTGGACAAAATGGGTGTTCAATCATAGCAAGGCGAATTGTGACACCTTTCCTAAATGGATCTGTTTTGGATGCCTTGATGGTTAGCTTTACGATTGTTGCAGATGATGAAAATTCAATGTCTGAAGGTGACAGGTGAATTTCAGGATCGTAAAAATTATTTTTTGATGGTGTAACAAATTCGGATACACGCAAAAACCCAAAAAAAGCAACAAGGATGAGAGCAGACCATAATGCTTTGTCATGATGAGTAAATTTAGATTTAGGAATAAATTTTACCATTTTGTGCAGATGAGCAGGTGTAATGGGCAATCTCGTAGTACGGGAATGTGGATGGCATCTGCGGATACCTCGCATAACGTAAAATAATTTAACCATTGAAGATATGTTTTCTTTATAACCTTGTATCTTGCTTTGATATTGTATGCCAGACAAATAGACTTTTATTGTTGAAAATTTAACGCGATCTGCCATGTACGACACAAAAATTTTTAAAGTTAATTCCTTAAGAGGAAACATAGGTACCATGACGTGTTTGCAAAATTGTGTGAATGCCCGGATACCAGAACGATAAGTAAGCCTCGTGTTTGGTGAAATAAAAGAATACAAGTAATGATTCACAGACTTTTCAATAGATTCCAAACAGATGAAGGAATAGCTATGGGACACCTGTCTTGTTTTGTGCATTCTTTTTTTAACTTGTCCACCTGCAACCGAGAAAGTAAATCTGCATAAACATTAGACCGACCTGTGACATGGCAAAGCAACAGATTTATGTTATTTATTTATGAGCTGTAAAAGAGAACAAGTGACGGATTAATGACATGATATTTTTGCATTTGCACGAGCCTGTGTGCCTAACACCATTTTGTTGTCTCTCCAACCTTCTCCCCAACAAAACGTAGCTATAACGATGGCTAACAATTCAAGGAAACTGATGCTATACGTGCGCTTAGATTGGAAGGGCAATGAGAACCACTGGCCATTATAGTATCCCCCTAGTCCTAATCCGGCGTCAGTGGACAGGTCAATTTTGCTAGACATAATGGTGTTGGTGTGTAATAAAGCAACCCCATTCCATGATGGTAGGAATTCAAGCCACCATTCTATGTCTTTCCTAGCCTCTGAAGTAATGTCGATATGATGATGTAACCTATCCACTTTGGTGGACAGGTCGATCAAGCGCCGAAGGAAAATTCTGCCACTCTTGACTACCTTGCAAGCAAAAGAAAGTGACCCTATTAATGATAACAAATCCCTTTTTTTGTATTTCTTCCTGCTGTTCCATTTCCTCAACTCTGACATGAGATCGCAAAATTTCTGATGAGGTAATCTAAGAACTAGATTGATGGTGTCAATTTCAATACCTAGATAAGTGATTACTTGAACTGGTCCAATAATTTTATCTTCTGCCAGAGGGACACCAATTAATGAAAATGTTTTGGTAATGGCATCAACAACATATTGGCATTGAGATTTAGTGCAGTGGGCTGTTATAAAGTCGTCAAGATAGTGTTTTAAATTAGTGACAAGTATAATAACAATTAGAATCCATGTTAGTAGATCAGCAAAGTTGTTAAAAATGAAGGGTGAGGATCTTCCACCAAAAGGCAGAACCACATCAAAATAATACCTGTTTTTCCATAGGTACCCCAAAAGATGCCAATCATCTGGGTGTACAGGGCATAAACAAAAGGCATGTTTTATATTTAATTTAGCCATGTAGCAGTTCGGGCCTAAAGATTTTATAAGATTGACGGCTTCATCAAATGATGAGTATTGTACAGAGAAGTCTTCCTTGCTTATCCTGTCATTGACAGAAAACCCTCTGGGAGAAGATAGGTCAAGAACTAACTGTAAGTTATCCAACGGCTTAAAGTCAAATGGCCTTTAAAATAGCCTTTTCAACTAAATTCTTATAAGTATAAGCAGGGTTCGAATTAACGCTTATAAAGTGATTCGTGATAATTTCTTGATATGCATAAAATAGTGACTCCGTGAGGCGCCCCATGGTGGATATGGTTGCTCATGTGTAGCAATATTCAACGACTCATATATACAATTATATGATGACATATACGATGATTACATGATGACATATATGATTACATGATGATATATATGATGCGTAAATGATATATATGATGTGTGTATCATATATATGATGTGTGTGAATGATATATATGATGTGTGTATGATATATAGTATATAAAATATATGATAAATAGTATATATAAAGGCTCATACAAGCTCATGTATATCAACAGTTCTAAGAATATATGTCATGTTCATTGTGATATATATGCACACAGTGGTTGCTTTCAAAATATGGTCAACGAAATAATGATATATGGTCAACGAAATTGTTGAGGCATGCAGGCGAATATGGTCTGTGTTTTTACGGCCATCCGACCAAAGTTAGTTAGAACACACACACACCACGCTTATTGTATTTTGGAACCTTCATTTTCGCGCGCTTTTGTCAAATTTTCGTCCGTCCCATCCTTTTTTAGTTTTGTAAACCAACTTTGAGCATTGGGTATATTGTCCTAAGATTTAGTCGATGCTCGTTCACCGCGCACTCTGAACATATTTATTTACCTGGTATGACCTTCCTAATTGTTACTGCTATCAATAAGGTACTGCTATCAATAAGGTTACTGCGAAGGGGCTTCTAGCGCACTCGCATTTGAGCTACGGAATCCGTGCAAGTACAGCAGCCACTGCGCCAGATAACTGCCTAATACATTAATCCGAATTTCCATGCTTAAAATATCGCAAATTCGCGAAGGCTATACGGATAAAATTTGATTGACCTATTAACTGCGTTCTTCAAACGTGCGAAATGCAAATAATTCAAAAATGGTGGCGAAAAAGGACGAAATTATGAGACACTGCATGTTGTATGATGAGTATTGAACAAACAAAACTAGTACTGCATCACTAACAAAATACAACATAAGCAAATGTAAAAATGAACACAGAAGAACCAGTTTTGTTGTGTAGAAGACAGTTCGACTTCAGGTTGAGACTTATATAGATATCTGAATAAAAAAATGTTTCAAGGACTTGTTTATTTGATAAAAAATATGAAACAAAAACTGTCTGGATTGTTTGCGGGATCAGATTTACAGAACCATTTTTAAACAAAATAAAATATAACTAACAAAAATAATTGTTAACAAGAAAATGTATGCTGCGATTGAGTAAAATTCGCGAGACATTCTTTTGGGCGTATGAATACACGATACGATACTTCTCACATGATCTCAGACAAAACGTATAATCCCATTCTTATTGATTACCAGGATTCCAGTCATACAAAGAACATTTTCTTAAAAAACGGGTCTGTTTAAGGAAGTGAGGTATAGAATGTTACTGTAGTTTTTTTAAGCATATGAAAATTTCAATGATTCTTATTTGAGGCTTGAAATATGCTTATAAAAAAAATGTATCAAGATAAAGTGATAAAATAGAAAAATAAAAAAATAAAAAATCGTCAAATGCAGTTAAATTTCTTTTCGTCAACCATTACATCTTCAAGTGCTGCATTAAAAGTGTCCTGATCCTGAAAATTATCAGGCAATGTAATTGTATTAGTGCAAACGGTTGATAAGATCGATATTGAACTCTCAATGCACACACGTATCTTTCCAAGTCCAAAGCCAGGTAGCACCGGCGATCCAGTAATAAAAATTAAAATGTCGCCAAGTTTTCCACTATTTTCAATGAAATTCAGAAAGTAATTTTTCGTCTTTGTTCCTTCTTCCTTCAAATTGGAATCAAATTTCAACGTTTTAATAACGTCCCTGGAAACCAAGTGGTCTTTTAAAACAAACAACTCTTCGAACAATTTTGGATAACTCTGCATGGCATTTAAGAAATCCAAAGCTTTCAAGCCGTCACTCAACTGGTCAGGAGCCACCTTCCTCCGACCAATCACATCATGAATAACGAGGGCTTGTGTTACCAACATTTTGTTGTCATTCTATAGAAAAAATAAAAGTGAAATATGTGATTTCAGCCTGTCACTCACAATTAATCTTTGATTTAGATTAGGAGGCAAGAGGTAACCTATGTATCTTTTAAACTAAACAGGAAAATAGTTTATAAAAAAAGTTCTACGAGGAGACATACATTTTTATTGAGAACTAGGTTTTTGTTTAGCATAAATCATAATTCATTCTAATATATAATAGAAAATATTTACCGTTAATGTGTAGTTTAGTCCACATTCATCAAGCACACTTATAGACTCATCTTGATCAATCTCTCCTACATCGTCGGCTTGAAGCACCTACAAAAGTAAAAAGAATGAGGACAAAAAGTTCTATGGATCAAATCAATACATAATTCACTCTGAAACAACTCACTCGTGCTGCATTGTGATACAAAAATGTAAAATTAAGACAAGAATCAGTAGTTAAACCGGCAAGTAAAATTAATTACACAATGTAACCAACATCTTCAACAAGTGTAAACCAAATAGGTCAAAATTCAAAAATTCTCTTTGCAACAGTACTTCGGAAGTTATAGATTGGAATGTATAGTAAAATTCACAAGCTACACAGTTCCACACATCACGCCAAAGTTGCTCAATGCGCTGGTTATGTACTGATGAAGCAGCTAGGTAGCTACCTCGATTAGGTCCACGTAAACATTCCATTTTATCCCATACCAACACGTTCTCCCCACCTTTGTCGGTACGTACACGAGATGGTACACCAACTGAGTCTATCGCTTCCTCAAATAATTTCAGCACGGTTTCTTTCTTATTATTAGTTGAGCATTCCAGGAAAGTTATATATCTAGAAAACCCATCAATGCAACCATGTATTACGAAACCCCATCGAACAAGGCTATGGTGCCCATCAAGGTGCCATAAACTATTTGGACCTGGAACATTGTATTTACGCCTTTTTATCAGTTAAGCCCATCTTATCCGAGCATTCACAGGGTCTAACCTAACCAGAGATTTCGTTACTCTCCTTTGTTGAACTCTAATATTTATACTTCTTAGATGACCCATGACCAGAGAACGACCAACTGTATGTAAGACCATGACTTTTCTTGTACTTATCAATAATAACATCTAATTCATCATCTGAAAGATTTGTATAGCCTGTGACTTCTTTGATTCCCATTTCCTGCACCCTCCTGTACACCGTCCACCTTGAAACAAGTAGCATAGCAGAAATTTGTTTCCAAGAATATCCTAACTCACGAAAATGAACAAGAGTGTCTTCACTTATGCAATATTTAGGTCTTCCAGGCCCTGTAATAGTCTGGTCCCGACCACTTGAATACAATGCAAGATGTGGTGACACATTATAAGACCGTCTATCAATTCGTAATACACAAGCCTGAACTGTGCTATCAAAGTTGTGATGATTTCAGTTGTTACTAGATCGTTGAGAGTTATTAAACCAGTAATAGCAGTACAAACGTTTTCCTTTGAAAGTTCACAATCAATATTATTATCATTTTCAATGTTTTGTATCAGCAATGATAACTCATTCAAAAAACTAAAATTTTAATCTAAAAATGAACATAACATTATTTTACATTACATCAAATTAACATGGGTTTCATTTATTGCTGTCTTCCCCGTTTTGGGGAGAAGAGGGCAATATCGTCGGTTCATTAAATTTTTTAAATAGTTAAATAGCTGGGAAGAGGATAGCTAGCCCTGAGAATTGCTACTTACCTCTGAATTACTGACTGTAGTGGTGAAAAAGGGCTGGCGCAAGCCATAGAGAGGCAGCTTTCAGAAACAAAGGTTGTGAGTGAGGCTGAAGCACGCTGAAGCTAGCTAAGCTCTTTTCTGACAGGAGAGAGGGAGAGATACCAGGTATTTTGCTCTCTAATAGAAACAATAACTCTAAAAATAAGAGTGTACACAAAATTAGCTACAACAAACTAACTTTATTTTCCACCTAATTAGCCTAATTTTGTAAAATAATATTTATTTGACTTCTTATGTAAGCTATTATTAGCTAAAAATAAATACTTCTTCTTCTTCTTCTTCTCATGCTACATGCCGAGCTTCTTCTCCGTATGAGTCTCCACTTGTCCGGCGATGTGAAAACTGCAGACCGGAAAGCTAGATTTGTGTAAATTAAACCCCGAGTAAACGAAAGGAAGATCATATATATGATCAGTTACATCATATATGATCAGTTGTCAGTTTATCATATATATGATCAGTTACATATCATATATATGACCTTAAGCGAAAGACACATCACATATATCAATATTTATAGTGCATATATGAGTCGTTGAATATTGCTACATATGAGCAACCATAGGTGGACGGCGAAGGAAATTTTTTTGAAATATAGGTGTCTAGATTGGCGGAAAATGCACTTGCGGCCAATTTATGTTGGTGTTGGATTTATTGAAAAACACTATTTTTACAGTGTTATATTCTTTGTTCGTTCGTTTTCTATGTTCAATAGCGAGTTGAAGCTGGCATTAAGATTACATGCTAACACTTTAAGCCCTGACGTTTCGTTGATTTACGATCGAATCAGCAGCCCCATTTGGAACTATGCCACAAGGACCTGACACTCCGAAGAGCCAGACGAGTCTAAACTGATTCGCGTTATATTCAACTCAGCTGCGGGAAAGTGCGCACCAACGCAAGCTATATATGATAGCCAGAACGAGGGAGAACCTCAATTGCCTTACGACGGAGTCGTAACTTTCAAGCGAACTCTCTTTCTTCTGAACAAACAAACAAACAAACCAACGTCATTTCGGAGAAATGATTTTCAAGTAATTGTTTAAAAATGAATCATCGTTTAAATTTATTAATTTGTTGTTAAACATTATACAAAAATTATACACAAATGAGACAATTATCGTAATACATCACGTTTCACCTGTGAAATCACATGCAGCACATGGTTTTCTTTAGCTTGTGGCTGGTGTAACGAAACATCCAGCCTAAAAATACCGAATGAAAATTCGGTTGTCGGCAAAATGTCTGCCCTTGTAAACAAATATGGTAGGCTTACGTAGCGAGCGCGCGACACTTAATTCTACGATCGTTTTTAGGAAAGAACTTCCGAAAAAAATACAGAGAGACTAACTTTCCAGCGGAAAAATTATGTCTGATGTCAATGTTAAAGTACATAAGGATATCGTGGTTCGTGATTTTATTATAATTTGAATCACGAATCGTTAATTCGAACCCTGATAAGCGGATTTGTTATTTCTTGTAGCCGAGGTTAAGGGAGTGTTGTGGCTGCATCCTAACCTAAATCCATAGGTGAAACCTGATATAATGAAATCTACAAGATCCCTGTTGGGGTGGGACAACAAAAACTTATTTAGAACCCTAACCTTAACCAGTGTGTTGACAAATGAGGATATGGGGAAAAAATTAGTTGGGACCGAGCTTAGAGGACCTGGATGGGCAAAAGATAACAGTTGGTTCTTCTGACAGAGGTGGCAACAGTGGGTAAAGGAACAGTTTGGTCGACAAGGAAGTGCTTTGTTGAAGGCAAAGCAAGCAGGTCTGTCTGGTGGCCATGATTTGCTCGGGACATTCCGAAACTGTGTTGGTGATACTGCTGGACCAGTGGATTTATTTAGGCATTGCGCGGCAAAGTGCCCAGAACCCTGACACTTAAAGCACCTGCCTAACCTAGATGGAAGTGACTTTGTGAACGACGTTGATGGCTGAGCACCCCTAAGATACATATTGAACAAAGTGTCGTCAACCACGTCCCATCTGAAGCTAGTAGGGTTGTTGGCCAGTTGCATGCGATGCAGTTGATCATATTCGTACACAGAAGAGAAGGCATATTGTGAAGCAAACTGAGTGATTACGGTTTGATACATCATTATTTGATGTACAAGATTGGGGAGAAAACAAACCACACACCTCAAATAATTTGTTCATGCTGACACCCATGAGTTAAAATCTTTCACCCTCCCTTTCGCAGGGGTCTTCTGGGTTAACGAAATCCTAGGGGTACCCTCCACATTACTGATATTAATGTCAAATTCTCCACTATCACCCATCATGGGAAGAGAAGCAAGGAAGACGCAGCAGAAGGTGGCAGAAGAGAATCAAAATTAATGTACTCTCCCTTCCTAATCTTTTCTACAAGATGTTTGGGGATTGGAGGCAAACTAACAGTGGGATACAGCTTAGAAGTCCTAGTACCTGCATAAAATGGAGCCTCGATGCGAGCAGTTTCGGTTACGTCTTGAAAATCCACCTCCCCATCTCCGCCATTATTTTTGTTGGTAAGTGATGCCTGTGCACCGGCAAACGAAAACAAAGATGGCGCATTGGCAGTGGCGTTTGGCTTGATGGCGGAACTTTGTCAGGTTTTATAATTTGTTTTAACTCGTGCCTTAAAAATGTTTTCATGTCGTTTGAAAATTTATGTAAGTTAATAGTGTTCTTAGGTTTAATAATCCTCCTACGTTTTGTTCTTAATGTGCTGCTCCATTGCCTTGCTGGCTTTCTTAGTATTGTCAAGGCTAGCTTTTGGACGGTCATAATTTGGCAGAGTGCTCAGACCTTGTCCATCAAGATTATCAGAATGAAATTTTTGGAATAAGGCTTGTGCCATAGTTATTTTTGATAGTCCTTTAACTGGCATGTTGTGTGAATTAGATATTAAAGTTAGGGATTCTTTACCGAGTTTGGCCCATTCCTCCACTGTTCGCGTTTGAGGCTCCCTCACAACATCAACAGGCTGAAAAAGTTTTTTCTTACCACTTCCTTGAGTATTTTTCTTTGTAGACATATTGCTGCAACCAAAAGGTGTAGAGGGGTAGCAATGTCCAAATACGAAAAACTATTTCAGTTAAGCAAGTTATTGCAACTACAGGTGAGAAACTAAATCAGAGTAACTCTCTCCTATTTATAGGGGACCCCTGGTTGTTGATTGGCTAACTTAGGACCACCTAATATGGACAGACTAGATACCCAGACCTTTAGTCCCCTACTCTAAAGTATCAGCAACAAGAAAGTTGCTTCAAGTTATGACACATAGCTTTGACTTGGTTAATTGAGACAAAGATGCCTTGGATGAGCAAGAAAACCTTATGTACCCCTATTGATGCATCTGACTAGCAACTATCAAGTATTGGGAACTGCAATTAACATGAGCTAAACTATTGTTTAGCTCTATTAAAATGAAGGAAAAGCGACCATACAATGGTTAAAAAATCACTTTTTTCATTTTAAAACAACAAAAACGTCTTCTCAAAGGTTAAAAATCGCCGTAATTAGTTCTGAAATGATGAGGAACATTATGTCGAAGCTTAAAAATTAAAAAAAAAATGAGAACAAGTACCTATAAAGCTTGAAAATCGCTGTACCGAAACTACTATTTTTAATCACGGTATAAAGTATCGAAAGGTGTAAAATAAAATGTCCATTCATTTAGATATGTAATTTCAATAGCTTTTGTGATTGTTAGCACTTTTAGACAATAGGTTGCATGTTACATGTGAGAATATTTTGTTGTGTTAACAAAAGATACATGGGGTTCTTCATGTAAGCATAAGGACGTTATGAGACGTCTTAAAACCTGCATTACAAGTTACATTCAACCATTTTTCAGCGCAATATTTATTTTTAATTTATTAAGTTTCGAACTTGCCGAAATTTTATGTTAAGTAGGAAAATTTGATCTGCCAAAAAAATAAATAAAATTTAAAGTTTCAATTAACCCTCAAAAAATTATGATATTTGCCTTAACCCCATTCGTGCTGGGGGAGGAGGGGGGGGCTGATTCAGGCTGATTCAGCCCCCCCCCTCTTAAACTTTTTTAATAACATTTTATGTGTTTATAGTTACACCTTCAAATTTTGTGACTTTTCCTAACTTTTATTTAGCTTTATTTTCCAAAAAAATTTTTTTTGGAATTATGCTGAAGTGTTGCCATGGCAACACTTTTTTTATGTTCAGTAAAATTCTGAAAAAAATTTTTTACTAAAAAATGTTTTTGCATGTTTTTAAAAGCTTCATGTGACTTCTTAGTTTATATTGTTATCTTATTTTGTGTTTCTATTATTATTGTTATTAAATTTATCGCATTCAAAATCGTTAACAAAATTCAAAGTTAGTGCCTTTTTTCTATATGTCACCGAATTTGATGACGTCATCACCAAAAATGCTGACGTCCTCAAATTTTTTTTTAACCAAATTGTTTATTAATACCTGGACAACACTTGTGTTAAGTTTCAAGTCCAACGGACAACAATTGTAGAAATTACACTTGGGGGGGTCGAATCAAGTCATAATTGTAATTGTGGTTAATCAATTTTAGTCGAAATGCATTGCCAAACTCTTGTTGTTTGTTGTGAAAAAATTTAAAAAATGTTGATGCATGTTTAACTATTTTTATAGATGTGGCTGCTAAAGAAATACCCTGAAAATGAAAACGGTATGATATTTTGTACTGCTTCAACTATTACACTCATTATTGTGAATGTTACAACATAATTAGGTGGTATTTTAAGCTTGTCACTATCTATCACTTTTTTTGTATCATCAATACTCTTTCATTAGTTCCACTAAGAGTAGATAAGTTTATTGTGTTATGTCCATCTGTTTTAATCTCAACTTAAAAGAACTTAAGAGTGTGACTGTTTCTGTTTTGGTTTTGTTGAATTTTATTTTTGTTGTTATTTAAATAGTGATATTGATTTTCATACATTAGTATTTAAGAGATCGTTCTGATAGGAACATAACCAAATTATCTTGACAGCACTATTGTATTGCTTTTAGATCAATATCAGTACTACTTGATTGAAGGATGCAAGTATTTGATTGGTAGGAAAGGTAGGATTATTCTTTTTTGTTTGGTCGTTTTATACAAATTTATACAAATCTCAATTTATACAAATTGAGTATAAATTTATATAACTTCTGTAGCTGGCACTGTATGCAGTTATGTTAAAATATAAATAAGGAGAATACAGATAGGTTAAATATTAAAAGTTTTAACCTTTATTTTATTGAAATATACCGCACTAACAAAAAGGACACCTAACATCCAACATCATCCAACACAATTTTTTTTTTTATATACTTTTTTCCACCTACATGCAACATCGAAAATTTATGATGTTGGATGAAATGTTGGATGCATTTGAGCATGCATACTTGCCATTTCAAAAATCTTCAACGTGTTTTGCAACTGAGAAGTTGCACACAACAAATTAAAAAAAGTACACATTTTTAACAATCTAAATGATAATTACGAACATTATGGTTTAAAGAAACCAACAAAATATTTCTATTTTAATTGTCCGGGTTCCTCAGTAATAACACATCATAATAGTAGAAAAAATTGTATTATGAAATAAATTTATACAACATCCTTCGCATTGGAACGCAATTGTATATTTGGGGCATGGATCGGGATGCCAGGCAATGAGATTAAACAATAACAGGCAGGACAAATACATGTGCAGATACAAAAACAGTAATAACCCCAGCATATGCACTTAAATGGTATGAGACACTCACAATGACATGTCCATCTTGGCTGCACTCCGTTGTGAGGGTCTCCCACGGCATATCTCGTTATTCTCTTCATCATAATGCACTTGAATGGTATGACACACTCACAATGACATGTATATCTTGGCCGCACTCCATTGTGAGTGTCTCCGACGGCATTGCATCATAATGCACTTCAATGGTATGACACACTTGAGTGTCTCCCACGGCATATCTCATTATTCTCTTCGTCATAATGCACTTGAATGGTATGACACACTCACAACGACATGTACATCTTGGCTGCACTGCAATTGTGAGTGTCTCCCACGGCATTACATCTTCATATCTCATTATTCTCTTCCTATTCCTATAAATATTAAGATTATAAATTAATAATAGCATACAGTAATAATATCAAGTAATGATATAATAAACAGGCCACACACATGTATCTGTCCAAATTTTCGGCTGACTTAGGAAGCCCAACATCCCCAAATTGGCACAGGCATAACACAGGAAAATCAAAGTATCTAGGTGAGTTTCCATAGAATCCATGACGATATATACACAAAGAAAGCAACTCAACTACAAAATGTTAAGAAACACTATACGAAACGTATATCCCACAACTTAGGCACGTCATTTAGGTTGGCCATGTTAGAACACCAATGCTTAAGCACTCTATCTGAGAGATGTATATATCGCCGGTAACAATCACTGGACCATCTGCTGCCGATGCCCCACCAATTCTGAAGCTATGTGTATTAAGGTCAAGGCTGTCTGTGACACTAATTTTTAAAAAGGCCCCAACCCACTTCCTTGTGACGAATTCTCCCGTGGAGAGGACAAACCAGGGACCACAATGGGTACCTCTGTACACAAGATACTGGGAAAACGCTGTCATCTTCTCAAAAACCCTAAAAATTCACATCCAAAGTCCTGAAATCTCCTCAAATTTGACTTTATAAAAAGAGTGGCAACCCTGAAAAGATTTATTGATGAATTTATTTGTGACATGTTTTCATGTAGATTTGTACTGTAAACAACATAAATTTTTCACTTAGACTGTGATATTATTCTGGCTGGTGATGCAAGTATAAGTCGTAAACATGCTTTTATTTGTATTGGCAAAATCACTGTAAGTTTTATTTTATTGTAATTTACTACAGTGGAGTATCCTTTTTTTCAAGGAATTTACTTGATACGGATATCCATATTATAATACCTGTATATGTCTGTCTGGCACGCAAAATGGCGGCTTCTTTGATCTTGCCGCTAGTTCATTGAAAAAACGGTGGTTTGATTTATTTCATTTTGTTATATCTTAGCATTCCATTTGTTTTTTATTCAATAATTAAAAAGAATATTATAGTGAGCATTTTTTAATCATAAAAACGTTATTAAAAACGAAAAAGGTTTGTAGATTGTTTTTAACCTGTATTTTCTAGTCATGTATAGATCATAAACAAACAAATTTTAGGATTTCGGCTACAAACGTAGATTTTGAGCTAGCTTAGCTATTGCTATTCTTATGAAGTTTTTTTATTCAGTTTGATAGCTTTTTATCCTAGCCAAAAAAAAAAAATTATGTTTGGGTTGTGGCTATCTACCTAGCTGCTTATTTACATCTGACTAAAAAGTGAAATAGTCCTATGCAGTTTGACTACACCAAAATGCTTAATCAATAATTCTTATGCTAAATGCTATAAGGTAGCTGCTACTTTCATTACTGTAATGAAAACTTATTCTGCAAAATAAAATTGCTAAGGGATTGTGTTTTCTTGATTGGGGTAACAACGGCTGTTTCCCGTGTTTTTCATTTAAGCAGAAGTTGCAAGGTATACCTATACTAAGCGCCCAGCCTAGTGTTAACGATGGGCTGGCTGTTTCCAGTGTTTCTATTTAACCGAAGTTGCAAAAAAGTTTTTATTTAGAAAAGGTATTACACCTATATGGATGTGTGACATTGTTTACCCTTACTAAGCGCTCAGCCCGGAATTCATTTTTGAACTTTCACCCTTAACAACGGGTTGTAAACTGTGTTTTTATATCAGCTAAAGTTGTGGGAAAGTTATTTCTTGAAAATATATTCGCCGGAAATACCATAATATTGTGTGCACTTTACTCAATTTACGACATACTGCATACCTGTACTAAAGCGCTTCACCTGAATGTGTGGTACAGTTTACATTTCTTATTAATCGTTCCACTGGGTACCGGGTAACACAGTTACTTGTGGCTTAACCTGGCGTTTCGACACCGGGTCCCCCAGGTAGTTAGTCAGGGGCTAATACAGGTCAATTTAGACATCGTTAAACCGATTTTGGGGACATCCAATTTGGGCGCCCAAAATAGAGAGACGAAAACTGCGTTACTTCTTGTAATGATGGATAGGGAAAAAATGTGGTGGTAACAGTTCTAGATCTTGTAGGTTCACTTTAAAATATTAACTGTTTGATACAAACAAATTGAGTTTCTCGTTTCCTGCAAAGGTTGAAAGAGAATTTAAGGGATTACCGATGCCCAAAGTAATTTCCTGGATTAACCCCTGTTAGTGTATATAAAAAATGCTTGTAAATCTCCTGTAAAGTTCAAGTGAGTTCCTTTTATTGCTAACATTTTAATTTTTCTATTCAAATTCATGCCCTTTTAAGTTGTGCGTTTGTTGAGGTCAAGGAACAACAATCACGGGTCTCTATTCTTTGTAAGGGTGTACAAATCGGTAAAAAAATATCAAGCGGATGCATTATTTATATTGCTTTATTATTTTATTATTTTTAATTGGGAATTTTTCTGTCTTACAGACAAAACACTCTGTTATGTAAACAAACATCAGCGCTTAAAATGAATATTTTAACCCTGGTTACAAGGCTTAATATGCAGTGATTTTGTGATGTCAAAATTTATTACTTCCCCCTAATTTTAAACGAAATTAGGAAAATAACATAAGTTTTCTAAAGTTTCTTTGATAATATCTACTTTTTATCAGGAATAAGTAAGAAAAAATATTTTTATAAAGTATAAAAAAATGGCGTATAAATTGAATAAAAATTGATGTGTTTTCTCAATTTAATTTAAACACAAGTGATATAAAACTGTTTTAAATGATCTAGTTGAAGCTTAAAGGGATCCCAAGGTACTTTTACAAGTTGGACTCATCTGAAAGATTTGCATGAGAAATGCTAAATGATATATTCACTTTTTGTTAAAACTTCATGTAACTCCAGATATAGCTTTTTAAATATTTATTATTTTTCTTTTCGCTCGACTGCCATTTTGGTTATCTTCGACCTTCTTCTTCGTTAAAAATTTTCATTCTAGCTCCAGTCTTTTTTAGTGGCACGTGACCCTGTTACATAATATTTCAGTAGCGCTCACAAATTAATGACTTTCACTCGCTATTATTAATGACTTTCATAGCCAAAAACAATTAATATACTGTCGCAACAAAGTTAAAAAAATTCAACGTACTTTTCACATCGATCCCTGTACGAATGATTTATGTGTTTTTTTAAAAAATAATTCAACATGTAAGCAATAAAACGAAAAAATAATATATTAGCAGCAGGTTTGTGCATGATTTCTTTTATTTCAAATTTAAAAGAATTTATTTCAACAAACAGGTTGTAAAAATTACTGATCTATAACTTGTCGACCCAGGCGGGGTATGATGCTCAAGTGAGTATTGCCAACCTTGTTCTCAACAATCCTTGGGGACGAGGTTGCCTAATTACTCAGTAGATGGATATATTTTTTATTAAAAAATATTAAACAATCAATAGAAAAGAATACTACTTTAATTCATCCCACGATACAGAAAGAGACAGAAATTACTGTCTAATTAAAGTTTGTTTTCTTATGATATTTTTCCAATATGTAGCGCAAACATCAACGCTGCTGGTTTCGTCCTAAGAACGTTTAGATACGAAAATGTGGGGAAACCAGTTTCTAATTTAGAGTATGCTAACCCTGTCCCCAGGCCTTTTGGTTCTGGACTGCTCTGCACCTCCATGATTAGACCTTTTAAAAGCATACATCATATATTTAATGTCCAACGAAACCCTTCATAATTCTTCATTTTTAGCGTTGACAAATAACTGCTGTGGCTATATTCGCACTTATTAGAATACTGTGGCAGCTTCTAAATTTTTAAACTTAACAAAACACAAAAAAATGTTTTAGCTACCTCCTAAATAAAAAATATTATTTTTACCAGAGAAAAGCAAAATAAAATAAAAAATAAAATAATAATAGTTAATTGCGTAAATATTAAAGTCCAACGCAGAAAAAACGGCATTTTATTAAATATATTTTAGCGTTTTCTGCAATGATTTAATCAAACTACATTGGTGACAAACTTTTTTTAATGATGCAGTTGATTTGATTTTTTGATTTTTTGCTAAGAGTTTGTTGCTCGTGCATTGCCGTAGGAGGCAACTGAACTATGCTCTGGAAAAACATACTTTTTTCCGTTGTTATATCTTCGGCTATTTTTCACACGTCTGATCGCACAAGGCCTAGGGACTTTTTATGTGTGATTTCACCATGTCAAATAATTGCTGACGCGAAGGTACATGTTTTGAAAATATGTCAAATTACAAAGGTTGTAACCGCCCTTAATCCTATTCGTGCTGGAGGGGGAGGAGTGATGCAGCCCCCTCTCCGTTCAGCCCCTTTTTCCATAACTTTTTATGGGCTTATAGTCACACCTTGATATTTTGTTACTTTTATTTGCCTTCCAAAATATATCCTTTTGAAATAAAAAAACCATACACAAATGTTGAATAATCAGTAATTTTCACAACCTGCGTCTCAAAGAAAAGTCCTTTGAAATAAAAATCATGCACAACTTGCGTCTCAAATAAAAAGTCCTTTGAAATAAAAATCATGCACATTTTATTTTTCGTTTGATTGCTCAGCTATGTGAGAACATATGCAGAATTATGTCTATTTTTTTAAAAAAAATAATCGTTCGTAACGAACTTTATGCAGAATTATTTTAATTTTTTCAAAAAAAAATAATCGTTCGTAGAGAACTTTCGTTTCACTTTGCCGAGAGAAGGTATCTGTTCTTCCTATCACAGTCAGTAATAATTAAAGCGCTACTGAAATATTACGTAACAGGGTCACGTGCCACTAAAAAAGACTGGAGCTAGAATGAAAATTTTTAACGAAGAAGAAGGTCGAAGATAACCAAGATGGCAAGAAAAATAAATATTTAAAAAGCTATATCTGGAGTTACATGAAGTTTTAACAAAAAGTGAATATATCATTTAGCATTTCTCATGCAAATCTTTCAGATGAGTCCAACTTGTAAAAGTACCTCGGGATCCCTTTAATGTAAATATTGATTTTTCGATCAGAGTTTCTGGTGGTTATACATTTTATGCTTTGCCGTATAGCGAAGCTTTTGATAAGCAATGTGTTTTTTTCGTGGTGTAAATTTGGGAGCTTCTTTTTACTCGTGTAAGGCACGATGAGTTGCTGGTCGATTTGACCAGTTGTTTTCGTATCCTGACATTAATTGCTTTGGGTTCCAGAATAATAACACAAAATTGATAGAAACAATGTATTTCTATTGGAATGAGTAGATACAACACGTTCAGTATGCATAGACTATTTATAGAATGTTTTGGGGAATGGGTGGGAATGCAGGTGCCTCCCTCGTGCTTCGTCATATGCACAAATATATAATGCATATCCTGAGCGTCAGGATATGCATTATAGGTGTCTTCATGCTCTGAGCGTCAGAAACATGAGACAATGGTGTTTTCTTTCATACCCTGAGCGTCAGGTGTATGAGAGAATTGAACAAATATATAACACATATCCTGAGCGTCAGGATATGCATTATAGGTGTCTTCATGCTCTGAGCGTCAGAAACATGAGACAATGGTGTTTTCTCTCATACCCTGAGCGTCAGGAGTATGAGAGAATTGAGATGCCTTGAGCGTCAAGTGCATCGGCATGTCCTGAGCGTCAGGCACATGCTAATTACTGGTGTTTTTATTCATACCCTGAGCGTCAGATGTATGAGAGGATGAGATGCCTTGAGCGTCAAGTGCATCGACATGCCCTGAGCGTCAGGCGCATGTTTCCTATTCCAGTAATGATTACAGTACACATATCTACAACTACATGTCCTGAGCGTCAGGCACATGCCAAATACTCGTGTTTTATTCATACCCTGAGCGTCAGGTGTATGAGAGATGCCCTGAGCGTCAGGCGCATCGACATGTCCTGAGCGTCAGTCACATGCTAATTACTAGTGTTTTTATTCATACCCTGAGCGTCAGGTGTATGAGAGATGCCCTGAGCGTCAGGCGCATGTTTTCTATTCAAGTGCTACTGATTGAGATGCCCTGAGCGTCAGGCGCACCTCAATGAGCGTCAGCAAATATGGTGAACACATGTATACACGCCCTGAGCGTCAGGTATGTTTTTCAATGACTTGTATCAACACATTACTTGCCTAAACGGCTGACGAAGGAGGCCCAACACACCCAAATTTCCCCATATTGTAAAAAGGAACAACAAGAAAAATACACTATTTGCTACAATTCTCCAATTTGACATGATACAATGCAATAACACAATACTAAATTCACGTATATATTCGACTGGCACTGCCCTACTTTATTGCACCAACACTCACAGCTGATATTACATAATATAGTCACTAAAACATGCGATAAACACTTTGTGGATTAATATGAATAAACCAGCCATTTCTAACGAAACATAAAATAATAATGTCAAATGATTTATTTGTAAAAATAACAGGTTTTTGTGCAACAGAGTAGTCAGTTATAACACTCAAAAACTAATAATTTCCTTAAGGCTACACTAGACTGGTATCCTCTCGTGCTTCACTAGTCTCTGTAGAAAAACGGCAACAACAAAAAAAAAGCCCATGTTAAAGTTCTACTGGCTAAAACTGTAGAACAATAAAGAAACTGTTAACGTTAAATAATATCAAGACAAATTAAATGTGTCAACAAATTACACTGAACACACTAGAGAGCCCTCACATTCCATAGCCTAGTGATCTTATTAACACTAGCAATATTAGTACACCAGTTTTCTAAAACATTGCAACTTAAGTGAATATATCTGCAATAACAATCGCTAGACCAACCTTTCTAGTAGTGTGTTACATTGAGCATGGCACTGATATATTTCCGGGTCACAAATTCACCGCTTTGCAGAATAAACCAGGGACCGGGAGCCAAACCGCGAAATGAAAAGTAATGAGCAAATGCATTTCTGGGACAAAGGCGTCCACAAATCTTGGCTAAACAGATCTTACAGGCTCTTACAGACTCTAAATGGAGTTTTTCAACTTGATGTGAATGTAAAGAATATTATTGTCCTATGAACTAAAATCATGCGGTGATAAGTGTGTAAGAGGATCCCATTTGTGTTTGGTAGGAAAGATGTACTCTGATACTGACAATGATCCAAAATGCCAGTAATACTAAAGTAATGCCACATAGCTTTATCGTAGTTAGGAAATTGGCTATCCCCCTAAAACAACAAAATCTCTGATAGATGAGCTGGAGTAATTGGTTGGCAAAGTACAGTATGGTAGGCAAACTTCTCTTCGATAATTTGAGGCTGAAATGTTTCTTAATTTTTCTTATTTGAGCCTGAAAAGTTTTTTTAAAAAAGTCTTTTATTTACAATGCTTTTTTGAGATGGAGGAGGACGACATTGACGAGAACATTTTTGATTTGTTTAAGATGTAATCTATACATTAGTTTGTTATAAACAGATGCATGTTTAAACATCCACTTTATGAAACTCTCTTTATTCTGTCCCCCCCCCCTTTTTTTTCTGTTGCATGCAAATAAGTTTCTTAATGTTGGAGATTTTCTCATCCTGCTGAAATTTCTTAAAAGTTTTTTAAAATTTTTACTTTCTGAGCCCAAGGTTTCTTATAGACTGGTTTCTTATAAAAAACAACAATATGTACCACGCATAGTCTATTCATATTTGGCATGGTGTTATGACCATTAATAACGCTGTCATATTGGACTCCAGCGAGATAAACTTTCATGGTATTTATTTGACCATTGACACAAGGGAGGTGGCAAAGAGTTTAAAGTTAATTCCTGAAGTGGAAATAAGCAGAATCTTTTGTATGCACAAAAACCAATACTTTCATAAAATTGTTTGTAAATTTAGCTTCTGTTTATTTCTTGTACTTATATATATACTACAAGCTTTATGTAAATATTTAGACTGAAGATGACATTAGAGTAGGTCAAAACATGTATCAATTAAAAAAATGTGAGATTTTATTAAATTCGTAGTTTTTATGTTTATAATGCAATGAACAGCACAAGTCATAGCACAAGAATGGCCTAATCTAACAATTTTGGTAAAAGAAGCACCAGAGGTGGAATGCCAACATAATAAATTGTTTAATATACATTTCCTTTCTTTTAAAGAACCCCCGTCACTATGGATGTTTCCCAATATAGGATATCGAAATAGAAAATTAGAACCATGTTTAAATTTATTTCCTGATATCCAAACACTCAGCGATCTAATTTATATGATTGTAACAAATTTATGTGATGATTGCAAAACAAAATTTGTATTTATTATTCTCACAATCGAGTGAACGTTATAAAAGCATGATAAAGTTAACCTAATTGCAACCATGGATGTTTGCTAATACAAATAGAATTACAAGGAAGCCTGTCTAGTTTTTACCACCAATCACTTAGCATCCAGGGACCTGCCAATAAGGTTCTGTTCTAAATTGACAAAATGTCATGCACTAGGCACAAGAGTAGCCTAATCAGACACCAAATTCGCATTCAACATCGATGTTTGTTAATGTGGCTGAAATGTTTCTTGAAATTTCTAATTATTGTTTAGATTAAGTCATCTTGGGAGCCAAACTCCTTTTTAAGAGGCTATTCGTCTTAAGAAACCATCATAATGGCAACATCTTGTTTGAAGATACTCAGATTGATATTAAGCTATTTTGCATAAAGTTTCATTTTTGTGAGAAATGTGTTCCTTAAAAATTCAGCCTGGTAATGTTTCTTAAATGTTTCTTAAATTTTTCAAAATTTGAACCCAAGTGTCTTAATAAATTTTTATATAAGCAATTAAAATTCTAAAATGAGGCTTAAGGATGCTTATGAAAAACATGATCAGGCCCAAAATATGCTTATTGCGTTCATCATCATTAATTACAAATTAAATCTTAACACATACTAGTTAATGCAGATATAAGGAATAAAGAGAAAAACTTCTCACGAAACAAAACATAAAAACTTAAGAATGTTTCCTTAGGCTTTACATAATGCTTAATATATTCTTAAATGACTAAATTTAAGCCTATGGATGCTTATAAATGTCATGCTCATATAAATAAAACATGTATAGGAATTGGAGCTTCGCATATAGGAAATTTTTATTTGTAGTACAACGGCTAAAGGAATTCTTAATAAAACAGCTTATGTATAGTCGTTCTAACCTTAATTCTAGGAATTGCGCATAGGTTGTAAGAAAAAGTAGAATTCATTCTTTTTTAAGTAAGTACAGGATGATAACAACAATCTGTAAACAGTAAAGCTAGGCAACACAAAGGGGAATGTTTATATGCGTGTGGACCTAGAAATAAAGCAAGATGAGCCGCAACAACGTATAGGTTTGCCTGTTAAATAAGGATCTGATAGGTAATCCTACCTACCACGACTCACAATGTTGGCCTTTGTAGCCCTTTTGTAGACCTTACTACTATTACTTATATTAAAAATGAAAAAGGATGGTAAAATAAAACCACAAAATGGAACTTGCTCTACTTGCATAAAATCCATAATGGCTACTAGAATTGCATAACTTATTTAGATAACTAAGATTCCTATTCCATAATGTCTTACTCTGCCAACCAGACTGTTCAGAAAGAAGTGTGCTATTAATGCTATGCTAGGGCCCACTGTTGCAAGAGACATGCCCTTTGCCTTGTATAGTTTAAAAGTGACATTGCGACAACTCTCCTAACATAAACAGATAGTAAATAGTATGAAAAGAACTGACCTGGCAATGCAATGTCTCTTCTGATGAAATATCCAAAGCTTTTCATCTGATGCCTCCTTGTGCAATATAATCCAATTATAGATAAAAGGATGATGAGGATGATAACTGTAAGCTGTAAGGTACATCTGAAGAACTAGCACAGTGTGGGGTGTTGGGGTTTACATGCAGCCATTAATAATCAAGACCTGGGTAGGGTCCAGTTCCTTTTCAGGCAAGTGAGACTACTATCCTGGCAACCCTTAAGATCAGGTCTATAGGTAGAAACCACCCCCCACTGTGCAAGGCTCTACATTGCATCCTCAATGACGAAGGTAAAGCTAATGTATGCTAACTACAATGCTAAAGAACTGTACTTCTGTCACCACAATTAACATGAGCAAAACTTGCAGTTTAGCTCCATGTCAAATGCCAAATTTCGCCAGTCAGTGACCAGCTGTTATTTTAGGGTTTATATCCTTATAACAAAATACCTGTATAGAGCCATATTTATTATAGCCATAATGGTCACAGCTTATTTATTTACACAACATATAGATTCTTAAATAAAGTGTAACGAATCTTTAATAAGTAGTAACAAACGTTTCAGAATCAAAGTGAAGTTTGGCGGTTCTGTTGTTCTGCAACGTGTTTGATTGTGTTTGATAAGTGTGTTCACTCTAAGTGTGTCGATTGAATGTTTGTATGAATGTCAACTAAACAACAAAAAAGAAAATTTTAAAAATATTACCACTTAGTCCAGTTGGACCACAAGAAAAGTTAAAAGAAACCATAAATAGTATAGACAGAAATACTCCTTTCAATAGTATTTCCTATCAACTTCCAGAAATATGGTTGCCCGCACTTCGGAAAGTGAATATTTAGAAAAAGAGCAAAATGGTTCAAGACAAACATAACAGAAAGCGAACTTTTAGAAAAAGTAACGTAACATAAAGCGAACTTTTCAAAAAGGAAAGATTTTAATTAATCTATTGCTTCCATCTAGGTCCATAAAAAAGTTAATTACCTGAATTGCTGTAATCTGACTGGTTGATTTTGATCCTCTAATTATCTTCTAAACTAATAAATAGCCAAAGATGATTACGATCATTGCCCGTCAATGACAGCTGTACATCCTGAAGAAATTTATGACAGATTATTTCGAAGTAAAAACAAACATTATACAATATGACATTCTTCGATCAAATTTATAAATTTCACTTTCTTCACCATGTTTACAACCGTCCACCGTTACCATTGGTAAGAATTAAAAATACACGAGGCTGTTTGTGTGAAGTCAGAAGTATGCACATTATGAAGATTGGAATGAAATAGCTAGTGCTGCAAACAAAAGCTGGTTATAAAATAACACTCGACCCCCCTGATTTTTTTTACTTTTCAGTTAATCTAATCGGTTGATTGTAAACAGAGATAACTAAAGCACAAAAAACGAAATCGTTGGTTCTCAGTGTGAATAAAAAAGTCAAAAAATTATCTTCGTACTCACACTTTGTCCAGCTAGGAAAGTGGTTATGATTAAGATAATTAAAATTTTCAACCGTTACACATCGTCAATAACAATATGGAAAATTCAAGGAAAGTGAAAATTGATCCTGAGAATTGGAGTCGGTGCTGTTTTTTTTGTTTTTGTTTCCTTTACTTATCTGAGGGCATTTAGGTGTTATCTAAGCGAAACAGGTTTAGGCAAAGGTGTCCCCCTGCCTCGTCCTCAGGTCATCTTGTATCTTTTCTGACGATATATCATTACCCCGGCGTCAAGTTCCCAAGGCATGACCCAAATCTCTTCATGCATGAATTTCATTCTCATTTCCTCTATATATTCATAAGTTTCACTTTCATTTCTAATTTATTTATTTATCTATTACTAATTTATTTATTTATTCAATTATTTATCTCATGCACCTAGGATGTTTTATTTCTCTTTCCTCTCCATTCATGAAGGTACACTTTCACTTACCCATAAACAGATAATCTCATGGAGATTATGTGCACACAAATATGTGTTATCAAATAATCATGGGCTAAATGTGGTATGCACAAGCTGGTCCATGTATTGGCTCAGCCTGTGTTACCAAATAATATCAGATCATAAATGGGTGTGCCTCACCATAATGATAATAACTCATAATAATATCAAGTAATTAAAAAAACTAGCAGGGGGAGCCTGCATTGAAACGCCATGTTAAGCCACAAGTAACTGTGTAACCCGATGTTTAACACCTGGTGGAACGATTAAGTACAGGTATGCAGTATGTCGTAAATCGAGTAAAGCGCACACAACATTATAGTGTTTCCGTTGAATATATTTTCAAAAAAATAACTTTCCCACAACTTTAGCTGACATAAAAACACAGTTTACAACCAGGTGTTACGGGTGAAACTTAAAAAATGAATGTTACTCCGAGCTGAGCGCTTAGTAAAGGTAAACAATGTTGCCCATCCATGTAGGTGTAATACCCTTTTCTAAATGAAATCTTTTTTGCAACTTCGGTTAAATAGAACACCAGAAACAGCCTGCCCAGCGTTAACACTAGGTTGAGCGCTTAGTACAGGTATACCGTACAACTTCAGCTTCAATGAAAAACACAGGAAACAGCCGTTGTTACCCCCATCAAAATAACGCAATCCCTTAGCAATTTTTTTTTGTAGAATAAAATTTCATGACTGTAATGAAAGTTGTATCTATCTTATAGCATTTAGCATAAGAATTATTGATTAAGCATTTTGGTGTAGTCAAACTGCATAGGACTATTTCACTTTTTAGTCAGATGTAAATAAGCAGCTAGGTAGATAGCCACAATCCAAACATAAAAATAAATATGTTTTGCTAGGATAAAAAGCTATCAAACTGAATAAAAAACTTAATAAGAATACATTGATAAATTTAGAAGAGTCAAATGAAACTTAAAAAGGTTTTTTTTACGGTGTCTATGGGGACCTCCTTTAGGGAGTCATTAAGAGCACATTAAAGGAGTCAAAATAAGTGCTCAAATGACTCCTTTTAAGTTGTCATGATTAATGACTCCTTCTTGTTACTCATTTCGACATATTCAAAATGATTCCTTTAAAGGAGTCAATTTTTCTATGACTCTTTTTATGTACTCCCCACAGGCACCCAATAAATGAGTCCCTAAAGGGTTTCAATGAGTAATAATAGTTCCCATTACGCGTTCATTGCGCAGAAAAAACATCAGATATATCATTGGAGTTTTTATTGCCCTGTTAATTCAGGCTAAAAAATGTACATAAATTTATTAATATATTAGGAACGAAAAATATTAATTATTATCAATAACGAAAAATAAATAAATATTAGGAACGAAAAATATTAATTATTATCAATAACGAAAAATAAATAAATATTAGGAACGAAAAATGTTAATTATTATCAATAACAAAAAATAAATACTAGGACCGAAAAATATTCAAATTATATTACACCTATGGTCGTGCCTGGACAAACACCAACTCAGAGAACCTTAATTCACACTAGAGGAATCTTCCCACTATTAAAAATCTTGGGCAGTTCTTAAGATATCAAATTCCAAAAACTTGCATGGACACATATGAAATTATAATATATTAAAGATAAAAATAGAACTACGCAACTTTTTTTGTATACATTAATTCAAGAATAATTTCAGAGTGAAACTTTTCAAACAGGTTTTTGTGTGGTATGTATACAAAATACACAAGTAGGATGTCATACTCATTGTGAAGAATGCTGGTAAAACATAGAACGTACAGTCGAAATGAGCTTTGAAAGAGGTGGAAACGTGTCCTCAATACATACAATTTCTTTCTGAATAAAAGTGTAAAACCCATTCAAATTTTTCGGGTACTCAATATTTAATACGTAAAACATCGCAAACAGTGTTTAGACTGCAGATACGAAACTTCCAGTGAAAGTTACAACTGTGCCATCAACAACAATGTCGAAGTTCGTCAAGTTTACACAGTCTATTAAATTCTTGGGACCACCGCTGCAATGTAATTGTGGTTGATTTTTTGTTGTAATATTCATAAAGATGGCGGAAGCATCTTCACGGAGTAGTGACGGCAGCAATAACAGAGAGCAGGCCTCATGAGCATCTATGAATATATATAAGCAACATTCTTTTACAAACAGCAAAAATTAAAGCATGTAAGACTTACAGGGAAGACATTTTGGCAGGAAGAAAATTTAGTGCAAAAAAAATTTTTGTTCTGAAAAAAAAACATGGAAGTTGATTTTTCCTTTTTAACCCTATTCGGTCCGGGGTTTTTCGAACATACTATGACCGGGGGGGCGGAATCCGCCCCCCCTCAATAACTTTTCATAGGGTTGTTCAAATTGAATCAAACTTGGCACGCTTATAGTACGTCATTAAAGGAACAAAATGGCAGCAATAAATTTTTGCTTGCGTCAGCACATTTTCTGTGACGTCATCAGAAGCTTGAAATTTGTTAAAAATGCCACTATCTGCTTAAAATGTAATTACTTTTGTTCCAGAGCGAAATTTTGCATTCTGTTTGAAGTTTCTGAAAGCTAAATAAAAATGATTTAACATATTTTCCGGTTTTTACGTGAATCGCGTAAAAAATTGCCAAAAATTGCCCGAAAATTCGGTTTTTTCCGATTTTCGGTTAAAATCCAAAAAAATCGGGAAATCGGATTAATCACGTGTCCAAATTATGCAAAATGATTCTTCTTAATAAAACAAAGCTGTGTTGCAAGTTTCAAGTTCTAAGGATAATCCTAACAGAAGTTATTAATTTTCCCCATTATAAGGATTTCATAGAGATTTTTAGGGGTAGTTTCGAGTAATGGCCAATATTAAAGCCTCTGAAGGGTATGGGACCTAAATATTTGGCATGCAGGTGTCGAATAGATAAATATTGAAACTCAGTAAGTTTCATAGCCATATAACATAGCAATAAGGAGTTATTAAAAAAAACCCGTCAGGGGGGGCGTAATCCCCCCCCCCCCCCCGGACCGAATAGGGTTAAATCAGGCAACATAATTAGTTTTTTAGAAAGAAAGTCATTTGTCGTCAAATACTAAAATCAAAAACTTTTCTATTAAAATCCTATTTTCTTACTGTTTTAAAATAAAGACGAGGAGCGAAAAATAATTTTGCCGGGAATCTATTTTGGCGGATGTTCAAAAAACTTAATCTTGGCTTGGATTTTATTTGGCAGACTTGTCAAAACTGCCAATTTTTCTGTAACCAAAATTTCTTCCCATAAGGTAACCTTAATATTTAATGAAAATATAGAAATGCCTGGAGTTAAACATTGATGAATAAGAAAAGACATACCAGAATTTATATCAGCATCTAACGAAGATACATAATTCATCAAATAATCCACTTTGGTTGACTTGTGAGGCTGCAGTTTTAAAATACAATTTGCGGTCTTTTCGAAGTAACTCTTGAAATTCAGAGAAAGCTTTGTGATTCTCTCAAATTCTCTTGATACCTAAAAGGCAGAGAAACATATATGCAAGTGACTTTTTGCTAGTTTACTTTATACTAAGGGAAGAAATTGTTTGCATTACAGGAAAATTTAAACAAGCCATAGATAAGGTAAAATGCGGAAAAAAATAATGTCTATCCTTGCTTTAAAAATGCTGAATTTAAGTTTGTGAAAACGAAGTAAATTCGCAAACATCATATCTGCAATCCTTTCTCCCGCATTCATTTATTCCCTTAAGGTAGTAAGAAATTACACACCTCATTACACTCTCGTAGTATTGGAAACTCGTCAAGTAGCTGCATGGTCGTACAATTTTCTAACACCATCTTTCTTCTAAATGCAAATGTCTTATCCATAGCTGTGTTTATCGATGATTGCTTGCGGTTGTAAGGATGCATGGCATAAATTTCTTTTATCTTTTTTACATATAACGAAATAGTTCTTTCATCCTCCCCAACATTTTCTACAGCCAAATTTTCATCATTCGAAGTATTTTGTTTAAGCGACTATTTTCTTCTGTATTTTGCACGTTTCTCTATCACCTCAGGTACCTCTGAACATTTTCTTTTTCTTGTGTTTTTAAATTTGCTTTTAAGTTTAATTCTCCAAAACCACTAAATTTCAATAGGTTAGAATAAGTTTATACTATAGTTATCAAATGAACGTTAAAAAATGTAGAGAAGAAAAAAGAATCAAAACTAGAGAATAAGTGCTTGTTATTGTAATTTTATGGTGTTAACTAGGAAAAAGATATTTACTCACCTGGGCGTCGCGATGATGACCAAATTCCTCACCAAGATATGGCCATCTGCCAATAAGGGCATTTACCATGTCATCATATTGCCATTTATTTGGGAAACTGAAAAAATTAATTTTCAGTGAATTATTTTTATATTAAAGTGGTCAATTAAAACAATACACTGGTTCACAGCAATTATGTTTTGCAATAAATATTCTGGCTGAAGCTTAAATAATGGTTCTACATAAAAGTTTATGGAGAAGCCCCCTTTTGTGGATAATTTCCCCAGCAATAATTAGTTACCTGTGCTAAAAAATATTCACCTATATATCACACATGCATATTGACACTGAAACAATGTATATTTAATTTTCCTGAAAAAATGAAAAAAAACTTACAATGTGTACTTTGTACATTCATCAAACAGACCAGATGTTAAAAAAGACTGGTCCGCTTTTGTAATTTTAATTTTATTGTTAAGCTTATTTAGCAATGCTCCATGTACAACATCGTCCTTGATGAGAAATGGTGATGGCCATCTCATCATTGACAAGTTCAACGTTTCAATTGAATTACTACTGGAGTTTGCAGAATTTAAAGAATTGCCAGTATCTTCAGTTTGAACATTAGCATTATCCAGATGTTCATTTATCATGGTGCTGACGAGTGGACCACCATTATTGACCATTTCAATGTTATCCATGTTGCAATCATCCTCCTCAAGATCATCCATATCCTCAACAAGTTCATTTGACTCAATTTCTTGGATCCGTAACTTTGAACTTGGGCATGTTTCATCATCAAGGTCAACATACATATCAAATTCTTCATTGTAACATTGTATTATAAATTGCTCTGGCAATTTTACAGGGCAATTCTTAAAGTGTCTACAAATACTTTCAAAGATATTTTCAGCACCAACAACTTTGACAATCTTTGTCATATTTTTGTATGAAACGCAAATTTTTTTTAGTGACATGATGCTGTAAAATAAAAAATAAGATTAATGCTTATAACAGGTAACAGTTATCCATGTTGCAATCATCCTCCTCAAGATCATCCATATCCTCAACAAGTTCATTTGACTCAATTTCTTGGATCCGTAACTTTGAACTTGGGCATGTTTCATCATCAAGGTCAACATACATATCAAATTCTTCATTGTAACATTGTATTATAAATTGCTCTGGCAATTTTACAGGGCAATTCTTAAAGTGTCTACAAATACTTTCAAAGATATTTTCAGCACCAACAACTTTGACAATCTTTGTCATATTTTTGTATGAAACGCAAATTTTTTTTAGTGACATGATGCTGTAAAATAAAAAATAAGATTAATGCTTATAACAGGTAAGACAAACGGCAAACTTGACCACACAGAATCTTTTTAGATCAAAGCAAATTTTTTTAAATCAAATTTATTTTTTGAATGTAAACCATCTATTGTTGCTTCCTAAAAACAGTTTTGATTAGTTTTTGCACCTTAAGCCGGATTTCCAATAAAAAATACTTTTTAAATCTAACAATAGTACTCTACAACATAATGTTCAGCAAAAAACACTATATAGATCACACAATTAGACAAAAAGAGCTTCTTTCACTGTAAATATAATTAAATAACAGTAGGGTCATTTTCCTTGTTAAAAAATATAACATGTAGTGCTTTATATAATTCATAATTTAACTTCAGAGAAAAAGAGTTAAAGTAGATTAATGTGTCCTGTGCTCTTATCAGTCAAATTTGATTTAAATTGGAGTTTCCATATTTCAAAGCCAATTTATTTTATAATAAAATATACATGGCCTAACTTTCAGAGAATTATATCCACTTTTTTATAAAAAGGGCTAGTATGTAAATAAATGCACATATCAAAACACAGATATATGAAATAGTTTTTTACAACTGAGCAGAAAAAGTATATTATCAGGTAAATTCCAAACAATTGAGAAAAAAAACACTAAAAATACATGGACAGGACAATTTAACAAGATATATGATAATGAAGTGGAACAAAAAAATTATTATCTATTTTATAAAGTCCCAATGGATGATAATCAACCAATTCTTTAAGTGTTACAACAGAGTAAACAGAGGTCCTTGAGACCCTGTATGCATGAAAGTGACTGTTGAACTCTGCAGTCAAAAGTTTTGCACAAAGTAAGTATACAATCTTGTTAATGATAAAAGATGATAAAATGTCACCAAACTGAAGTTCATGGTCCCTTGACATAGAAAGTACTACTGCTTCACCAGATGCATACTTTTGGCCATTAGTTACAACAGCTTTAGCTTCAATGAAATTTTTAGGTAAGTTGGTACATTTTTCATTCATAATTGAAACAACACTGTCAGGTAACAAATCAACACATGTCTCCTTTGAATGAATGGTCCTAATATCAAAATCAAGATAAAAATCCTTCTTAGAATTTAAATATGCTAACATTTGGTGGTGGATAGCCATTGACTTGCAGACATTGATTCTATTTCGTGAGGAATTAATCGAGTTTTTAAAATACCCATACTTAGATTCAAATCTTAATGTTTTCATTGGTGGTCCAAACTTCCTTATATGCATAGGATAATGTGAGATGAAATGTGCTTTTGGTTTGATAGTAACACCTGGAAACACCTTAGATAAATCAGTAAAAAAATCACTAATAATACCCTCAAGATTTGTGATGTCACAATCTGAGAAAACTGGTTCACAAAGCTTTTTCACAAGATTAACAAAGGAAATTAACAATTTCCAATGTTGGCTTCCAGTTTCAACAAATTTCCCAAACATCAAAGGATATAGCCGAATCAAATGCCACATTTCGCAAGCTGTTTGCTTTATACGTAACTGTGTAAGAGGTTTATCCTTTATCATTTGAGGCTTGTTTGACTCCTCTACCTCAGCATAGTCAAAGTTCATAATAATTTCATTCATCTGTACCAAACTTAACTTTTTTTCACGAATAAAATGAACAGTTATGTCAGTGAATAAATCTACGGCAAAACCTTCAAATACATCATGCGCAATGTCTCCAGGAGATCCATCCATGATATGGAAATACTTCAGCTTATTCAGTGCACATCTATGTTTAATGCCATACAAGGATACAACTTGTGGGTCTTTTTCGACTTCATCAAGCTGACTATCATACGCTTCTCTGGTGCAAACACAATCAACACAATTCGTATCAGATATATCTTTCTTAACCCTGTTGTAGAACCGGCAAAAACGTTAAACAGTCGAGAAATTTTGATAAAATCCACCTATAGCATGAGCTGCAAGGTTGTCAGCAATTAACATAGAAATAGTACCGAAAAATTTGTGTGTGGAGTTATCAAACAAAATTTCAAAACCATCAGTTTCCAAGACTTAAACATCATCTAAAAAAGGCTTCATGACGGAATTGTATTTTTGTATTTTTAGAATACTTGCATTGCAGAGAAGAGCGAAGTGTATGTCCTTTAATTTTGAGCGATACTCTGCATTAAAATTTCCAATCATAAAATAAAAACCTGAAATTTTGTATTTGTGAGTTTTATTTCCTAGAAGATTAACAGTTTGAAAATCATCATGGTAAAACACTAACTGTAAACTTTTTGGAAAAGATTGGAAGATTCTTATTCTCCTTATATACCGTTCCATCACAAAAAGTTTTGACTATACGATTTTCAGAAACCTCAGGACCTTCCGCCACTGCACCAAACGAATCCTCATGAGAGAACACTTGCTTTAAAGTCTTGAAGATTGGTACATAGTAAACAACATTTCTATGAGAAGTTACTTCAGAATCATGAATGGTTATTTCCTCTGGAGAAATGTAATTGGGCTTAGCTGAAATGTGATTATTTAATGTTTGACCATTTGAAAATCTTTGACATTCTCGTTTGAAAGGACTTTCAGAGTTCAAAAGTGTGTCAGTTTCATAATCAATCACAAAATTTTGATGGTTTCTCATTAAGGATGACTTAACTGAGTGTTCAAGCTGTTTACGGTCAATGTCCAAAATGTGCAAAAAAATTTCACTTATAAAACTGACTGCTGTCTGTGACACATTGAACCTTTCACGTAGTTCTAACAATATATCTGCAACAATATCTGCATAATTTGGAAAATGATACATGAAATTGTTATTCATACTATCACCATTGACATTGTCTATGTCTTCATCATCGTTTCCATTTTCCATAATGTCATCAATTTCGACATCACTTTCACTACTGAGCTCATCCTGGGGAATTGAGACTGATGTATTTCTCACCTGAAACGTAGATTCCGTCCCTCCAACAATTTTTTTCATGTTTCCATGGTGAAATGATTTGTGTGTTTGACTTGATATGGCGCAAAAAACTTCTTTCAGTAGTAAATTTAGATTTGCAACCAGAAATACCACACACAACACTAAAATTAGTCTCTAACGAATGATAAGACCACATATGTCGTATTAACCATCTGAAACAAACACTTCCATAAACACAATTACGAAATTGACATAAAATTTTTATCTCATCTAATCTCACGTCTTCTGTTAATTTTTTTAAAACCTTCACACCGAAGGCGCGAATTGACAATGCTGCTGGCTTAGCCGCACCCTCGGCCCCAGTTTCCTTCTTTACGAGAATAAGTGAGATAACATTAAAGACTGATTGTTGGTGCGTGGCCTTGTGGTTATGGAGTTCGCTTCGTAATCACAAGGTCCGTGGTTCGGTCCACAGCGCGGGCATGTTTAGCAAGTGTCTTTACCACAGCTACGGGTCAACCCATGCCATGTGAGGGAAATTGGGTAGGTGATGCCGGTGTATACTTACATTCCGAACACAGGACCCATATTGATAACAGTGTTTCCAACACTGAAGTGGCTATATCCTGTATAAATATTCGGAATAATAATAATAATAATAATAATAATAACAATAGGTAACACAGTTGTTGACTCCCTTCCTTACCGCGCTTAAGCAAAGATGATATTTTACTGATATTAATCAACCTAGCTTTAAACAAAACATGGTAGGTACAGCTGTTTAGGTACGCTGACGCTGTGCCTGTGTATAGCTAGCCTTCCTTTATCTTGGGTTTCTGTCATGCTTGTCAAACATATATAAGTTCAGGCATGAAATTGCATGTTGAAAACCACCGCAGGGAATACTTATCTCGCCATCATCACAAATGTAGTTATTATGCCAAAAAATACATTTCCAACCAAGGCTTAAAGAACCATGTGAGTAAAATGCATGTTGAAGAAGATTCGGACTGTAAAAGGAGTCATATATGTGAAAAATGTGGTGCTAATTGTATTACAAAAATTGGATTGTTGGATCATGATCGCAGTGTTCATGGAGGTCCCAAATTAATATGTGAAAAATGCCAAAGAACCTTTATTTACGCATCAAATTTGACAAGACACAACAATTATTGTACTGGTACTTGCAGTAAAACTATTGTATTGGTACTTGCAGTAAAACTATTGTACTGGTACTTGCAGTAAAACTATTGTACTGGTACTTGCAGTAAAACTATTGTACTGGTACTTGCAGTAAAACTATTGTACTGGTACTTGCAGTAAAACTATTGTACTGGTACTTGCAGTAAAACTATTGTACTGGTACTTGCAGTAAAACTATTGTACTGGTACTTGCAGTAAAACTATTGTACTGGTACTTGCAGTAAAACTATTGTATTGGTACTTGCAGTAAAACTATTGTACTGGTACTTGCAGTAAAACTATTGGAAATTTATTTCTTTGCAAATATTGTTTACCTGATTGTGTACGTTTTAAAGAGAAACGATATCTGCAGGTTCATATCAAGGCCGTACATAATCAACTATCTGAGAAATTAGAATATAAATGTTGCTTTTGTATCAAAACGTTTAAATCGAGATCTGGTAAATATTATCACGAGAAAAAAAAACATTGATACTTTTTTTTCGCTTGTTGGTGTTTATGGGGTGACTTGTCTGGACTTCACATAAGATATCTGAAATGTATGGCAATTTTTTTTTATATGTGGCTAACTTCGTACCTGGGGCAGTGTTATGTCTTATTTATATCTGACAGTTTTATTGGCTTATATGGGTCACGTGACTGCTTGCTATTTTTCTGTAGCAACCGGCTAAAATGTAAACAAAAGAAAGAAAAAAAAAGGAAACAAACTTTTTGTGAAACTTGAACGCTGTAAAAGTTTGTGGTAAAATGATTTTCTTTGTTCATTTCTGGTGGTAATTTCAACAATTGCTCGTTAAATTTCACAAAAAACAATCACTCCACCAGCCAAACGATAATGTTTAGAAATTTTAGAATAGAACTTTATAAGATGTTTTTGTGGAGTTTGAAAAATTGTATAATACACGTTGTTGTTTTTTTATAAGAAGCCTGAGCATTTGGCTGGAGTTTCTTAAAATTGTGATAGTTTAAACCTGAAATGTTTCTTAAATTTTCCTTTATTTGACCCTGAAAAATCTTTGATTTACAAGGCATTTTTGAGGTTTGGACTATGGTTTTGATATATATATATGAACGACATTTGCTATGTTTTTACGTATTTAATGTTGGAGATCTCTCAACCTGGTAAAGTTCCTTAAAGGTTTCTTAAAATTTGGCTTTTCTGAGCCTAAGGTTTCTTATAGACTAGTTTCTTATAAACAACGTATTGTCAAAAGGCATGGTTTCCACAAAGACCTTTTTTTATTTTTATCCAAATTCTTGCCAACGTTTCTTGTGACTTAAAAGACTTAGATATATTTTGGCTATAGATCACTTTGTTTTCTATGTTTTTATCAGGTTACTGAGTACTCAATGGCTGTGTCTGATCGCTTATAAGACATAGTTTTGTGTGATTAATAATGGATTTAATTATAACATTTTGATTAATAAACATTGTATATATATAATGCTTTGTAAAACAATTGACAATAAATAAAGCATATTGAGTAAAAAAAATTGTTTTGGATGCACTAAGAACATACAGATTAGACTTCCATTTTGTACTTCTCCTGAAGTTAATACAACTTGTATAAAATAAGCTATTATAATTCTACCTGTAAAATATACAACAAAAATATATAACAAAATATTCTCTTTTGTTTTCAATTATTTAATGCGTCATGTGCGTGATTGTTGCGCCGGCAACCTAAACAGGAAAATCGTGTTACATAATGAAATTCATGAAGGAACTTGCTAATCAATGTTGTCTAAAACTAAATTGAGAAGAACCTAATTTTGTTACCGTTTCATGAATAGTTGTGATTTTGTCCTATCTGTAAGACGAGGAATTAATTAACAAAAGCCGGCATTACGATCTAAAAATTATACAATGATAACGTTTCCTCCCTTGGTTCAGTCACATGATAATATGACATACCTGCAATACAAGTTTACGGGAAATGATTTGTGCGCATTTTGGCTTTATTTTGGTGCACTATGGTATCACAAAGGTCATCTTCTTAATTCAACCATATTGGTGCACTAGCTTTGCCTATACTATAGTTGCGCGCATTTTTTTAAAAAAAAGAACTTCCTAAATATACGTCAAAAATATGTAGTGTTCGTCCGATGCTAAAAATACAATCAGTTTACTCATGTATACTTTTCTTCATATCGGACTCGAGAAGGAATTACAGACGTCTCGTAAACAAGTTTCCCAAGTATTAAAAGGCGTATTTCTATAATCGCCACCCAAATTGATTGTATCTGAGTGTATTTTCTTATAAAAAAAGTCAAACACAGCAGAAATCATTAAATGCGATATTCCCGATGAAACCTTTTGAGGAATCATTGAACAATCATTGAACGCACACCTTTCAAGGAGTCAAGCAAAGAATGAAACCGTAAAGGAGTCAAATGAGCACCTCAAAAGGGAGTCATTGCAGGTTGACTCCTTCAATTTGACTCCTTTTTGACTCCCTAAGGGAGTCTTTGTAAAATGATTGCATTTAAGGTTTCGTTTGACTCTTCTATATTTATCAGTGTAGCAGTAGCTAAGCTAGCTCAAAATCTACGTTTGTAGCCAAAATCTTAAAGTTCGTTTGTTTAAGATATATACATGGCTAGAAAAAGTGACAATATTTTTATCTTAACATGTAAAACATATAAAAAGCACAATACAAAGGTTTTAGAAAACAAAAAGGTTAAAAAACGACCTACAAACCTTCAAAATGGCCACCATTACATTGGGTTGTACACCAAGCACACTGCCATCGCTACAACTTTATTGCACTTAACAATAGAACGTGTCACAAAGCGTACGGGAGTTCATAATTAAAATGACATAGTCAAATTTTACGATTTTTAAATTTTGTTTTTCGTTTTTATAATAACGTTTTTATGTTTAAAAAATATTAACCATAAATATTATTTTTAATTATTGAACAAAAAATAAATGGAATGCTAAGATATAACAAAATGAAATAAATCAAACCTCTGTTTTTTCAATGACTTCGAAAGATCAAAGAAGCCACCGTTTTGCGTGACAGACAGACAACGTATACTCGTATTATCATATAGATACACAGGCCACCACACACATCTGTCCAAATTTTTGGCTGACGTAGGAAGCCCAACATTTCCAAATTTTTCTGTGTGTATTGTGTAGAAAAAGTCATCTCTCTTGGAGAGTAACAGCTTATATGAGTAAACAATATATATACAGAGATACCTATAATAGATATAGACTATTTTACCGTAACTCATAATTTTTTTCAAGATCTATTATTGAAAGAACCTCTTCTTCTAGGATTCCTTTGCTGAAATTGGTAATTTTTTTAAATTGTCCAAAATTTTCTAAAAGCACTAAGACTTCAAACAAAAAATTTCAAGATCGATTAACGAGCATCCAAATAGACAATAATTTCCAAAAAAAAATATTCAGAAAAAAAAAGAACTCCCTGACTATAACACATAGTCATAATAATTAATACTCTATGTAGTCTCCATATTATGACACAAATTGTGTACATAACCACAGGACTGTGTCTGTGAAATTAAAACTATTACTGCAAATTACACCCCTCTTTTAATTCTATATGGACCAATGTCCCACAACTTGGGCACGTCATTGCAGTTGGCCATGTTAGAACACCACTGTGTTAGCACATGAAAGATGAATAAATCTCCGACTCTAGACCACCTTTCGATAATCTTAATGGTGGAGTCTGGGATGCCACAAGACGCTGCTACAATTTTAAAGTTATATGTATTAAGATTGAGACCATATTTGATATATAGTAATTTTTACAAATGCGGAGACTTATTTCCTAGTCACAAATTCCCTATTTAAAGAGAACAAAGCAAGGGCCAAGGTAAGTACCTCGGTATGCGAGGTAATGTGAGAATGCTTTATATAGCTTTGAAGTTCCACTCAAGATCTTAGTTTATCTCAGCCTGATTTCTAATTTTCACTTGCTTATAGAAATATGTAGCTGAGCACAGTAAATGAAGGGAGTATTAATGCATGCCACTCATCTAACAGTTGATTTTCATAGTCTCCGGATTATATACAAAACCATGCAAGAGAGTGATTGTAACAAAATCTATAGTCATTAGGAAAGTGAGTTCAAAAGAGAAGTTATAAGACCTTATTTTGTTTATAGATGCACAAACAATGAAGCTGAGAATGGCTAAAATTAAGAAAGAAGAGGGAACCACACAAGGCCAATCCCACTGACATGCCAAACCAGAACATGAGAAAATTGCATAACGGAAGGGATTGCAAAATCTATTTCGGCAATTTTGTAAACGTGTCTATAGCTTTAAGGTTTCAAAATACAATTTAGAGCTCCTGAGGCTAATGCTAGGAAAATCGGGCAAATACCAAGCCTATATGAGAAAACCCTAAATGAAGTAACATTAGGGCTGATGTTAAAACAAACTTGGTGACATCAAATTTTCATGACATCAAAATAACATGCCTGACTTCGAATACATTGAAACTAACTAATCTGATATTCTTCTAGCAGTTAAAAAAAATAAAAAAATTGAAAGCAAGCATGATCAAATGTTTAATATACAGTCATGCTTTCGAAGAAACACCCCTTTGCCATCACGGATGTTTGCTAATATAGGTGGAATTACCAAAATTGGAAAGCCTACCATTTTCATCCCCCAATCATCATCAAGGACTCTGCCAAATAAAATTATTGCCTTATCTTCAAACACTCACTTAACTCTAATTTTTCATAATTATAAAAAAAGTTTGATGATTGCAGAACAAAATTTTTATTTATCATTCTTATAATCCAGTGAACATCATAAGTCACAATTTTGGTACAATGACCATGATCAAATGTTTAATATGCATTCCTTTTCTTTCCACTATGGACGTTTGCTAACAAATGGAAAGCCTGACCATATTTATACCCCACTCACTCTGCATTGAGGACCCTGCTAAAAAAAACAGTGAACGTCATAAAGCCATACCAATAGAATGGCCTGGTCAAACAAAATTTTTGGTAAAACAAGCATTTTCCAATGTTTAATAAGCATTCCCTTCCTTTTAAAAAAACCCCCTCTTCCCATCATGGATGTTTGCGTAATATAATTAGAATTCCTGAAAAATGGAAGCCTGACCATATTTACACCCCCAATCGTTCTACATTGAGGCTTAATATATAAATAACATTTCCTGATTTCTAAAGACTCAGTCATAAATCTTGGTACAAGAGTAGCCTGATCAAACAATTTTTGGGTAAAAAAATGGAGCTTTGTATAAGAGCCTTTGTAGCCCTTACTGTCATTGCTTAGTAATAACAAATGTAATAAGATGATAAAGTGATACAGTAAAAACGCAGGGTCCATAGTTTAACTCTCTTTACTTGCATAAAATCCATAATGGCTATTAGAATTGCATAACTAATGTGCATAACTAAGCTTCCTACAAAAAAAATGCCTTGGTCTCCTACTATAAATAAACATTTCGCGGATAGCTAGTTATGTGCTGCTAGTGCTGTGTCCCTTACAACTGTGGGCACACAGTTGTAAGGGACATGACCTATGCGTAGTATAGTTCAAAAGTGACATTTCATTGGCTCTGCTAACATGATGGGATAATAAATAGTATGAAAAGAACTGACCTGGCTGCATGCAATGTTTCCCCTGATGAAATATCCAAAGCTTTTCACCTGATGCCTGTGTCATATAATCCAATACAATACAAAGACCGATTTGGCTTTCCAACTGCTGCTTGAAAATGTTGCTTTGAGTAGGCAGATACTTGTATGTATCTTAAGAATGTCTTCAAATCTGAAGAGTTCTTGTCTTGTATAGCCCTTACGTTTCTTTATGGCTCAAAGAATTGGCCTGACACACGTGCCTGTATTTATTAACTTGTTTCTTAAAGGGAGGTAAAGTAGAGGTCTAATATCTGATGTTGACAAGCAGGCAAGCGAGGGAGTAGTTAGGGCAGGTATAAGTTAATATGGTCACCATATGGGTTAACTGAATTAAAGGTGCCTCATTCTCCAACCTTTTCCAAAATACCGTGATAGGCCGGAGCCAGATAGTGCATATCCTTTCACAGGACAGCTAAAAGGTTTACTGAGTCACCACCGGTGCACACTTACAAGCCGTTTTTTTGCATGATTTTATGTTTTCTATAATGGTGGTGTGGAAAGGGTCGAAGCTCTGGTAAACTGAGTTAATGTTTCTGTCTATACTTGAGTATGTGTTGTGTACAAATCTAAATAAAATTATTGTTGGATTGTGTTATAGAAATGTATTTTTATTTTATATAAGTATTTTTTATTTTCTTCGAGAGGTACCCTTTAAATTTTATGGGTTGGATGCATTAGTTTTGGAGAGCTTTTCCTAATTTACTTTTTCGCATTACCAAAGCAAGTAATTTTAGCTTTTACTTATCTACTGCAGTTGTTGGACTCCTTCGATTTTGTTGGACACTTTGAGTTTTTAATTTTTGATGGGCCTGCTTATATTTTAAAATCTTTTGTTGATAAGGTTATAAGAGGTTATAAAAATGTTGAAATTCAATTAAAAATGATTAATTTAAAAACCAACCTAAAACACCCTCCATAAATCAGGAAGCGCTATGACAGACCCTGTTGCGTTATAGCTTATGTGATATTTTGGGCAGTTTGTATAGCGAATAAATGTTTGAAATTACGTATGTTGGAGATTTACGAACTTTACAGAGGATTCATGATTGTGACTAGCTACACCTTATTCTAGAGAAAGAAATTAAGACATGGTCATGTCACCACTGCTAGATCCATCCCTGCTTTACCAACAGGGATATTTGTGTCTTCGCTAGGCAATTTTGATATTAAACTTGATGAAATCCATAATGAGGAAGTAGCCAAGAGGCTAATAGAGGAATTGAAAAAAGTTACTAAATTTTTAAAACTATGCAGGGCAACGTTTTTTTTTTGGAACACAAGAGCTTCGGGTAAGTTTTCTTAGATACAAAGTCCTTAATCCTAGAATGTTGATAAATTTGCTGGTCCTAAATTTTAGACAAGAATTTATGGCAGAAAGCCTATAGTTTGCTCTTAAAAAACGTAAGAACATTGCAGTTATCATGCTCAAGACCACCCTTGTTACAAATAAAATTAGCATTCCCAACAGGGTTGTGGCCTAGTTTAAAGAATTTATTGAAAGAATCACATAATGCTTTATTGGTTATTTATATTCCAGGATGACCTGTTAATGCCATCCGATGTTACAATTACAGATACTTCTAAAGTTGGTGTACAGGTAAATGGTGGAAAGATTCCTACACAAACATCTACAGCACTACACGAGGGCGATGTAGTAAGCTTTGGAAAAATGCAACTTAAATTTAAGTATGTTGCTGTACAAACTATTAAATATTGTTGGTAATAGTTGTCGATGTTTAAAAAATAATTTTAGCAAACTGGCAAAGTTAAAAAATATAATTTACAAATTATTTACTGTTGTGTTAACGGTGTTTGAATAAACTAAAAAGTTTATATGGTCATTCCTTGCCACTTTTCAATGTTCTCTTCATTACAGGCCCTCTTTGTCTCATACAGGTTAGTTTACAAGAATCTTGTTTCAGTCATGTCATGTATTAACAGTACAGAAATGAAAGATAAAGTGAAGAGCAGTACACAAAAATTAGGTATAAATTTAGAATATGTTTTCGAGTATTAATATTTTTTTCTCTCTCATTTTTGATAAAACCCTCATTTGTTCTTAAATTACCTCACTGTAAAATTATGAGCAAAAATTTAAAATATTTATCCAAAGAACATTAAAGGGATCCAAGGGATTTATACAGGTTGGACTTATATGCCTGAAAGATTTGTATGAGAACTTCCCAATTGTTAAAAGTTCATGTGACTCCAGATATTGCTTTTCGTTATTTTTTTCTCTTGCCGTTTAACCGCCACTTCGACCTTCTTCTTCGTTAAAAAATTTCAAAATAGCTCCAGTCTTTTTTTGGCACGTAACCCTATTATGTAAGATTTACGGATCTGTTGGAATTACTGACTTTTATAGCCAAAAAAATTAATATGCCATCGCAACAAAGTTAAAAGGCACCTTACGAAACAATAACAGGGTATATCTATGACAGAGAGCAGTCAGAAAAAATCTTAATGCGCCTGCGCAGATCAGGGTAAACCCAATAAAACTAAGTTCGCGTTCTAAAAACATGTCGTCGGCTGTTCTTTTTTAGAGTAAAAATGTCTGAAGTAGTAGATAAAAGCTCACAGGAAAAACGAATGAAAGTATTTTTTAAATCTTGATCACTGCACTTGATCACTTTTTGAACAGTTTTTCTCTTCTGTGGTTAGGGTTAGATTAGGGTTTTTTAAACTCGGTTGACGAAATAAATTTCAAGGCAGATCAAAGATCTGTGAGAGAGAAAGATACAATCTTCCGAAAAAAAACTTCACAACAAAATTGAAAGATGAGGAAAAGGCTAGTGGGATAGACCCTTCCGAGCTCACCGACACTGAGATTGCAATAAAAGAAGCAATAGAAAAATTTGTTGATTCAAGTTTGCAATCAAGCAACGATAAGGAAAATATTGAGAAAAGCAAAAAAACTGCGGAAAAGACTCAAAAGTGTAGAAACATCTGCTGACACCAAAAAAACCCATCAGTTTCTGAAAGCGATGACGAAAGTCCTAAATCATCGGGAAAAAAAAGAAGTGATACCGAAACAATCATAAAACCCCAATATCTTTGTAACCATTTGTCAAAAGTATATGATCCTATACATTTTTTCATTAGCATTTTAAGCTCTACATAATATTAATGTTCTCGAATAAGATCAGAGAAGAGGTTATATATAGTAGTTATCGCACAGTGCCGAGAAAAATATCTTTTATGTTCTTGTTTACATATTTCACAAGCCTTGAGGCGAGTGAAATATACGAGAACTAAAAAAACGAAAAAAATATGACAATATTTTTCGAGAACAAGTGTGATAACTAGTTTATCATATAAACCGAGCATAAATCACTGTAATTTGATATACTCGACACATGATTGTTCAATTTCAATCATGGTTTTTGAAGTTCAACAGCGAAATAATTAATTACAAGATAATATATATGATGATCATGTCTTTTAATTCATAATATATTTTTTAATTTAAATTTTGCGTGAGATGGTAATTATTTCAAAAGGAATAAGCTTATTTATGTCACGCCTCGATGAAATTAAATGAAAATAAATTTTAGAGTAATATATTTATGTTAATTCAATACAAATTACATTCGAATTAAACACAAAACTCCTTCAACGCGCTATATATATAACCTTACTAACCTAAAGTCACAGTTAAACTCAAAATATCAACGGTGGAGAGCGCACTTTTCTTTAATGACTATGTTGAAACAAAAGAATAATTGAACTGAATATTTATGATTGATTGTTAGTTTCTTTCGTAAAAAAAAAAGTTGTTTTTTTATGAGGAGAAAATTATAGAACAAATTTACCGACAAGTTCTCGTGTTTCAAGAAAACAATAACTTTTCGAGTTATTAACCAATCAGGAAAAAAATATCAGCTTTTTGCACGCTATTTTAGCCAATCAGAGAAAAAATATCAGCTTTTTGCACTGTACAATTGAGAAATAAGTAAAAATTGCTTTCGTTTCTTGGTAGAAAACAAAAATATAGCATATATTTCGTGTAGATTAGCCAATCACAGTGCGAGAAAAACTCTAACCATATTATAATAGTAATTATTGAGAGCTGCAGCTAATAGAAGTGTGATGATCACCTGCACACGTGGAATGCAAGGGAGGAGTACTACAATATTTGTTTAATAATACGACATATTGTTATTCCTGCCATCGCATTCCAAGATGAAACTGGAAAGAAAATTAGCAAGTAAAAAAAAATATAATTTAGAAAGAATTGTAAGATAATTCGTATCCTGGAATGTTTTTATCTTATCGCAAAATTTAGATTGTTTTGGTTTTATAAGCAATGATTTGAGCCTGCGGCTTTTCTTATTTTGTTCTATCGGAAAAATCAGAGGCTTGTGTTCTTATAAAAAAGACGTGTGTAGCTATATTTCGTGTTGTTTCAAGTTGTCAGCAGTATATATTATTTTGCTTTTTTTTCTCCTCTAGCCGTCTTTTTTCTTGCGTTCTTTTTTACAAGAAGCACTGAATACGAGAGGACTAGCGAAATTTTAAGCCACAATGTTGCTTGCCTGGACCTACAGAACCACACTTTACATGATCTATTATAACTTTTCTCAGTCTCATGACAAAGACAATGTTTTCTTATTTAATTTCAGGCCACGCAATCTCCTTTATCAACACACGATACTCTTACTCCCCACAGTAAAAAGAAATTATTGGGAAGGTTTATCTTGCTGTTTAGATATGAAAAAGACAACAAGCTCTGGGTACGAGGTTGGAATTTGACAACCCACGGTAGTGCAAGTGACAGTTATTTCTAAATTTTTAAAAGTTCAGCGTCACACAATCTACGTTGTCTCGAGTCACTGCAGGAAAATGTTGTTAACTTTAACTTTTGATCTAGAAATCATTTTAATTCTAAAAAGAATAGGAAGCTTCACGCTCGAACAAACATGTTCTTTACAAAAAACAGTAGGTTATTCAATAATTCTGCAAAAGCACTGAACCATCACGTTTGCTTCATAACTTGGTATAAGTCATTTGTTTACATTTTTCTCACATCCGCTGAACTAGATTGTTTAAGAGAGGAAGGTTGCCATTACTGCAGAAGGTAGCATATTTCATAAAAATAGCAAAGAGGAGTGCAATATTTCTAAGTTATATTAACGAATTATGCAATAGTTTAAAATTATCTACGATATGAGAAAGAGTTTTTTAGAGGTGGGTGGTTTTTCATACTCATTTGAGCAATTATATGCAGCATAGTGCGGCAATTTGAACCATCAATAAAGTTTACAACTTGTCTTCAAAAATAAATCCTTTTGAAAACAAAATCATACACAAATGTGTGACCTGTTGAACAACCAATAAATTTCACAACCTGCGTCTCAAATAAAGGTCCCTTGAAATATAAATCATGCACATGCATTTAATTTTTCGTTTGATTGCTTAGCTAACAATCGTTCGTATAGAACCTTTGTTTCACTTTGCGATGAGAAGGCATCTGTTTTGGCTATAACAGTCAGTAATAATTAAAGCGGACCTGTCATAATACGTAATAGAGTCACATGGCACAAAAAAAGACTGGAACTAATTTGAAATTTCAATGAATAAGAAGTTCGTAATGACGGTTGTGGCAAGAAAAACAAATATTTAAAAAGCTATATCTGGAGTCATACAAAGTTTTAACAAAAAGTGGTTATATCATTTGGGAATTTCTCATGCAAATCTTTTAGGTAAGTCCAGCTTGTGAAAGTACCTCAGGATCCCTTTAAACTGCTTTAAAATAATGTATTTTCACTTGACAAGGTGGTAATATCAAATCTGACTGGGCAGCTGAGGCAACTCATTTAATTATGGAGAAACTAGTCTTCACAATCAAGGTGAAAAAATACTCAATAATATACATGCTTTTTTATGTGTTTAAAGTTGACATGATTATATTTCATGTGGATTTTTGTCAAATTTTTTTATTCATTCATATACTCATTCATTCATTCATTCATTCATTTATCCATTTATCCATTTTAATCACTCTACTTTTTACCAGTGAGAATTTTTTATGCTGTTTTTCTTGTCGAAGAATGGTTCTTTTACAAATTTTTCTCAATATAACAGCTGTTTGTTTTAACACATTGTTCATGTGTTTGTTTCTTGATAAAAAAAATTTAAAAAGGGATACCTTATAATTGTACTTGAGCTGATTAAATGCCACAAAAACAGCAACTTGATTGTGTTAATTAAAAAAATCAAAAGTTTATTTTCAAAATTTATGAAAATTAGAATAAGCACAATTACAAACAAACAAAAATATATTATTATATATATAGGAAAAAAATACCACCTCATTTGATAACTGAGATACACAAGGTGTATTTTTAATCTTATTTGTGCTACTAAAACACTTCATGGCTTTTGTGTTATTTTAAACCCTGTTTTTACATTGTACTAACTTTGCAAATTATTCTTTTCAATTGTTTAAAAATTTGTTTTAAGGGCGGTGATACACGTTAACGAGATTTTTATCAGTGAATGGATGTGGAAGAAGCTTATTAACAGAAGACATCCAAAGAAAATTAAAATAATCTTCTTGCTCTAACCGAAATTTCTTTTAAAGACAATTAATTCTGATATATATCACAACCAAATCTCAGTATAGGTTACGGGAAATAGCAAAGCACGGTTTCTTTGTTACGTGACATAAATTTTTAGGATTTACGTACAGGGCACTTTGGTTACACTCATAAGCGCAAGAAATGCACACATAAAATTTGGTACTTATTACAAAAATACCACTGGGTTTGTTTACAAAAGCGAACAGCCTCAACGTTGTTTGATGTTGTTCTTACAGGTAGCTAAGCTACCCTATAGCTAGATTTAGGATTAAACTAGCATTTATTACTTAATACTCAGTAAAATAGGTCAAGTTTGAATATTAAACTTTTTCGCTATAGCTACCTAGACTAAGTATGAAAGGACAAGGCTGAGCTTTTTAGCTGGGTTAAAAGTCAAAACTTAAGAGGAAAATTACATCACAGTTTTTAAAATTATATTACACATATTTGAGAACACCTGCGGGAAAATTCATTGTTCATCAAGTTACCCCATATGGGTAATATGGAAGATTTCATCATAAAAAACATCAGAAACTTTTTCATGTGGATTACTTTCGCATTAACAAAAAATTTTAAGATTAACTTTTTCGATTTTGTCATTTATTAGTTTTCAAATTTCTCGCTGGAAATTTTTAAGGTTTAAAACCCATGTCCCACAGTAACTTTTTCGTCCTTATCCTAATGTCATATACATAAGCTATGCAACAACTTTTGCAGGAAAATAAAAACACATAAAGAGAAAAAGTTTGTTATTAAAATATTATAAACTAGTCGATAAGGCCCGTGGAAAAATCCACTCAGGCAAAAGGTCAATAAAAAGAAAGTTGTTTTAGATGTCAACAGTGTAGTGCAGATAAAAAAATTCGCGAAATTTGTTTATTCTTTGTCTGTAATGTGTAGAGGTTGAAACGCGGATCAAAATAATGTACAGGATCATATGTTCTTGACGAACGCCTAAGGAGATATCAGGGATTAAAAATAAGACCCGTCAAAACCTTAAAATTTTTTTAGAAATTTGTATACCTGTTGCCTTCATCGTAAAGATCTTGAAACGCTGATCAAGAAAATGTATAGGATCATGTACTTTTGATAAACGGTTGCAGAGATATTAGGGTTTGAAGGTTTTTTGATGACGTCATCAACCCGTCCATTCCGAAACGGATTTGGGAACCCAGGTTTGGGAAAATTACCCAAATTGGTCCTAGGTGGTACTTAGTTACCCACGCGGAGAAAAATCTTTGACGTCACCACCTCGTTTCCAAGTTATTTTGCCTCAAAATTTTAAGTGCACTATAATGACTTCATTAATTTAATAAAAGATATTGACGTTAAAGCGCCGTAACGTCAGAAAATTTAACATTTGAGACATGCATTTTTCGGCAACATCAAAGGAAAATGAAGACATCCACTTTGCCTGTCACAGAGACACGGAACTGGCGTATTATTATATAGATTAATTTCAAACCGATTAGTCCCTGCAGCCATTTTGGTGGCAGCGGTATGAAAAACTATGCTAAAACTATACTAAGTAAAAGTCCTATTACTTCAGTAAAAATTGAAATAATGACTTGAAACTTAGTATTATATGTTTTTAGACCAGTTTGATGAAATGAACCCAAAATTTTTTTTTACTACTATCATAGTTTCTGAGTTCCTGAATTTAGCCATTTTTGGAGATGCCGATAAACTGTTTTTGACAGCATATCAATTTTGACAAGCCATGTGTACAGAAAACATTCAAAGTGATTCTCAGGATTAAAAATAATTCAAACAGATAAAATGTGTCCCAGGTTTAGGACCAAATACCTTATCCAGCTCAGAGAAAGTGGGAATGTGCTTCTAAAGCACAGTGCCAAATACATAATCTAAATTTATGCCGTATAAATACAAAGTGGTTAGAAAGTTATTTTTTTGTCCACCTGGATCTGCAACACGTTTACTTGCACTAATCGCTCAGCCTGGTGCCACTCACAATTAATTTTTGAATATCCACAGGAACTTATTATGCAAAATGAAAAATGCTAAATAACTGTATTTGCTTTGCAGAAGTAACAATAGGCTTCATAAGTCCTGTGAATGTTGGTTTATGAAAAATATATTATACCTTTAATGCTTTAAACGCTCCACTGGATTTGTAACACATTACACTAAGTGTCCTCCGTGTGACACAGTTTACCCTTTACTAAGTCTTAACCTGGACAGAGACTTCAGGTCTTCCCGCTCCAAGCAAATATTACTTCTGGCTATACTTTCCCAAATTTTGTTATTTCATAAAAGAAACCTGAAAATCTACAAAAATTTATTTATGAAAAATAGGTTCCCGTTCGATAAAAGAAACCTGAACATTTGCAGAAATTTATTTATGAAATATAGGTTTCTGTTTGTTGTGACAACATATTTAACCAACATGCAATGCCTTCCATACCTAACTAGCTATGTACTCAAGTCTTGACTGTTCACTGTTATGGGAGGTCCAAATAGCTAGCTAGCTATCTTTATTTAAAATGACAGAATGCCTTGAAAAATCTTTTGTGTAGCTTGCTACATAAAAATAATATATTTAGCTCTTGTACTTTATCACTTAATTATTTAATAACAAATGTGCCCCTGGAGTGCTGGCATGGTACTAGCTAGGTAGCTTAAAATCATAAAATAAATATTATCAGAAAGGCGTTTCTGTTCTTTACTTCTCATTGTGGGGTACCTCAAATTCTTGTAAATCCAATGAAATAAAATTACTTAAGACTTCCTCTTCTTTCCCTTACACTACTCATGGCATTTCTTTGCATGTCTTCAGTTCCAAGCCACGATTCCTTAGCTTCCAACCGTGTCTCGTACACAAGTTTCAGCGCTAGCCAATATGATGGACAACGTCGAGGAACCCTGGGTAATTTTGAAAAAATGTGATTCTGCCTTATGATTTTCAGATTTTTGCTGCTTATATCAGCCTATTTTAGCCCTCGAGTGCCACACCTCCGTATATATAGAAGTTGGTTATCTTTAATAACATATCACACACCCCAAAATTAGGTCTTTTCTGCAGCCAGGTCTTTTCGTCCACATACGACGTTTTAAACGTTTTCTTAAATTTTTGTTGCCGAAATAATTACTGCAACAGCAGCGAGTTCAACTCTGTCTTCGCTCTCTGAAGACATTTTATCGAAAGGAAAATATCAAAAATCTGTTCTCGTGTATCACCTGTCAAGTTTCGATTTTATTTTAATGCTCAATATAATTTCGACAAATCGAATTCGATTAATTGGATCGTGTATTATCGGCTTTAGGTTGTTTGTGCATTAGCATGTGGGAAGTGGATTGTGACACCAAAGTTTTTAGAAGATATGTTGGATTCTTGTGATGAAAAGAAAAGAAATATGTTTCCATTAGAATCAGAGTAAGACTTCGTTTGACCCTTATGTGTGATTCCCAAGACGATTACTCTAAAAGCGACTCTTTTTTGTTGAGTGTCGTGTTTGTACCTTTTTTACAATCAGATTAGTAGAGGAAGATGTATAAGATATATACTTTTTCTATTGTTACTTTGCAATAATTTCGTTTTAGGTATTTGCCACCAGTAACTGAGCACACTTTAGTCAACCAGGAAATACTGTTCTCACCTAATGCTAAAAGAAAAACTCTTTTTCTTGGAAAAGTTTTCATTACTATTGCAGCTAAGCAGGTAACAAACGATATCAAGCCTGTTGTTGTACCGAACCTAGAAAGTAGCAATTTGCTGTTTAAAAAGTACAGTTTAATATCCCAATCTATTGTTTAATTTTTGCCTTTTGATACTGTGTATTAGCTTTCTTGGTTTATTTGAATGCTAAAAAATCATTTATCAAATGCGAACGTTCTAGAGGTTATCAACTCCAAAGTAGCTACCTTTTTTTTATTTTCAAGAACAGCTAAAGCTTTTGAATTGTCAGGAACGCTTCTTAACAGTACTCGTTTTAATGCTGTCTGTCTGTCTGGCTAGAAGACAGAAGCTTCGAGTAGCGCAGGTTTCTTTAAAAGTAGGGGCTAATGGTACGTTCAGCCTTATCAAGCTCATTTTCTTTGAATTTTTCACCATGTGCACAGCGTTAGATCACATCATATTGTTTAAAAAATGGTACATATTTCTTCATTAAAAGTCTTATCGCGCTTCAAAAAATGACTAAATTCTGGACTTCGAGAAGAATAAGAAATACAACCAGAAAATATTTTATACCAATTTCATTACATCGGTCTAAAACAGTGAGCAGTGAACATTGCGCTTCCATAATATAAAACCAGTTCAGTTAGGACGACACTTTCACTTTTCACTTTTCTAATTTAGTACAAACGAATGAAAAAAGCTGTCGAGTGCGCTGGTGGTAGCATTGTATTAAAAGAAACAAGAGACTCAAAACTATTTCGCGACATGTCTTCCAATCAAACGATAGTTTTATGCTCTGAAAGTAAAGATCGAAGTAATTTTCGGGAGGAACAAAAAACATGGACGAGTGAAATTATTTCGAAATTAAAAAGGTGAGATATAACCTCTACAGTGTTTTTGGTTAACTGCATTTGCCCAATTTTTCTGATTTAGCCACAATTAACAGCATTGCAGGACTAATTTATTAAATTTCCTCTTTCTCATTTTCATCATTCAAACTTGACAGGATTTACATTTCTAATATAATGATATGTACCGATCTCAATTTTTCGCTCGTTGCAATCATAAACCCAATTTACAATTGATAGCCTGTATTTGTGGTTTATTCATGCCAGTTGTCTATTAATACTTTTCAGTCCCTAAAAACTCGTCGTCCCACCCCTGACTCCGATAATGAAATTGTTTTCCTTTTTTTTTTGACAATTTATTTCTTCTGATTTAATCCGGCATTTTTGTATCGTTTCACTTCCACGACCTCCCCTGCTTATATCTTTCTGGTGACTTTCAACGCCTGCTCTCCAGCTGTATTTGAGGCTGAATTGTTAGTTTGCAATATCGATTAACTATAAAATAAAATTCGCAAAAATAAATCCTCACAAACAATCGTAAAACAACCAAATTGCGAAAATTAAGCCTTGTAAAATGTAACAAAAAACTGGCTTGAGTTGTGAAAATAAACCCATACAAATAAATTTTCCCTCCTTGAGATATGTGATATATATATAAATCGTAAAGTTAGTTAAAATTATATATTAATAATTTCGCGTTACATTAAAGAAAAACTGGTCGTTATAAAGATTATCTACCTTGATTATATCATGGAGGTAGAAATTCTTTATTTCTACCTCCATAATTATATCCATTTTATTGCAGTCACCATCTTCGAACTATAAAAGAGTCAGAGATTGGTCTCGCTATCTTACATGTATCGTTAGAAACATATTGCAACCCAACGACGTCCACTGGTAAGCTATGTTCAATTCATCGTGTAATGAATCATAACAATCATAACAAAGGCGATTTACACTGTTGAATTCTTTGGTAAGCCGCAACTGTGGCATGTTGGAAATAAAAATGCCATACAGTTCTTGTTATTCTCGAATCTTTATTTTATTTTCTTCCTACGATTAGAAAAAAAAATTAAGAATGTGCATCCGTGATTATCCGAAGAATTTTGGAGTAGGGCATACGCCGAAGGCCAGAAATTTCTTTTAAAAAAAAAAGAGAGATTGCCAGCAATAAAATCAAAAAAAATTTAGAGTTTTTTCAAAAAATCCTTTGGCGTGAAAGAAGGGAGATCAGATAATAGGGACTGTCAATAACTGCAGGGTACTGGTTCTGATATTTCAATAACTGTTCTGGAATTTTTCAAATTTGTGTGCATATTAATTTTGTGTCCATATGAAAATAAAGTGCCATATTCTTTATAAAATATAATTCAGCTTGCACAATCACAATACACTTAATGGAAACTAGCGGAAATATATTTTGATAAGGGAAATTCCTACTACATAACTTGAAGCAAAAGTTGTATTTTGGATAACTTATAATTACATATTTTTTCGATTTTAGCATCATCATTAGCTGCTACCACACACACGCAAACACTCACCGACACCATGGTAGCGACACAGTTGTCACCATCGAATGCTTTAGTAAATTTTATTTTAGCTACGATTATTTCTATTAATATTGCTATTAAAGGGGATCCTACGAAGAGATCCTATTTTAAGCCTCAATTTAAGCTACGAAATTCGTACACCACAGTTTCAACCGCTTAAGTCATCAAAAATCTTGTTCTTATGCTGGCTGCTAAGAAAAAAAGTTAATTAGATTTTTGCGAGAAAATCTTTTGGTTTCGAAAATAGCTAATCATATTGTTCGGCCGATAATGTCCAATATGCGTAACCCTTCAGCCATGGTTCTGGGGTGCCTATCTGCTTTTATCAAGAAAAACGTTGTTGAGCAAGGACTTGTTCTTGGATACGTTGTTAAAGTAATGAATTGATTGAGAGTCAAACCCATGATCTTCCGCACTTCATGACTAAGCCAACACTCGCCCAAACATCTACAGTACTATGTTTGAAGTTTTTATGCCATCTGTTTCTTTTTGTGGTTGTCTTTTTTACAGAGACACCGCTAATCCTGGAAGGAATATACTCCTGGAAAAATCTGGAAAGTTGAACAAATAGAGAAAAAACCTTTGGAAAATAAGGGAAACTTGCAATAATAGAGAACAACTTTGGGCAATAAGGAAAAGTTGCAAACATAGAGATAAAACTCCTAGAATAACCTGGAAAGTTGCAAAAATAAAGAGAAAAACTCCTGAAAAACCTGAAAAGTTGCAAAGATGAGAAGGTCTAGGAATTTTTTTATTTTTTTTATTTAGGTCCGGGTTTTTTTAGTCAATAAAATTCTGTTTTGTCAAAACAGTAACTGTTGGAAAAAAGTTGGTAAATTCCTGGGATTTTTGTTTAGAAAACCAATTTTATTCAAGATGATTTGCCTTTGATCTGTACACGAAAAAAATGTTACAACTCTGCTTTTCCACTTCGTATGGTGTAAATGCCTACACGAGCCTTTTTTTAAAGAAAAAATATTTTTATTAACTATGCGTAAAATTGATCGAAAAAAGAATTGAAGAAAAAAAGTTGAAGTTGGTACTAAAAGTACCTTAAAGACTCTTACGAGGTGATCAAATCAACCTACCAATAATTCGCTATGCAATCTGCCACAAAATTACTTGCCTCAAAAAGTATCAGCAAGTAAATGAATTTTTCTGAAACATTCCATTCAAAATTGTGATGGTTTTTGGCGCTATATCTTCAATTTGTGGAAAACACAAGTACGATTTTGATTTCGTGATTGGAACTCTTTGCTTTATATCCAAGATATGTAATTTATATGATGCATCCTTTCATTTGTTTTAAGAGCTCTCCAAAGAAAGAAAATTATACTAAAAGTGCCAGTACAAGTTGTATGAATGGAGAGAATGACAGTATTCCCACAAAAAGGTATCATTATTGTTTTTAATCAAATGTAGGCATGTACCGGAGAACACGAGAACAAGTTACTTAATGCGACTAAAAAAACAAAACTCCTTAAAATCTCCTATAACCTACACCTATGTGAAAATTTGGGATGTGAACATGTGTGTTTTTGTTTAACATTAAACATACAATGAAGCATAAATTGCGACATTCGATCAGGCAAACTAGGCAGTTCCGTACAAAATTTGGAAGAACTAATGAAACACCCAAGAAGATCGTGCTATTTTTATTCGCATAAAAGTTTTTTGTCCGTATTTCCTGAACTAGGTAAGCATATGTAAACTACAGTACGAGAGTAAACAATGCGAATAATCAATTTAACTCCTGAGGAAATTTTTACTAATTCAGACAAAGCATATGTTTATGAAAAAAGATGGAACACGGAAAATATTCATAAAATTGTCTAATATTCTAATATTTTGTTTTTCTACGTTGTTAGGAAACAAATTCAACAAAATTTAAGTAGTTTTGATGAAACTTCAGCTGCGTTCAAAAAGCCGAAATTAGCAAGTCTAAGTTTACGGAAGCCAAATACAAATGAAAAAACGAAATCGTCATTGAAAAGAGATATTATTACAATATATGATGACGATGACGATTTTAATTTCGGCATACAACCTTTATCGAAAGTATTCGAACATTCTGAAGCATCGAAAAGAAAATCAGAAGACATTGGGAATGTTGAAATCGCTAACCAAGGGAAGTCGATAAGAACTGAAAAAACGAAAAAGGCAGGGGATGTAGAAATTTTGGAAGGAGAGTCGCTTGAAGGAAGTCTTCAGCATGATACTCCTAAAACACATTCAGATATGTTTTTCACTCCACAGTCCAAAAAAGCAATACCCGATACGTTCCTGAGTTCTAAGATTATTTGCCGTGTACATGAAGAAGACGAGTACGATAATCCGTCCATGTTGGATATTTATGAATCATCTTGTGTTGTTGATGATGACGTTCAAAATAACATACCAGACGGTGTGCCAATTACAAACCAAAAAGTTACAAATGTCTCAAGAATTACGGATCAAAAATCCAAAAATGGATTAAATGAAATACAGGACACTGAAAAACAAGATGGAATTCGACATCGTAGCAATGAATCGGACTGGCGGTTTAAAAAGGCTGCTTTAAGTTCACAAGAAGCTAGCAGTGAAGAAGTTTTTGTTTCTGATAGTGAAGGCAACATGGTCCCAAGAGCTTCGGTAAAAAGTAAACAGAGTGAAAATAATACCGATATGTTATGCGACAACATGGTGCCAAGAGCTGTTACAAAAGATAAACTAAGAGAAGAGGTCAACAATGATGGAGATATGTCGTACTTACTTGACGAAAATAACGATAAGGAAAGAATGTTTATCAGTGAAGAATTTTTACCATCGAAAGATAAGCAGCTTGTGCCATTGAAAGGATTCATATCGACAGTTAACAAGGTAGGTTCAAATTCAATTTTTGTTTTCCATCTCACTGATGTGTGGTGCTTGCGTTTTTGTTTTCCATTTTACTGATATGCAGTGGTTTTTTTTCATTTTACAGATGTGCGGTGTGTTGTTTTTGTTTCTCATTTTACTGATGTGCAGTTTTTTTGTTTTTGTTTTTCATTTTACACATGTCTGGTGTTTTTGTTTTTGTTTTTCATTTTACATATGTGTGGTGTGTTGTTTTTGTTTTTCATTTTACGGATGTGTGGTGTTTTTGTTTTTGTTTTTCATTTTACATATGTGTGGTGTGTTGTTTTTGTTTTTCATTTTACAGATGTGTGGTGTTTTTGTTTTTGTTTTTCATTTTACATATGTGTGATGTGTTGTTTTTGTTTTTCATTTTACTGATGTGTGGTGTTTTTGTTTTTGTTTTTGTTTTTCATCTTACTGATGTGTGATATTTTCGTTTTTGTTTTTCATTTTACTGATATGTGGTGTTTTTGTTTTTGTTTTTCAATTTACAGATGTATGGTGTTTTTGTTTTTGTTTTTCATTTTACATATGTGTGGTGTGTTGTTTTTGTTTTTCATTTTACTGATGTGTGGTGTTTTTGTTTTTGTTTTTCAATTTACAGATGTGTGGTGTTTTTGTTTTTGTTTTTCATTTTACATATGTGTGGTGTGTTGTTTTTGTTTTTCATTTTACAGATGTGTGGTGTGTTGTTTTTGTTTTTCATTTTACTGATGTGTGGTGTGTTGTTTTTGTTTTTCATTTTACTGATGTGTGGTGTGTTGTTTTTGTTTTTCATTTTACTGATGTGTGGTGTTTTTGTTTTTGTTTTTCATCTTACTGATGTGTGATATTTTCGTTTTTGTTTTCCATTTTACTGATATGTGGTGTTTTTGTTTTTCATTTTACTGATATGTGGTGTTTTTGTTTTTCATTTTACTGATATGTGGTGTGTTGTTTTTGTTTTTCATTTTACAGATGTGTGTTGTTTTTGTTTTTGTTTTTCATTTTACTGATGTGTGGTGTGTTGTTTTTGTTTTTCATTTTACTGATGTGTGGTGTGTTGTTTTTGTTTTTCATTTTACTGATGTGTGGTGTGTTGTTTTTGTTTTTCATTTTACTGATGTGTGGTGTGTTGTTTTTGTTTTCCATTTTACTGATGTGTGGTGTGTTATATATTTTCGTTTTTAAGTTGTTGTAACTTAATGGTATACGTAAAGATCGTTATAGCTAAATTAGTGAATTAGTTTCTTAGTCTTTTTAATGTCACCACGTAATTCTAACATTATTAATGACTACAAGAACTTGTGACTAAAACGTACAATAATTTTTTCGTGTCGATTTTGTTTAATTTAGATTAGGTTTATTTTAGCGTTTCGGTACTTTTCAAATTTTTTGGGTGCAATTATTTTCATGTATTTTAGTTTTTTCGGGAATTTTTTATACAATTGACTCTCGATAACTCGAATACTCGAACATCTCGTTAGGTCGAATAAATGTGTCCGTCCCTTAACCCTTTTTAGGCTAAAAAATCTCTATAATTTGAATACTCAAACATCTCGGTTGGTCAAACAAATTTGTCGGTCCCTCAGACGAATTTCTCTCAAGTCGAACTTTCTCTTTTCACGTCAAGCTTTTTCAGTAGAATTCGAACTTTTTAACTAGAATTTAAACATTTTTATTCGAACATAGGAGCGAAATTCCCTCTCTTATATTGAAAATGAAAAGCTTGTTAGCCTGGGAGCGCGTTAAAAACCCTTAAACAAGCTTTATAACGGACTTTTCCACAGAAAATAATTAAAAAAAGTAAAAAGCTTCCAAATTCACCTATCGAAAATTTTCTCTCGGTAGGTCGAAGTTTATTTTAAGGTCCGGTGAAGGTTAGAGTTATTAAGAGTCAACTGTATTTTTATTTTTATAAATTTAACCCTCATTATTTGTCTTCTTAAGGTATTGTGTAAAAAGACCGATTCAAGAAAGCAGTTGCATATTCGAAGTGAGAGCAACATCTTACGATGAATTTTTTTTGCTGTTGTAATACCAATGTTATTTTTAGAAATCCACTGTTCTAATTCCTAAAGAGGATCCTGACTTGGATGGTATCGATAGAGATCTAGTGACTACTGAGTTTGCACCGTTAGTTATCAATACGACGAAAACAAAACAAAATTCTGTTGCGTCAAAACCCGTCTCAAACAGTTCAAAGAAAGTTAAGAATTTCAAAGTGTTTAAAAAAGTAATTTTATTTGTATCATCAAGTTTAGTTTTTATCGTCATTTTAATCGTTGTTGTTATTATCGTCGTTACTGTCGTTATCGTTTTTCGTTTTATTCTCGCCGTCATTATTTTTGTTGCTGATTTTTGTTGTCGTCGTTGTCGATGTCGGTGTTGATATATTTGTTTTCTGCTGTTTTTGTTATCGTTGTCTTAATTTTTCAGCAATTTTATGCCGGCAAAGGTAAAAATCGAAAGAAATATATTAAAGATTTTGTTGTATTTGAAAGCGAGAACGAAGAAAGAATAGCCATGTTCGCAGATTTTCGCCAGGTAAAAAATGGTTAATATGTTACCAACCAACTAACTTGGATTGAACAGTGACAGATCATTGCGAAAAGTTTTTTAATTTTCTTAGTTGAAACAACCTATTTGTTGCTTTTAACGACAATTCTTAAGGCTAAAATACACGGTAAGTTTAAACGGACCGTTTAGTTGTAAGAGAAAACTTATAAGTGTAGTTGCAGGTAATACACCTGTCTACACGTTAAGATAAAATCTATAAGTTTTTTTAAAAACTCTTTTTACAATTAGAAAACGTAAAAATATGCTCAAATCCTTAGTTTAAACAATAGCTTAGAAAAAACTTGAACATGTCCAACTTTTATAAAAACTTATAAAACCGAAAGAAGTTGTACATCTTTCCTGTTTACACGGTAAGTTTTTTACTATCTCGCCTGCGAGGAGTATTCAAATACAGCTGTCCGTCCCCAAATGGAAATTTTTGGCTCTCTGAGCACCGACACGGGAGTAGTCGTGTGTTCGAATCTCATCTTGGTAACTATTTTTACTTTTTTTTTTTCTTTTTACTATCTCGCCTGCGAGGATAGGTTTCCAACTCGTAACTAACTAAATGTCCCAAATGGTCAATTGCAACGTCACAGATTTAAACTTCGTACCTAAACTCTCTAAGTACTTGGAAGTCATCTAAATGACGTTTCAGGCCAAAATTGGTATTTGTTTTCGACAAAATTTGGCACAGTTAACAAAAAAGGTATGCTGAACATAATAGTGACATCATAATTTTGATTTTTGTCACCTAAATGTCATTTTAGGCCAAAATTGGTCCAAAAATTAAAACTACTTTATTTTAGACAAAATTTGGCAAAGTTAACAAAAAAAGTATGCCGAACATGATGGGGACATTAAAATTTTGATTTTTTGTCACCTAAATGTCATTTTAGGCCAAAATTGGTCCGAAATTAAAACTACTTTATTTTCGACAAAATTTGGCACAGATAACAAAAAAAGTATGCTGAACATGATGGTGACATCAAAATTTTGATTTTTTGTCACCTAAATGTCATTTTAGGCCAAAATTGGTCCGAAATTAAAACTACTTTATTTTCGACAAAATTTGGCACAGATAACAAAAAAAGTATGCTGAACATGATGGTGACATCAACATTTTGATTTTTTGTCACCTAAATGCCGTTTAAGACCATAAACGTTTCAATCGCGCGACTTTTAACCATGGATGATAGGCTGTATTTTTGTTAGCAGAAATTGTAGAATTGGGTCGCATTGTGGATGTTTCATAGTTGTGCATTTTTAATAGCGAGATAGTTTATGCAGCGCCTGCATCTTGTTTATCTTACATTAAACAGTCCGTTTAAACTTGCCGTGTATTTTAACATTTAAAGGCGTCAGTTTTTTAATTGGGTGCTAAAAGAATTAGAATTAGGTGTTTTTCTATGGACAGACTTTAAACATTGATATAAAGCACTAAAAAGAAGAGACGAAAATGCGAGCTGGGGTAGAAGGGGGCGGGTACTGTTTTAAACGTTTTATGAGCCCATCTACCTCCCGTTTTAAGGTCAATGATGAGGAAGAAAAAGAGTCGAGAAGCATGGACCAACTATTCCAGTAAGTTACATTAAACTATCGCTTGATGACTTTTTTGAGATTGTCCACTAACTTCGTTTTACTCATGGGTATTTGTATAGTCATTTCTCACTAGACAATGGACACATCTGTGATCACATTTTTTTTTAGCTTTCAAAGAAACGAAAGAAATGGCGGGAAAAGGACAAGACGTTGACGCCTTGTTTTCTTATGACACTGTAACTTGATCAATGCAAAATGATACAAAAACTTATATAGACAAACACAAGCACAAATTTGAAATTTGCAGAACTGTTGTCACGCTGCTGTACTGTTTTCAAGATGTAAGTTCACTGGATATAATAAAACTGTATAATTTTCGTAACGGATTAATATTCTTTAAGATGGAAGACAAACTTGTAGATGTTTTGTGTTGGATGGATTAGACAAGGTCTGGCCATTTTCAGTTAAAAATCTTAAAATATGCATAATTATACTTGACTTTCTCCATTGTGAGTTTATGTGGCGATAACTTTATTTATTTTATTATTATTCTTGACAGTCACGGAATGCCACATCGCATAAGCTTTCTTTAATGAAAGTGCAACCTGCGTAAAATATTAGGACAAACACTGCTTGGAAATACATTTCGTAATATTACGAAATTGCTAAAATCCCCCTTGTCCCAATATTTATTATAATAGTTGAGAATAGCATCAATTGGTACTTATTTTGTCATCCGAGAATTATTAATAGGAAGAGAAATGTATGTAACTTACTCGCTTTGAAGAAGTAGTGTAGGAGTCTCATACCCAGAAGCTTGAGCCTAGGACGGTTTTCCGACGCTAGCAGTATTCTTTGTACAACGAAACGTCTTTATAGACACCTCTATTTAACGGACATTTTTCTCTGGAACGCTTGAAATGACGGTCCCTCAGACGAATTTCTCTCCATAAGTCGAACTTTCTCTTTTCACGTCAAGCTTTTTCAGTAGAATTCGAACTTTTTAACTGGAATTTAAACATTTTTATTCGAACATAGGAGCGAAATTCCCTCTCTTATATTGAAAATGGAAAGCTTGTTAGCCTGGGTGCGCGTTAAAAACCCTTAAACAAGCTTTATAACGGACTTAGCAAAAGCTTTGTTTAGAGGACACATTATAGCGGATACCTCGTTTCAAGGTCTAAATTTACATTACCCCCTATATCTGACCTCTCTACAATAGACACGCCCAACAATGGGTCATAAAGCTATATTTGTATTGTGTATATTTTACTTAGGACCACGTTTTACATTTTTGTCAAAGTTTTCTTTGATTTTTGTCTTTCGTTTTTTAGCCAGTTTATGATCTTGATAGGGCCATTACCGACTTTCATACAACGCAGTCTGGGCACTAGTAAGGCGCTTGTAGGGACAATATTTCATAATGGTAGCGCAACAAAAAGAAAACAACATTACAACATTTGCAGAAAATTTAAAGATAATTTTTTCCTATATATCCTGAGGGCTAAAATATGCTGATATCAGCAGCAAAAATATGAAAGTCATAAGGCAGAACCACATTTTTTCAAAATTACCCAGGGTTCCTCAACGTTGTTCATCGTATTGGCTAGCGCTGAAATTTGTGAAAGCGACACAGCTAAACATCGCGGTTGGAAGGAATCATGACTTGAACTGAAGAAAATGCAAAGAAATGCCATCGGTTTTAACAATTTTTTAAATTGAATTTACAAGACCCCACAATAAAAATTAAAAAACAGAAACCCATTTCTGATGTCTGATGATTAGGGATGGACACACCTGGATCAAATTTATTTTGTGATTTTAAGCTACCTAGTATCATGCCACCCCAGAGGCACATTGTTATTAAATAATAAGTATATACAAGTAGCTATATACATTATGTTTATGTAGCTAGCTACATTAAATATTTTTCAAAGCATTCCGTCAATTAAATAAAGGTTTATTTATTTGACGGATTTTCGAATCCGTATTTTCTTAAGTATATAGCTAGTAAAGTATGCAAGACATTGTATGTTGGTCAAATATCTTGTCACAAAAAACAGAAACCTATTTTTCACTATTTTTCATAAATAAATTTCTACAAATGTTCAGGTTTCTTTATCGAACAGAAGCCTCTTTTCATAAATAAATTTCTGTAGATTTTCAGGTTTCTTTTATGAAATAAAATTTTTTTGGAAACTATAGCAAGAAGTGATATTAACTTGTAGCTGGAAGACCTGAAGTTTCAGTCCAGGTTAAGACTTAGTACAGGGTACACTATGTCACACCTGTGTGACCTGTGTGACCTGTGTGACATATTATACTTGGTATACAATGTGTCACAAATCCAGTGAAGCGCTTAAATAGCAATACAGTATTAAAGGTGTAATATATTTTTCATAAACCAACTTTTACAAGACTTATGATAAAACCTATTGTTACTTCTGCAAAGCAAATACAGTTGTTTAGCATTTTTCATTTTGCAGAATAAGTTCCTGTGGGTAATCAAAAATTAATTGTGAGTAGCACCAGGTTGAGCGTGTAGTGCAAGTAAACCGTGTTGCAGATCCAGGTGGACACAAAAATAATTTTCTTACAACTTTGTATTTGTACGGCTTAAAATTTAGATTAAATATGTGGCACTGTGCTTTAGAAGCACATTCTCACTTTCTCCAGGGGCGTAGCCAGAAAAAAATTAACCTTAGTCGAACCATTGACCCGCAGGGTCAACATCGCACCGCAGGTGCGATAATAACCAACTGGGGGTTTGGGGGGCGTTGTGACCCCCCAACGGGACCAGGGCGGAGCCCTGGAAGCCAATGCCTTTTTACGCCCTTTAAGCACTGAAACGCCATAAAACCGACTCTCTGACATACGCGATAGACGTTAAGTATTGATCGAATTGATCGAAAAAGGGGAATAAATGACAACATAAAATACATTAAAATCTTTATCATCAAGGTTGTAATCAAACCAGCAATAAGACAACACAACACCATCATAATGTTTTTTATAGATTGAAAGTTATTAAAGCAATAATTAAAATGTTCATTCTTCTTTCTTCATATTTAGCACCAAAATAAAGTTTTCTGCAGATTGGAGGTTATTAAAAAATAACCAAATCAAAATCTTCTTTCTTCATAAATATAATAAAAAATTCAAAAATATAATGAAATGGAACCATGGACAAAATGCCTTCATACAAATCATTGAAAACCCTCGTGTTAATAATACGTTCCACACATCGTGTTACAAACATTAAAATTATGGGCATAGTTGGGATTATTAGTTAAGTAAGGAACATTCTTGCGTAAAAATTTTAACCTACTTTTGGAAAATTTGTAAAAATATGTTACGTTTGATTCGATTCATCATGTTTCAGAAATAATGTACAAAGCATGAATTACAGACAACTAAATTTAAGCAATGAGAAGAACAAGGATATGTATAAAGCTAATCTGTTTTGCTTTAAAATGTTAGCATGACAACTATTAATTTTAACAGATACATTGCCAGCATCGTCATAACATTGACCTTATCAATTCTGTATATATATCAAGAGAAAGTTCATAAGGTTTTTAAAATGACCTTTGAAAAAGACAAACCTGAGAGCCTTCACTACAATGAATAAACCTTAAGACGTCCTCTCGCAAGTTACAATGGGAAGAATAATCGTGATCACTGAGGTGTGGAGCTTGTCGTAGTGAGTGCCTACATTATATTTCCCAGTACCGTTAATAAAACCTGAAGGGAATGAATCTACCAAGGTTCTGCAGATAAAACTTGTTTAGGTTTAATAGGTTTCGATTTAGAAATCCCTTTGACGAAAAAGATTTTAAGTTAAAGGTTTGCTTTTTACAAATGGAAGAAGTCTCGTCATTAGTGCTAGAAGTACCACATTGATTAACTAACGTTTGGGCTAATGCAAAAGGAACAACTTCGAGATGATACACACGTTTCCTTTTTCTTTTCTTTTGCTTTGTTTTCATAACGTATGACAACCTAGCTTAAAATATTGAGCAGAACGCTTTAACGTAGCTTTACTCAAACTTAAAGAAACTGAAGGGATTAGGTTTAAATTGCCCAGAATGTTTGTCATTATCGCAAAATGAAATAGATACTGGTTGTAAATTTTTATTTGAAGGCAGATGAGGAAAAATCTTCTGATTTAAAACCGTCTTGAATCATAGCTGACCACAATCAGGATAAAAAGTTAAAATATTTCTCTTAAATAAACTGTTATAAGGGCTTATAAGAATAGCTTTATTCTGTATAGCTACAAGATCTGCTGTCTACACAGAGTTACAGAATAGGATGAATGGCTAGCTAACTGAAAATTTGAAAGTGCTTTCTACACAGGAAAACAAATCTGAAGATTTACATACAGATACAAAAATTGGATGGTTCGAGTATAGAGAATTTTCATGAAGCTCTATACAAGTTATAAAGCTAAATACGGATCCACGTTTGACAGTAACATCATGCTTTCTTCACCTTCACAACTTCGCTAGCCTTGTTTTTTTTTTTGACTTTCTTGCGTATGTTCTATAGCCATATATGGAGCGAATTTTTAACCTCTCTGCGAAATTTACTAGCCAACAGGATGCGTCCAAAATGACCATAAATGGAAGACACAAGACCGTACATAGGCATAATTTTCGCAGGTAATCCTGCGAAAAAGACTATCTGCGAAACGAAGTAGAGATTCAACACCTCAGCCTGCAAAACAAAGTGGATACTGTTAAATCCTGCGAAAACGACGTGCGAAGCGCGAAGCTTGTGTGCGCCGCCCGGGAAAAGATTTGTGCCGCACGGCTGTTTCAGCGGGCAATATTTCGGAAACTCAGACTGCGCATGTCTAAACATTTTTTTGAATTAGGACTGGGGCGAGATCCGTTAAAATGTAAACATATTTTAGGCTAGCTAACCTTTATTTGGATACAGCTTTATACCCATTAAACACACTGAAACCTTAAAACTGAGATTTGATAATAAAAATTTATTCATTTATCAATAAAATTTTGAAAAAATTATTAAGTTTCATTTGTTTATCAGCTACCACAACAAGCTTAGATTTTATGTCTCTTTTTTAATGAAAACAGATACCCTCTCAGTCCTGTTAAATTCCTGTAAACACGAAGTTATCCTGGCAATAAATTTGGTTAAAAGAGGTAGTTGAGGCTTACGTGAAACCTTTAAGACATTAATTTAAAGTGTATCAGTACTTTAGAAAAAATTATGGTCTGTGACAAAACACGTTTTTTTAAAAATTTTTTTTGTGAAATTCAACATGGCCACTATAGAATTTCACCTAGCCTCGATAGCAAAAACGTTCTACATGTTCAAAGAACTTCAGAAAATTAGTTTTTTTTGCATAAAAAATGTTGGGGAACAAAATTTTGTCCCACACTTAGCTATTTCTTGGATACCTGTTTTTAGTATGTCGACCGACCTTCACAATACCCGAGACAAACCGGGTTGTTAGCTACTGATATGTACCTCTTGTGTACAAGGAAAGTTTTTAAACCAAATTTTATTTATATATAAGTAAAAATTATCAATTTTACAAAATCCCAAGTGGGAATGTTTTAACCTTGGCCGACATGTAAGTGATTTTGTCGCTGGCAGGGTAATGTCGATTTGAAATTAACTTTTTAAAAAGAATGCTCAGCCGAAGTAAACATGTTTTAACATTTTCCAGCAAACCAAGAAAATTCTTCCAAATATACTAAGCTTAGGCATTTTAATTCTATTGTAACGACAAATTTTTCCCCCTTTATTTCAGGCTAGTATACAGGAAATAAAGCACTGTGAGTACAGAATCAACAGGATTCTGTACTCACAGTGCTTTAGTAAAATGGGCAGTTTTTTAGTCATTTTATTTTAGGGGGCATTTTTATTACTATGAAAGCAAACTTTCAGGAAGCCAAAAAGGACCAAGTTTTGTGGTTTTACTTTTGCTAAAGAAAAAACGCATTGTGAGGCATAAACTGTTGCGAATAAAGAAATGTCAAAAACTTTTGAGCACCAACTTATAAGTTTGAAAAGATAGAAAACGGTAAATGCCTAATTAAACAACCAATCTATATTTATGCCTGTCTTCAATAAACACCCACTCCCCCAACGTTGAGGCTCTAATAAACAGACCATTTCTTTATTCAAAAAGGTGCATTTAAATTAATTTTATGTGAATTTATGATAAAAATATAGGTTTGTGTTAAAGAGGAATATTTGTATTAATGTAACGCCTGTCTCCAGTAAACGCTGACTAGAAATTCTGAAAATTGAATAAACGCCCCACGCATTTATTAGAGAATTTTATAGTACGTTATATTTTTTAACAATTGTCAAGAAACTCAAATGCTATAAAATCAAACTAATGGGAGGCATTTATTGCATTTTTTGCTATAATGGCTGCTTTTTTGCAGCTGTGCCAGACCACCTTACACATAATTTTTTTGGGCACTAAAATTTTTAATCAACAAATAAAACTTTTTCGCAAGAATATAATTGCCAGGCAAAAAATAGTTTTGTAAACGAGATGCCAGCTTGTAAGAATTTCTGACATTAATGAGTACCCATGAGTACAATTTTTTTACACGAAAAATACATATAATACTTATAAATATTCACAACTGATGATCATAGCATAGCATGAAACTTGAAGTTTTGTAAATATTTTATCCATTTATATATATATATATATATATATATATTGAAATATATCTCCGCTTTTCAAACACACATATATACTATAAATATACTACAAATACAATACTAGGGGACTCTTTGTTAATGCATTTATGGGAACTGAAAAACAAAAGAAAACTGCTATTTGCTAAACATGTGAGTATTATGTAATAAAAGATAATTTATATTTATATATGTATACATATTTTCACTAGAACTATCAAAATTCCACGGCAACAGGTTGTTCCATCTCGTATGTAAATGTTCTAACCTATAAAGCAAGTGAAATAAAAGGATAAAAAACTAACAAAAAACACCCAAACAAATTTAATAATGTAATGGAACACACAATAAGACAAAAGGGCAAGAATTGATTACTTTTTAAATATTTTAATATAAACAATATCAATCGTTCGTATATATTATTTCTCAAAAAAATATCCTTGACTTTTACATCTAGTTATACAACATTTAAAAGTTAGTCTAGGAACTTTCTTTAGCCAGACATGGTGGTCCCAATTGCAGCATCTAGCTAGCAAGCTATGCAGAGCTAGCTAAAGGTTTGAACAAAATCATAAAAAGAATAAAAAGAACCTATAATTGTGGCTGAAAATTTTTTTGAACTCTGCGTATGAATACTACCTAGCTTGTGAATGTTGGAGCAATACTTACTACTACTTACTAGGTATATATTAAGGTATATAGCTATCTATTCCATCCATGTTTGTCCATTTTTGCACTTTTGTATATATTACCCATTCAGCCCAGCAGCTGCACACATGATTATCTAAAAGAGGCATTGCGTACGGTATTACAAACAAATATTTTGCAGAAAAATTTAGGCTAAAAACGAGCAATTTTTTACATTAAAAGTAAAGTTATATCATTATGGTACCTTTAGGTTTAAATACCCAGCATATTTGACCCTACCAGTAAATAACAATACTAATAAATTAGGAATCAAGTCCATTACATGCCAAAAAAGAAAGCAATTTTTTACACTTTCAGCACATTTTTTACCAAAAGTTTGTCAAAAGAGTAATTTTTCAGAAGTACTGATACAAACTTAATTTTTTCTTTACCTGTTAGATTGTTCTTTTAGCTTTCTAAAAAGGTATGCCGCACCAGCTACATAACTTCACACTGCCCACAAATTCAAAATGATTTAGTGTAACTTTCATTTTCCCAATTTCGATCAAAAATGTATGGCTATATTAGACCAAATTTGCCCCAGCTTCTTCTAGCTCGTCTATGTTGTGATGCACACCATCGCCCGCCAAACGGCTTCAATAATTTTGAAAAACTAAAGCAAATCCGCTGAAATTGATTTAATGTGTGCAAAAACGATATGGAAAGTGTATCTACTTATTTATCGAAGCTGTTTTTATTCTCGGCCGCCATTTTGCGCCCGCAACGTGCTCAAGCAACCAGCGCATGCGCAGTCTTACTTTCCGCGCTGAAACAGCCGTGGATGCACAATTGGGTGCGCCCATCCATGTGTTAGCGGTGGCGGTGGAAAAAACGACGTGTTGAAATGAAAAAAGTAGGTCAGTCGATCGCAGAGCCTGACTGATGCTGGCTACGCCCCTGTTCTCTGGGCTGGATAAAGTATTAGGTCCCTAAACCTAGGACACATTTTATCTGTCTGACTTATTTTAATCCTGAGAATCACTTTTAATGTTTTCTGTACATCTATCTTTGTCAAAATTGATATGCTGTTGAAAACAGTTTATTGGCGTCTTCAAGTCATTATTTCAATTTTTACCAAAAGTTATATAGGACTTACTGGTTCCAAAAAGCATGGTTTTTCATGCCGCTGACTACAAAATGGCTGCAAATCGGTTTGAATTTTTTATAATATTTTGATCTTTTAATCTTTATGTGTTTTTATTTTCCTGAAAAAAAGAAGTTGAGAACAAAAAATTTACACACTGTGGGACATTTGTTTTAAAGCTAAAAAATTCTCAGCGAGAAATTTGAAAAATTATAAATCGAAAATTTTAGATAATGCGAAAGTAATTCTTATGAAACTTTCCGATGTTAGGAAGGAAAATTCTCCATATTACTCATACTTGATGAACAATGAAATTTCCTTCGAGTGTTTTCAAATATGTGTAGCTATAAGGCTAAAAACTGTGATGCAATTTAAAAAAAATCTAAGCCTTGTTCTTTCACACTTTACCCGGTTCCCGAGGAAATATTTCCCATATGAACAGCCCCTTAGTCTAGCTAGCTATAGCGAAAAAGTTTAATATTCAAACTTGACCCATTTTACTTTTACTAAGTATTAACTAATAAATGCTAGTTTAATCCTAAATGTAGCTATAGATAGGGTAGCTAAGCTACATGTAAGAACAACATCAAACAACGTGGAGGTTGTTCTCTTTTGTAAACATTCCCGGTGGTATTTCCGTATAAGTACCAAATTTTATGTGTACATTCCTTGCCCATGTGAGTGTAATCAAAGTGCTTTGTACATAGATCCGAAGACTGAGTGCCATTGACTCACTCTTTACAAATGACACCACGTAACAAAGAAACCGCGCTTTACTATTGTCCGTAATCTGTACCGAGATTTGGTTGTGATATATACCTTTTTCAAAAAAAAAAATTGTCGCAACTTCGGATACAGCCAGTCATTACACCGCCTACTCAAAACCATCATTCGGCTATTTAAATTTTGCAGAAGATGTGTGCAAAATTTATCGTCAGTTTAAATAAATACATATTCGAAAGCCTTTTATATTACAATAAAAGTTATAGCTAGCTACCTAACTGCATTTAGCATTAGAAAGATTATTTGAAAATTTTGTTGCTGTATTTGGCTACTTTTACTTTTTAGCCAGAGGTAGCTAAAATCCTGGTCAAAAATAATGGCAGTAAATTTTTTTTACATGTGTAGCAAGAGCAAGGTAAGTACAAAGCCCCTTTTTCCCAGAAAGGCTTATACTCTACTTTTTGGAGCTTATTGCCAAAATATTTTGACCGGGATTGTAGCTAACAGCAGCCACAACCAGCTGAGTAAAAATCAGATTGGTGAAGATAACGCAAAAATAAATAATGTTGGACAGAATAAAAAGCTCTTATATAAGACTGAAGAAAAACCTTCATGAATAGCAATAAAAAAGACTAGCTAGTTCGTAGCTAAAATCTTAAAATTGGTTTGTTTAAGATTTATTTGGCTAAAAAATGTGACAATATATTTATCTTAACATGTGAAAACACACAGAAAACAAATATTCCTATAGACCTGCAAACCTTACGCCACTTCCAACCAAAATGGCCTTCGTAGCATGATTTCGCTAAGTTGCATGGTGAACAGTTTACAAGTTGACTGTGATAACAAATGTAGAGAGAAATTCACACTGGATAAATTACACGAGCTAAAAAACACATTTCCCCAATTAGTTTTCTTTGATGTACCGCTGTTATTTCTAAACTTTTTCAAACAAAATGAATGTGATTTTTGAAATCCTCACCTGAAATTTGATAGAATATGAAATCTTCAGATTCATACAGCAAACAAACAACCTGTTACAACAGGTTTTTTATTTTTGTCTTAATTGAACTCTGCTTGAAACTGAGACTTATTAGTACAAGTAGAAAGTTAAGGAGATTTTGACCGTAACATTATACCACCAAAACAGCATTTTCACTTGTCGGATTTTAAGTTAAAAATTTATACTCACACCAATTCAATGATGCAGAATATGATCCTAAAGTCAAAACATCAAAATTCCAAAAGTTTAAAAAACATGTAATTCGGGAAACGTGTATTATGAACTTGGCATAACAATTTAAAAGTATGGATAAACAGATTTATCAATGGCCCCTTTTTATGTCAAATGTCCAGCTTTTCAGTCTGTATTCCAAACAAAGACACTTGTGGAATAACAAATATCGAGTGCCCGATGGTCAATAGCGTTATTAGCCACCAATATATTTACCGCTCACCGCTAATATCATCCTAGGACTTTAATGTTAGTACAAGGCAGTGGACGTATTAGTCTCAGTGACAATGTCGATGTTGTCAAACTTTTCGTTAAAGTTAAAAGTCCTATAGCTTTCTAAAATTGAAAGATTTTTTTAACCCAGCATCACCTGAATTTAGATATTTTTCGGGGACACCGATAAGTAATTTTTGATAGCATTTCAGTTTTGACAGATGCGTATGAAGAAAACATTAAAAGTAATTTCCGTGATTGAAACAAATCAGATATAGGGTCTAAATAATACATAGCCAAATGTTTTATTCAGTTTAGAGAATTTTTTAAAAACGCATTACATCCAAAAGGCCTGATCGCTGTAAGCGCTTCACTTTCGACACACCGTATGCCTTTACTAAAAGCCGCACGTGAATGCATGACACGTTTAACCTGCACTTAAGCGCTCAATCTGTCGTTCAACGGAGGGTCGCACAGTTACTTGTGGCTTAATCCGGCGTTTAGACGCCAGGTCCCCAGGCTAGTATATATACAAAAATACTTGATTAGTATTTAGTTCACTGCTTTACGCGGCTTTTACCCCACGACATTTGCTCATAACCAATTTTAAAATCCTCAAATAACTTAAATATACTTAAATTACTTTACCACAAGCCTAAAAATAACCCGAGCTACTTAAAATATGAAACTTAGTAGCCACCTCGTTCCCAATATATTTGAAAAATCTAAGAAATACTGGCCAGTAAGTTGATGTAATAGTTTTGGCTGCTGCGAAGGGTTTTTATTAGGTGATTAGCGTCAAATTCTTTTAATTTAGATGTTATGGACAGATTAAAGCAATTTGATAAGAAATTAATGTAGGTAATAAGCATATAATTTAACGCAATTTCAAAATATTTAAATTATGTGATCTAAAACTTTATCATTACAAACTAGTACCCAGGGATTTTTTTATTCAACCACGGATTCATTTTGAATTGTGTTCTGCCTGGCTTAAAGTTCATGTGAAACGCCTTTTTTCATTTTCTTCAAATGTTTGCTAAGCGCATTTCAGCTGGAATTTGGCAATCAAAATGACGTCATTACAGCTTATCATAAATCCAATTAAACTTTAAGTGAAATTAGCAAATTATATTTGTGGTTACAGTTTAAAGTTGTTTATATATAATTCACATGATTGGAATTGACAAATTTTAAAACTTTTTTTTGTGAAGCTCGCATTGGTGAACAAGCAATTACCCGTTGCAAGAATAAAAACCGAAAAATTATCCATTTTTATAAGACTAGTTTTTAGCACAGCACAAGAAAAATCTGCATACTACGGCGTAAGTTGGATTTAATATCGTGAGTGCTTCAACGACATATTTTGTTGCTGTCCAATCAGGTCCGACTGTGAAACAAAACCTTTGGAAGAATTTTGGAAATTAAGTTGATTGTAAGTACTTTTTTTTTTCTCAAGACCGCCTTTCGCTATATGCAGAATTGAATAGGTTTTACTTTTAAATTTTTCGCTTTTTTCGAAGTCTATTGTTTTAAATTATTTATCTCTCTCTCTACTGACGCTGCAGTTACAATGTAAATCCTTGTTTTTAACTTTGAACTCGTATTTCTTTATCTTGTTTTCGTTATTGATGGTCCAACACTTCAGCACCGACTGGTGGCCTTGTGGTACAGCGTTCGCCTCCAGTGCGGAAGGTCTTTGGTTCAAACCCCGACCAAGTCATGCCAGAGACTATAAAAGTGTGAATCGATCCTTTCTGCTTAACGTTCAGCACGAGAATAGGATTGATATCTTAGGCCGTTGTCTAGTTGAGCGGTTGTTGTGCTTGCACGCCTTCTGTAGCTCTAATGGGGCCTTTAAATGCACTAGGACCCCCTTCGCAGGACCCTCATTGATAACAGTTCCTATAAAAACTGAAGAGGCTATCCTGGGTAAATAATAATAATAATTAATTAATGCAGCCAATCTACATACGGCCTCTCACTACCTCGAAGTAGACCGCTAAAGATAATTAAGAAATTTGGAATCCATAGAAAAATATGTAACTTTTAAGAGAGCTGAGTGCTTGCCGGATATTAGGGTATTCATGAAGTCACAATGATTTGAAAAGCGTTTTGCGGACCAATATAGAAGCGGCGCCAAATCTATTCGCTGGCCAATCATGCAGTGATACCGATATACTACTGACTTTAACCAATAGAAGTTATGCAAATACAAAGATAATGACAGTACCGACATAATTCTGCCGCAGATATCCTCACTGGGAAGAATGCATTCTAAAAAGTCTGCTTAACAGAGTTCGCAATAAAATTTGAATATCGCTATTAACTTTGGATTTTATAAAACCCCTAACCATACCTAAAGTAATGAGATAGTTGGTATCCTAAAAATTAATATGGCTGTCACATACCAACAGCAAGATGACGTAATAAAAAGAGAAAAATGATAGCCTTCATGAATCTAGAAAAAATATCAAATTATGAATATAATTGTAAACATCAATGTTATTGTCTCTGTTGCGGTGAGACATGTGGTTGCGCGCGGACGTATTTTATTGTTTTATCAGTTGGAAAACCAAACCTTAATCGAAAGTTGCCCCAACTTTGTTTCCAGGACTGTTTGTAGCAAGGTTTTTTTTAGAGGGGGTGGTGTTATGCTTTTTATCCTTTGGCAACAATAAATTAACAGTCCTGGAAACAAAGTTGGGGCAACTTTCGATTAAGGTTTGGTTTTCCAACTGATAAAACAATAAAATACGTGCAGCCACCGAGTTGCCACAAACCAACTTTAACCCTAGTCTCCATTTGCTTCTCGTCCTGGGATCGAGCTTGCGTGGTAAATGCAAGAAGAATATGAGGAGCATGAAAGATTAAGAACATGAAAAATGTGATAGCCAGAAAATTAAAAACTGGTTAAGAATATTTGCCTTGATTCATATTTCACTAAATATTTGTGAACTGTGGTTTTATGTTAACTTTTAATCTGAAGCACAAGGCTTTACGTATCACTAAAGCATTTTTTTGAGAATATTGTTAGTGGGATCATATGACGGATGTCCAATAAAACGTACTAAATGTAATGTAATACATTTTTGGTCCATTCCACCGTTTTACGTATTGTACTGCAATTCGACCAAATCACCTGATGGAAATCCAGCTTAATAAATGGCAAAAATTTATTGTTTTTCTTCCAGTCCTCTCTTTCTCAGAACTTTAACGAGAGTATTAATATGCTGAGTAAATAATCATGAATAAATAAATAAATAAAAATTGATATACATAGTTATACAAATGTACGGCTATTCGAAGAAAATAATTCGAACGTTTATTTTTGAAATGGAATTCTTTAAACACAACGTGTGTTTGCAGTGTTCAAAAAGATGAAGTACTGCTATAGTTTGGTTGCAACACAAAAGTTTTTCTTTTCTCTTTTCTTGTCTATAATCCGTGGTGTTTGGATATCTGTTTGTATCTGTTCCCTCTTCGTAAGCAAAACGCAAAAACGAAGCGTTTTTTTTGTAAGAACTCGTTTTTATAAAACTTAAGCTTCTTTCTTATCTACCTTGATGTCATGCTAAAATTGATAAAATTTTGGCTTTGTGTCCAATATTCTTTACCAACCAAAATTTTTTACCTACTTTTTTTACTTTATTTCCTTCATTTTCGGCTATTTTTGCTTTTCCTGTTTACAGTGCGTTACAAACTAAAAAACCTAAAAAAAAAGAAATTGTTAGCTAGCTATATATAAGAAGGAGAATTTGTTTATATCACATTTTTATTTCAAATAGTGCTTGCTTTTCTTCAAAAAATGTTGATAAAATTTGATAAGTTTTGATCAGTAACTAAATTTTGTTCCGATGTTTTTTAATTTATCCTCCTCGAGGCTTTTGGCTGGAAATGTTTATCAAAGTGTGAAACCACTTTCATCCCCCTATTTATTATTTACCCCTGCCCCCCCCCCCCCCCCCAGTTTAGGTATACTCCATTAAGGTTTAGGACGCAGCCCCCAGTTGCACGACAATTTTATCTTTGCAGCGCCAAAGGATAAAAAATGTTGTGTATGGTGAAGAAAATGACAAACTGTCAGATTTCTAATAGAAAGTACTGTAACAATGCTCGTAAATATTTAGAAAAATGTCATTAAGCCAAACATCACTGCATTTAAGACGTTTTCATATTTGTAGAAACCTAAGTTGTATCAGAGAAATGTAATAAAAAGTATTTTGTATTCAAAAAACATTACGTAATCTGTTCAAATCATCTTGAATATGGAAAACCGACAGATGCAAGCCCTTTACCCACATTGTATTTAAAGGTTATGGTACTGATGATAACTCAATAAAGAGAAAAGCGTTAAAAGAAAGAGCGTTAACAAAAAATGCAAAAGAGATAAATCTGGTCCATCTTCAACTGCTTCAACTGCTTCAGATGGTGTCAAAACAAAACAATGTAGATGAAATTGACTTTGGTGTCACCCCTGATCTAACTTCTCCTAAAAATTAATCTTTGTTTGTGTCTCCAATCAGCTCATTAACAGATCTTACATTTCATCACCAGCTAGTAGGACAACTCTGTTATCACCCACTTGCTCAACCTCACCATGTCCGCTTTAGTATTAGATATTCCAATGTTATCACCAATTAATAATGCCAATATTTTATCGCGTACGTTATCGACAACCCACAACTTCTAGTAAATTGTCATTAAATACAATTAATACAAGAATGTTATGGGATTGCATCCAGAATAATAAAAAAATTACAAAATTGTACACTGTATGTCCATTGTCAAAAGTTTTTCGTTTTATTGTTTGGCATGTTCGGCCGCAACATTTAACGCTCCAATATTACAAAGGTGAAAATTGCCTAAAAACTAAACAGTATCAGTATAGTCCTGCCAAATTGTTTTTCCCAAGAAAACATGGTCTAAATTATTCTCTAAGTTTAGAGGATAAAATATCAATGACGTTGATGAGGATAAGACTTGATGCGCCTGTTGCTGACTTAGCTTTTAGATTTGGAATATCAACTGGACATGCTTTCAACATTATTAGCACAGATCGTTTTATCACTGAAGATACAAATGTTGCTTCAAAATTTCATCCTGGTTTTATGGTTCTGTTTGATCAAGGTTTCAATGTTCAAGATCTGTTTTTGCCCCACCAAGTAACATGTGTTCTACCCCTTTTGTTTACAACATAAGAAAATTTACAAAATCAGAAGTATATCATGGTAAGAGAGAAGCATGAGCAAGAATACACATTAAAAGGGTTAATGGATGGTTGAAAGAATTCTGATTATTGGAACACATATTACCAATATCAATGATCAATATGTGTAATCACATTTGGATAATTGCTGCAGCAATTGTTAATATGGAACCCCTATTAGTAAAGTAGTTCTGGCCACAATTGATTGCAGTGACATAAGGCTTTCTGGCATATTATCAACAAAATGTTTTTTTTAAGGCCACAAATTTATAAAAAAAGTTAATTTTGATCATGTTTTTATTAAGCATATATAATTAATAAATTATTATCATTTATTGCATGAAACTTTTGCAGTCATTTTATTTAACAAACAGGCAGAATCAGGAAAAAAACCTTTTTTTTAGACACACATATCAGTTTTGAATGTTTTCTTTCCAACGATGAATATACAGAGAGATGAAACAATTTGGCTGCAAGCACCTTCTTAATTAAATAAGCTTTAATTAGGGTCACACTTTGTTTAGAACAGTTTTTCACGTAGCTACCTGTGATAAATATCAATCTGTGTCTATACAAATGGGACTAGGGATGAGGTTGGCTCGTGGTAACTTGTGGACCCCGACTGGTGTGACAACATCCAAAGCCAGAATCCAACATTTTGGTTGCATGTGTACTAACAACTGATGCCCGCCATCTTGGAATTAATGATGCTGCTATAACACTTGTGCCATACACTATATATACACGTTCTTTTTATAAGAAACCAAGTACATTTTAGTCTAAGTTTCTTAATTATTTCATGATTTTATCAACCAAGCATATAAAAAGAAATTCAAATTTGCAGTAAAGTTACTGTTCTCATTAACGACATGAGCGTCTTACTCGTATGACTTGTCGGTGTGACAATTAGATAAAGCGAGTACAAAGAAATTACAGCCTATATGACAGTTATATGACAGTTATTAATTTTAGAAAGCTTTTACCGACACAAAGAAAAGCAAATCATTATTTTTTTTTGTAACGTCATCTAATCCGATAAACGTCACTGCTATTATTACTCCGACACTCTTATAGTTGCCGGATAAATGATGAATCTTTTGCAGCATTTTATACAAAAAAAATTTCGTCCGACAGAGGTAATTGGCGGTCAAATAGGATTTGCTAAATTAGTTTTTTTTCCATTCTTCCTCGGGTGTTGAACATGTTTATGATGCCTAACGTCATTTAGTCCAAAAATGATGCGGCTGTTATTAATTCAAAACTCTGATAATTATCCCTGAACAGAATTTATCCCATACTTGGCTAGTATATTCGTGTAAAGTCGCTGCAAACGGCAAAACCTTTTAATAATTTAATATTTCGTTGAGATAATCTATTGTAACCAGATCTAGACTATTGCTGTGGGGAATTTTTTGTTTTACAATTTTTAAAGTCGATTTTGTGATATGGAAAAAGTTTTTTTCCCTCCAAAAGCTGTTACTGTGATAGCAAAAAACAACCAAACTGAAACTATTGGATGTCTTCTTGAACTGGATAATGATTCGTCGTCTAGAAGACAAAACGCGAAAGAGAATGGGCGTATATAATAATAGCAAGTAGCGAGATACACGAAATGCGGAAAATAAAGGACGGGCGATCCTGTGGATTTATCCACGGGCCACCGACTAGTCTCCTTAATAATAGCCGTCGTCTGTCTGTGTGTCTGTCTGTTTTGGAAACACGAAATGCGATATATAAAGGACAGGCGACCCCGTGGATTTTTCTACGGGTTGACGACTAGTCTCTTTAATAATAGCCGTATTTTGTCTGTCTCTGCGCGGACCTCCCGCTGAGTTAGAAAGACGTGCTACGGAAACACGAATATCAAATGCGATATATTTTTATCCACTTTGTTGCGACGGGTAAATTTAAAGGACGGGCGAACCCAAGGATGTTTCCACGGGCTAACGACTAGTCTCTATAATAATAGCCGTATTCTGTCTGTTTATGCGCAAAACAAATGTCGTGCTACGGAGACACGAAATGTAATATCTAATTTCTAATTTATGATGAGAAGAAATAAATTTGGAATTTTTTCGTGAATGTACATTTTTATAAGAAGAATGTCTAAATTTTAGCTGGAGCTGGATGCGTTTATTTTTTACTAAAATTGTTCTTATTATGTTCTTAACTGCTTTAAAGTGTATTTACAAGGGGGCCTCTTTCCTTAATGCGCTAATTATTGTTGCATATAGGTATTTTACAAGAAAACGACATAACAATACCTTTTGGGAAAATAGCAGCCTAAATGTCCTGATAAAATGGATGTGTTATTTAACCTTTGCCAAATTTCAGACTAATTTTTTTGATAAACTAGCCTAAAAAAGGAAAACGGGTAGTTTATATTTACTTTAGTGCCTATAAGTAGATCATTTCAGGTACTATGACTGGCGAGAGTAATTTCATAACAGGTGCACGGAAAATGAGAACGACGGGCGAATTCCCGTGGATTCTCCCACGGCTAACGACTAGTCTCTTTAATAAAAGCCGTCATCTGTCTTTCTCTGCGCAAAATGGTATCGCAAGTAGCGAGACACGCGCAATGCGGTATCCACGGACAACTGACTTTTAAAATAATACGAAACTTTCGTGTGTCTGTCTGTGACTTTTGAAAAGTGGATTATATTGTTCACAATTTTCTTTTACAAAGTCTACAAGACTTTTAAAAGTCTGTATCACCTATAAAAATATTCTGTAATTTAACAAACTTTTACGTTAAAACAATATGACGTCGAAGGAAAGTATATTGAAATTAGTAAAGCCCCATTGCATTGCACTTTTAGGTTTAAGGCTAAATGACTTGGAAACGGGTGGAAATAACTGACGTCATCTCCTGCGTAGGTAACTAGGGACTACCTGAGTCTAAATTAGGACCAATTTCATAAAGCTGGATCCTACGCTTTTTGGAAGGGACGGGCTAATGAGGTCATCAAAAAACTTTTGAATCTCAATATTTTTGTAACCGTTCGTCAAAAGCACACGATCATATACATTTTATTGATCAGCGTTCCAAGCTTTACATAAAGATGAAACGGGTTAACAAATTTCTGAAAGAATTTGTGCATCAACGTGTCATTGCTGACGTCATCAAGATCAAATGACGGATACTTCATTGCTCTTTTGTCTAATTGGGTTTTTCCACAGGCCTTACCAATATTGAAAATGACAAATTAATAAAATATTATAAAGGAACGAATCCAATCTACTAAATTCTTACTTTTATCACTATCGTGCCAATATAACGTTTGAAATACCGCAATACCCCAGGCGTTCATTCGTTCACTAACATAAATATATTCGTTGGATGTTAAAAACCACAAATGTGATCGTTTACAAGAAATTTTAGCCATTTGTTGCCTAAAAGGTAAAGCATGCATGAAAATGTTTGTCGCGAAACGTTGTTCCAACTTCTCCAACCTCATAAAAGAGAAAAATTCCTAGGAACGAGGTTGCTAACAAATTCTTAACCTTATAGTTTATAAAAAATTAGTTGGCAGACCTTCAACACATGTTTAAATTTCGCATGTGACATTGCAAAAAGCAACACGTTAAAAATCTTTTGTAGCTAAAGAAGGAAGGTGTGTCGTAAATTTGTAATTAATGAGATTAAATTGGCGGACATAAAACCTCTTATGAGAATAATTTTATCTTCTCGTTAAAATATTTTATTACAAGAAGCAACAAAAACATAAAAAAGAAATGCACACGTAATGATCGCATTTCAATACGACTGTAAATGAAATCAACAAAAGGTCTCAAATTAACCAGAAACATTGGATTTATGGCGAGTTGTATCTTATAGATAATTTTCAGCTTAATATGGATTTGAGATAAAATGTTGATACGGAAATGACAAGTACACGAAAACCACATTAACATTAAGGCTATTTTGAGAGTGTTTTTGTGAAGTTTTTGTGTTTATTCTGTACATGCCAAAGGAGTTTTAAATATATGTAACTTGATTAAAGTACAATATTGTTCATAGAAAAGTTTGGAGATAACAAGACGAACAATGAAAGTCGACGAAAACTTTAAGTCTGCACTTTTGGTGAGAATTTTGCTTTTTTGGTGCTGCCGTATTTTCAGAACGTAAATTTCTATCATTATGAAAGGAACTTAAAAATTTTGGCATTAAAATTAAAACAAAGAGAAAAGCCAGTCATCGCTTGAGTACCGATTTTCTTTTGAAAGGATTTTTTTTAATGTTATACTTCTTTTTTGCCTTAAATTTTTTTATTTCATTTTTAGGCTAGCGTTTCGCATAAAAGCAGAGATAGTCTGGACAGTTTATCGAGTCAAGGTAAGGTTAGGCGAATGTAGTGAAAACGAAACTTAATATACCAGTCACACAAATACGCACAAAAATTTGTTTCGCTCTGTTGAGATCCGGTTTAATGTGTTTAAGAGGTTCGAGAAGTTTGTATAAAAAGTTTAATGTTGGAGATGATATTGTGGTTGATCATGAAATTTCAAAGTTGAACTGTTAAATCGTTAGTTAGGAATGTGTTGTGTCGAAATTTAGGCTCGTGTAGTCCTATAATGTTCTAGTTGTTATTGTAAAATTGTGTGTAGTGAATTTGAAAGGTTAAATATATGTATACTTCCTTCAGCTAGCGCTCGAAAACGAAATTTGTTGGGTTAAAAGAAAAAAAAATTATGTTTCTTGCATCTGTGTACAGTTAGTAAAAAAAAAAATGTTGAAATTTCTACTTGACAACGCACGGACGTGATTATGACCTAGTTGCTAAGTTACGTTCCAGATAACTCGAAAAGAATCAGCATCAATTGCTAAGTCTGGTTTCCAATGATTGTGAAAATGTCACACAACAGTCGCACGATTGTTGCACGCTTCGCAAATGTTGTACAAAATTGTTTCTCTATAATGCGCGCGAAACTTGTTGAAAATGACTGCTGTAAACCAAAAAAATTTACGCTTGAGTCGGCTGTTTATATTACTAAAGCTTTGAAACTTCAATGAAGGCGTAGAAAACTTAATAAGAAACTTAAACATAGATTTTAGGTGCGAAAATTATTTTTAAAACGTTCTGAAAGTGGTGCTTTTAGTGTATTGATACCAGAACTGAAACTACACGATAGAGAATTCTTTAACAGATACTTAAAAATGTCTTCTAACAGATTTGACCATCTTTTATCTCTCATTGCTCCCTCAATTACAAAAAAATATTGTCCCAGACAAGAACCAATATTTCAATCTGAGAGATTAATAACACTTCGTTACCTAGCCACAGGGGAATCGCAGCAAACACATGCGTTTTAATTTCGAGTTGACAGATCTACTGTGTGCAAAATAGTTGAAGAAACCTGACGTGCCAACTTGGATGTTTTAAAATTCGGAGTGGCAGAGTATTTGTCAGGAATTCAATCAATAATGGAATTTTCCTCAGTGTATAGGAGCAATTAATAGAAAACATGTATGTATTAAAGCTCCTTCCAGCTCAAGTTTGTCATATCACAACTACAAAGGTTTCCATAGCATGGGTTTGTTAGCTATTTGCGATACAACATTCTATTTCACGACTATGGTTGATTTTGGTGCTTATTGTTGGGATATTGATGCTGCAATATTTAATGAAAGTGCGTTTGGTAAGGCTTTTGGTAGAAATGATTTTCATTTACCAGAACTGTCCGAAAGTAACCCTGGTGGTACTCTTACCACCAGTTCTAATTGGAGATGATATATTTGCACTCGAAACATGGCTAATAAAACATTACCCAGGCAGAAATCTCTCTTTTGAGTTTTTAATTATAAATAATCAAGAGCACGGAGGACAATTGAAAATTTGTTTGGTATCCTATCAGCCAAATAGAGAGTTTAAAGGCGTTTTTCAGAATAACTACTTTTCTTAATTACACATATCCGTAACTATTTATGCCTAACAGATGGAGCACGCTATCTTCCTACAGGATGTGTTGACAGTGAAAGTAATCCTGGAGTTATATTTCCTGCAGACTGGAGAAGAAACACAAGCCAAACAAAAAAATCTTCTGTAATTGTTTCAGAGTTATGCAAGGTTTGAAGAATTCAAACCAGTAGTTAATATTGAATATATTAACACTGTTGTCTTCCTCTACTGGTTTTGTTTCGCCTACCCTAGAGTGAATATTGGTTGTTGTATCACGATGTTCTATAAAATCATTCAACCATTCTAGATTAATAAATTGTAGTAGAACAGCGTCTCTTCCAGAGCCTGATGGAATATTCTTTTGAGATTTAAGCCATCTGTCATAACTGTTTCTAATAGTATTTATATTCTGCTATATTCTGATAAATTAAATAAGTCACCAATTGCCGCCTTCCATGCGTTTTGCTTTTTCCGTTTATCCTTAAATTCTACGTGAAATATGTTCTATAGAACTGGATATTTTTACACTACTAAGTTTTCCTTGGAGAATTGCTGTGCTACCAAAGTCGCGGCGATGTTTGAAAAAAAAATAATATGTTGCACTGCAACTCGTGCAACAATAGCACGAAAGTATTTCCATAGTGTTGCGTAACAATCGTGCGACTGTTGCACGACATTTTTACAACCATTGGAAACCAAGCTTTTATTAGTTTGGAAATACGCATTTATACGAACTTCGAAATTTTTAGATTCGAAGGATAGTAGCAGATCGTCAAAATTCGAAAGTAGAGTACCCCATCAGGTAAATAAGTTTTTGACCTTTTCACCTTGTTCTTATTCGAGTCGATTTTTATTTCGACGCGTTTAATGAGTTGACGGTAGATATATCAGCGTTCACAAGGTTGCTTTAAAATTGTTGATTTTGGATTAGCGAGTCTTTTCGTCTCTTTTTCTGAAATTTCCGTAAATAAACTGTCATAAAAATAGCTGACGGAATGTTGACGTAGTGTCACGAAGTTTATATAAATGTCACAAAAGTTTGTAAATGCAATTCAACTGAATAATTTCACATGATCACACGGTATCTAAATTTATACAGTTTTGTATAAACGTGGTGTAATATATTTAGAAGCAACCCCCTAACCCGATCACATTCCAAATTATATACAAAATAAAGGCATGACAGAGGTTGCCAATAACACGTCTATATCTCGTCGAGATATAGACGTCCATAGCAAGAGTAAAGACTTTCTAGTCTTAAAAGCAAGTTCTAAAAATTTTGAACATTTTGATAATTCTGAAGGCTTTACAAAATCAAATAAAAGCCATTTTAAACAAAAAAATATTTTAACAGTAATTATACACGCTTTTCTTTATAAGAACAATTTCATAAGATCACGAGTCTCGGACTTTGCCCAAAAATAAGAACAAAATAAGAGAACAATAATTAAGAACAACTCGAGTCTGAATTTCGTCATAAAATAAGAACAATCCAGGATGTAAATTCGCTTGGATTCTCTTTCACGCTACAATAATGAAATATGAAACTCGAACCGTATCATCCTAATCTTTATAAAAACAAAATGTATACGACAATGGTTTTCATAACACATGAAAAAACATCAAGACAGTGATTAATATTAAAATTATTGTTGAAGCAGTCAAAATCTTTAATTATTGTGCTCAACATTTCCACTTTCGCACTTCACTTACCGACCGCTATGATTTTTTTATGCTTGGTCCTAATTTCTTAAAAGCCTTGGTCTGGATTCATATGGATAAATTTCACAGGAAACACAGTCAACTACATGGTTTAACCTTCTTTGGTAAACAAAAAGCGTAGATGTACTTGTCGATGCATTTTTCAAGTCTTTTACTAAAATTAGGCAAAGAAATAAACATCAGTAGGTGTTTTTTTTTATTAAGAAATCTTCAAAGATATCAAAAACAATTTTTCGTAAAAAGATACCAATATAAACTTTTTTTATAAGCGCAATTTCATAAAACAATGGCAAGTCTGAAATCCATATAATAATACGGAGACTTTGTGTGTGTCTGTAACAAGCACAGTTATGTCCAACCTCGTCCCCAGGCCCATTTTTCTCTTTCTGACAACCTCGCGCCGTCTCGGATATCAAAAAAGCGAAAAATTGCCCTGGGAACGAGGTTGAGTTATGTCTTGAATGTTAAATTTTCTGACATATCGGCACTCCGTTAATAACATTAATGTAACGTCAATAAGTTAATTTAAATTAATGAATAATGCACTTAAAACTTTGAGGCCAAATGACTTGGAAACAGGGTGATGACGTCAAGGGACAACCTGGGACCAAATTAGGTAAGTTTCCCAAACTTGGGTCCCCGAATCTGTTTCGAAATGAACGGGTTGATGACGTCATCCAAAAACCGTTCACCTCAATATCTCTGTAATCGTTTCACGCTCTGCTAATACAATAATAACCGATGAAATAAAATAAGAACACGAACGGTTTCCTGTTTCCCGTTGGCCAAATTTCCTGGTACATTAAAATAAAATAAAAGTACAACAAAAAAATATTTTATTTTAAACAAAAATACGATTATAATTTCCTTGTTTCATCTTTCTTATCTTCACTTTTATCAACACTGACATTACACATACAATAACACTAATTCCTCTTATTTTGTTTGTTATTACTATTTTAGAAAAAAATAAGCAACTAAAGTTTTAAACTGCTGGCACAAAAAGAAGTACTCTCGTTTAAATTCTATGTGTTTGTTGTTCAATGATGCTAACATATCTACGGCTGTCCAACCTTCGACGAAAATCGATAGGATGCCTTCGTGTCGTATTTTTGTGTAGCTAACAAAAAAGCGTAAGAGCGGGCCCTAGCGCCAAAACTTTATCGGTCCACAATGAAACAACAATGACTATTATTAGCAATATTATCGTCTCGTAATAGCCTCATAAATGATGTTCATTCGATGTGAAAAAGTTCTTAAAAATACTATATTAAAAAAAAAAGATTTCAAAAGATTAAGATCACGAGGTTTTCCTATGCGGAGGAGGTCTTTTAAAAAAGGAGAGCAGTTGAGAGAACCGCAAACACGAGTTAAAAAATTTATTTTGGTTAGATAAAATATAAATAATTCACTAGATTATTCTTAACAATGTGAAATTTATTCATTGAAGATATAAAAACTTATGACTAAACTAATTTTGAGAACTGAGAAAAAGATCATTTTTTCAAAAAAGAAAATCACGTTTGTTACACTTACTATAACTATTTCAGTGTTTTTCTTACGTCGCGTAACGTGGGAAGTGCGCCCAGTATCAGATATTTGATTTTTCACTCCTGGGTAAACATTGAAATCATTGGAAAGAAAAAGCAGGATAATGTTTACACTGGCAAATATTTTCTATGGATATGTTAAGCGGTAAATTTGTTTATTTTCCGACTAAATCATGGCGACGTATCTAATGGTTGACGATGCCGTGAGAAAAATGCGAAACCGACCCATATCTACGATTAGCTTGTCGGTGAGTTAAAAAAAATATGCAAGAAATCTATCTCAGAAATAAATTTTGCGTTTTGTGAGGTTTTGCGATTTCTTGGGTAAGGCATTAAAAGACAACATAGAATTATACCGAAAAAGATCTCACCAAATATTTAATTAAACCCCAGCTCCAATGATTTAAGCTGTCACCGGCTATATTATATTAAACTTTCAAAGATACTACATTTTCTTTCTAAAAAGGTGGATGAATTAGAAAAACGATGGTGTCATGCTGCGTCAGCATGCGAGCTTGAAAACTTAAAAACTTTGTACAAAGTGGATAATGAACTCATCAATAAAAAGGTAAAAATACGTATTTTAGTTACTGGATGAATTACAATTAAGATGGCAGTAACCCTTTTTAGCTGTGCAAACTGCTGCATTATTTACTCAGTCTTTTACGTATAGAAATTTTCTTTGATATTTCCTAAAAAAATATGGACCTGAAGACATAATAAATGATTTTAACTTATTATCTAAATTGCTAAGTCAACAGAAATTTCTAGTTAAAAATGTATAATAAGCAAGAAAATCGATTTCTACGAGCTCCAACTTTTTACAACCTTGTGATTTTTCATCAGCTTCTGTTTTTAAATAAAACCTTGGGTTAACCATGTTAAAAGGGTGTGCGGAGTTTTTTTGTTCATTTATATTTTTCTAACAATAGACCTTTCCCGAATTTCCTAATTATGTCAAACTCAATAAAAAAGAGGACGATACTAAATATGATTCTTATCCCTAAGTTCCTTAGCAAAAGGTAAAACAAATAACCTAATTTCGTAAATGTTCCTAAGTGCCTCAATTGCGAGCTGAAAGTTACGGTCAAACCCCTCGTATAGCCGAGCTTACTAAGAATAGCCTCGTTTTCAAAATAATTATTTTCTTTAAATCTAAATAAAATCCGACCAGAATATTATATTGCTCTAAAAACTTCAGTTTTGTCATGATAATTTGATATTCTATCTGAATATCCTTATTTGAAGAGCATAGAACCATTATAAAATTTTGGATGACGTCATAATTATTATAATTTATGAAATTCGGGAAAGGTGTATAGGCTTTTGTTTTGTTTAAAAAAAATCTTGGATAACATCCTCTGCTGCATAAAACGCTGTTGAAAGAAAAATATTCAAAGTAAAAATATTTCTGCACACCGTATCATAGCTGCATGATTTAACATTTCTCTTTAATAATTGCGTCATTTCTTTCGGCATAATTTTACAAGCGCGTAGCACTGGAACTATATTCGGCAGAATAATTAATTGTTTACGACGTTTAAGTTTAAAGAAACGGGATACTTTTGGTGAAAGATAGTATTATAGCTATAAAATCGTAAAAGTGTGATATAACAAAAAATATATGGATATATAGTCTGAAAATAACTCCTAGTATCAAATTATGTGAAACAATTTTTTGAATTTTTAAAGGGTTACTGCCACCTTAATAGGCTTGCGATGAACAGTGAACGCACGTGCGATGAACAGCGAACGCACTTGCGATGAACAGTGAATGCACTTGCGATAAATAGTGGACGCACTTGCGATGAACAGTGGATGCACTTGCGATGAACAGTGGACTCGCTTGCGTTTTCTAATTCCAGTCAACAGTATATGTATATTTGACCTCTCGTATTTCATTGATTACTACTATTTTTCTTTTCGTTTTATGTTGGCTGTTTCAGGACTACTTCACTGTGAGTGTATCTTCATTTCTAATATTCTCAGTTGCGACTTTGTACCCAAACTAATTGCATATTTATGTTTTACACGATTCCGTTGGAGGGTCTATCAGAAGCTTTAGTGAAACTTTGAGAAAGAGGGCGGAAAGGCGTTGTTGCCAGGGATATTGTTGTTAAAAGGACTTATTTACATGTAGAAGTTCTAATTTTGCTCTATCCTTACAGTGCAGGTAAAACTTGTAAATTTAATAAGGGAATAAAAACCTTGGGAACACGCGAAATTAGGCAGGTTTTGAGAAACACAGAAAATTTGACAGGTTTTGTCTCCACTCAAAGAAAAAGCAGGAAATTTTATGCGATACCCCGATATTGACCACAGCCAAACCAAAGTAATCATCGATACTCCAGTAGTGGTAACAAATATTTCATTTTAAGTATTGGTTCGAATTTTTGCGCATATGTTCATTATAGCGCAGTTCATGAAAAGTGTACTTATATTGTGGCTATCACACCATTTATACCTTTCAAACTAATGTTTAAATATTATTTTTGTAACATCGGTTTGTGATTTTAACATAGCATATAATTTTCCCTTTTCTTTTTTATGTTCTTCTTCTTCGCTGGATTCAGGGGGTGAGTGCTTTATGTACTAAAATTAGTTTTTTCGGTATTGTATATGCTCCTCCCTCAAAAAATTTGATCCTAGTCTTTTGAGCAAAACTTTCTCTTGCTAAAACTTTCAAGAACGATCATTCATGAAAGCTTATTCAGTACAAACTGTAAAGCTTCGGGGACACGGAAACAAAATTTTATGCGATATTGAAACAAAAATACGATTTGTTGCAAGCGCATGAAAATGTTTCCGTGTGGCCCCTCGTTTAATTACTAGAATTTGCAACATTTTTATCATATTTTGCTAAAAAAGATTTTTATGTTTCGAAAGTTGAAACATATTTAGAAAGTAAAAACCTTTCTTTTCACCCCACCTTTGAGGGGAATTTTTTGCAACATTTTTGTTTACCAAATTCGTTCATACAAATCGAAACAAACCAAAACATTTGATAACATACCAGCATCAAAAGCGAGATGGTGTAAAGTCAAAACGTGCAACCAAAGCAAAATCTTTCTGATGAAGAAAAATCAAGCCTTATTAATTTTTAAAAAGATCACAAAGCACTCTGGTGATTAACGTCCATTTTCAAATAACCTTTAAAACCTTCTGAATCTTCTTCTTTTAGCTCTTTAAACAAATTATGGTAACTTCCATCAATTTGTCGGCGAAGCAACCATGTTCTTGTCCAAATAGAGTGTCTTGTTTGTCTTTTCGTTTCTCCTTCTTCACCAAGAAGAATGCTATTGATGTTATTACCACGTTTTTTTTACAACCGCCATTTTTCTTCGTAGCTACATGCAAATTTGTTTCATAAACTAGCACCCATGCGACACGGGCAAAAAAATCATGTCCTTGAAACAAAATTTTTTGTTGTTGCAATTGCATGAAAAATGTTTTCGTGTCCCCGAAGCTTAATTGTTAATTCATGAAAGTTCATTTAAAACATTAAGCTGCAAAATCTAAAGCTATGAGTTCTTTCAGTTACCGCAAATGACTGAATAAGTCTCTTGAGGTATATTTAACCCTATTTTTACTGGCATAATTAAAGTAAGTCCAAATTCTATGGACTGGATAAAGCATTCCGTCCCAAACCTAAAACACGTTTTAATTAGATCTATCTGACTTAATTCAAGCATAAGAATTGCTTTCAATGTTTTTTGCACATGTAGCTTTATCAAACTTAACATGTTGTCAAAAATGGCTTCTCGGCTTCTCGGCTTCTCGGCTTAGTCAGTAGAGCGTTGACTCATGCCCAATAGGTTGTGGGTTCAATCCCAAATTGCAAAGGTTTCTGTAGCTCAAATGAAGGGTTTAAGCACTCAAGAACCGCCTTTGTGCTCCTTGAAACAACTGGTATAATGGTATCCATCCATTTTTACTTTACTGCGGCTGTATTTTTCTGTGGGGAAGAAAACCTTTCAGCCAAAAAACCTCTTGCTTAGGTTTTAATTTTGTCAAAAATATCGATTCTGAAATAAAAGGGCTAAAGAGCAAATTTTTTTGGAATTTTTCTAATCATTTTTCATATTTATCACAATTTTACTAATTGTCTTTATTTTTATGCTCTCCTCCTGACATGTCGTGTGTTGTTCATCGTAGTATGTAAGTACCGCTTAACATTTACCCAGCGAAATAGATTGACCTAAAAGCGTTTCTTACCTTAAATTTTGGAGTTTTAGACTTAAAATGTTTGCGCATGTGCCAAGATTAGAATCAATAAATTCTTTAAAATTTATACATCTCCACAAGTTACTCTCAGCCAAGTATTTTAAAGAGCTATAAAGAGCTGTCGAACCTTTTTTCACTCAGCTATCATAGATACAGAAATTGAATTATGATTAACAAGTTTCGCTCTTTTTTCATATTGTAGACAGCAATTCATTGGGCATCCAAAATAAATCGTATCGATGTAATCAGGTGGTTGTACGAACAACGTATCGACACAAATATCAGGACGGTGAGACATTTCTTTAAATGAAGACTAATTTTCACATCTAAAATGAACCTTTATAATCATACTTAGCCCGCTTAGTTTGTCTCTTTTGCTTTCACAAACTCGTTTCTCACTTTATTGATTTCGTTTATATGGTGATGAAAAAACCGGGCTAGGATTATTGCAATTAATTTTTATTTCTCTTTTTATGTTCTTCATTTTATTGCTGACACGTTAGAATGTAAGTTTATTTTAAATCATTTATTTTAACTATCTCCATAGAACTAACAGTATTATCCGCCTTTTTGACAGTTGAAATCCGCTTCTTTGTGGTTCGCGCTTGTAAATCTATAAGCCCACTAGTATCCTAAAAAATCATGGGTTCGTGCTTTGCGAAGATTGATCGCTATTGCATATTTCATTGGATATTGTGAATAACGGCCCATCACAATTTGTGAACGTTTCTGTGTACATGCAAATCTGGAGAGAAGTGACTTGCTAATTCAACATAGTGAATAAGTTTTTTGAGAATGTAATTATTTTTATATCTTTTATTCATGCTTTACTTTGCACCATTACATTCACTTTGTTTCAGGGGGTAAGTTCTTTTACTTTTTTACCGTTTGCACTTTTGCTTTGCCTTCCTTGACTGTCAAATTGTGGAGATTGTGTGGTTCAAGATGTTCTAAACTGAACTCTAGGGTTACACACCGCTTCACGTCGCTGCAATGCACGGAAAGGAAAATATTATTCGAGATCTGGTCCAATATTATGGTAAGAGATTTATTTTTTGGTAACTGCAATGGTAATTGGTTACAAATGAAAGCCGCAATGTAAACTGGCATTGCTATTGTTCCCCCGAAAACTCAGCTGGAAACAACTCAGTAATTAGTTGTCCAAACAGATCGTACATAATATTCCTGCTTTGAAGAACTCAAACAAAAAAGAAAGAAAAAACTTTTAACAAACGGCAGAAATAAATTTATATTTAGAAGCAGATATCAATCTTCGAGATTACAGCGGAAGAAAAGCAAGAAATTATTTAAAACATGATTCATCACAATCAATCAAAAGTAAGTTGTTAGCCAATATTTGCTCAGTGCCGGAAAATATCAGCTTCCTCTTCATAGTACTGTCTCCTTTTTTGTAGGAATGTTAGAAGCCACCCCTTCAGGTATGCATATTTTGTTGTTAAAGGCGCGTAATCACCCTGTTGGCAATTTTTTTTGAGGTGCCTATTTTATTGTAAAAATTGAAAGATATACATGAGAAAACATTACCCTGAAAATTTTATTGAAAACTGATAACCAGAACATGTTCAAATGTTTCATAGAAATAACAAACTCATCCCAATTTCTCTTCGCCTACAGAACCGCCATTGCATTTCATTGCACGAATCATGCGATAATAAACGCACGGCAAAATCGATCACATGGTTGCTGGATTCATGCCATTACAGAAAAAATAATGAATGAGGGAGAGTATCCGTAACTATGTTTCCATCGTAATGCTTTTATAAATGTATCAACAAAGTTCCGAACATGATAAATCAGATAAATCAATCGAAGTTTCTGTGTTATTCTTTATTATTTAAACGTTTTAACTTACTGAAATCAGACTTCTTTGCAACACTGACCACTTCCTGTTGTTGTTTCTGAAGACAGCTTCGCCTCGCTAGCTGTCTTACTTTTTGATTATTTTCCTTTGTTCAAACAGTTAGTCGTTTCCTTATGGAGACAGTATCAGATCTAGACAATTAGAATACCTAAATTTTCAGAATTTCCCCTTTCATGCTCTAAATTTAATTATCTCCATAGTGCTTCAACTATCTTCAACTATCACAATGATCATTCTCCCCCGTTGGGTTTTTTGGCTTATAATATGCAATAATCCCGGTCATGCAAATAAAAAGAGAAAGAGCGTGATAAGCATTAATTATCATAATTAATAACCACGAGGCAATGCTGTGATTTCTTCTTTCTGTTTTGTTTTGTCTGGTCTTCAAAAACAATGGCGAATAGAATAGAAGAAGATTAAATCTAAGTGGAGAAAGTGATACGGATGTTTTTACGCGCGGCCACTTTTTTAAACAGTACCAAAATTTCTTTTCACTTTTTGATGCCATGTTATACAAAGAAGAACAAGCCAAAAAGAACAGCGTGAACGGAGCCTACCATAATGGCGATTTTATCGAACTCCATCTCAGTGCTCATTTAAAAATAAGGCCGTTTGTTTACCTACGGTTTCACACGAACATTTTGCGACGGCCCGCTTATTAGACGAGAATAAGAGATCAACAAGATCGTTAAATATGGCGGCTGGAAAAAACCCCCAATAAATTCAAGATATTGAAGTACCATTATTTCCATTTCTAGTAGGTTTTATATCCTCAAATTTTCAGGAAAGTCATAATTCCGTCTGAACTTTGAAATAAATATAAAAAATGTATATGTTAATTTTTTTCGATTAGGGTGATTACGCGCCTTTAAGTCAGTGTTTATTTTTTAAACTTGGCAAAAAGTTGTCATTAGAAAATTTTAGAAATCAGCTTTTTGTTCTAAATTAGTCAAATTTTTTAAATCAAATTTAAAAAAGTTATTTCAAAATGACCCACTTTTTGTTTGACAAAAATATCAACTTCATAATTACGAGATGTATCTTGTGAAATGGCTAAATTTATAGCAAAGTTGTTAACTGAAAATACAATATCGCCACCTTCGTTCTTTCAAAACATTTGGCAGTACCTTTTTGCTTTGTTTAAATTATTGTGTCACCATAGAGATCATTTTTTAGTTTTAGATGTTGACTTGAGTCAAAACACTACGAAGTTTACTAACCACTCACTCTCCTCTTCTAACAGCGTGCCTTCCATAAAGAAAGACCTAACGCTTGAAAATCTAAAAAAGGAGAACATAGAAGAAATCGTCAAGAAAAAGAAACGAACAGTAAGCTTTTTTTTAAAAAGTTAGTGACGAAATTACTGACTTTTCTGAAGCAACCTAAGCTTATTCCAACAACCCGTCAGACGTTTGGTACGCTGGAACCGAAAAGTCATACATAGTGTGATAATTTTTACGTATATGGCATGACAGGACCTGAAAAAGTTTACAGAAGGCGGGCATCTTTACTTTCTGCTTCAACTTCGTCCCAAGACCACTTACAACTTACTCAAGATATTCTTAATGGTTTCTACCTCTGACTCCTTCGCGCCTGATTAAAGACGTGTGTCAGTAATCGCATGAAAGTTAGGAAGAGACCTTGGTGAAAAACGTTTGTCAGTAATTGCATGGAACTTAGGAAGGGAACTTGATAAAAAAACTTTTGTCAGTAATTGCATGTAACTTAGGAAGAGGACTTTGTGAAAAACTTTTGTCAGTAATTGCATGGAACTTAGGAAGGGAACTTGATAAAAAACTTATTTGGCAGTAATCGCATGTAACTTAGGAAGAGAACTTGATGAAAAACTTTTGTCAGTAATTGCATGTAATTTAGGAAGAGAACTTGATAAAAAACTTGTTTGTCAGTAATCGCATGTAACTTAGGAAGAGACCTTGATGAAAAACTTTTGTCAGTAATTGCATGTAATTTAGGAAGGGAGCTTGGTGAAGAACTTTTGTCAGTAATCGCATGGAACTTAGGAAGGGAACTTGATAAAAAACTTTTGTCAGTAATTGCATGAAACTTAGGGAGGTAACTTTTGTCAGTAATTGCATGTAACTTAGGAAGAGAATTTGATAAAAAACCGTTGTCAGTAATTGCGTGGAACTTAGGAAGAGCTCTTGGTGAAAAACTTTTGTCAGTAATTGTATGTAATTTAGGAAGAGAGCTTGGTGAAAAACTTGTTTGTCAGTAATCGCATGAAACTTAGGAAGAGAACTTGATGAAAAACTTTTGTCAGTAATTGCATGTAATTTAAGAAGAGAACTTGATGAAAAATTTTTTGTCAGTAATTGCATGTAATTTAGGAAGAGAACTTGATGAAAAACTTTTGTCAGTAATTGCATGTAATTTAGGAAGAGAACTTGATGAAAAACTTTTGTCAGTAATTGCATGTAATTTAAGAAGAGACCTTGGTGAAAAACGTGTTTGTCAGTAATCGCATGTAATTTAGGAAGAGAACTTGATGAAAAACTTTTATCAGTAATTGCATGTAATTTAAGAAGAGAACTTGATGAAAAACTTTTGTCAGTAATTGCATGTAATTTAAGAAGAGAACTTGATGAAAAACTTTTGTCAGTAATTGCATGTAATTTAGGAAGAGAACTTGATGAAAAACTTTTGTCAGTAATTGCATGTAATTTAAGAAGAGACCTTGGTGAAAAACGTGTTTGTCAGTAATCGCATGTAATTTAGGAAGAGAACTTGATGAAAAACTTTTGTCAGTAATTGCATGTAATTTAAGAAGAGAACTTGATGAAAAACTTTTGTCAGTAATCGCATGAAAGTTAGGAAGAGAGCTTGGTGAAAAACTTTTGTCAGTAATTGCATGGAACTTAGGAAGAGGATTTGATAAAAAAACTTATTTGGCAGTAATCGCATGTAACTTAGGAAGAGAACTTGATGAAAAACTTTTGTCAGTAATCGCATGTAATTTAGGAAGAGGGCTTGGTGAAAAACTTGTTTGTCAGGAATTTAAAGAATTCCTGGTTTCTTTTTTTAGCTTTCCATAACACAGTCTTTCAAACACAGAAGGAAAACCCTCATCGAAAAACGAAGTACGATTAACGGCCGGGACAGGTAGAGTTTAGTTTTTACTTTTTAAAAAAAAAAAATAGCACCCTTAAATGCACACGGTATCCTTTGCATGATCTCAAAATTAGATTTACCTTAAATGGGATTAAAATACTGCAATGAAATTTGTCGTGTTTACATCACGTATTAACAAACAAACACACATAAAAGAAACCGGATCTGATGGAAGATTTAGAAGACATTTTTCACTTCACGGAAATAAATTTACAAAGTGGAAGAGGACACTAAGATCTTCCTTGTATTTATGAATAAGTTTCACGTTGCATATTTTGTTGCTAACTTCATCTTCATTAAACGCTATCACATGAAATAAAAACGTCTCCCCTGGTATTGAATTACCTTTTCCCTGATCGAACTTTCCTGCAGAAAAAAGGGGAAAAACCATTGGAAAGACAAATGAATATTTTCTTATTTTAGCCCAGTAAGTCCAAGAAAACAACGGTCAACAACAGACATCCACAATGGCGTCGAAGAGCGAAATAAAACTTTAGGCGATCAGCAGTATATATTACAAGAACAAACCAACATCACGCCACAGCTTAGGAGAAAGGGATCCGCGTCTGAGCATATCATTAATGGCTACGCAGGATTCATTAACAATAATAAATACCACCGAAAGTTACCACAGTCACCGACAATTGACACACGTGTAACTGAACAACAGTGGAACATCAACACTTGGGTATGAGGAACTTTCATGACTTTAATTGTAGCTACCACGTAATTTTCCTGTGATAAGTCTTGACTGGTGACGGGAAATGGCGTAAGTCAAAATCAAATCCAAAAAAAAATATTTAGCTGTAACACAGTTTATGCCCTGTAGTTTATATGAAAGAACAATCAAGTAGAAAGTCAACCTTGTCATCAAATTGTAGTGGAATCATTAGAAAATACATTGTTAGAAAGAGTGTATGTATCTATTTTAGTTCCTAAAAATTGTAAAAATATTTATTAAATGTACATAGGGATTAAAAGTTTGAGATTTAATCACTTTTTTGTCGTTTTTAAATCACACGTACGGAATAGTGTGATGTATTGGTTTAACCTTTCGTCGCGGCGGCAGCGGTGCGGTTTTTTTTGTAAACAGTCGCTTCCGTACAACCAGTCGCTCCTCACTTTATCGTTGACTCCACACTTACTCAGTGGCTCCACACTTTACAAGAGGCTCCACGCCTTAATATGTGCTCCACTTAAACTGTCGATCTCCCACACATCACATATCATGTTTCGATAGCCGATATTTTAACTACACGCTTTTTTTTAATAAAAATATCAAAATTCTAGACTTCATTGATTTTCGTCAACGCTTCGAGAGGCGGAATCTTTAAAATCGCCTGATGAAAGATAGATATCTATAGATAGATAAAGACAGCGCAGAGCCCGAACGCTGCTAAGTTTGTGTCCAGGCTAAAACCTCGGGAAATTTCCATTTTTTCGAAAGCCAATGAAGATGCTTTATTTTAATCTCTGCCAATTTAATAACAAATCTGAACAGAGATTGTGTACTCTTCGTGTGGTCAGAACATTCCGTGTACGGCCATGACTAAAACTGCTTACATTTTGTTGGTCGTCGCTTGCTGGTCTGGCTTGTCGTAGTAGCTTTATTGTTGTAGCTAGGGAGCTAAATACTATTTTTTTTAAATTCATGTATTTTATCAGGTAAAAATTATTTTATATATAAGTGAAAAAAGTGTGCTGGCTAGCTAGCTATCTCAATTTTTAGTGCCGATTTGGATCTCATTTTGATTGTTGCTGACACCCCCCTTCTTAAAGTCGTAAAACTACTTTTACTAGCTATCAAGCTAGCTAGCTACACAAAATAGTGCTTTGATAAGAGTGCCTTTTTTTCTTAAGCCGCCAGCAACAAAAAACCTTTGTCCTGCTTTGCGTAATTTTTTCATGAGGGGATGGACACCCAACTCCTGTTCTTTTGTGAAAAAAGGGGGCTAAAATAACATCCAAACGACAATTTGTGAGGCTACTTCTCTCAGATAAAAAGATATTCGTCACAGGATTTTTTTTATATTTTCTGCAGAAAAGTTGTCGAAGCGTGACAAAAGTTTATTGTTGCTTGCACTGAACAGTCAGGGTGAACTGATAATTAGCCCGTAACAATATATAGTTAATCGATGCAGGATAATTATAGCTACGCTACGCAGAGTATAATTATCCTCTTTGTGTTCTTCACTTTTCCATGTTTTTTCTTGAAATCAGAATAGTGTGTTGTTAAAAATTTGACATACTGCTACAGTAAAATTAATATCTTTTTTGCACAATCGTTTCTTGTTCCTTTTTTCGGTTTTAATTGAAGCACAACATTAACTAACTATATTTATAGATGGAACTATATATATAGATGGCTATGGAGAGATCGATAATGAAGGAAAGTGTGAAAATTTAAGTAAAAAAATAGCTGTATGAGCGGCTAATTACATTACACGCACCATATATATAATTATTCTGCAACGGCTAACTGTCCTGTTACTGGCTAATTATCAGTTCTCCTTCTTGAGTGCCTAATTTGCTTGAAGAACTTTCTTGAACTCACCCAAAGTATGACAAAATATTTTTCTAAGATTTCATAGAAAAGACTTGATTTTTAAAAATCTTCCGAAAAGGACCATCGATTTATCAAATCCAACAAATTTATTAATTCTGTGTTTATCCTTTTTTATTTCAATTTGTTAAATTCAATTTGTCAATTTGAAATTTCAAGAGTTAGATATGTTCAACTTTTTGGATTTGTCAAACAAAACAATGACCAATCATTTTCTTCAAAATGAAAAATTGCAACTAATCAGACTCTCCAAAAAGAAATTCAAATTCGAGAATTCGAATCAAAAAAGGATAATAACAATCAAATTTGTTGAATTCAATATTAATCGATTTCGACAAAATAAATCCTGTATATATCGTCCACAGGTTTTAAAATCATGTATCGCCTGCTTAATATGTTACTTGTTTAACAAAGATATCAAAAGTCAGCTTGATTAAGTTTATATACATATATTTATAGATATAATATACTTTGTGCATCACATGGCCTTTGATTTGTATCTTTTTAATAAATTTCCTCCTCAAAAAGAGACAATAATTAAACAACCTGGTGTTAATTTAGTTTATGGTAAAACTGTATTCTTGTTTCTCATTTTTAAAACGTAATTTCTTTTTCAGATCAGCTGTTATCAAACCATGCACCATCAGCATTTTCAAAAAATCTTCAACGAGAGGGTAAATTTTGAAGGCCTAAAAACTGAAATATTCAAATGCTAATATAACAAGATTTGTATCCTTGAATTTCCAGAATTGTCCAGATCAGTTTTGAAAACATCCAGTTTAAAGTGTTTAGAATACTTTATACAGTTGAACTCATGTAAATCGACCTCCCATAAATCGACAAATCATGTAAATCGACCAAATTCTTCGGTCCCTTCAGAATGAAACCCTTACAACAAAACTCCTTTAATTCGACAATTCATGTAATTCGACCAAATCGTGAGACCCCCTGAAGAGTCGAATTACATGAGTTCAACTGTATATGTAAAAACTTTATTTTTAATTTTTTAATTTATTAATTTTTATTTTAACAATGCAGGTTAAAGGGCAGAAAATAAGTCGAGGATAAAAAAGTGCGGAATAAATTAGTGCGAATTAAGAGCCGAATTTTTTATATTAATGCGGAATTAATTAGTGCGAATCTAGGTAAATGGTTAAATGTGCGGAATTTATTAGTGCGATTTCGAAATTTTTATGAAATTTGCGGATTTAATTTATGCGATTCCGTACGTTTTTTACTTCGTAAGCAAGGTCCCCAAACGGTCCTATTTTCTAAGACAACTTAGATATCTGAAGACGTGTGGAAGTCCTAAGTTCATGGTGAGAGATCAGGGATAATGGGGACAGAAGAAAAAAAAATCTGAATGTCTTGTGACAATATCTTATATATAATCAAAAGTTTTAGAGTTCATCATCTAAGATGTCGAAAATATTTGTAAAATCGGTTCCATCTTCATGCTCCCACTCGTCATCCGAATCTTCTGACATATGCTTTTGTGTAACCAATGGTGTAACGAAGCGAGAAATATCCTCTTCACTAGCTCGTATATCCCTTTCATCTGGAAGGGAATCATCCGTTTCTAAAGGATCCACAGAAGCAAACGGGTCGAGGCTTTCAATCCCCTTAGACCCTTTAACGAGTGCTTCAGTTATTCCCGAAGCCTGCCAACCATTTGATATTACTTCTGCTCCCTTAGATGAAGTGAGGTAGTCGTAAAGATCCCCAAGCCAACGTGAGTGTAGAGGTTTTAGCATCTTAAGTGTAAGTTTGATGTCAATGTCGTCCAGGTCTTTTCCAGCCTCAAGCTCTCTCCAAATCTCTTTGCTGTACCACTCGGTGAACCGTCGCTTCATGAAGGCTTTCGCAGCACCATTAACTGTGAGGTCGAGTGGTTGAAACAAATTAGTCATGTTCGGAGGAACACGAACCAAATTGATATTGCTTTCTTGCAATTTTTCAAGTACGGCACGTGTCATTTGTCCTGAGAAGACATCAAGGATCAACAATGCAAGATGGTCATTTTCAAGTTGTATTTTTTTGCGTTCCTGCTGGATATATGGTAGTATGATGCCATCAATGAGCTTTAACGTTTCTTCCGTGTTGCTGAAGTGTTTCGGGTTGGCACTGAGAGCAAAGCTCTTTGGAAACTTAAATGTTGGTATGCTTCTTTCCGTCTTCCCGCCATAAATCAGCTGCATTGGCAAGAAACCATTGCTAAATGTAATACCACAGGTGGCAGTGATGGCTTGTTTATAAGCAGACCCTGCAATAGCAACATGTGAAGTACGTCTGATATCTAATGTGCGACTTTGTACTGCATCATACTTAACGGGAGTTTGGTCAAACTTCATGATTAGTGAATGAGGAACTACATGGTTTTCGACTAAACTCGATACTTGATGCTGAAACAATAACTTTGCTTCTCGTTTGGCCAACTCCGTGATTTCTGGTTTTGAGGTGGTACATGCACGTTTACACAAACCCATCCGTATGAATAAACTCTTAGCCCATGATGTTGAATCAAGATCGATTGATTTAAGGTGTTCGTTGTCACTCCTTTCAATTAAGGCTTTTGCTGTAGCAATTGCAACTACAGTATTCACTACACCACCCTTTTTTCTCAACTTAAGTAAAAATGTTCTCACTTTTTCATCCAGTGCTCCCAACATTAGGGGCCTTTCACGTTGTAAATGAGGCATTTTATTACTTACGGCTCTGTTTTTTTTAGTAAACTGTTCGTAGCGAGCTTTAAGTTTTCGGGCGGTTCTTTCACCGAAATCCAAATGTTTGTGCGTTTTTTTAAACTGTAACACCTTTTGTTGCTCCGTTAATGGCTGCGAACTTTCCAATTTCGAAACGTTCTTCCTCCGTAAATTGTACACGCTTTTTCCTGAGTTTCTTCTCTTGATAAACAGCTTCTACCACAGTGTATTCCATTTGACCGAGACCACTTTCAACTTGTGTCACAACGTGACTCAGACTTGATTGTAAACTTGATCCTAAAATATAAAAAAAAATCTTTGTAACATACACGTATTTTTTTTTAAAAGAAACCAGTGAAAGGCTCTAGTACTGGCAGTTTCTTAATGTTTTGGCAATTTTAGTACTGGAAGTTTCTTATATGGTTTCTTCACAAAGTTAAGAAAAGAGCATTCATTCATTCTATGTGTCACGTATAAAAGTTAAACATAAACAACATTCCATTGAAATTGGCAATATCGAACGTTATACATATACGTAATGAAATTGACATCGACTATGTACTAAAAGTTCATGAAAAGATATTTCATGGAAAATTACTTTTATTAGTTTCTTAAATTTTTGAAGCCTAAAAAATCCAGGACTGAAAGTTTCTTATTTTTGGAAGCTCCAGCCTCTAGTTTCTTATAAACGGGTTTCTTTTAAAAAAAATACGTGTAGTGGGGATATTTCCCAAACACACTTACGACTGTCTGTTATAATGCGACCTTTCTGGTGTATGAAATAATCTACTGGTAAACTTAAACCAGACTAAAAACGATTCGGGTAAGTGAAACGATAAAAATACCTTGCTGATTCATTTCTTTCTAGTCGATCAAAAGAAAGTAGCCAACGAAAATAAGATTTTACATCATTTGTGAACACGTTCGAATTTGCATGTAAAGGCCGATTTTCACGCGAGTGTTTTTTCGTACAAAACGACATGTTTTGTTGGATTGACATCACATGTGCAACGCTTTGTCTTCCTTCAGTTCATTTAGTAAATTCCAATTCATTTGCGGGACTTTTTTCAGCAAAAATTGCCTTCAATTATTACTTCAATTGTTTTCGTACGGAAATTTGGCAAGTGAAAACCGGCCTTTACTTCATTCGAATGTCTTCAAAAATAAAAACAAAAAAATCATTTTTTTCCACACAGTTCGTCGTCTTTTAGCATTGCAACATGGGTGAGAAAATCTACGAATATTCATTTGCTGTGAGAGGGTATCATTTCTATCGCAACTATTGGCAGCCATTTGTGGGAGAAGAACTTGATTGTATGCACGAAAGGGACAACCCTTTCGACTTTTTTGCCATAAAAGTCAGCAGAACTACGACAGGACAAACAGTTGGACATTTGCCAATGGAAAATTCTCGAGTGATGAAGTTTTTACTTGACCGTGGAGTTAGTTCTAATTACTGTGTTTCACCACTGGTGCAAGGTGGACTTGAAATGCCCTGTACAGTAACAATTTACATGCCCCGCACATTAAAAAACAAAAAACTTATTAACATTCTTGAAACAGTGATACAGCCAAACATTTACCGTGATGAAGGCTTTGTTGCTGGATCTTATTTAGCATCTCAAGGAACGAAAGGAAAGCCTGAAAAGAAAGGGGGAAAAAGAAAGCTGAAGAAGAAAGATGATGTTTTTGACGAACATTAACGATACACAGAAAGACATCAGAGCTTTTTTTAATAAATCAGGAAGAATTCCAGTGGAGAAGAAACGTTTTGGAGAATCAGTAAAAAGTAAACCTATTGAAATAGATCTTGACTTATAAAAAATGCTTGGTTTATTATCTCTTGTCTTTCCCAACCTGTAGCCTTCTATTTTAAGGAGTTTCACGGAAACTTCTAATGCTGGCTAATTTTTTTTGCGTTGGGCGGAATTTATTAGTGCGAATTGCAGAGCTCGATCAGATTTGGGCGGAATTTATTAGTGCGAAATACACCCTAATTCGCACTAATTAATTCCGCACTATTTTATTACGCACTATTTTATCCTCGCCTTATTTTCTGCCCTTAAGGTAGTTACAATAGTAATTGAGAATTAGGATACTCAATGATTTGTTTATCCCATTATTCTCCGTTTTCAAGGTCTACTTCAAATTTCAGAATCTTCCAGGCTAATGACAAAAATCTTCAAGTCGCAAGGCTTCTTGTCTTCGTTAATAGCGAGCTTAAAGGAGAGGCGAACAAAAAACCTTTTTGTGGCAGCCAGAAAATAAATTTTAAGCGAGAGAAAAAATATTATAGATTTCTAAAACTATATTTCATGACTAAGTATCTGTATATCTTCCTAACAACATTTTTACAAAATCTTCATCTGTACAGGTAAACATCAAAAATAAGATCTTTCACTTAAGATAACCAAGAATATTTTACGTACTATAATAATAACAGCATTTTATAACCTTCGTTTAAACTTCTCTATCCCCCGCCAAAGCGGACAAAAGTCAACTTTGTATATATAAGGTTAACTTTGTATATATAAGGTTAAATTTGTATATATACTTTGTATATATAAGGTTAACTTTGTATATATAAGGTTAACTTTGTATATATAAGGTTAACTTTGTATATATAAGGTTAACATTTTTATATATAAGGTCAACCTTTTTATATATAAGGTCAACCTTTTAAAAATATAAGGTAAACTTTTTATATATATAAGGTCAACCTTTTAAAAATATAAGGTCAACTTTTTATATATATAAGGTAACTGCGCAAGGTAACTGCGCGTGACTCGCCGTGAGTAAAAAGAGCGGGAAAATAGAATTTCGCACTTTAATAATGGCGGATGAAAATGTAAACATTGATTTTTTTTTTCAGAGAGTTACCTTCTCTGGTCTCTCATGCAAGAAGGCATCTGCTTGCTACCAACGTAAATGTTTGTGAATATTGGTGCAGACGATTGGAAGATTTCTTAAACTTTTTAACTGTATTTTGTCGGAGAGTTGAGGATGTAGAAACTCCAAATTCTATGGGAATTGTCAGCCCAATTAACATTATAATCCAAGAAATTCTACGTTTGAACAAGGAGGGTTTAAAGAGAGAATTTGACAGGATATTGGAAGAAAATTCTACTGAATTTGCCCAAAATGTTTGCCCCACTGAGTTCATGGAGAGTTGTTGGGGACGACCAAGGCTGAACGTGTCACAGTCAGATATAGGCGATTTATTCGATATCCATCGTAGTTGGACAGAAGTAGCAAAACAAATTGGGGTATCCACGAAAACATTGCGACGAAGAAGAGCACAATTCGGCATCCACGTCCCTGGAAACGACGGTCCTCGTGATTACTATACCAAAATTAGCAATGAATCTTTGTGTGGTGTTGTAAGAGAAGTTTTGAATGTGCTTCCCAACGCTGGAGAAACATACATCATTGGAGGGTGTCGTTCCAGGGGTATACATGTTCAGCGTCAAAGAGTACGAGATGCCATAAATGAAGTCGACCCAGTTAGCAGAGCTTTGCGAAAAACAATTAGCATTGTCAGAAGAGAATATCATGTTAAAGCACCAAACTCTCTCTGGTATGTCTATATTGTTCATCTTAAAAGGCGTTAGCACTAAATCATTCACAAAATATAACAATTTTTGGCGCTTCTACGCCTAGCACCCAGACTGTGCGTTGAGCTAAGCTTTTTATAGGTTAAGCACACTTTCCATATTATTTTGCAGGCACATAGACGGGCATCACAAGCTCATCCGCTGGCGTTTCGTGATACACGGCGCAATGGATGGATATAGTCGCTTGATAACATACCTCAAGTGCAGCAGCTAGGACTGTTTCAAGCAGCTGCTATAAGGCATGGTTTACCATCCCGTGTGAGAGCTGATTTTGGAACAGAGAACGTCGAAGTAGCCCGCTTCATGCTCAACAAAAGGGGCATTAATCGAGGTAGCATGATTTGCGGTCTATCAGTTCACAATCAGCGAATTGAGCGTTTGTGGGGTGAAGTCAAAAGAAATATTGTTCAACGCTACCAAAATATTTTCTACTTTCTAGAGAATGAACAGTTATTAGATCCATTGGATGAGAGTAATTTGTTTGCGCTTCATTGTGTGTATTTACCACGAATAAACTTAGCATTACAAGAGCTAGCGGATGGCTGGGCATTTCACCCACTCTCATCTGCAGGCAACAAATCACCTCATCAATTGTGGCACTTAGGAATGGCGAACTTGCAACACACAGACCCAGAATCCTTAGAAGAAGCTTTACTTTCAACATGGAATAATTATGGTATTGACGATGACTCTCCATTGCCGAACGTTGATGAATGAGGGGATACATGTTTACACTACCAGCATAAACTTAATAAGACAATATCAAGAACTAGCTTGTTGTAACATGTAGAACAAAATTATAAATTATATACATATAAATTATACACACGATTTTAAGTAATCTGTAGTGTAAATACTGCTTTCACTTGCTAGAGGACTGTATTTAGAAGGAATTCGACTGAGCATAAAAACAAACAAATTATCGTATATATACTTCACGTGACTTTAAGAGTCCGTGATATGCAGAACAAAATATTACTCTTAAGATAATTTTCCATCCAATCAGTGTCATAATAACGGAAGACAGTGCTGCATTTAGGGTCTCTTGGCTGTCGATTGTCGAAGGAATTATAAGACAGCGCATGCAAGTATGCGCAAATATTGCATCAGCATGTTCCACTTTGACTTGTATTTTGGCAGTAGTTGAAATGAACTTACTTCCAGTACAAAAAACTAACAAAGCTTTCAAATCTTCCAATGAAGAATTTTCAATGAAGTGACGCATAAAAGTTGACACTGGTAAATCTGCATTTACAAATTCCATAGCTGCTAACACCTCATTTGCACCAAACCTACTTGATGCAACAAAGCAGTCCTGCAATATCTGAGGTGAACGTTGCAATATTGAACACAAATTAAAAATGTTCATTCCATCGCGAATCTGATGAAGGACCACTTTTCGTTTTCCAATAACGTCATGCACGATAATGTCTTGGATTATGGAATCCCTTGTGGTATCCTAAAAAATGTTTCATATTTTACAAATCTTTTAAACATATACATATAGTTTATTCATTGAAATTTTCGCGAGGTAAAAAAGGGCAACTAAACTACAATGAAATATTACTTTACAGATTCTGATGTACTGATATATACGGTGATGATCAACTTAATATTGAACCAAAAATAACATCAATGTAATAATTAGGTGAATAGCTTACACTTAAAAGAGGAGTAGATCCAGTTTCAGCCAACAGTTCCGAAAATCCACTCAGGTCGTATATATCATGATAATTTCCATCTGAGACTTTGCTTAGCTGTTAAAAAGAATGAAAATGTGATCTTACTAAAAATTATATGGTGCTTTGCCGACGTGGGCCATTTTAGTGTAAAAATCGAGGTGTTTTATATGCACTGGCACATACAGTATAATGTTACAATTTGAATAAGAGAAAGATTACATCATTTATAAAATGTTTGGACTTCGTCGATGCATCTTCGATGTTAATATCACCTAATATAGATTGGAAATCCCCAGTGCATAGGTATTTATACACAACCGGGGCCAAAAATGATGGACCAGTTCCAGTTTGAACCAAACAATGTGCAAATAACTTTCCAACCAACTTCATGACACCTGACACAGCGACACAAGTATTATATATTGGAAGTTTTCTTCCTTCAGCACCTTCAAATAAAGGAGGCATGCCATCTACACCCTCTAGCATTTGGCAAAACGAATCAGTGTAAAATTGTCTAATAACTCCTCCTGTATCAACAGCAGGTTGCCCTTTGTATCGAATTTTCAAGGGAACTGATGGATCGAAATTAGGATCTTTATAATGAGCCAAGGCTTCTGTCAGCACATCTTGTGGATCAACTCGGATTGTTTTTGAGTATTCTTCTTTCAGTTGTAGTTGCCAATATTCCATAGCCTCATCGAGAGTGGATGGTATTTTGGTGGTATCATTGTCTTGCTGTTGTAACAAGTCTTCAACTAAGTTTTCCAATTCGGCGACCCTACTGGTGGATGGTCTTTGTTCAAAAGTGGGAATGGAAAAATCTGGTGACTTTGGTCGGTCACTACATAGTAAGAAATAATAAATTTTATATACTTATTTTTACAAATAACCCAATAGAAGGCTCATTACATTTACCACATGATAGTGTCAATTTTGGAATTTTTTTTAAGTAATTATTGTCAATGTAAATCAATTCATTATTCACGTGTTACATACCGAAAAATGCAAAGTAAAATCACAATTTCTTAACCTTTAAACTAAAGTAGCCTGAGAGACCAGTGATTTTCCTTACTTATCCCTGGTCAGTCAAATTTTCAGTGATTTTTTCCCGACTCTTTTTGCCAACGTATCCAAAATTCCTGACCATTCGACTTCCCTGATTTTCCTGACCGAGTGGACACCCTGACATAAAAGTACTTACCACTCATTTTCAGTAAGCCGTCCATCAGAAATCATTTCATCAGAAATTTTTTTAACTTTCGGCCCCCTAGATTGGCTAAAACATACTTCAAATTCTGAAATATTGCGCTGTAAACCTTCACAAAATGCAGGAGATTATATATAGAAATATAGAAACGCCATATTTTATGTAAGATATATTTTCAAAATAAGCAATAGTAACATTGAAGCAAAATAAAGATAACGCAGAGAAAGGCTATAGTATATGACAACTACCAGTCCTCCTTTATAAATTTTCCGAATACTCGCTTTCTGTTGTCGTCCGATGGAACAAATGCCTTGGCAATTTTGATCAGGTCTATTTTGTCAGTCCTATCTTTGTGGAAATTGAAACGAGCTGGAAGCATTGTTGATCTCATACGGAGCATATGTATATATTGATCAATTAATAATTGATTAAAACACATGACAACCTTATAAAAAAAACATCACTTCTTGGCAAAAAAGTGCCCCCCCCCCCCCCGGCTCTGCCGGGCCTGTATAAACACAGAGAGAAAACGAGGAAAAGAGGGTCAGCTTGGACACAGTTAAGTGACAAGAGATCTGTCAGAGAGAGTCAGAGAGAGATACAAATTATTAGAAGAGAGATATAAGAAGAAAAACAGAGAAGAATTGGCAGCTTCTGGGATAAATCCTGATATGTCAGAAATAGATGTGCTGCTCGAGGAAATCATAACAAGAATAAAAGACATAACATTTGTTGATGAAAAAAAAGAATCAGAAAAATGTTTAGGAGAAGAAATACGACAACAAGCGTTGGAAACCTATACTGAAACACAAAAAAGGAAGCCCTTAAGAACATCAGGTAATGAAACTGTCAGCATTTTAAGAGAAAGAATGGATAATGAATTGTCGTTTCGTGAAAAAGAATTGGAGTATAAAAAATCAGAGTTGGAAAACATCAGGTAATGAAACTGTCAGCATTTTAAGAGAAAGAATGGATAATGAAAGTGTCGTTTCGTGAAAAAGAATTGGAGTATAAAAAATTGTTGGAAAATCAGAGACAAATTCAAGAAGATGCAACAAAGCAACAAACAAATATGTTACATACAATGCAGGCCTCAGTGCAGCAAATGCAACAGTGCACTGCTTCTGTTATGCAAACACGAGCATTATATGCCCTCTTGGAGAAACTTGTAAAGGAGTAAAACATTTAAAACAAAACAAAACAAGACATGAAAGTCTGATTTATGTATAGAAGCCTTTAATATATATTTTTGAATTTTGTTTGGGTATATACAATGTTTTATCGTTTATATACATAGTTTTATTGTTTGTTGGAAAAGATTGTGCTCATATTATGACTTCCTCGCATTCGTTATTTTTTTATTGAAAAAACTCTTCCAAACTAGGAGGTTCCATCTCAAAAAATAAAGATGTGTTGTTTTTGTACAAACATGCTCGGCATTATGCAATAAGGCACAAGCGATGTACATTTTCCCCACAGCACTTAGTCCTATCTTTTCATTGTTTTTAAAGTTTATAAATGCAAAAATATTAAGAATTTCTCCAAAGATCCATTCTACTGGATATTCTAACTTTACTCATTGCTTTGTTGAATTCTTTTTGATCACGCGTGACAAGTGCGCCTTTGAGGGACCCAACAACTGAGGTCGAATAGGATAGGCTGGATCCCTATAGACACGAAAGTTATGACCAGTTGAGTTATGAGAATGTTGCACCAGACTTTGCAGTAACCCGGATTCGGTAAGAAGTGCACAATCATGCCTTCTACCTTCCATAGGCCCATACAAGTTTGCTATAAGGCCATTAGGTGCCACAAGGCTTTAAAATTTGATCGCATGAACTCGTTTATGACCATTGTATACAATTCGTTGATTTTCTGTAGGGCGGCAAATAGGATGTACAGTGCCATCGATAAAACCGCAACAAAAATCAATAGCTGCTCCTTTATCATGTATTACTTCAGCGTATTCACCAAGCTTACGTGGAGACAACCAATCCTGGTTGAAATTACGGAGTTTGTCGGAAAAGTTATTATAATTATAAATCCAATTTAGCACATAGGTGCTGATGATACAAAGTTCGGGAACTGAGCGTCCAAATCTTGGAATCAAGTCCCCGTACCTACACCGATAGTCATATCTCTTTAGAAAAACACACAACACTTCAATTCTTTCAACTTTTGTCCCATTGTAACATACAATATTATCTGGAATATGTAGCACTTCTGCCAGTCTGTATAGCTATATCATTTTTGTACACCCTAAACTCCGCCATACATTCTGCATCATTTAGGCGCTATAACTCAAGTAGATCGTATGTCCAATATGGAAAGTCTGGATTCGGTGACAAATTTAAATTATAAAGAACAACAAATTCTGTTTCGTCAATATACCCTTCGTATAGACATAACAGGGGCATTTCTCTCGCGTCTCGAAAAGCAGCCATATTTGTTTACAATTTTTTTGGCGCCGTGGTCGTGAAAATAAAATCTTAAACCAAAGATCAATTTCTTGAGAACGGCGAATAATATTTTTTTTTTTAATATACCGTCGCGGAACAAACCGTCGTATTTTCATCAAAATTCTAACTAGGCTTTATCTTCGCTTTAACAACCAGGGCGCACTGAACGCACCACAAATTTCAGTGGATAATGCCAGTTGTTGGATCAAGGTACATTAATTTCTAGTACACCAGTTGTTTACACCAGAGAAAAAACACGAGAGAAATTCTTGCCCAGCCAGATTATTATTAAAATTATTTACCCGGGATAGCCTCTTCAGTTCCTATTGGTACTGCTATCAACGAGGGTCCAATGTGTCCTAGTGCATTTAAAATTCCCATTTGAGCTACGAAAGTCGTGCAAGCATGTCAATCGCTCAACTAGACAACCGCCTAAGATATTAATCCTATTCTCATGCTGAACGCTAAGCAGAAAAAATAGATCACACTTTTATAGTGTCTGGCATGACTCGGCCGAGGTTTAAACCTCCCGCACTGAAAGCGAACGCTCTACCACAACGGTAACAGTCGGATATAATATTACGATGCGCTGACCAAGGGTAATATTTCTCGGAAGAGATAAATAAAACAGTTTATATTGTATTTATGAACTGATGGATATCTTTAACTAGGATTATTTTCTAAAGGTTTACTTGTGACAAGGTTGTAAAAACCAGGTTTTGTTAAAAAAAGAAAACGTTCGATTTGAATTTCATTGTTTCATTTTTTCAACTACGTGTACAAAGAGAAAACAAAATATCTGAAAAACCATAGCTATATAGCGTTTTTAAACGTTTTTGAACCAAAGTTTATTCGTCAGAGTCTGTCACACAAATTCAACGCCGTTTTGCTTGTTGCTCGTTGTACTTGTGATTGTTTATATTAAAAACGGAGGCGGAAAAAAATTTCTAATTTTCCTCTTAATTTTTTTTTTCGATTTTTTTTCGATTTCTTTCGAGCAGAATGAGGCGTAAAATTATCCCTGAAGGCATTTGTTTAGCAACTTAAGTATCAGATCAAAAGTTAAGTTGCTTGTTAAAAATACGTATACTTCAAATGCATGTCAGGAAAATAAATGCTTCCAAAAAGCAAACTTAGTTTAAGAAAAATTTAGCATAGACGCCATTATATTTTGAAAACCTGTTAGGCTTTTTGTTGCGAAATTATTATGCAGAAGATTTAACATGATCAAAATGTATGTATCCATCTAATTGAAATTTTAGTATTTAGTAAGTGCAGATAAAATTATATCCGACTTTGGTTTTAGCCAATATACTTTTACAGGCCATTTATGTGTGTTTACAGCTGCTAGATAATGTCCGCGGTCTCAAATAAAGCAGTAGCCGTCTCATAAAAAAGCGAAATTTATTTTCTGCATGATTTAGAACAGAACCTGTTTCATTTAAGCGCAGCATGTAGTTATACACATAATATATAACCATAGTGTAAAGCAGTTCCAACTGCGCCTCTGATATTCATTTTTGTTCACCCCATGCCAAGCGTTAATTTCAACATGCTGTTTCAAACATGCAAATAAACGCTTGCGCATAAAGCATCATTTTGAGTGTTTAGTTAAACAGAACGTTAATGGAACTATAGAAAAAGTGTTTGAAATTTTGAAATCGATGTGGGTTTGTTGCTTTGCTTAAATTTATTTTGGGGCAGCATATCCTGATTGTGTATAACTTGGTCATGGTAGAAGAACAATCTAATGTTTTTATCTTCGATTACCGTGCGAAGTATTTTCCTGTGTGTTATACTGTTAGTGTTTGTAACTGTTGGTGAAGCTGGATGGCTCCAAAAGCTTATATACAATGAAAAGCGTTTTGCAAGGTTTACAGATTCGCATCTGAGTCGACCTTTAAATGCAACAGGTATTGGTACCGTATTTGATAGTTCAGACAGTGTACTTCAACATTATGATGGGAAAGGACACAATATGATACGCCCCGAAACGATATTAAATATCGACGGCAATCCTGATAGTGAAAATAATACACCCTTACATCAAATTAGTCCGGATACTGACAAAGAAACGTTATATAGAGAAAATGCATTGCTAAAACAAAAAATAGTAGATGCTGCAAAACGGCTACCCAACGAAGAGGTGGCTGAGAACCACCCTGCAATTGACGTCAGTGCGGACAACAACAATGACGATGCACCAATCTCAACTTTAACTGACGAGCCTAGTGTTTTTATAAAGGGAGCAAAAATGATCACAACAGGTGATTCATCAGACACAACTGATAGTAAAAATGAAGCAAGTGAAAAAACTGGTGCTATTCATATAAATCTTCCTCCGGCTCATATATACAAACCAACTATTATCAACCAGGGGTTAAGTGCTCCTCCCTTTTTGCAGGAGTTAAACAACCCTACAAAATATTCTGAAGCAGAACCGCATCACACAATATCAGAAGAACATTCAGATGGAAATTTAAAACCGGAAAAAGAAAATGTGCCGAGTCATGGTGAAAAAGGGAATATGTTGGTACACAATGAAAATAACGATGAACATCTTAAAAACGAACTAGAGGACGATGCTTTAAATAATGCTTTCTTACCGTCACTGCTTACACACAGTAATCAACTACCAGCTGCTCACGGGTTATCAAATAAACTCTCAGATGATGAGCGCCTGCATGAGTTAAACACAGAGATGCAGCCAGTGGAACCATTGCGGGAACATACTAAAGATGACCATTCAGGCCAAAGAAATCATGCACTAGTTAAAACCGGATTCCACCAAAAACATGAATCTGATGAGACGGGATTGCAGCTCAGAAAACCATCGTATGAAACAGCATCGCAACAAAGTCATTCATCAACTGAAGATATTAAAGCAGCAAAACAGACGCTGTACGATCTTACAAAAAGTTTAGTTAAAAATGGCAATATTGGTAACGCGATGGTGTACATACCTCGCGGTGCTTCTGCATCATCCGAAAATCAGGAGATAGGTACGCATGTGTCGCCTTACCCAAATGAGAAAGACTATAATTCTATTCCGTTCTCTAATCAGGCCACAGATAGAAATAATGGCTTAGATAACTCACATATAGTCAATGAAATTAACGAGGAACTCAAAAATATGTATGGTCAGCCTAACAATGAGAATGAGTTGAATAAGCCTGTTCAAAATATCGGTTTGAATACATACCAAAACGTAAACTATGGTTTCAATACAGGTCAGAATAATCAGGAAATGCGATTACCTTATACATCAAACGCAGTTGGACAATTACCGTATCAACAGCTTTCAGAATCACCATATAATAATATAAAAACAAACAATTATGATACAGGTTTTACTGTCCCAAACGCACTACAGCAACAAACAATTTCATACGCACCTTCACCACAGTCACCAGCAACTTACATGATACAACCTCAAAATTATTATCAGCAAACACCCTACGCACCACCAGCTCCACCTAACAATCACGATGTAGGAACATTGCAACAAACGCCTAGCTCGTCGCTTTCACTACTTAATAATTCAACTGGACATTATAATAAAATCAGGATTTTATGTATTGGCGACTCTTTAACGTCCGGATATTATGGTGACCGACATGTTTACCACCCGTTTTCGATTCAATTATCAAAGTTGCTTAACACTAATATTGCTGACGAATTTGAGCTTATAACAAGAGGCATTGGAGGAGAAAAGGTCCATCAAATGTATGCACGTCTGCAGAAACTTTTGGTGACTGAGAAACCCTTGGATCTGGTTATTATATTAGGAGGTCTTAACGATCTTATAAAATTAGACATAAGTGTTGATATTTTTAAAGAAGTCATCTCTTTACATGAGTTGTGTCATTCATTTGGTATTTCAACAGTGAGCATGACTATACCGGAGACGCATATGCCACTTAGTAGGCAAGTATATGCGAATTATGATCAATTCCTAGTAGTGTGGGGAAGTTTGAACGAAAAAATTAGAAACTATTCATCTAACTGGACGATCCCATGTGACTTAGCTCGCAAATTTCCATTAGCTTCGTTGACGGAAGCTGAAAAACGAGCTTGGTGGTCAAAAGACTTCATTCATCCAACGATGGAAGGTTATAATCAAATCGGAAGAATCGTGTATGGTTGCATAGTATCAATTTTATGAGTCTTTTGTATCGTTTATATACATGCTTGTTATTCTTTTCTTGTCTTATTTTCTAATATATTTTTATGTTGAGACAGGAACAGGATTTTTAATACAAAAATAAGCCAACATATTTTTATAAATATTTTTTTAAATTTACAATGTTATAAATAATGCGATGTCTAACACATTTCAAAGTGTCAATTAAGAGCTCCTTCCTATTACTTTTCATGAATGAAAATAAAAATAAATTCATGAGGTGTGCGACAGTGAATATATAAAAAAATATTCAGGCGGCATGTCTCTAAGTATGTTGTCCTCCAAAATCTTCAAGAAAGCTACCATAAGTACCTTCGTTCACGAAATAGAACTTTTAAAAGTGCTGCTTTTATTAATAGTAACGTGAGCTGCAATTAATTGCAGCATTTTATGCCAAGTGTCCAAAACATAAGGCATGTTACTATGAAGTGGGAAACCTTGTCTCCAGGCCTTGTTAGGTTTTTAGGTTAGGTTGACAGAAATGTTAGATGCTTATATGATTATATTAAGAACCTGATAAGCCCTAGGGAAAAGGTTGTGAAGTAGGTTCAATAACTTTGATGTGGAAGAAGTTATTCCTTTATAATTCATAGGAACGACGTTGCTGACAGTGCAGAAATGTCTATAGCTTAAAGTACACTAAGCTTGCTTCAAAAGTCTTTGAGCGGTAGTAAATATTTTTGTGAGGAATTGTACCTTGAACGAAAGAAATGGGTTGCTTCCTCCTCCTTACGCATCAACCACCTTTTCGGTCACAAGTCAACTACTTTTAATAACAAAAGCAGCAGAAAAATAAGTTTTGACCTCAAACAGGACAACCCAGCAAGCGCATCAAACAATGAAGGATTCAGAAGACTTCGCAATTTAAAACAAGAGGTCAACGTGGCTTAAAACTTTGATTACGAATTATTTTGTTCCGAGCCTAATTTTTTCAAAACAAAGTATTTTTAGTTTTTTAACCAATTTTGGCCTAAATACTATCAAGGTGACCAATAACCAAGGTCTTGACGTGAGCATTACAGTCGGGGAGCTGATTACGGGCAATTTTATTGCAGAAGCTGTAAAATTTTAAGCATTTCCAAGACGTTACTGATATCACTTACATTCGCTTTCGAGTGGTCAGCTAGTTTAACCTCGGGGGCTTAGACCACAGGACCTTTACAATTTCCCCAAAATGTCACTATATATCGAGATCTCAAATTAAGCTCAGCATTACCAAAATTTATGAGTGGTTTCTCTAGCTTATTGTCTCTCTTAAAATTCCCAAAATGACACTATATTTACCTTATAAGTTACATAAATGAAATTTTATGCCAAGTATTTTTTGCCTAGACTATGGAGATAATAAAAATAGCTTAGCATACCGAAATCTACTGGGAATTCCCCCAGCTTACTGGTTATTCAGTATAGGGATACAATATGTACATTAAATTTATTTAGGGATTTTCCCAGTCGCAAATATTCGCACACAAAGTAGGTCTTCATTGTTTATCACTAAATTTGAATGTGTTTTGATCTGTTATGTGAAATCAAAACCTCTTCGTAAAAGTAATCAAATATTCAAGAAGAACATTCGAAAACTTGCCTTTTATTTTCACCATAGTAAGTAGAAAAAGACTTAGCAGATTTAGCTTGGGCAGATTTTTCTTTATTTTTAATATATTTTGAACAAGAGTCACATATATCACTTGGGTATAATAAAAGACAATCAATATGGCAGTTATACTGGATGAATGGTGTTTCATCGAAATGCGGATCATTGCACTTCGGAATTGCATAAATCGAAAGGTCAGGTGTATATTCTGGCATCCCAGTACAAATTGTAGCTTCTTCAACACAGCGAACTAAATCTATTACATTCACATTTCTTATATGTATATCTTCTACTCTGTTTGTAGATTTCATGAGAATCTGGTAAAAACCACCCGAATACAGATATAGAAAAACCCATACTCAAGTCAATTTGAATTTCACACTTTGGTATAACATATTGGGGATCATACATCCTAGGGACAGTTTTGTCATTTCCAATATTAACATTCCATTGAGCCAAAGATTTGAGTTTAGATATTCAAGCATATAAGTGTTGATATGATAGATAACAGCTTTCTCTTAGTTTCGCTTGATTGAGAAGTACTACAAACATGTAAGGCACAACTTTTTTTTGGCAAATCCAACTCTGGTAAAGCTCCAAAAATCAATCTCTTTTCACCAGGTCCCTTTTGTGATGGAACTGAAAGAAAGTGAAAAGGAATTGTATAGTATTTCAAGGATGATTCTCCGGACAAAGTTCTACTGTATGTACAAATATCAATATCTTCACTTTTAAAATGCTTTCACAGGTGTACACAGTGTCGTTTTCTAATTGTTTTCTGAAGAATTGATCGACTTCGTAATTATGTTCAGCCAGTTCTCTCTCCATTTTCCATAATCCTCGTTGATAGCTTTAGGTAATTTAAATATGCCGATTTCTGTATTTCTTCTAGAACTACCACAGCCAATTATGCAGCAGTTTGCTCCAGGCATTTCGCAGAAACTTACATAACTTCTCTGCAGATTCTAAGAAATGGGTGTATTCATAGCATTTTCGCTACCATTTCTAGGATTCCATGAACCGATATTGTCACGTGACTACTTCAAAACCGCAACGTAAGGATACGCGCTTTGAAGCGCCGCCCTCCCTAACCAGTCTTTTTCTACTAACTATGTTTTGACTAAAGTGTTTGTTTCCCTAGTGTGAATACATCCTGTTATAATGGTTAGTTGTTTTTTAATATAGTTCGTATAAACAAAAATAAAGATTTTGAAGTATATGTTGTAAAGGAGTTTGTTTGTCCATATTTTTTTATTTTTGGATAAGCCCCATATGTGTTCTTGACGTGGGTTTTCTTATGGAAAAAAATTGATTTATAACTAACAAATTTAAAAGGTCTTGGTCTTGCTTATTTTAGAATGTTTTTGAGTTGTTGTGTTGGTTAAAGATGGTAATTATTGTTTTAGTCAAGTTACTGGTTGAAGGGTCAAGTCCAGGAATAGTACCTTCTTTCTAATTCCTTCAAACACAGTCAGCCAATAAACACAATTTATTTATCTGATGGCACCTACAAAATCATAAGTTTTGTAACCATGGAGATTCTAAATCTTGTTGAATCATTAACCGTAATTTTTCTCCTGCAGTAACCGTTAATGGATTACAAAAGTATGGGATGATTTCAACTTCTTTTTTACCCATCTATTAAAAGTTCTTTGATTGCAGAAGTAACAAACTTAGGGTGACAAAGACTTGACTTATTTTTCGGAGCCGCAAATGGTGGAGGACGTTGAACAAAAGGTAATTTATAGCCTCTTTTGAACTTTCTCAATGCAGAGCCCCCCCCCCCCTTGCAAATATTATTTCCAAAATTCAGTATTGGCTGTTAATTTTTCCTGCCACTAAGGGATCTTTCCCATAGTTGGCGTCTGCATCCCAATCTCGTGACCCTAACAAATTAAATAACAAAATTTATAAAATTCACAGTTTGTTAATTATTGTTTTGTGGTACAGGTGTCGCAATTTCCTTTTTTCCAAGCCTTTTATAGCAAGAGTTGGCAAACTGGCCTGTTTTTCCACATATCCAACATGTACGATTATCCTGCCTTTGTTGGATTATTAATTAGGTAAGGATGGTACTTACTTTCAAAACTTATTTTTTTGCCCTTCAAATTTTTGTTAATAAATCTTCTTGCGTTTTTTGATTTTCATATTGGCTGATTTTATATATATATTCGTCTTCAGAATCAGATGCTAATTCGTCACTCAGGTATTCGTTAACTGCCACCCAGTTTTCCCTGTCTGCAAATGGAATCGATTTTATTCGCGTAAATATTAGTCTCTGACCTTCTGAGAGCGCCTTTTTTGTTTTATTTAGATCGGTGTCGATGTTATGAGCGGTGCCATTAAGTATATCCAGAACTTCTCTGCCAAAATCGAATTGTTCTTTTTTTCATTTCTGCTCTTCTGCGAAACGCGGAAATAGGGCTTATCATGAAAATGGGGTTGTGTAGAAAGGTTTCTTATTTAGTTATATTATAATGGACAGTTTAAACAGAATAAAAGACCTTAGACTTGACTGAACACAAGTATAGAAAAAGACGGCTAGCAATCAATAGATGATTTGCCAATGTTTACAAAAGTTAATAGTTTGCGGTTTTTCTGCACATGCGCAAGCATTTCTGTAGGCAGAAAATATAAACAACAGACCACAATAATCAAAGATATCCATCCAAAAAAGAAATATTCGCTCAAAATTAGTGAAATTTTTTAAGAAGAATTAGAAGAATATATAGTTAAAATTTAATTCCAGTTCCTCTTGGATCTTTTGCTACCCCAAAAAATCTTTAATCTGCATTTATAACCATTTTACCCTGTGCGAGTCCTGCTTTTTTACCAACAAAAAAGTGCGCGCATGCCCATTGTTCTCAAAATGAAATCAAAACAAGTACGTCACGCGGAAAGTGGTCTATAAAAGTTTATTAATTTTTATGAGATAATAGCATGATTTTTGTTTACCTTTTTAAATTTATTCGAAAACGGAGACGAGCCCAATATTTTACCATTTTGGATCTTTACAGAAAATGTTTTTTCTCTCTACCTTTCTACTCGATCCTACGTCAACACGAAAACTACCAAAATTTTATGGCAAAATTAGTATCGATGGAAATGTGTAAGAGTTTTGCAAAATTGAAAATTGAACAAGTTTATTAATGTGATTCTTTACTTCAGACTACATGCATTTTGACATACTGTTTCAATTTGATTACATGCATTTTGACATACTGTTTCAATTTGATTACATGCATTTTGACATACTGTTTCAATTTGATTACATGCATTTTGACATACTGTTTCAATTTGATTACAGGAAGAAGTAAATAGGCTGGATACTTTACTCATTTTAATAAATTAATAAATGAAAGGGAAGATAATAAGCACGGGGGAGGGATTTCAAAAATTAACAAACGCCTATTAGATCTTTAAACTCATGGGTGGGCGCCTATTTGTAAGAGTTCTTATTTTAAAAATTTCCCTTCCCTGGAAAATTGTATTTTATTTGAGTACTTGAAAGGTTGTAAAATTAAATTAAAAAACGCATTAAAAAATAAAAAAAAATAAAAGTCTGTTTCGTCTTTGTGTATATCCATGGGGGTATGGTATATCCGACAACTTATTTTGAGATAAGTATTCATATGCTATGTAATTAATAAATGGTGTGAGCTAGTATAGGGATGGCGTATACACACACTTTTCCAAAAAACACGGTCAAACTCTCACAAAAAATATCATACACAAAAACGCTTGTGACGTCACAGCTGTTCATCACCAAAATCATGCCGTGTTTACTCATGCACATCATCACAAGTTCTTGTGGTGCGCATACATCCAACACAAGTCCTTATAATACTGTGTTTATTCATGCACACATCCAAGGTAAATCCCCCCCGCACACATCCGCTAATAATCATCAAAAATCAACGCATGCGCAGTAATATGTGACCAATATGTTGAGTAAGGGAAATTCCCAACTTGCTTAGAAATCTTCGGACCTTGTTGGAATATGTATAATAAAATGGTACTCTGTTACTGGTGTTCCGTAGAACTGTGTGATAAAATAGACGTCAGGTGCCCTATGAGATACAATCCTCCACAAGTGAGTACAAAACATACGATGAAATCTGTTTTTTTTCATATCAAGGAAAATCTAGCTGCTCATATGGGTGATGATGGTGAGTATGTGTACGAAGGCTACTTTTGTGGAAATGCGTGCTGCTTGGCTTACGTGGAAGAGCGAAAGGTGTATGATAGTGCGTACGAAATGTCGATGTGGCTGTTGAAAAGGCGCTACAGGGGAAGGCCTGCCCCGGACTGGAGACTCCTCGGAAGATTTGGGGGTGACTTGACGCAAAAGGAATTCCTGGCATTGATTTGAACTAAGGCTATCCTACAGCCCTGTTGTAAGATAAAAAAAAATACTATAATAAATGTGCATCAACCGTGAATCAAAATTTGAAATGTTTAAAAATGTAGTAGTCATGATCTTTATAACAGGCATTGGTATATCCCTCCCACTTATGGCACTGGCCTTAGTAAAAGAATCGTCAAAAGAGATCCAGAATGAGCAAGCTATTAAGGATTTGGAGGATCGTATTGATGCCTTAGAATAGCTAGCATATCCTCAGGTTATCTTATAGCCCCTCAGGCTATAAGATAAATGGAAGAACAATGTAACGACTGTGAAAGTGTGCTTGATGAGTATGACAGGTGTAGCTGTGGACGAAGGCTTATGGTACAGGTTAGGATGCTGTCCTGGTACTGCTACCAGGAATACATCACGTATAACGGGGGTAGTTGTGTATGTGCGAGGAGAAGCAATCCTCGGACCTTGTTGAAAATTCAATAAAGGAGATGCTAAAATTTGAGAACGAAATTGTCAACCACAGAAATTTCTACAGTTTTGCGACTACTTTTAACGATATCAGCGATATCAATGTGGATTGTCTGACAGTGTCAGACCCTATTCCTGCTAATGGGGGTAAGGATCAACGGTATATCGTGGGGTATCATACACGGGACCTCATAGTAGCCCTGAGGATAATGACGCCTGAAGTCCATGGTCCTCAATAACCCCGTTTTTTACCGCTTTTGAAATCAAGTCAATAATGGAGTTCAGCTTTGATTCCGCTAGTAGTCGTATATTCTCGTGCTTCTTCGATTTGACACCCAGCCTCTTTCCAGGGTTCCTCAGGCCAGCTTGTCCGATCCCTACAGCTATTGTGATGCCTCCCATTGCGATGCACAGTGGGACACCAAGGCCGGAGGCTAGCGCGCCAATTCCGACACCCGAGGTGATAATACTAATGCTCAGCAGTCCGTGGTCACAATACCTCACCCAGGTCCCGTGCATCTTGAACTTCTTTGAGAGCCTGTCACGCTCTTTAATCTCACCCCGTAGATACTTTTCAATCTCACCAATCTTCTCAAGTCTATAATTTGGGCTTTCGTGGATAGTATCATCCTCCGCAGGCGCACTTGGTAATTTTGGATACAGCTCGGTTATATTAGCCATTTATTCTATCAGTAGATGCATTGTAATTCCAGTGAACGAAACATTTTTCTCATGATGAAATTCGTCCGTCAACATAAACTCGAGGCGATCCGTCGAGCCCTTCAAAGGCATGTAAATTGGAGTGTCAAAACTCCAGGTCAGCATATCTCCCCAGGCATTCAGCTCCTTGGTAGGGAGTAAAGCTAGAATTTTAGATTTTTTACCGTTCAGCAGGGCATCATTTTCGTCCAGCTGAGGGCAAACAAGGCGTAGTCGAATATAGACGTCGGTATTATAGTATGCATCATAGTCACCCTTCTGATAGTACTTATTACTGGGATCGTAGGGTAGACCCAAGAGCTCTTGGACTTGTCGATGAATCACCACTGTGTACCCGTCACTGACACGGAGCCTGCAGAGTCCATTTTTCAGGACAAACAGCTTAAGCCTGTCCTGTGCCTGACTGTTCACGATAGCCGCCAAATCCTCGATCCTATACAGACTGTTCATGATCTCAATCCTAATTTCTCTCTGATCAGGCCCTATCTTACGTATGACGATTTCATTATCACTGTAAAGATTCAGCCACACAGGTCGAATACTTATCGATTTCAGGGCAATTCTCGTGTCCTGCCCTAGGTAATCCTCAAACATCGTAGGCTTTGCAATGTCGGTGATGTAGAGTTGCTTCATTCCTTTGTTAGAAGAAAGAATGAACATGTATTCGTACAACCCCAAGGCAAAGTACAACTCCAACAGGGGAGAATGGCCACTTGGTCTAACAAACCTAGAACACCAGGACCTATACGTGTCTACAGAATCACATATTTCCGTGGTATTCCCCGAGTTTACCAAATATGCTATCAAAATTCCAACAAATCTGCTTAATGACCCTGTCATTGAGGGTTGGAAGGGACAAGCCTTGGACTACTGGAACATTCTGGTTAACTTCGCAACCCATTGCGCAACCACTGCATTAGGCATCTCCGCCAAGCACCTAACGGGCTCCGTGCCACTTGTCAACTCAATATTCAAATTTCATATATACTATCACATGCGTCGCATTCTAGCAAGGATGAAGGTACCCATGCCTTATAGCGATGGGTTTGCTCAGTACAAAAACCCCTATTCAACCTCTGGCTACTCACAGGTGTGTCGTGAGTACGGCGCTAACCCCAATAGTCTGTACAAATTCAAAGCAATAGATGCCTCACTAACCAATGGTTCGTGGTGGCCACAGGTTGATGGTGACTATGCAAAATTCATCCTACCAACAAGTCAAGGCCTGACGTCGGAAGGTCTTACCAAGCTAAGTGAAAGTATTCGAGTCTACGTGGTCTTGTTGCTTGGGTCACAGGCGGGGGCCAAGGCATCCCTACTCGGTTCTGGTGCGGACAACTATACGGCCAGGCAAATCTTGATGCAAAAATTTGAAAGCATGGTGCAGAGGAAAGAAAATGTAGGGCAGGATATAAGCCAATTTCAGAAGGTGCTCCAATATGCCCGAACACCGGTGAATTTTGCCGTCATGCCCAGCGTGTACATGTTGCCTTCTGATATGAACCTACGTATAGGTAAAATTGAGGGGTACAATAACAACATCTTGATCGCACCTGCCAATGTAAGCGTTGGGGTCCAAGTTGACGTGAATAACAAACCTCTTATTGCGAAGCCTATGGAGAGGGCTATCAAACCACCTCCTAGGCATATTATCAAATCACCACCTAGGCATACTATCAAACCACCTCCTAGACATACTACACCCCCTATGCATGCTACACCTCCTAAGCATACTACACCCCCTAGGCATACTACACCACCTAAGCATACTACACCTGAACAGAGGGAACCCCCACAGCGGCACGAGGATACCAAGGCCGCATTGATCACGACAGGGGTAGGCCTCATCATTGCCTACATCTGGCTGAAAAAATAGGTCATATTAGGCCTTTTTCATCTTACCAACATAGTTAACAACAAACCCAACGGCAGCCGCGATTGCCATGTACAAATATTTGGCTGCATATTCGACAATAGTTGCCGCTACTCTGAGAAAGAATGAGACTACGGTACCAATAATCCCGGGAAATGCAGCACCTGCCTTGGCTGCTAGGTATTTGAGGAATTTCCCTAATCTTTCCAGCTGCTTCTCTACAAACCCCTTTCCTGCGGCACTTCCTCCTGCAGCACCTCCAGCGCTTCCCCCTGTAACTGCGAGTACGATGGTGCTTATCAGTAGACCAATAGCAGAGACGATACTCGCTATGGTTAGACCCTGCTCCTTAAACAAGATCTTAAGCTTTTCAAGCAGGGACGTGTCATCTCCGGCAATTTTCATCAGAGTCTCCTTGATGACCTTCAGCTGACTGTAGATATCAGAGGAAAGTAAACTATAGGCATTTTGCGCAGCCTCTTTTTTATCGTTCAATTTTTCAATATTTTCCTCAAGCTTTGCTATTTCCCTCTCAAGGTTAGCCCTTTGCCCTTCGGTTGCCCCGGCTTTCTGCTTCTCGAGTTTTTTCACCTTGCCCTCCGTCTTGCCAATCTCGCTATCATATAAGATCATCTTGCTTTTCAAGTTTTTCAAGTTACCCCTTAGGGTTTGAATCTCAAGATTTTATCCTCTCCTCTCGCGCTCGGTGAATACTTCGTCGTCGCCACCAAATGAAGTTTCTTGGATAAGGCTCTCCGTGGCATCTACAAATTCCTCTATCGATTCCATCGAAATGATATCATCAGCCCTGGCCTTCCTCACGATGTCATCAACCTCTTGCCCAAGTGCCTGGGCCGCTGCCCTACCTTTGTTGGATGTAGTGACATAGTCTGGGAAACCCATATCCCGCACGAGATCTACCTTCAATTTCTTGATCATCTCCCCGACAGCTCGCGGCCCACCCCTATCTTTTGTAATTAATCCTGTAATGTCTATATTATTGAAAAAAAGACGTTTCCCTTCCAGCCTAAACTCATCGTAAGGTATCGCAATAGGATTCCCCAGCTTCTCGCTAAGAAGTTCGTAGAGGTCGTCGACCTTTGATTTTAGTATCTTTTGCCTCTGCTCCGAAAGCCCCTGGAGCACCCTGTTGTTCTCTCGGGGTTGAAGGCCCTTGCCTTGATGGAGGTTTTGGCGTTGATGGAGGATCCTTAGGTTTATCATCTGTTCCACCACCCTTCTCAAAATCATCCTCATGCGTAAATACTGTGTTCGTTGGCATTTATTTAAAAAAATCCTCCTATAAATAAATGAGTGCATTCGGAACTACATTGGACCCCTACGCAGAAACGAAACAGCTTTTTGGTATTAAAGGAAGAAGGCAGCGCGTCAAGGTAAGCCACGTACCTTCCACGATTAACCAGAATGAGGACCTTTATGTTGACGTGCCAAACTTGGGACAGAACGATGTCATCTTTCCGGGGAGCATCAGGCTACTGTTTGACCTGGAGCTTACAGGGACCAACACGAAGCGTACCCTAGTCAGCAATATCGGGAAAACCTTGGTGCGGAACCTACGTAACACCTTGAATGGCAACGAGGTACAGAATATCAGCGACTACAACACGCTCGCGGTCTACCGGGATCTCTGGCTGCCCAAATTTGATCGTGACAATAACCTGATTTTAGAGGGGATCAACCCCAACAACGGTACCATCAGGGCTCTGCAAGTAAAGGCCAGCGATCATGTGGGTACCAACGAGGAGAAGGCCATTGTTGCGGCGTATGGTAACACCTTTTCCGTCCCACTTGGCAAGATGTTCGAATTGACAAATGATCTCCCTTTTTACCAGTTCGGGCTGTATGACAGGCTGCAGTTTGTCCTGCATTTCGCGTCGTACAGCGACGTTATCAAAGATGGAGGCACGGCAGCCTCGGGGTCCACCGCGGCCAAGGCAGCGGATGCCGCGTATAAGATCACCAACATTTCCCTAGAGTTTGACAAGGTCAACTACGAGGGCCTGGCGAGCGCTATGATGTCAAGGTATAGTCGTCTCGCGCTACCCTATGAAAGAATTCTTAGAAGCAAGGTAGTAACTATGAAAAAAGCAGATACCAGCTACAATTTACAAATTGACCCTCCTGCCAAGAGTCTGAAAGGTGTCTTGCTACTGTTTGTGGACCCTGCAACAGTTAAGGTCTACTCTGGTAAAAACGAGGTGTTCTACAACCCCAAGATCGAAAAAATATCCATCACTGTGGAGGGTGAGCCTAATGAGCTCTACTCACATGCCATGCTCGGTAAGGATCATTTTGAGGGGGCTGTGAACCTCTTCGGGAGTCACGATTCCAAGGTGACGATTGGACAATTCTTCAATGAGCGCTACAGCCTTTTTATCGACTTTCGATCGAGTCCAGACCACAGTCTTCACGGTAGTGGAAGACCCTTGCAACGCCTTAGTGACGGCATCACGTTGCACATGACCAAGAAAGCCGACAGAACTGGGGACATCCGCTGCTATGTGTACCTGCTTCAAGATGCCCAGCTAAACATCTTAGATGGTAGGTTTCATTCTGTGGAGTATTAGTGACCACAATTTGTATTTGTCCCAGAGGCAAATACAAATCAATATGGAAGGAAACAAGAGCTGCTCAAAAAAGTGTTAACCCTAGATGCATTTAGGGTGTTGAAAAATGGTCAACGGACAAAAAGTTGCCTAGTTTGCCTGGATAAAAAGAAACAGCGGCGTGTCAAAAACAAGTGCCCCCATGGTAGGCGGAGGGAGCAGTGTAAAGAATGCAAGGGCAGTCAGATTTGTCACCATGAAAAGGTGAGGGCCTATTGTAAGGAATGCAAGGGCAGTCAGATTTGCGAGCATGAGAGACAGAGGGCTTGCTGCATAGACTGCAAGGGTAGTCAAATATGCCAGCATGAGAGGGTGAGGTCTCAATGTAAGGAATGTAAGGGTAGTCAAATCTGCCACCATAAAAAAAGGAGAGCCCAGTGCAAAGAGTGTAAAGGAAGTCAGATTTGCCCCCATGAGAAATTAAAGTATCGCTGCAAAGAATGCAAGGGAAGTCAGGTTTGCAAGCATGAGAAACGGAGATCCCGGTGCAAAGAGTGTAAGGGAAGTCAGATTTGCCCCATGAGAAACAGAGGGCCCAGTGCAAAGAGTGTAAAGGAAGTCAGAGTTGCAAGCATGAAAAGGTGAGATCCCAGTGCAAAGACTGTAAGGGCAGTCAGATTTGCCACCATGAAAAAAGGAGGGCCTATTGTAAGGAATGCAAGGGCAGTCAGGTTTGCAAGCATGGTAGGCGGAGGGATCAGTGTAAAGAATGCAAGGGCAGTCAGATTTGTCACCATGAAAAGGTGAGGGCCTATTGTAAGGAATGCAAGGGCAGTCAGATTTGCCCCCATGAGAAATTAAAGTATCGCTGCAAAGAATGCAAGGGAAGTCAGGTTTGCAAGCATGAGAAACGGAGATCCCGGTGCAAAGAGTGTAAGGGAAGTCAGATTTTCCCCATGAGAAACAGAGGGCCCAGTGCAAAGAGTGTAAAGGAAGTCAGATTTGCAAGCATGAAAAGGTGAGATCCCAGTGCAAAGACTGTAAGGGCAGTCAGATTTGCCACCATGAAAAAAGGAGGGCCTATTGTAAGGAATGCAAGGGCAGTCAGGTTTGCAAGCATGGTAGGCGGAGGGATCAGTGTAAAGAATGCAAGGGCAGTCAGATTTGTCACCATGAAAAGGTGAGGGCCTATTGTAAGGAATGCAAGGGCAGTCAGATTTGCCCCCATGAAAAAAGGAGGGCCTATTGTAAGGAATGCAAGGGCAGTCAGATTTGCCCCCATTGGAAATTTAAGTATCGCTGCAAAGACTGTAAGCTTGCCAAACAATAAATGGCAACCATAGGCATTCTTGTTGCAGGTGCCGCGATCAACGCGCTGGCTTTCAGCGGGACCAACTTCTTGTTTTCTAAACTATCAGGACACGGCGAAGCGGAACGTAAAAGACATGACGAAGCGATGGAGGAGCTACAATCAGCCCAAGCAAAGTGGGTACAAGACAGGCAGGCAAAAATAGACTTGTTTAACAAGCAACGGGAATTGCAACTACAGGCCGGGAAGAGCCTGAGGGAGCTGGAAGATGACATGTACAAGTACTACATTGCATCGAATGATAAGGTTCCAAAATTGTCTGATTTCTACACACCCTCCAAGAAACAACAAGATGACGAATTGACCTTCATTGTTGGATCATTGACCCTTCTGGGTTTTGCAGCATACAAATATCTGTAGAACGTTTTTGACATGTAATAAACATGTCAAAAGCATCACCACATATCGTTACCGAGAAGGAGGAGGAAAAATTAAGACAAATTTACTATACCTCAGAACATCTCTGGACTGGACGCAAAGCTATCCGATTGCTCGCTGCAGAGAGCGGTCTATCCAAAAAGCTAGTCACTCACTGGTTGTCTAGACAACTGCTCTGGCTACGGCATATCAAGGGTCCGAAACGTATCGATTATCCCCACTTCACCATTACAACGCCCAACGAGATGCACCAGTTTGATCTACTGTACATGCCCCACGATAGGGTATATGGAAACACCTACAAGTATATTCTCACGGGTATTGACGTGGCTTCGAGGTACAAGGTAGCGAGGCCTCTACGTACCAAAAAAGCCAGCGAGGTCGCGGAGATGATCAAGGATATGTACAAGGCGGGACCTCTTCGATACCCCAAGATTTTTCAGTGTGATAATGGTTCTGAATTCAAATCAGCAGTAACGAAATTGTTAGAGGACAAGGGGGTGGTAAGCGGGCCACTACCAAGTACCATCATACTTTCACGGCCTTTGTCGAATCCTACAATAAGGTACTCGCTGAAAGACTCTTTAAACCTCAAGATGCGCAAGAGATGGTCTCTGGGGAAACTAGTACCATTTGGGTGAAACACTTGTATACCATCGTGAAAAGTCTCAACAATACCAACACTGCCATGATTAACATGAAACCTAACAAGGCGATCAAGCTTGAGGAGGTACCACTTGCGAAAAGTCAGCAATACCCCGAGGAAAAGCCTTTACCTGAGGACGGTTTATATCTCTATCTGCTGCAACCAGGGGAGGAGCATGGTGACTCGAAAAGACGTGCAACTGATGCCTTTTGGAGTAAGCAAAAGTACAGGTTGGACCGCATCGTGGCAGGCAGTCGCGTGCTGTACTATTTGAAAGATGGGCCTGATGGTAGCTTCGTGTCAGAAGAGTTGATGCTTATTCCTGAAGATGTTCAGGTACCACCGGAGCATATCAAGGAGTGGTAATAGTTTTTCATGCGTTCCTCTAGGGCATCTAGATCTATTTCATCCTCGTCATCATCATCTAGATCATCTTCATTCGGATCCCTTAAATAATCGGAGGGGTGTAGGGTGTAGAACGGGTACCCATAAACGATACCTTTAATAACATTGGGTTCAATATTAAGGTCAATGTCATCCAAGCGTCTATCTGGTATCGGAAAGTTGAGCATATCACCTATTTTTGTGATACCAGCCAAATCCGACAGCTTCAAGTTCTTGTCTTTGACGACCTCATAACAGATTACATCATACTTGTTCCTGGCCCTTTGAACAATATGGAGCCCTAGGCGTTGAATATCATCCTCCAAGGCCTCATCGATCTCGCATCTCGCGATTGTTGCACAAGCTTTTTCACCCGATGATACCCTGTCTAAAAGGTCTTCATCGGTAGGGTATTCAAATCCTTCGTAGTAAATTCCATCCCGAGACCTAAAATTTTCCAAGCATGTTGGGCAATAACCAGTCACTGACCCTGCGTTGATACAACATCGTAGTACAGGTACCTGGATATTGTAATTATTTGTAAATTGTTGTGTTTTTATGTATGCCTCCATCTTTTGATATTTCACTGGCTTTTAGTATACGGCCAAACGGGTCTAAAATGCCTATTTTCCAAAGTGTCCCTACACTTTAGAAAAATTAAACCTATTCTGCAAGTTCCAGGAGACGTTGGTGAGTATAATGTTCACCAAGCCTAAAATGTCTAACACGTCCCGGGTTAACTTCGATACAACCACGCTCCCTGAGCCAGTTGTAATGTACAATGGCATTCGCCGTTTCTGCTAGCACCACAATCTCACTTTTGGGGTAGTCGAAAAGTTTGTTTCGAATCTTTTGTGCCACATACCCCTGTTGGCCACAGATCGCCACATATGGAAAGGGGTCGTTGTTGTTCTTTTGGATCACAGCCATGCCGTTATCCTTTTGAGGATCTTCGAGGTATGGCACGACTCGTTGCTGTAATGTTTCTACTTGTTCTTGGAGCTCCTCAAGCTTGTCCCCCAACACCACGAGTTGCTTGTCTCTGTCGTCTATATCATCCCCGAGAATGTTAATGGCTATATCCCTATCCTCGAGGGCTTGACGCTGCTCCCTAACCTCATCATGCAATTTTTCGACACCTTTTTGAGCTAGCCATCTGGTAAGCTGTGCCGTCTTGGGTTTTTTTGATCTGACAACAATCTCCAGGGCTCCATCTAATGTGACGAAGACGTCATGCGGATTTTTCCCGCCTCCTAGCATACCTGACCGGGTGTAGTCGGCGACTACACCCGGTATTTCCGCCCTTGATGTTATCATATGGCGATCAAGGCTATACTGCCTAGCATTTGGAATACATAAAAGTCTCTCGAGATCAGCACGTTTAAAAAGAGGCTGATTTTGTTCATCGAACAGAGCCTCAATGGCTCCGGCTGGTATTGCGTTAAACAAGGTAAGTTGCGACGACATTTTAATATATCAATGTTTCAGCCAGAGGTTTTCACTCGAGGATTTTCCAAATTTTAGGGTGCTCCAGCCTTACGTACAGGCATGCGTGCTTGGATTTTTTCAACTCGGCCTTTATATCATCCCAGTCTGAAATCATATTCGTTTCTTCGTCTATCATCCTCATATCACTCCTTTCATGCGGGTACCAGACAAATAGTTGCTTCTTCTGTCTTCGAAGGTTCTTGGGGAGAGCTGTATAGGACTGCGTTAAGAGCCACAAACTATGCTTTCTATGCCTACCTGAAATAGCCAATTCAAGCAGGGATTGTTGCCGCTTATCGAGGCTCTCATCGGCTATACAATCGTCAACGGCAAACAAACTCTCTTCACCCGCCAGCAACGACGACAATTTTTGTATATATTCAAATAGTTGATCTTTAGGGTCTATCAGGAACACATATTCGTCCCGCCAGAGCGAGGCTCTCTCAAGGTAGGTGGTATTCCACCGTATAGTAGGGCACAGTATCACTATGTTGTAATAGTGTTTTTTATATTCGTTTTCAAGTAGGTCTAGAACGCGTTGCGTCTTACCGCATGATGTCGGGCCCGTGAAGATTGCCGTGTGGGGCTCAAGGACCACATCTAACATTTTTATTAAAACCCTTTTTTATTATGTATTTTTGGAATGGTGGAAAGGCATTCAACACAGATCCATGCGCCGCTGTGATTGTTGACAAGATGCCCCTTACAGGCGGGGCAGTGCGTGGTCTTGTATATGAGGGGTAGGGGGTCAAACGATAGCCTACCCTCTAGGTATCGCAATACCTTGCGATATCTCCCAGCAAGCCGCACCTTTTCTTGCGAGACAGGGCAGGGCCCGGGGTAAAAGAAGAGTATCTTGATTGGTGTTTTCAACAGCTCAATGTACCGAGGTACAATGTCGTGGGACAACAAGGTATATAAACGTAGGTAATTCTCGTCCTGTTGGACATTTTTAATTTCTTTATCAATTTTGACGGGATCTACCCCCATCATTTATTTGGGTTTCGGGACAATACTCGCGGGAATCCACCCCTTGCTTACGGCCATCTCGCGACTAGCTCTCCCCGCCGCAAAGTACGCCGTCATCTTGAGGACATCATTCATATCAATCTTGGCAGAGGGTCGTGAAATACCCAAAAACTTTTTACCTCCAAGGGCATAGGCGAATGTAAAACTAAGATCCACGACAGTCTCATAGAGCATATCTAAAATTTCCTTCTCCTTGGGAGTTACATTGCTTGGTGTTGCTTTTGTACTCATTTATTATAGCATTTTGAAAACTGAAATTTGAAGCTGAGCTTTGCCCTGTTGAGGCTCAGGGGCGGGCTTGTGAGATTCTCCACCATTTTTTGAGGCAAATTTGTACCACACCCCAACCCCTATCGCGAGCACGGCAAGCGTACCTACACCATACATGTAGACTGACTGTACGGAACTGGCCCCGGAAGAGGTTTTGACTGTAGTTTCTACAGTACCCTCTTGTTGTTTCATTTCTTCCTTTCTCTTCTTCATCAGTGCCGCCAACTTGTGACCCTGCGCAACCCTTCCCGGATGCTTTACTGGCTTTGTAATGATTCGCTCTTGTTGTCCCGGTTCTTCACTCATTTGTTATAAGTCTTATGGCTTATAAGAAATTTCAATGTAGGCCCTGATCCTTAAGGCTCTTTCTCCTTAGTCTCCGCATCATCATCTTTTTTGCTCATATGTCTAGCTGTATGCCCCACCACCAAGATAGGCGCTAAACACCTCCCAATTGTGCAGTACACAAGGACCCCGAGGTCTGTCATGGCATCTCGGATAATAGGGTCTTCTTCATTATCTTTTCGGAGGCCCTCGACATTGTCGATATCCACGAAATTTCCAATCAAATTTGCGTACAGATTGACCACGTGGGTAGTTAACGCCTTGGCCGTCTTCTCACCCTTCTCTTGGATTTCTCGTTGAACATAGTCAGCATGTACCTTGTCGATAACTTCATCGGGGGCCTTGTCAACAAAGCTTTCGGTACATTTTTTGGGTAAGAGATGCCCCTTCCCTTTATGGAGGGCCTCCTTCAAGGCTTGGCGCTTATCCGTGGGTTTCTCAACATGTTCAAAAGATTCTGCGGAGTCGAATACTTGTGCAAGCTCTGACATCTTTATTAGTAACTTTCTGTAATGAAAAAAACAAAACGCGATCAGAGCATATGGTAAAATTACAGCGATATACAAACACACTTCCATTTATAGCAAGTGTGTTTGATCAACCGCGCTAGACTACATTCTACCCGGATATATATCGATGACCTTTCGTTTGGTTATCTGCAACCCACAGGGGTTGTATGTTAGTGTAGTGCAGTCTTTTCAATTGTTCTTCCTCGCTAGGATATTCTCCATCCTCCCTTTATTTTATTGGTATCTTGTGATTGAACTCCCACTGCCCTTGGTTTCCCCAACTCATCCCACCTCTAAACTGTGACTGAATATGACCTATAAACGTTACAATATCACACCCTAGATATTCCTGGGATGTTATCTCCGTATCATGAATTAGGGCATTACGAATCCTAGCTAGAATTAGCTTATGGCGATAACCTAAGGGATCGCATATGGGGCAATGCCCTCTTTGTTTTTTATGTGGGCACTTGGTACATTCTTTTGACGACCTACTAATATCAATGCATTTGATGCATCGCCTGGTTCGTTGTCCGTTACGTTGGATCACCTTGAAGTTGTATAGTGGTAGGGTTTGGTTACAGTTCGTGCATTTCCTGGTCCCCTCCATATTGTTTTTGTTTTGTAAAGTACTACCTTTACAAACCTTTGGACAGCTTTTAGAAAACCTCGTTATTCAAAAATGCTTAAAAAACAAGCGGGGAGGTATGTACCCCGTCGTCATGTACAACCCTTTTGTCATAAAACGCCGAGAGACCGAGTTTGTTCTGTTCATACGTAATCATACCCTGCTCATGTACCCTAAAGCCTACGTTTTTAGCCCTGTCCATACCACCCCCCAGCGCACTCAGGTACCTACTCCAGGTCAGAGCAATTTGTTTCTTCGACATGCCCTTACATGAAAATTTCGTACCTTCTTTACCTTCAATGAAATAGCACTTTGCTGTCAGGGCAATCATCCGAAACCCTATGAATTCCGCTTTGAATAACCCCCCTGTTCGACTCGAGTACTTATCAGTGACGAGCCACTTTTTCACGTCTTTGTTGTAAGTGTTAAGCAGTTCGGGGCGAACGACATCTCTTAACTCTTCCCCAGATATGGCAAAATACGCCCTGTCAGTGTCCATGTAAATATATTCAACGTCTCGACGATCCACATACTTGTCGAGAAAATCATAGTAAAATTCCAACATCCGAAGTTTGGCTAGTTAGTACACTGCAATACCGCATTGGTAGGCCCTATCGATACTACACTTGTGTTTGCCTTTTCTGAGCTCGTACGCATCTCCGATCTCTTCAAGATCCTCTAGGTACGGGCTTCGCAGGGCTGCATCAACAGCTTTTTCATCCCTCGTGAACGTAGTATCTGCATGCCTCGCTAGGTCTTCAATCATTTTACCGTAGAAGCTGTTCCCTTTTAACTTTGCTGTATCCCCCGCAATACGCTTGTCAGGGTCTTTATCGGCCTGTCGTCGTGCATCGGCAATCTCTTCCGGAAAACCATTCAAAGGACTTACCTCGAGTGTACTTGAGGAATTGGTAAAAAGCAGTCACTTACAGCCCATGGTTAAGGTACCATTTCAGCACAGGGGTATACAGTAGGATTTTTTCGGCTCTCATCAACCCCAAAAGCTTACGTGTACCCGGAACACGCTTGCGGCCCGTAGTTTTTAAGTACTCATGCATGTGCTCGGGGATTTGATCGTCAGGTATCTCCTTGACGACAAACAGCGGGGCCATTTCGCCGAATTTGTCACGCAGATCCTCAGGTACCTCGATATCAACTTGGGCAAATCCAAAGAGAGTTCCATCTCGTACACCTCGCGCCAGTAGCTCTAAGTTATGTGCTGATGTCGGTCACCTTTATCAGCTGTTCCTTCCCACAAGGAAAGTCTTGCATCAAGGTACTCGGGTAGAGCATGTTTGCGTAGTACCCTAGAATGGTCATACACTTGTGGGGTTCGCTGTACACGTGAGATCTGATACCCGTCACGTCTCGTTCGTGGTATCTACAGAATACGATCGCGGGACCGCCAACCATCCTCGTCCGCAAGAGCTCGTAGGCCTCATTCCTCGTACATTTTTCACATGCTTTCTGTACCTTCTTACAACTCTTACAACTCTTGGTGTAGCAAGAGTCCTCGCACCTGTACCTGCAGGGGTCCCCCGGAGCGTATAGCTCTAGCTTGGGGTTCAACCGTAGAGACTTGTTCAACACGTAGCGCATCGACACGCCCGGAATACTGACCGCATCCTTTAAAATGTCTATCTCGTCGGTGTAATACTGCAGCCTCGTCTTGTCCACGGCTTCAATGAACGGTTCCACATCGGCTAGATTGTAATCGCGCAGCCAGTCCATCATGGTGATGCAGCCTCGTTTGTAAAACTCAGCGCAGAATGTCCCGTACCCCTCGGGGGATAGCGGGTTTTTCCCACTTAGCCGGCTATAGAAGTTCTCGTGCGCGACAGGCCCAACATGGTTCAACTTGTCGTGGCTTGTTAGCCACTCATATGGAAACACGGGTTTTTGGAGCTTACATTCCAACGATTTGCACCAACCGGCATAGCTCAGCCCGGGAGCAAGGAAATTCTTAATGTCGATAAATTTAAACCTCGAGGTGGTGAGGAACATGTAGTCGTTGTCTTTCTTCGCCACCTTGATTTTAGCACCTTGCGCGATCTCTTCGACAAAATACCGCTTGATCAGGTTGATGTCGTACTTGCCACTGTTAAACCCAATTACAGCTACTTGGTTTACCCACTCATTTCACAACTCCCGGCCTTTTTTGGAGAGCATGTCGATATCGTCAGGCTTGGGGTACATTCTCTCGACCTCTTCCACATTGAGGGCATGCCTCTTTTCCAGCTGCTCCACAAACTGTTTAACCAAGACCTTGGGATCCTCGTGCTCAATGAACGTCGGGTGGTTATTCAAACTATCGGCAATACCAACACTTACAGGAACATGTCTCGAGAGGCATGTTAAATCAGATGTTTGCTGGTAGTTTAAAGGTGCTAGGAGGGCCTCGAAATCAAACACGATGTAGTGGGGGTGGGGCCTGAATTCTTTCGTAAAGTACCTCTTGATTTTGGGTGGTTTCTCACATTCCCAGGCCGTGACGAGGTTGTAACCCTTTTCCCGTATCATCCTTTCCTTAGACAGGGTTGCACCATACCGAGTCTTGTCCGCGTCGGTTCTCTCAGGCTGACAGGGACACCCGTGCCATTTGCAACCGTTGTATTCATAGACAGTCCTTGTGATAGGCTCATAGCCATCAACTTTCCACTCCCTTTTACCCTCACATATAACCCGTTCTCCTCCATGACCACATAGTGCGTGATGGATATGCCTTCCGGTTTGCTTTGCCATGTATTCCACCCATTTTGATGCATCGTAGCTAAAACCCTCATCGTAAAAGACCTTCTCCGCTTTGCTAGGAATACGTTTGACCTTTCCACCCTTGCAAATGATTGTCGTCTTGACGCCCTCGCATTCATTCCCTTAATGCCGCGTGAGATTCCAAGCCTTTTTAAAAACTTGTCCACAGGCCTCGCATTCCCAGTGCTGGGCCAGCACGTCTAAATCCTTGATGTAAAAACAGTGGCCATCCAGCATACCAATATTTAGAAGGCCTAAGCCTTTTTTGTACTGCTTTTGACCATAGACGAGTCGCCATGGTGCTTTCTCAGAGTTTGTCCTGGGCTCAAAGACTCTAATGTTGACGTTGAATTGTTTGGCAACTCCCTCAAGATCCACCAGCCTTGTGAGGCGCACGTCCTTACGCTTAAGCCTAGGGTCCTCGTAGTACTTTCGAGCTAAAGTGAGAGCTGTTTTTGTTAAACGTTCTGTTCCCCGTACTACGTTGGCCCTATCTCTTATCGCGAGACATCTCCAAAAGCATAAGTTGTCCGTTCTGGCATCTTTGCCATCCATGGCGTAGATGCACCTCTTATTTCGCAACCAATCCGAGAGAGGGCCGCATCCCAGAAGAGGTTCACGCGTGCTTATCACCTTGATCTGTACATGACCAAAGACGATTTTCCCCTCATATGCCCCTGGGGTCTCGGTGGTCCTAACGGGTTGTAAATAAGCCTTAGTCCAAAACTCGCCATCCTCCAGATCAAGACGCTTCATCTCGCATTCTTCAATGAACGCTTCGATTTCCGCTATACTTGACAGCGAGCTGGAGCTGTTAGTTTTGTGGTAATCAGACACACCACCTCCACCCTTGTAAATATCACAGCTGAAACTATACACGATCTTAACACGCATGTCCACGTGTGACGTAATTTTTTGCATAATCGGATCCTTTAGAGGTTGGTTTAAATCCTTGTTGAACCGCCATGCCTTGATCCTATTTCCGTCTTCCAGCATCTGGATATCATCCTCCTGGATGTCCTCCGTGTAGTCTTCCCTTGCCTCCTGTTCGATCTCGTCGTGAAGCGTTGTACCTCCCGAAATTTGTTCCTTTGCCTTGTTGTAGTAGAAGGCAAGGGTATCCCGCACACTCTGTAGTCGATCGGCAAGAGCGTCGCGAGTTGCTGCCACTGGTGCCGACACGGTGCTATATAGTTTGCTGATTGCATTCTTAAAGCAACTCATCCCTTTCTTATATACACATTTCAACAAAGTCCGAAGATTGCTGAGTTTTGAGTAGGGGAATTTCCCTTACTCAACATATTGGTCACGTGTTACTGCGCATGCGTTGATTTTTGATGATTATTAGCGGATGTGTGCGGGGGGGGGGGAATTTACCTTGGATGTGTGCATGAATAAACACAGTATTATAAGGACTTGTGTTGGATGTATGCGCACCACAAGAACTTGTGATGATGTGCATGAGTAAACACGGCATGATTTTTGTGATGAACAGCTGTGACGTCACAAGCGTTTTTGTGTATGATATTTTTTGTGAGAGTTTGACCGTGTTTTTTGGAAAAGTGTGTGTATACGCCATCCCTATACTAGCTGTGTGTTCATCCGAACAAGCTTCCCCCTGTGTCCTAAGCAATTATTTGAGCTTTTGGTGCTTATTGGTCATTTGCGATATGTGAACCAGAATGGCAATGGCATGGAAGGGCGAATATTCCAGTTCCCAGTCCTCCCCGAAATCAAATCCTCGAGAGATAAAGCACAGAAAGGTAGTGGTATCGATAAAAGTAATAGCTTGCCACTATCATAAATGTATTATCAGAGCAGATTATTTGTTACTTTTAACTCTGACCTGATTTTTTCATATATACAGTGAAATATAACTCTTCCTAACTGATCATAACCACGTGGTGTTGGATGAACTTTATCATTGGTCCATAAATAATTCTTCATTGTATCGGACAAAGATTTATAAGGAAACAACATGGCGGTATCGCAAACCAACATTACTTCAGTTTCATTCATTGCTTTTATTTTCTCATTTATGCTTATTCTTAATTTCTCAAACTCTTTACTATCTACGTAACTTAATTTCTCCTCTTTCACGTAAGCCTCTAAAATCGTCATGGCAACGGTCTTGACGCCTCTCTTATGAGCCAACGAATGCAGAGTTTTTATGTCCTTGAATAGATCTATCTCATTGATGCAGTCGAGGTTGACCAAATCATTCACACCTCCCAATATCAAAACTAAATCATACTCAGTTTGATCCAGTTCACTACTTAAACGTTCCATCATTTCTTCGTGAACTTTTTCGCCTCCTTTTCCATGCGTGTACACCTTGACTCGATTTCCCAAACTGTTCGTTATCATTTCTTGTAACTTCATGGAATATGGATGATAATGATGTAAAATACCATAGTAACCTTCTGTTAAGGAATCGCCGATGCAGAGGACTTTGAATTCTGTATCCAAATTATCTCCACCATCTTCATCATTATCTCCTTTATCATTTACAGCAAAAAAACTTTTAAATTTTAAATTTTTCCCCGCCATGGCATTGATATGTGCCATACTTGTCTTTGTTACCTTTTTAATCGTATCTGTTTCGATGGTTGCTATGACGATAGAGAGAAGGTAAACATGGCATGTTAACATATCTATAAGTTATAAATTATGTTTTTGTTAATTTTTAACTTTCAATGTTATACCTTCATTGTGCTGTTTAAATGTGTTAGCATCTGACTCAGTTGCAATTTTCAAACACATAATCTGTACAAAACTTGGTGTAACCACTTTCGGTATGAAAATTATTATTATATTATTATATGGTTGGAATGTTTGAAAACCTACTTCGTTCATATGAGCCGAGCTGGCCCGGTTAACCGGGCTGGCTTGATTAGGCGAGCTGATTTTTTATATATTTTACAGCGCGTTCTAAAGTAAATTTAAATTACAAAGATTCTTCAAAAAAATCCATGAGAGTGCTAGCAAATAATATGCTTATTTTGTCAAAATAAAAACATCACACTAAAATTTGATGATAATGTTATTCATCTGGAGAGTTTTTTTTATTTATTTTTCTCCATGCATATAACATTATTTTCACCAGTAGTTTATAAAGTTATAACAATTGACAAAAAACTTTATTCTGCAATATTTGTAGCATTTCTGTACAGAAAAAAATGTTTTTTGCAAGTAAAATAACTTTAATCATGCACAAAAATAAAAAAGTCAGCCCGGTTAGCCGCGCTGAAAATAGCGCGCAGAGCAAAGTAGAAGCCTGTAAATTCCTGCATCGTACCAATAGAATAGAGAAGCCCTCTATACGTAAAAGAAGAGCCTGCACCGAAATTTGCGCAGGACCTATGCTCACACGGAAGAACTTGGTGGACTGAGATTAAAAATTGCCATAGTTTCTGGCAGCGTTGATCAAAACATCTTTTGAAAAATATTCATCTTATATAAAACTCGTTTTAAAATATTATTTAATCTGTTAATATTCTTGTCTTTTTGACATCGAGGCCAGGCACTAGCGGCTTTGACATCAGGCAACAAATCCTGGAGATGAGGATGGTCCACGCACCTCGTTTCGTGTTTCTTACTTGTTGGAAGGCTGAAAAAAAGAATGCTTTCTACCACTACTTTACCACTTACCACTACTAAGCGCAAGTAGACATTTTATAATTATTCACAAAATTAAACTTAGTTGTAATAATTTACTCTTCTTCTTTTTCTCCAAAGATCGTTTTGCGGCCACATGTTTACGGGGCATTATTTTGCCATCCAGGAGATGACGTCAACTGGATTTAATCCGAAAAAAAATAATACAAAATGGCAGCTTTCGACGAGGCAGATTGTTGTTAACACCAGAAAATTTGGCTTTATATTTGCTTTATTATTTCGAATTTTACTTAATAAATCTTGATAAGATGAACTTTTTTAAGATAAAGGGAGGGGGCTAAATAAATAATAGAATTTTAAATACAATATCTATTTTTCAAATTAATACATAATGTTAACTTCATCTGTTTCATCATCATCTTCATCTAACAGAAGAAGTTCTACGTCTTCCATGCACCGCTCCTCTTCATAGATATTTTACAAAAAAAACTTGGGGAGAAAAAATTAAAGCTGCAGCATATGGATATCGTTGTATATGACGTTAAATCAACGAATAATATCGAATTTCTTTGATTACTTTTTTATTTTATTTTTATTTTTTTATTTATTTCTTTATTTTTTTTTTTTGGGGGGGGGCTAAATAAAAGGGAGGGGGCTAAATAACTTTTTGAGTCGCTGGAGGGGAGGCTTATTAGAAGGAGGGGGGGGGGGGGGCTAAATAAAGGGAGGGGGCTAAAAAGAGGAATTGACGATTTACGTACGTTCTAAATGTTTAAAACGTTAAATGTTTATAAAGTATGCTACAGAACTACTGGTACAGGCTGGGTAAGGACGTAGCAAAGAATCTTGTATTTCGTTTTCGTCCTATTGTGCGTTACGGAAAACCGCAGGCTAAGGCATCGTTCTCATTTTCGTCGCAATACTCTTCATCACTCTGCACTTACAGTGGAGTCGCGCTATCTCGAGTATGCGCTTTTTCGAATATCGCTTTCTCGAACATTCCGCTATCTCGAACTCTGCTATCTCGAACTTTCCGCTATCTCGAACTTCCCGCTATCTCGAAATAATTTTTTAGTCCCTTGGGACAAATTACAATCTGTATCTATAGAAAAAATTAAGAGAGAGAAATTTTTATAAACTCGACAGTGTTGTGCTCCAGTGTTTTTTGTCAAAACGAAGTCAAAACATTTCAAAAGACGGCAACTTGTAAAAGAGAAGCCCGCATGTATGCCAAAGAATTGGGTTATTATAGCAATTTTCATGCATAGCCTGGATGGCTAAACGGGTGAAAAAAAAGGTAAAATTTGTACATATCTCTCAGAAAATAATTTATTTTTTAACACTAACACTTTTATGTTATCCGTAAAATATCAATAAATTTTTTTCGACCAATTAAGTTCAAAGTTCAAACTTGCATCCCATCATCGTCACCTAACTTTACATGTTTCCCCTTTACATTGCAACCATATTTATCTGCTCTCAAAAAAAGTGAAAAACAGTTTTTCCTAGCGGAATATGTCCAACAATTTCATTACTTTTCTTAACACAAACGGCATATTTGTCAACCAAATTTCCTGGCTCCCTTTCTGTCGATAAAACCTTGCCAATTGTTAGTGCCCAGATTCTTTTATATTTATGATATTCCTTGACATGCGAATCAAGATCAAAATTTGTTGTTATAATTATTTGCATTTTTTCATCTAGCGAGACTCCTCTGTAATTCCTTTCACATGGCGAACATAGGAATGCTGTTTCGGCGGGCGTAACCCTTTATATTAATATTCAGTCCAAGGTTCTGTTTTTTTCTTCTTTTTTTGTGTGTAGATGTAATTAAGCCTTGTTTTAGCATTCTCCATAAAAATAGCGACGGATATCCATTTTTATTCTCTAGATTTTTTTGGATCTTCTGTTTACACTTACGTGTAACAATTTTCGGTATGAACTAGCCTAGTTAACTTTCTAGGCTAGTTAGTTTTCGTTAGTTTTCTTCGAGGTTAATAAATTTCTCTCATCTATATAATAATACGAAGAGTGTGTGTGTGTCTGTCTGTAACAGGCAAAGTGGATGTGTTTGATGTAGCCAAAAATATTACATGTTTTTTTTATGAAAATAAAATTCTAACAAGGCTGGTCATTAATTCTAATTTTCTATTGTTCTAAACAAAAGACATATTGTTTTTCACTTAAAATCCCAGCCTTATATTCTTAAAATGTATATTCTTATAAAAGAAAAAAAGCATTCGTGTCTTTTTTGACGAGAAAAGCCGCGAGTTTTTGTTTGTTTACATTTTAAATCATGTGATCAAAATAAAACAATTTCATTTGCTGAACAAAATCAAGTGATCACAATAAAGTAATTCTATTTGTCGGAAAATCCAAGTTTCCCTTGACGACGAAAGCAGCCGTAAGTTTTTGAAATTCAGGAAGGCGAACAAAAAAAGTAGGTTGCTTGCTATATACATTTACAAATATCGAAGAAAAACATGATTTATATGTTGTAACACGTTTTCTATTTCGGTTTAAGCGCGAAAGAAATCTCAAAAAAAAGTTATGTTGTTTTAAAGTGGAGTCAGAGAGACAGATACAGGATGAAGTTTTAGCTAGCCTTAGCTATATACATTTTTAAAAGCAGTTTTTAGTAAGTACCTTTTTTTTACTACAATTAGATTTGCTATAATTTTTCAAAATAGATGACTAGCCTACCAGCTTATAATTTTCTTTGTCTTTTTTTTCAAAGATAAAAGACGAAACGAGCGAGGTTAGTGTGCTACAAGATTAGCTAGGAAAGTATAAAAAGTAAGAAATTTCAAATTTAATTGTAAGCTGTAAAAATTTTTAAGGATAATGATACTTTTTGTGCAACAAATTGTTTTTTTTCACCACTTAAACGAAACAAAAAATTTTCTCCCGTAAATGTCAAGGAAAAACTGATTCAAGATCAGAGGAGATGAAAAAGGACTTACTTAATAAGCAAGACAAACCGTTGCACAACGTTAGGGAACAAAAGAGGATTTTTTTAAATTTTTATTGTTCTTCAGGCTAGGTGGATTTTCCACGGGACTTATCGACTAGCATCTTATATTAAATTAATGAAGCCATTACAACGCAGTTGTAACTTTGAGGCCAAATAACTTGGAAACAAGGTGCATTCTCGTCCCCAGGGTTTGTTGCCTATGTCAAAAACGCTAGCGCTTACTTGACGGCTAAACAAGACCCTGGTACAGGCTGCTTTTTATAACCAGTATATTGGTTACTGTGAATAATTAATGAATTGTCGCGCTGTTACAGTTTCTTTTTGATGTTGATGTTTTCGAACGCTTGACTTTAAAAAGTTTTATTTCAAACCAAGTTATTATGTGTTCACCTGAAATATATATTTTATAGTGATGAAATCTTTTAAGAAGCCTCATTTATCAACAAAGCGTGGTAACGTGTGATTAGATAGAGCTGATTTTTTGGCTGAATATTTTTTTATAAGCAGCCCAGGTGATAATACTAGGTTTAAAAATGGATCAAAATTAACATATTGCTTAGCAACCTTCAATCTTTATATGTACACTACGCTACGATCCCTTGCCCTTTTCTTTCCTCAGGCTGAGCTAGTAACTTTCCCAGTTGAACTATGACGAAAGTTTTCCCAGGAGCAATATATACTACGTTGGGCAGTGGTTGCGGCCCAGCCTCGGTTGCGTCGCAGAATGGAGAAGTAAAGCGACTCCTTCCCTCCACTAGCTTGGGTGGTCACCTTGGGCAAGTGATAGCACACTCTCAGCCTCCCTTGTCCGGGTTATGGCATGCAACAGGATAATTACACAGTCGTCTCAGCTTTGCTGTGCCACTGATCATGTAATTTTCTGTCAAGGGACACTTTTCAAGTACCAATTAGTGTCGTCATCATAGGTGCAGCCTCATATTTAATGGAGATAAATCAGAACTTAACAGACCAAACTACCGCATTCAGGGGAATCGATGCGCCAGTTTGACTAGGTCTAAAGTTCTGTACTTTTATCTCTATTTATCTATGTTATGCCCGCTTATCGGGTGATAGGCGTATATATATATGTAAACAGCAATAATGTGCTTTAGCATGATAAATTTACTACTGATTAATATGATCCGAAGGGTCAAGGTCTGGTTCACATTTCCCAAACTGTGTTGGTAAAAAAAAGGTAACGTAATTATTGAATGGCCCCCTAGCTACATAAATTTGTTCTTAGGTTCGCACATTTTCAGCTGCAAATCCTTTTTGTGGTGTTTTGAAACGTGACATTGTTCTAGCTAGTTACCATAAAATTTTAAACTCGTTGTTAGTAGTCACATCAGTTGTTTAAAATTGGAAGATGCATTTAGCTGGTCTGACTAAATCTACACTTTTGGAAGAGCACTTTGTTTTTAGAAAAGTAGAAAAATGAATAAAAAATAAGATTTATTTTTATTTAGTAATGGCTTATTACGTCTGCTATGTACATGCTGGCAAGGTAGCTAGCTAGCTACATGTCTTTTCTCATCCAGCTAAATTGCTAATAGTCATGTTCTTGCAACGCTTTAAAAAGAACCTTTATTTTTATCCAAAATGTCAACAATGGAAATCTGCCAATTTTTTAGTCAATCTTTTTTAACATTTCTCATTGTAACAAAATCCGCCATCTTTATAGTAAATCGTTGCATATATTATGACGCGCAAATAAATTATCTATGTCGGATATACACCAATCGCATTTCAGAACTAACCAGCCTGTACCAGAGGTGCTAAAATATTGTTTACTTTGTATGTTATTATAATAAGTGTGGCCAAGGCTCTGTATAAACACCGAAAACGACCGGTTTGCTTTTGTTGTGGCAACGTAAACAAAAGGGCTCTTTTATCCGAGAAATTTGCAGAATTCCTATATTGTGAATCCGAAATTTAGAATGTTAGTTTTAGGCATTTTTATATGCTCGTTTTGCCCCTGTCAGACAAAAATACGTTCTTGACAATGAAATGTTCTTCTTTTGTTTTCTTGCTTTTCGCCATAGCCACCAACAATTTTTTTGTCTTCGCTAACATGTTATCAAACATTATAAAATTAAAACAAACGCTTTGTAGTCATGAAAGTCAGCTTTTTTCAAAATCAGTAGAGCATACAATTTGTAAAACAATGTTTGTCAGACATGCGACGACGTCTACCATCTTGTAAAAATTACAAAATATTTTGCGAATTTTGCGCACGCGCATTCTGAATTTCACATTCTGAATGAACGTGCTGTAACCGTACATCAAAAGCACACCATTCTTCCTATACAATTATTTTATCAGGGTTTTAAGATCTATACAATAAAGGCAACGGGTACACAGATTTAAAAAAAAATCTTTTTAGGCGTTCGTCAAAAGCACATGATTATGTTTCAATTTCGACACAATAGCAACAACGGCTTGAGGAATTTATAAAAAAATTTTGTTCATTGGCGGGTCCTGGCTGACGTCAGCAAATTTATTAAGCCCTTATATCTCCTTAACCGTTCGTTAAAAGCGCACATGATCTTATACCATTCTCGTCCCCAGAGCTCTTTGAGATTAAAACCTCGAGGGTTATCTCAAAAAAGAGCTCTGAGGTCGAGAATGGATCTCATACAATATTTTGATTAGCGTTTTAAAATTCCATACAAGGTACCGGATAATTTTTTTATTAATTTTTTTTTAAATAATTCCTAATTTCACCAAAATTGAATTGGATTTTTCAACACAGGCTTTATCGACAAGTGCGATAGATAAGGACAGGCGAACCCGTGTTGGATTTATCCGCGGGGGCCACCGACTAGTTCTCTTAAAGGAGGGAGTCCGAGGTCTAGAATTACTGATGACAGAAAATATCAAAATTTGCTATTACTTAAATATGACATCATAATTTATGCAGCATAATTAAATCTGAAATTCTTCAAATGTGAATATCTTGACAACACAAAGAGCTTTTTAAAGAATTTAAAAAGACTTGTTAACCAACTTTTTAAGCTCTATAATATAAGTCCAAAATGATTTTATACTCTCTTTTTTTTACTACTGCAAACATATATTTTGGCTGTGGCATGAATGAGCCAGTAAAAACTTAACTACCTTATCGGACAAAACTTAGTCGGACAAAAGGGACTAATTTTTTTGGAGGTGACTAAACAACCTCGTCCCCAGGGTCTTGTGGCCCCTGAGCCGTTATTACGGAGTGGCCAACAATGACCCTGGAACAGGCTGGTCATGTGACACAAAAATGCCCAGATATACTGGGCATTTTTGAAATTCCAAAGATAATGAGATGCAAATTTGGCGCTCGCCTTACAAGCAAGATTTAGAGATGGTGGGCGAAAAAAGACACAACGTTAAAGAAACTATTTTGTCGACAAAAGCAAAATTCTAAGCATATTACTGACGTAAAGTCTATTAATCTGGCTTAGCTTGATTGTTCAATATTGGCGAAAGGCTTTTAATGTTTTGAAAGTTTGTTTCCATTAAAATTCATGAGCTCTAGCTAGCTAGCTACCTGGGCTGTGTACTATATAAGGTAACTGTTTAGCTAACGTGACATCCTGAGACAGCTTTACTCAACCACATATTTATAAAGGACATATTAAATGGCTATTATTTTGTTAAGGACATGTTAGAAATTGTAGGAGAAGATCTGGGTACTCTAGTTGCACACAAATTTTTCTAATATGCACAACAAATTTTCCTATTTTTGAAATCAAAACTAAGAATGACAGGTTGTAGTGCTAAATTTATGGATTATTCTCGGATCTGGGTTAACATGCTTGACACTTTCTGATCATTTTCAACCAGAATGACCAACATTTAAATTCAGCATCAAAATTTATGGAATCTCGCATTTTTCAAATTTATACTCTAAGTAAGGGAGCGTTCACATATTACATATTCAATTTTTTGCCTATTTTCTTCCCCCTCCCCCATGTAATCAGTCATAATCATTTGGTTGATCCCCCTCCAAAAATTACGTCATCACCTACTTAACCCCCCCCTCCCAAAAAAAAAATCCGTAAAGAATTTAAATATTTCCTTTTCTCGGTTATACCAGATCCTACAAAAGTTTTAAATATTTACAGTTTTATATTTTACATTTATATTTTACATGAAAGATATAGAATATGGCAAATACAAACGCTTTAGATAGTTGATATTTTTCATACTCATGATAAAATATGCTGTTAATTTTTTTTGATTTGCTTATGTCATCAAGCAATTTCGATGACTCCCCCCCCTCCCACCCTACTTGATTACGTAATATGTGAACGCTCCCTAAACTGCCCCTATTAGTAGCAAAGCATTTAATGTTTTATAATGAAATGACTACCGATGACTTTTAATGAAATGACTACACAAATCAACTGCAGCGAAAATGGTTCACTACAGTTGAATATTGCAGTCAAACTCTTATAAAATTAAAAATATAACAAATGTGTAAGTCATTTTCTCCAAAAGTTTTTTGTTTTATCTTTTAAAATGGTCACAACCGAGACCCGAGAATAAAAACTCTATTTCTACCAGTTCTAAAATGTAAACATTTGCCATGTTGTTTTTAGTTATATATATATAAACTGCCACCAAGACAAGAAACCTTTTTTTGCAGATTCATATTTAGAGATTTTGCAAAATCTTATTTTGTAAAAGGGACAATATTTGATATCATTAAACGATATAAATAATGGGTTAAGTTAAAGCTGGTTTATTTTATATGTGCAAGGTAATAATTCCAAAAATGCCATTTGTACTTGGCCACGAAAAATATGTAAAAATATGCTGGTGGAGCACTGGCCTAAAATAAAAATAGGACATTTGTTGGCCTTAGAAGAATTAATTTGTTCAAAAACCTTACTTGTTTGTTCATATTTGGTCAAGATTTAGAAGTTTTGTTACAAAACCCTTATCGGACTCATTTAAACTGCTCAAATTCTGAAACCTAGAAAGTATAGCTAATACAAAATCATTCTTTATATCTATCCTTAAGTATATAGGTGAATAGGAATAAAATTTGTGATATGGACGAATTTGTAAGAGCTTTCTTCATTTAAAAGGCAGTAGCAAAAAAGGTTAATATATCAAATAAGCTCATCATATTTACCTACTTATATACATGAGTTCCAATGTTTACATTTTTTAAAGATTCTTGTGCATGGCCAAAAAAATCAGAAAATCGGCAGGCAAAAAAATGCAGACCTTAGGTGAAGAAAGTCAAATTATGGTTAAAAACTTTTGTACTGTTTGTGTTCTAAATCTAAACTATATGCAAGTTATATATATATTTTAATTTCATTTTCAAAATATGTCTCTACCTGAAAAAAAAGTTTGGAATGGACTGGTGTGCTTACCGTCTGCATTTTTTGCCTGCCGATTTGCGTAAGAGGTTTAGGAATTATAAACAACACACGTCACGATAAAAGTCAGCTGCAAAATTTTTAGCCAACAAAATGTTTCTTAGAAATGTGACAGATAATTTAGCTAATTTGCCCACATAAGATTTAAGGAGAACACAGCCAGCTTGTCATCAAAATATTTATAAAAAAAACTCAAACATTGACAACATTGAGTTTTGTACCCAAGTAGGATAATGACTTTAACAACATCGATATATGTGTCTACTAGTTATTAGTTAAATGTTCACGTAATTTAGACGGTATACGCTCTAGCTAGCTAACTACCAGTAGTTCTGGCAGGGAAACACAAACATCGCATATATATCAATTTAATTATTGAGATAAATTTGCTTTATATCATGTTGAACTAAAAATGGTATCTTTTTTTAATATATTTCTCAAAAACGAGCCTCTCTAAACGCTCCAGGGCCTTTTCGCCGCTATCAACTTATCAACAAGGCAAAATGCCCTGGGAACGAGGTTGGTGACTAAAATTATGTCCGACTAATATTTTTGTCCGACTAAAATTTTGTCCGACTAATTATTATGTCCGACTAAATATTTTGTCCAAATCAAGTTTTTCAAAATTATTTTTCAGTGCGGAATTTTACATGTTAATGATTTTGTAAAAATCTTTTTCTTCTTGCTCACCAACGAATACAAATATTTTTGGATAAACTAACGACTTAGTCATAAAAAACAATTTTAACAAAGTGGCTAAAGTAAGTCTTGATAAAATAATATAAACGGTCTTGTTCATGATGTTATTTCCTCACTGAAGGGATTCTCGACCCTTTCGTAAACGTATTGCGCGTTATTGATAGCCTCACTTATTCCTGCTTCACTGAATCCTTTTTCGATGAGTTCGGCTTCTTCCTGCATGTGGTTAAACAGATTTGCAATCCAGCCGGCATGAAGTGGCTTCAGGTCGGACAATTTGGACGAAATTTTTATGTCTGCTGGAGCAATCCCTTTTTTGAGCTGACGCGCGACCTGATCCGATAACCAATCATTATATTGATTTTGGATAAAAGTTTTGGCTGCTTTGTTAACACTTAAATCCAATGGTTGGAACTTATTCGTTAAGTTATGAGGCACTATCACAAGTCCACACCTATTTGTAGAACAGAATTCTTTGAGTATCTCGTTATCTTGCCCTTTAAATGTGTCCATAATGACAAGTGAATGCTGCTCATTAGGCAATCCATTTTCCTCTTTCTTCTTCTGCAAATAAGGAAAAATAATTTCGTCAAAAAACTCCAGGGATTTGTCAGTGTTTGACCAATGGTTTGCAGTAAATCCGACAGAAAATGATACTGGAAATTCATATCTGGGTAAATTCGCCTGTTGAGCTTACAGCGAATGTTGCAGTTATTTGACGTTTGTCGTCAACACCTTTAATGGGGACATGCTTTGAACCTTTGAAGCTAAAACTGTATTTCCCAGGAGAAACGTATGAGAGCGGCGTTTGATCGATGTTCAGCACAAGATAACTTGGGATGTCATGCATTGAAATCTTAGACGATATTGCCCTTTGAAAAGTAAACTTTTCTTCTGCAAGAAACTGAGGAGAAGGTTCCACTTTGCCGGTAGTTCCCTTCCGCTTGCACCAATTCATATCAGACAAAATACCTCTCGCCCACCGATTCGTCAATTCCACAGTCCCGCCAAATTCAACTAGAATTTCAGGATTATTGGATTTTACTACACCTTTTCCTATGTTTAAAATCTGTCTTCTATTGATTACACCTCCTGCTTGACGTGTTCCGATTGCGATATCCTTCATTTTTTTGATGATAGATTGATCCAAAAGATTTGGTCTACCAGGTTTCTTAAAAACCACATCCTCGCCTGTCTTACACTTTTTCTTCCAGTTATTTACTGAAGTTCTAATGATTTTGTATTTTGGAAACTTTTGTGAATACTTTTTAACGGCAGATGCAGTTCCATAGGTTAATGCATGATGACCAATCTCCTTTTTCAGTTTTTCAGGGATGTCCTTTTGATATTGTTTTGGTCGGGCATGCGACTTTCAACTTCGTCCGCAACAAACCGCAACTCAGCGTTCGTAACTTCTTTGGTTGCAGGAGAAATTATTTTTGTGACAACGATTTCTTCTGCTTGTTCAGTTTTTTTGCCTTTCTTTTTAAAATAATTGATAAACTTTTCTTTGTTCATTTTTCTGACTACTATTGCTTTACACGATGACTTGTTTGAACTGACTGAAGTCAGCCACATCACAGATAATAATAAGAGACTCCCTCTTACTTTCATTTTCTTTATTGTACAACACTAACATACTTTCAAAAGAAAAAAGATCACCTGGGAGAAGAGCATCTAATCATCACAACAATGAAATCTACAACGTTCGAAATCTACAACGTCCCATGAGATACAGTTGTTGTTTTTTCTTTCGACATCGTGAACTCGCCACCAAAAAATCTTGAAAGACAAAAGTTCTTAAAATGGCTTACAGTTTTAATGCCACGGTTGCTGCACGTGGTTACCACGTTTACAAGAGCACTACATGGGTTGAAGCAAAGGCCGGTGACAAAGTTCGTGTGGAAATTGAAACAGGCGAAGAGTCCAAAAAGATTGATCCATATTGCTGCGCTATTAAAGCATCAGTCGATCAACAAGTCAAAACAGTTGGACATGTACCACGAGAAATATCTCGACATGTTTACTTTTTCCTCAAAGAAGAGAATGGCAGCATTGATGGGTCCGTGAAATCGATCCAGTACAAACCTTCTCCTATACCTGCCGGAGGATTGGAAATACCCTTAACTTTGACTTTTAAAAGTCCTCGCTACGTTACGCATTTAAAAATGAAAGAATTTGTATCAACGCTATATTCTTTCGAATATGATGTAAATAATGGCAGCAATGAGTCAGAATCGGATGAGGATGTTGATGAGGAAATCAACATATATGCATTCAAGAGTCTGATGAATCTTCAGAAGCGAGTGACAGTGAAGTCTTAAGGAATCCGCGTGACAAGAGAAAATCACCGGTAATTACAGAAACTTCCGATGAAAGTGACAGTGAAGTTATTCAAAAGAAAAAGAAGAAGACAGCAGTAATAGAAGAAACACCCGAAAGCAGTGCGGGAAGCAACATAGATCAGGAATATGACATTGAAATTGAAAAATAGAATTATGCCATCCAAGTAAATAAGTATTGTATTGTTTTTTTGTCTCCCAAACCAAAATTAAGCAAATTAATGAAATTTAAAAAAAGGACCAAAATATTAGTCGGACAAAATAATTAGTCGGACAAAAGTGACTAAATTTTTTGGAAGTGACTAAAATTTTGTCCGACTAATATTTTCGTCCGACTAAAATTTTGTCCGACTAAGTTTTGTCCGATAAGGTACCTTATTCCATGAAATTAACGAGTCATGAAATTAACGCGGTTTTTCAAATTTCGCGTTAATTTAATGACTGTTAATTAAATGCAGTGTTAATTTAAAGACTGTTAATTTCATGACTCTTTAATTAAAATACTGTTAATTTGGTAACTTTTTTACAATATATAAAAGCCTAAAAAACATAAAAATACAATTTTTTTTACAAATTTTCTAGCTCAACCGTGTTCTGTTTTTCAGCGATCTTTTTTAAAATAGCTTTTGTATTATAATCATCATACTCTGATTCAAGTGGAAAATTAACTGAAAGCACCTTTTCCTTAAATTTAAAATTTTTTAACATTGTCTTTCCAAGCAACAAAAACTTTTATTTCGATTTCCAAACCGCCTTGTAATGGAGGAGACCGCTTCACTACCGTGGATTCGACTGTTGCCGTAATTTTTGCTTCGTGTGATATCGCATATTCTCACATTCGCGTTAATTAAATGCATTTTTGAAAACAACCTTGCTCAACCGCGTGAATCAAATGCCTTTTTCAAAATAATTTCATTGAACCGCGTTAATTTCATGACCGTTAATTTAATTCGCGTTAATTTAATTCGCGTTAATTTCTTGACTCGTTAATTTCATGGAATAAGGTATTCCGATTTTCCGGTGGTAAGAAAAATAAAGTAAGATACAAAGTCCATTACATCAAATGAAAAATGTTTAGCCGGGCAAGATTGGTTTTTATTTTGAAGTTTCAACGTGTTGTAAAGCTTACAACTTTTTCTTATCAGTTTCGAAGGGTAAGGCAATACATTTAGCTATTAACTAAAAATTAAATAAAAGTCTTATCTTAACTAGCTAGCTAGCTAGAACTCAGTCAAGCTAGCTATAAGCTATTTAGTTACATGTAAAACACAGAGGAGCTAACTAGCTAGCTACAGCTAGTTGTGAAAAACTGCAAGCATAAAAATTTTGACTTGTGAAGTAAGGACCCATTATTTGTTTCATTTACTTTTAGGTTAAGCCAATACTAAATCAACTTTATAACAGCATAGTGACACAAGCACCATTTATTTCATCAATAGCCTTGTTTAGTTCTGCTTTTGTTTTACAAGCTGCTGCACAAGAAAGTCAGAAAAATATGTCCGAAATAACAAAAGCAGAAGAACTTTATGATCAGAATGATTTTAAAGGAGTCTATGAATATTTACTTCAATTTAAAGACAGTAATAACCCGGAATTGTTATGGCGGTTGGTGCGTGGGACCAGGGACCGTGCCTGCATGGCAGATGTGAGTAAGGATGAAAAGAAGAAGATGATATTTGAAGCATTCGAAGTTGCAAAAAAAGCATTGGAATTAGGTGATGATAACTATGCATGTCACAAGGTATATATAAAATTGAGTATGAGAATTTTATAGAAAGTTAGGTAGGTGGAGAGTTAGTAGTCGGTGGGTTACGTATGTGGTGAATGTATGTATGTTATATTTAATATTTTAGTGGTATGGCATCATGCTTAGTCAAACTGGAGATTATATTGGTACTAAAAAGAAAATCGAAGATTCTCCAGCCATGAAAAAGCATTTTGAGGTAGATTTTCATTTTTATAAAGTTATATATAATGTTAAGTTTCAGCTATAAATTATACAGACCAATTGTATTTGAATATTTGGCTTTATCAGTGCAAATCTTTGCTGACATTAGCTTTTACATGTGATAGGTGTTTTATTTTTGAAAAAAGTAAAACGGTCATCTGTATTGTTCATCCGTCTTATATATTTCAGAGGGCTATTGAATTATGTCCAACTGATGCAACTTCTCATCATTTAATTGGGATGTGGTAGGTTGATTATCTCTTTGAGGGTGCGTTAATACCTGAAGTTATCTTGTAGTTTCTGTCTGTCATTCCTTTCCCCCATCCAATGAATCGTGTGAGTACTGTTTCTGTATATATATAAACACGAAGTAATTTTTACACAATTACAAACAGAGTGCTCAATGTATAACAGAGCAGTTATTTATATTTTATTTTATCTAAAGAGCATGAAACTTAAAGTAGCAAAATGAAAGTAGTTTTTTCTTAAAAACAAAACATAAAATGAAATATATATATATATATATATATATCTCCCACCTCACGCCTTGCTATCGTGTAAAGAGCGTAATTATCCCCCCTAATTTTGAATAATCTTTGCTTAGTGCTATATACTTCCCAATTTAAAAGGGTTTCGTACTTGCCAGGACCTAATTAAAATAAGAACATAGGAAATTTGTGATAAAAAGATAAAAAGCAGATCTTAGTCATTAAATTTTTCGAGAAGTAACCAAAACAGCATATTTGAAATACACCATGTTGTACCATTACCCCCCCCCCTCTATTCTTCCCTCACTTTCCAACTCAGCAATGTCACATATTTTTTACTTCCTGCTTGTTTCTGTAGGTGTTTCTCATTTGCTGACTTAGCATGGTATGAACGAAAGATAGCAGCAGTTGTATTCGGCTCGCCTCCTGAATCAACCTATGAAGAGGTCAGTAACAACAGGATTTTCTTGCTTCAGTTGTTGTTGTTGTTGTTGTTATAATTTTCTAGTCGTAAACCTGTGAAAAAATCCACTGAAATTCACCAGTCAATAAATTTTATGGGAATTTGTCTGCCGCTGTTCTCTACTACCGTCTTGGATCACAGAAAGATTATTATAAGTCTATAAGATTATTATTATATTATAAGTCGAGTATTATTTAGATTAGTCGTTAGCCCGTGGAAGGATCTACAGGTTCGACGGTCCTCTGATTTGCACCTGTCATACACATTCTGAGCATCGCTATTTTATGCATCTGTAGCACTAAGTACCGTTTAGGCTACCATTTACAAGAAAATACGGCTATTATTGAAAGACTAATCGTCAGCCCGTGGAAAAATTCACGGGTTCGCCCGTACTTTAATTTACCCGTCGCAACAAAGTGGATAAAAATATATCGCATTTGATATTCGTGTTTCCGTAGCACATCTTTTGAACTCAGCGGGGGGTCCGCGCAGAGACAGACAAAATAAGGCTATTATTAAAGAGAAGATAGCTTGGCGATCCGGTGTTGAACGCCAGGTCGAGCGCTTACCAAATTCGAGAAAATTAGTAAGATCGGGGAACTACTTCGATACGCATGAGCTGCCTTTCTCGTCACTTGCATAAGGTTCTACTATGCTAAAAAAAAACAACCAACCAACCCCTGAATGTTGAGGCTGTTAACCTTTAAATTAGACCTGTCATTTCGGCTATTTGACATAACGAACTGATTCGTTAATTGTCTTAACTCATTCAATGGAAAAGTTATTTTCGGTTGTTGATGGTATGAATGAATTTTCCTTCATTTTGTAAACTAAATCGATGAGTTGATAAACTGAATCTCTGATTGTAGTTTGATGACTTCATGCCTCCTTAGCGCGAACCTGTTTCGACCAACATTTAGACAGGCAGTGGCTATTATTATAGGGATAAAGAGAGAGAGGTTTTTGCCTGTCCCTGACATTGCTATTCTGGGTATCCTTACCACAAAAGTGACGATTCGTTTAAACCAACATAAGGATATTATTATTGAGACTAGTGGTTAACCCGTATATTTCGCGGGTTTGCCCGTCCTTTAAATTCCACTCTATTTCGTGTGTGGAATTTAAAGGACGAGCACCTCTGTTTTCTCGCAGACAGACACACAATATTAAAATAGAGATTGTTGTTGTTGTTGTTGTTGTCGTTGTCGTTCTTTTTATTGTTACTATTGTTCCCGTTATAATTTAGGCTTTGTCACACTTCAAAGAAGCAGAATCATGTAAGTAATCCTATTTTTTAAATTTCTACAAATTCAGTTGCAATCCGTTTTGATTTTATTTTTAATTTTGCTTTTTTTTTTTAGTGAGTCCGTCTTTTTACAGTACGAACCAATATATGATTGGATTAGTGTTACTAAAGATGGGGAAGAAAGCTAAAGCAAAGGAATGGTTCCAAAAATTGTTACAATTCGAAGTAATAAAAGAAGAAGACAAAGAGGTAGGTGTGCGTGGCAGGACAAAAACGAAAATGATATTTTAATATGTTGTGGAGAATGAAAATTTAAGAATAATTTTGTCAGTCCATCATTATATTTCATAAAATATAAAAGTTAAAAACAAGTTTAAAAATCAGCAAAGGCTCTTCGATATAATCATATCATCATCAGTGCTATACACAAATGTAAAATTGTTTGTACAAGTAAAAGGAATAAAAAGAGAGAAAAATCATGGAAAACGCGGTAATCATCATGGGAGCAATGGTGTCATGAGGATTCACGCGTTATCTTTGTAACAGTGGTAATTAAGTTCTACTTAAGTTGCTCCGTTCCAAAAAGGTGTAATAACTACATAGGTGAAATTAGAAATGTTGAAGTTGGATGGGAAGAACGCAATTCCCTAAATGGAAACTCTCAGCCGTCAAAACATTTAAATGGAAAGTGTTGTGTCTGCACCGATAAACAATAGAGAACGAAGAAACTTGGAAGCGTCCCTAATTGCTCTTAAAAAGCCTTCATTGAACAATAAGCTCGAGACAAAATTATTACACCTTTTTAGAAACGGAGTAACTTAAGTAGAATTTAATTACCACTGTTATAGTGAAGGTCACTATGTTACAAATTAGAGCTTCGTGTGCAGAGACTTGTTAGAAGTAATTTTTTGATTGGAATCTATTCTTTGGTTGATTTGAATACAAAAAACACTAGGTGTCATTTTTTTCCATATTTGGGTGTGGCCCTGGCTAACGTCATCATTTTTTTGGTCAGTATCAAAGTTGGAATTTTTCTTTTTTTTCTTTTTTGATCGATAGATAATATAAAAACAAGTAAAAAATGTCAAAAAACCATATTTAAAAAATCAACTGTTTATGAGATAGTAAACGTTTTAATTTATAGAATTCAGGGGGTAAAATTGCCAATATTTCCACCAAAAAATCAGTGAAAAACATTTTTTGCGTTAGAGATAAGCTATACGTTTGTCAGTAGCAGTACTTCAAAAAGAAAGTAAAAATGCCCATTTAAATTAATATTTGTCGTTTTAAAGTAATGTTATATACTCATTACTGAAGTTATTTCAACCCCTGTTGAGTAGAAAATTTTTTATCTTAAGGCTTTTTGGTTTATTTAAGTCCAAAAAAACGCTTTTTTTCTCAGTAAAATTTATAAATAATCGTCACTGATATCAATATCTGCATCCGCTTCATTATAATGGGTACGGAATAACTTGTACTTAAAAGCACCAAACGTTGGTGGCAATTTATCTGCTTCTAGTTGAAATTTAGAGAAAAAGGGCATTTTGTACCACCGTAAAGGGAAACAACAAATCTTTCCACTACTTCCAGTATCCCAAGAGGTAAGGCATCGCCAATGCCCAGCCTTGAAAATGCATACAATGTGTCATTGTCAGCTGTTATGAAATGGTTCCACCAAGTTGTTTTTGATTTTCCACAAAACGTTCCAGTTTGGTCGCACCCAGTAAACACGTGAAATGCCAAAGGTGATTTACAATGACTTGGACCAAGATTTTCAAAACAAGCGTTAACATCGACATCTCTGCAGTTTATCCCTTTCCCAGTCCGAAACTTTAGTGCCTAAATTGGAAAATTTGTTTTCATCGCATCCTTTCTATAATTTTTGCTAATTACTTAATTTTGAAAAACAAGGTTACAAATACTACAACTTATATAAGAACTAAACATACATGTGGCAAATCTTGTGAATAGTGTACAAGTAGCAGAAATACATCAGTATCTGGTGAGTAGACTACCCATTCTGTGAAGTTAAACAAAATCGATTCAGAGCTCCTGGTTTCTGTGTTAATCCAACAATTCCTCCCAAGACTTTCATGGTTTTATTTTCTTGTTCCATGGAAATATTTCATTTGGAGGAGTTGCTTGTTGTTGATTGCATAAATATATCAGGTATCGTTTGTGATTTTTATGCTGATGTATTTCATTCTCTAATAAATTGTTATATGCGGTATTCACACTGTTTATGTCAAGCAATGTTTTCGATTTTATACATTTATGGCACATTTCACAATGTTTACTATCTCAATGTCTGCTACAACCTTTGCGACATCGCTTATCTCTTGTACTTCATAATTAATTTCATTCGTTGATGCGCTAGAAACTTGTCGCTGTATCGTAACCCAACAATTAAGATGATATTGGACATCATTTGCTACTGCGTCAGCTGCATTTGGAACAGAATTTAGCCTTATAAACAAACTTTGGTCTGGTAGTTGTTGTGCGACATGTAGCAGTTTGTGCCCAGTTGAAAGGACGGCAACCTTATGGAGTTTACCTCCTTCCTTTTGACATATAACACAACACTCCCTGTCAAATAAATTAATTTTGGAGCGTAAAGATTCCGTTTGAGATAATGGTGTATCAGTTATACTGTCATTTGTTGTATTGCTAGTCAACTTTGGTTCTAGTGATGGTCTCCCTCGTATGGGTGCTGAATCATGTAACTTTTCATACCGTGCTTCCAAACGAGAAATGTTTGTTTTATTAATTACACTTTTGTAACATTCTTGATGGTAAAAAGCGTTTTTATCAACTAGTGATTCAACTGACAAACTTTCCAAGTTGCCAAAGGAATTAATAAATGTTCGATCTTCATAATTGGCTCTTTCAATAAGGCATTCAATGAACTTTTTGATGCTTTCAAATTTTGGAAAAGCAGTGATCTATGAAAAATGAGAATAACAATTTCCAAAATAAAATAGCTTTAAAAACCATAAAGCTAAGAATCATTGAAAAATTACAACATACCTTCTTGTTATTGTTCTCTTGACAAACAATGCAATTTTCTAAGCTGAAATCACTACTTTTTTTCTTTTTATTTGGAGTTTCTTCATTCATATTTTTTAATTTAACTGTGTCTATTCTAATAAAATAAAATAAACTTTACTTTCACTATTCATGGAAAATCTATCACAAAAAACCACATCATAGAAATATCATACTGAAAGTGTTTGAATGATATATAAGAATTTTCAGGGGGTAACACTATTACATTAATAACTTCAAAACTGCTATAAAAACAAATTACTCTTTAAAGAATGCACTTGTCTCATATAGCTGTACTTTTGTAAACAACTATCATTGCAAAACAAAAACATTTTACTACCTAACCTTTTTTTTTGTCACACTAATTTTCAAATACGTATTTTATCACCTGAAATTAAAAACTTTAAAATCCCTGTATCTCTTGAGTGCCTCATTTTCAAAATATAGTTTTTATATATTTTTTGTTCATTTTTGTATGTTCTATCTGCTGGAAAAGAAAAAAAATACAAAATTACAACTTTGATATTTTACTGACCAGAAACTGGATGACGTCAACCATGGCCACACCCAGATATGGAAAAAAATGACACCTAGTATTTTTTGTATTTAAATCAACCAAAAACCAGATTACAATCAAAAAATTGCTTCTAACAAGTCCCTGCACACGAAGAACATAGTGACCCCCACTATTACAAAGATAACGCGTGAATCCTCATGACACCGTTACTCCCATGACGATTACCGCGTTTTCCATGATTTTTCTCTCCTTTTATTCCTTTTACTTGTACAAACGATTTTACATTTGTATACAGCACTGATGATGATAATATATCGAAAAGCTTTTGCTGATTTTTAAACTTGTTTTTAACTTTTATGTTTTATAAATATAATAAAAAGTTGTTTATCATTTTTTTATAAATCTTTTTTTAAAATATGGGCAGTTATGATGTCATAAGTAACTTTTGAAAAATGCTGACATTACATTTTTACCTATAATTAAAGATGAGATCATTCTTAATCTACAATACTTTACGTATGTGAGGACATCATCAAGAGCATAAGTCCACACTGCTTAAAAGTTTTGATATTATGTAGATATTTCAAGTATTAATTTAGCTTACAACCTTATTACATCATTAATGATGATGTCATAAGGTCAGATGGAAATATTTGAAGCTGAATATCTTAAGAACGAAAACAGATTTTTAAAAATTTCCAAAAAATCTTTATAAACATATTTTTATCCGCTTTACCATACAAAAATATCATTTTCAATGCAGGAATCCCTTTAAGAATAGACCTCCTTAATTCCCTTATTACAAGTCTTAAATAAAGCAAACTATGATATATCGCGCTTGACCGCGTTAATTATAATGCTACGGAATGAGAAAATGCAAAAGAAGTACAGTTGCTAAAAGTTGCATTACACACCTCAAACTTTTTATTCCGTTTTTAGAATGTCAAGAAAGCAGAAACTCAAATGAAATGTTTGTGAAGATCGAATCAAATAATGACAGTAAATTTTCTGCCTAATACTTGCTAGTAGGGAAATGTTGAAATTGTAATACCTGAAGGGAAGAAATTTTCGCGATAGAAATTTTCGCGAATCAAGGGCCCAAAATGTTTTTACGAAACAAGGCTGTAAGAAATATTTCGAACAGCAAATGTAGACAATTCTAAAAATCAGATTACATGCTTTTATATATATTTAGTTAATTAGTATGTTTCAAAACATTTTGTGGGGAAATGTCAGTTAATTTTCGCGAATGGGCATTTTCAAGTTATTTCGCGGAAAATTTTTTTCGCGACTCGGAAACTATTGGTAAATTTCGGCAGATTTTTTTCTCGCGAAAATTTCTTCTCGTAAGATATAGTATATGGCTAGCTTGTTTATTTCGTGGTGCTTAAAACAAACAAAACAAACAAAAACTTCCGCAATTTAACTTCCTAATGAAAAAATATTTTGTCGGAAATGTACAGATGGGTGGGTTTTCGTAAGTCCGAATGCGTCGCTAATTTTTTGCGTATGTAGACTTTCTCGCAAAAGTCATCGTAAGGTAATTAACATTGTGTTTGTGGCTAGATTTTGTATAATTACTGTATTAGGATTTATAATGTATTAACCGTTGGCATGATGCACAGACTGCGTTTGAATCTCCGATGTTGTATCCTTTGCACTTTGATAAATAAATAAATAAATTTTCATTTGTATTTTTAATTTATAGGGAGAAGAACCATATTTTTATATGGAACCCAATTTGATGTTAAATAAATAAATAAATAATTCTGTTTGAATGTATGTGTACTGACGCGTCATGTACAACGTAAATTCTTTGCATTTTAGTCCTATGTTTTTTCAAATATATCTGAAAGATCCTGCGATACTGCATTAATACGAGGCTGCCCTAGTATCAAGTGAATGTGTTTGTTGCATACCATTCTGAGAACACTGGAACCGTTTACACAAGGAACTACTTTAGGTTCGCAGTAGCAGGAAACGAACTTCGTCGTAGGATGATGTTACATCGCATTCACATTTGCACCCTTCGTCAGTACGACGTCTCCGATTAAGTTTTTACCAATGTTATTGTGACGTGTAGTGACTTCATATTTTTCTTGTCAAGCTATTTCACGTATTCTTTATAACAACGATTCCAAAAATATATTTCATCACAATCAATTTGCTTGAATGATTTATTAAAACCGCCATCACAATATTCCGTTTAAAGATTTAAGTTGCAACATTTTTCGGGTAAGTTACGTCCAGAAATGAGATTTCTGGTAATTTCAAGGCGCTTCTAATTTCTGCTACAACTGTACATAGTTTTTTCATGCGCAGTTTTGTTTAAGGCGAACAAAATACTATTTTGTAGCAGCGAGAAAATAAATTTTAAGCGTGCGAAGAAAAATTATGGATTTCTAAATCCTAAAATCTACTAAGTTAACAACCATAATAACAAATAATTAACTCTATTACACAACTAAGTATCTATATATCTTCCTAGTGAAATTTTTACAGAGTTTTCATGGTTGTGTGGGGTGAAAATAAGTAGATTTTAGATGTACTTACCAGTAAATATATCTATAATAAGATCTTTAACTCAAGATAACAAAAAAATACTTTACAATACAATCGTAGTACAAGCATTTTGTAATCTCCGTTAATACTTCTTGGAACTTTATAAACATCTGTCACGGTCAACAATAATATTTTTTTCATAATTTGATTCCACAACACAGGTCTAGCTTCGATCGATGAAGTTTGTTGTGATGAAAATGGAACCAAATTTGATAAAAACACAGACTGGAAACATTCGAAAACAAATCAAACGAGCAATATGGTGACTTCGTCTTTATTACTAATCTTTATTTATTTATTTGTAAATATTTATACAGGATGTCATTTCAGTTGGAAACTGCTTTCCAAACGAATTATGTAAGAATAAATTAATAAATATAAAATCCGTTTAAAATTTATGAGTTATACACTATATACATAAAATCTAGAATAGGATAAAATTCTTGAACTAAAGAAATGTGAGCATACATTATGAAAAAGAAACGAAATAAATAAATGGCCTGTGAAGTAAAGGTTCTTGGACACACCTTGTTCACGGGGAAGACTATATGGTGTAAAACACTAAGGGCCTTTTTATATGAGACCTGGAAACTCGGTTCACCGAGATATCCCGCATGACCGAGATTTCGGATATTTGTTGAAGAACGCTGAAAATTGAGATCGTATTTATATGATGCATATTCGTCTCGGCTCGGTTACAACGGGAAACTCGGTCAACCGAGATCCCAGGCAAGTGAGCCGGGGTCCCGGTCAAACGAGATGAACATTTGTCCATGTAAACAGAAAAACCCGGTCGCAAAGTACGGAAAAAGTTTATGTACGCTTAAGAGGAGCAAATAATTATCACTATTAATGCAAATCAATTGATATTTGGTTTTGTATCATAGCGTATTTGTAATAAAAGACCACAAAAGCATGAAACATGCTGAAAACACCAGGTTTCACTGAAATTATAATTGAGAATGATCTAACATTAACTTTTTATCCTGTTTCAAGTGTGTGGGAGATAAATGATAGCCCCATAATATATTTAAATGAATAATATTTAAATTGGTCTGAAATGATGGTAATTTTCCAAAAATTTGAGAAATAATTTAGTGATAACAAAGTTATTTCAAGCATAAACAGTATCGCTATCTTCATTTTTCTGTCGATGGAAGCCATATTTGTTTACATATCCACCCCGCCACTTCCAATTTCCCGCTATTTTTTCCTCATATAAACCCGGGATGGAAAATTACAAATTTACATATAAACCCGAGTTGATAATTACCCCGCTTTACCGGGAAACTCGATGGGCGAGTTTCCCGGTTCTCATATAAAAAGGCCCTAAGGAAACAAAGGCTGTCATATCAAGATATGGAGTGAAACAAAAAATAGATATGATCGTTAAAATAGGTGACTCCAAATAACTCAAGGTTATTCATTTCTAGTTCAGTTTTTTTTGTGAAAGGAATACTTTTGTGTATATATAACCTCCGTGTCTACATTTTTTTTCGATTTTTGATAAAATTATACTCCGGAATATCAAAAGTCTGACCTGGTAAACTAACATCAATATGCGTTTTTGAGAGCGAGAATATATGATCATTTTTGTGTTGTTGTAAAAATGCCGATACCTTTCCCAGGTTTCTAAACAAACCACAAATATTCTAATGAAACACTTTGAATCCATTTCCTTCCATTTTCTATGACGATTTCTGGTAACGAACAGCGATGAGTAATGATGTTAGGATGATTTAAACTGGTATTTATAACAGACTGAATAATCATTTGGGTCTACTGTGTTGTGGTTGTGCAAAGTTCTTAGGTGAAAGTTCAGTTTTTTATGTTAAATACATTCAATTTTTATTACTCTACGAATATTTTTAATATCAAAACTTCTTAGACTTTGTTCAAGACTTTTTCTTATCTGTATTTATCTCAGCTGTTACATGTAACAATTGAATAACAGTAAGGACTGTTTTATGGAACATGGAACAGAACAAGCCAGTAAGTCTGGTCTTAAAATCAACACTGGTATCATGAACTTTCATACAGCAGCCTTTCCTCTGCGCAGTTCGCCTATCTTTTAAGCCAACCAATCATTCATAAAACCCTCCCTACCAAGGAAAACGTTCAAGTGCCATTTAATATAATTCATACGTAAATAATTCTTCAGCTGTTCCGACTTAAACGTTTTGAAGTTATTACTAACGAATAAACTGCAAGCCCCGCTGTAGCTAAATGATATCGTCGTAACGCAAGAAGTAATGATTCGACGCCAAGATCAGTAATGACTTTGGGATGTACTGCACGCGAAACTCCACGTCCACTCCAAAAAATTCTGAATTACGATTACATATAACATGAAAAACTGGTAAATAATGTATTTCCGGTCCAGATTAAGTTTTCTTCTAAAAAACGTTGCAAATAAAACATACCTCGTATAAACCAATAACGTGAACGAAAATGACTTAATGCAAGGGCAACCTCTATGATATACTGAATCGTGTCCATCAAAAAATAATAAACCTTATAATTTAACTTTTATTGTGCAACAAAATTGAAAATTTCTATTCGTAAATTAACGCTTTAATTCCACGAATTCTTGCACGTACTCTCTTAACAAACCATTTAGTGGGGGTCACTATGTTCTTCGTGTGCAGGGACATGTTAGAAGCAATTTTTTGATTGGAATCTGGTTTTTGGTTGATTTAAATACAAAAAATACTAGGTGTCATTTTTTTCCATATCTGGGTGTGGCCATGGTTGACGTCATCCAGTTTCTGGTCAGTAAAATATCAAAGTTGTAATTTTGTATTTTTTTTCTTTTCCAGCAGAAAGAACATACAAAAATGAACAAAAAATATATAAAAACTATATTTTGAAAATGAGGCACTCAAGAGATACAGGGATTTTAAAGTTTTTAATTTCAGGTGATGAAATACGTATTTGAAAATTAGTGTGACAAAAAAAAAGGTTAGGTAGTAAAATGTTTTTGTTTTGCAATGATAGTTGTTTACAAAAGTACAGTTATATGAGACAAGTGCATTCTTTAAAGAGTAATTTGTTTTTATAGCAGTTTTGAAGTTATTAATGTAATAGTGTTACCCCCTGAAAATTCTTATATATCATTCAAACACTTATTTTCAGTATGATATTTCTATGATGTGGTTTTTTGTGATAGATTTTCCATGAATAGTGAAAGTAAAGTTTATTTTATTTTATTAGAATAGACACAGTTAAATTAAAAAATATGAATGAAGAAACTCCAAATAAAAAGAAAAAAAGTAGTGATTTCAGCTTAGAAAATTGCATTGTTTGTCAAGAGAACAATAACAAGAAGGTATGTTGTAATTTTTCAATGATTCTTAGCTTTATGGTTTTTAAAGCTATTTTATTTTGGAAATTGTTATTCTCATTTTTCATAGATCACTGCTTTTCCAAAATTTGAAAGCATCAAAAAGTTCATTGAATGCGTTATTGAAAGAGCCAATTATGAAGATCGAACACTTATTAATTCCTTTGGCAACTTGGAAAGTTTGTCAGTTGAATCACTAGTTGATAAAAACGTTTTTTACCATCAAGAATGTTACAAAAGTGTAATTAATAAAACAAACATTTCTCGTTTGAAAGCACGGTATGAAAAGTTACATGATTCAGCACCCATACGAGGAAGACCATCACTAGAACCAAAGTTGACTAGTAATACAACAAATAGCAGAAAACTTCATATTTCGTTTAGGTGAGCTACATGTTGGTTTTGCCATGCTGAAGGTGTTAGGAAAATACATTATAGACAGTGGTATAGATAGACTTTTCATTGATGCCGGAATCTATGGTGAAACAACACTAGGCCAAATAATGGACGGAAAACACATGAAAAGGGGAGTCGAAGCATATTTTACAATGTATTTGGCTCCCTCATCACTTCATTTAAAAGAAGCGTTAAAGCAGAGCAATATAGATTGGCTACCAATTGAAGAAGAGTTATATGAAAAGATTTCTCAATTTATGAATACTGACACATCTGATATGAATCAGCATCTTCGAATTCAAGCAGAAATGAACCAGATCATTCAATCCTCAGGCATCCGAATCAGATTTTATGAATTCAATGCCTCTCTCCGTAACCAAGCCTTGTTTCTCCACAACTTTATGAAAATGTTTCAAGTCCTACCTCTTTTCATACGCGCATCACGACAAGGATTATGGAAACTTCATTTAACTTTGTTAAATAACTTTGTGAGCTACTTTTTTGCTCATGACCAGATCAATTATGCACGACTATCACCTCTCTACCTTGCAACCATGGTCGAACGTGAACACAAAGATGTGGTTAGTTGGGAATATCTCCACAATAATTATTCCATCAACAAAACTGATATACCCTTCGTTGGAATTGGTTCAGATCATGCCATGGAACAAGAAAATAAAACCATGAAAGTCTTGGGAGGAATTGTTGGATTAACACAGAAACCAGGAGCTCTGAATCGATTTTGTTTAACTTCACAGAATGTGTAGTCTACTCACCAGATACTGATGTATTTCTGCTACTTGTACACTATTCACAAGATTTGCCACAGGTATGTTTAGTTCTTATATAAGTTGTAGTATTTGTAACCTTGTTTTTCAAAATTAAGTAATTAGCAAAAATTATAGAAAGGATGCGATGAAAACAAATTTTCCAATTTAGGCACTAAAGTTTCGGACTGGAAAAGGGATAAACTGCAGAGATGTCGATGTTAACGCTTGTTTTGAAAATCTTGGTCCAAGTCATTGTAAATCACTTTTGGCATTTCACGTGTTTACTGGGTGCGACCAAACTGGAAGGTTTTGTGGAAAATCAAAAACAACTTGGTGGAACCATTTCATAACAGCTGACAATGACACATTGTATGCATTTTCAAGGCTGGGCATTGGCGATGCCTTACCATCTCTTGGGATACTGAAAGTAGTGGAAAGATTTGTTGTTTCCCTTTACGATGGTACAAAATGCCCGAAAAATATCACGTCATTGTCTGATTTACGTTGGTACTTATTCTCTAAATTTCAACTAGAAGCAAATAAATTGCCACCAACGTTTGGTGCTTTTAAGTACAAGTTATTCCGTACCCATTATATTACTATGGTATTGCGAAGATCACATCTTCCAATTCAAAAGCTTCCAGCACCACTAAATTATGGATGGGAAAATGAAGATTCGTCATTGGTACAAATTTTAACTGATAATTTACCAGCGCCAATGGCATTGATTGAACTTAGTAGTTGTTCTTGCAGGTCAAGCTGTTCCAACAATAGATGCAAGTGTCGAAAAAATGGTTTTACTTGTACTGACATGTGTAAATGCCTTGAATGTCGGAACAACGATGATGAAGAAAATGAAGCGGATGAAGATATTGATATCAGTGACGATTATTTATAAATTTTACTGAGAAAAAAAGCGTTTTTTTGGACTTAAATAAACCAAAAAGCCTTAAGATAAAAATTTTTCTACTCAACAGGGGTTGAAATAACTTCAGTAATGAGTATATAACATTACTTTAAAACGACAAATATTAATTTAAATGGGCATTTTTACTTTCTTTTTAAAGTACTGCTACTGACAAACAACGTATAGCTTATCTCTAACGCAAAAAATGTTTTTCACTGATTTTTTGGTGTAAATATCGGCAATTTTACCCCCTGAATTCTATAAATTAAAACGTTTACTATCTCATAAACAGTTGATTTTTTAAATATGGTTTTTTGACATTTTTTACTTGTTTTTATATTATCTATCGATCAAAAAAGAAAAAAATGAAAAATTCCAATCTTGATATTTTACTGACCAGAAAAGTGATGACGTCAGCCAGGGCCACACCCAAATATGGAAAAAAATGACACCTAGTGTTTTTTGTATTCAAATCAACCAAAGAATAGATTCCAATCAAAAAATTACTTCTACCAAGTCTCTGCACACGAAGCTCTAATTTGTAACATAGTGACCTTCACTAATTGCCATCTTTGAATAAATTTTTAACCTTTTTTATATCTTTCTGAATTTTCAATAAATATATTATCATATATACCTGCTCTTTTAATTCTGGCACTTCCAAATTTAGTATATTTCAAGCGAGCTATAAATCTCAATGCATACCACGTAACATTTAAAAAAAAATTATGAACAGAATTCCAGTTAGCAATTTGACTACGTATGCTGTAATGCCAGAAACTCACACCCATTATCACAAGTGAAATCCATTATTTTGATTTATCTAATATTTACATTTTGAGTTTACATCCCGTTAGAAGGGCACCAGAGCAAAACGTAACATCATCTGGTATAATTAGTTAGGAGCGCGTGATGCGATGGTTCCAGATGATAGATCCATAGCTTCGCATCAAAATAATGGTTTAAGGGTGTACGTGAAAAGTGCTATTTTTCGCTGTTTGGGATGTTCCACAGAGATATGTTTATGGTGTTGCCAAGGGCTGGGAGGTGGATGTTTTTCCAGCCTGTGTATTCTTCCACATCCCAGACTACTTGTACATATAATGACGTCATTGGGCATGCCTGGGCACATTTACTGTACTACTTATCATATGACGTGAGCATTGCTATTGTGACATTGGGCATGCCCAGAACATGTTTCTTTTAAAAACATATAAATAGGGCTTAAATATTTACTTTCAACACTATACTACTGTGATGTCGGTTACATCTGATGTCTAATGTGTTTAAGACTTAAAGAAATAACCTGTATGTATAGTATAAATGAATAAACTTACAGATATAGAAATGTCTAAATTAGATGATGATGATTTACTTAATTATATAGATATATGGATGATTATTTTGGTGATACTGATGATAAGGATGATAAAGATGATATAGATTGTGAATGTGATGCGGATAAGATTAGGAGTACAACAGCATCGACACTAGTTTGTCCAAAATGTGGTGTAGTTAGTGATATTCCTGTTTATATACCTTCATACAGTGTTTTTGAACGTTATACCTTTCGGAAGAAGTGCATATACAAGAGGGATGGGAATTTCACTGTGATCCTAAAACAGTTCCTATGTATACAAGATCAAGATGTACCCAATGATGTGATAAAAACTTTACGGGATCAGATTAATAATACAGACAATGCATTATACAATTATACTATACCACTCAGTATCCCCATACTAGAATGCCTATTAAAGAAAAACAAGTTGATGTCCTATAAAAATAGTATATTCTACATTCATTTCACATTAATGAGTCAATCGTTTCCACATCTAACAATAGAGGAACATAATCGAGTACAACATCTATTTACTGTCATAAGTCGCTTATACAATAAGTAGCTACAAACCAAATAAGAAAAAGAGCTTTATAAACTATTACTTTACACTAAAAAAGATATTCCAAGCACTGGGTAGGAATGATTATGCGAAAATAATTCCACAATTAAAAACACAATCCAGACAAAGGGAAATAGAAAGAATATGGAACCTGATATCTAAGGATTCTAAATGGGCTGAAGCTCTTCAAAAACAAAGGATCTCTTAGGACCACCATCATCCAAATAATATAACGTTGGTTGATTACTTTTAATGTTTCTATCTTTTATTTTATATACATCCACTGACCATATTGGATCAGTAGATCGTTTTCGTCTCTCACCTTTATAAATTTGTCCTTCCAATTCACCAGACTCATATAGATATATAACGTTGGTACCAACATCAAGTAATGTTTTATTATCACCTTTGATGGGCTTTGAAAATCCCTGTTTTATTAAAGTATGTTTTATAGCATCTACTGGTTTCATATCAATTAGTCCGTTTTTTTCGTTATTCAAAGCACTAACTACAGTTTGCAATCTACCAACCCATTCTCTGTTACTTTTTGATGGATCTACAAACTCTTTATGGTATTGATAACTAAATAGTCCATCTGCTAATGTTCTATTAAATCGTTCGACAATACCCTGACTTCTATGTTGGCTGGGATCACCACGTTGTATTATTATATTATGCTTGTTCATAAGTTTGGTAACATCACCATAAAACTCCTTACCAGCATCACAAATCAATGTTTTGGGGAATTTTAGTTCAGTATTAACATATATCCAATTAAAGGATTCAGCGGTTTCTTTTGAGCTTTTACTAGTTAGTTGTATGCTGATTTATAAATACCTACTAGCTACATCCACAACACAGAGAGCATACTTATATGTTTTTCTTTTGTACTTATCATGTGGAAGATACAAGACATCTACCTGGTGAATATCATTGGGTGTAGCATAAATAGAATATGAAGAATTGGGTCTCGGAATATACTTTGGTGCTGGTAGATATATTTTATATAGTGGTTAATTACTACTCTGATAGCCAGTATCAAAGTAGTAAATCTGATTGAATTTATCATCCATTCTTATAATATAAGCAGTTAAAAAACATACAGTAATTCATGGCAAATTGTGTATTTCATCCATAATAGTTTTTTGATAATTTTCTTCCATAGTTGATTTCATTTTATGGTCACGGTTTCTAATGCCATTAATTACTTCAAGATAAAGACTCTGGAGTTTGCCAAATTCATTTGAATCTATTACGAAACCATCAGTTAATGATTTACTGATAAGTAGTTCGAATTTACCAATAGATGTGGTCAACTTGTCTAATAGCTCAACAGTTTTAGCAATCTTTTTGTTATACCTGTTGGAATAAAATGTTAATACAGATGATACGGCAGCTGCTACAGTGGCAACGCCTGTCAGGGCAGCCCCAAGAGGTATGCCAACAGCAGTGAAACTACTACCAACACCAGATACTCCTGTTAGTATAGAAACTACAGATGCTGAGGTAGATGCATCGCTTAATCTTTCACGTTTTTTTGAATATTTGGCTTGCTTGCCTTCATACTTGTTTCTTAAATGAATTAAGTCTTCAAGATACTTTCTCACGGTGTCAATATGAAATTGATCAGGTGAATTCATTGACGGAGCGGTAGGTAATGTAGGGTATATTTTCTCGGTCATATATATATATAGATTATAAAAAATGGCAGAAGGATTTGAACCATTAGATAATGATGAATTTAATACAACTTTTGATGAATCTAAAGATTATAAAGATGATAGTGCATTAGATATTTATAAATCCTATCGCCGGAAAAATGAATTAGAAACAAATTTAAAAAATATAGATGAAGGTAAAATGTCAGAAGAGCAAATAACTAAAAGGGACGAATTGATGAATGAGATTAAGAAAATGAATGAAGTAATTGAAAAAGAAAAAGTTAGGATGTCCAAAAAGATAGTATCGATACTGCATAAAGAATATAAAAAAATAAGAAGATATGGAAAAGTGAAGTTTATAGATGCAGAATCTGCTAAAAAATTGTATGATAAAATTAAGGATAATAATAAAAATTTACCGTTTATTTATGAAAATGGTCAAAGTATATTATCATTAACCATTAACAGACGAAAAAAAATTTAGAACGGCTATAGAATATCGTAAATTATTAGGCGATGATTTCTTAAAAGACATGGGCTTTAACCCGAATTCCTCTAAATCAGCAAAAGAAGAATTAAAGGCGCGTAATCACCCTTATCGAAAAAAATTAACATATACATTTTTTATATTTATTTCAAAGTTCAGACAGAGTTATGACTTTCCTGAAAATTTGAGGATATAAAACCTACTAGAAATGGAAATAATGGTACTTCAATATCTTGAATTTATTGTGTTTTTTTTCCAGTCGCCATATTTAACGATCTTGTTGCTCTCTTATTCTCGTCTAATAAGCGGGCCGTCGCAAAATGTTCGTGTGAAACCGTAGGTAAACAAACGGCCTTATCTCTAAATGAGCACTGAGATGGAATTCGATAAAATCGCCATTATGGTAGGCTTCGTTCACGCTGTTCTTTTTGGCTTGTTTTTCTTTGTAAAACATGGCATCAAAAAGTGGAAAGAAATTTTGGTTCTGTTTAAAAAAGTGGCCGCGCGTAAAAACATCCGTATCACTTTCTCCACTTAGATTTAATTTTCTTCTATTCTATTCGCCATTGTTTTTGGAGACCAGACAAAACAAAACAGAAAGAAGAAATCACAGCATTGCCTCGTGGTTATTAATTATGATAATTAATGCTTATCACGCTCTTTCTTTTTTTAATAGCATGACCGGGATTATTGCATATTATAAGCCAAAAAATCCAACGGGGGAGAATGCTCATTGTGATAGTTGAACATAGTTGAAGCACTATGGAGATAATTAAATTTAGAGCATGAAAGGGGAAATTCTGAAAATTTAGGTATTCTAATTGTCTAGATCTGATACTGTCTCCATAAGGAAGCGACTAACTGTTTGAACAAAGGAAAATAATCAAAAAGTAAGACAGCTAGCGAGGCGAAGCTGTCTTCAGAAACAACAACAAGAAGTGGTCAGTGTTGCAAAGAAGTCTGATTTCAGTAAGTTAAAACGTTGAAATAATAAAGAATAACACAGAAACTTCGATTGATTTATCTGATTTATCATGTTCGGAACTTTGTGGATACATTTATAAAAGCATTACGATGGAAACACAGCTACGGATACTCTCCCTCATTCATTATTTTTTCTGTAATGGCATGAATCCAGCAACCATGTGATTGATTTTGCCGTGCGTTTATTATCGCATGATTCGTGCAATGAAATGCAATGGCGGTTCTGTAGGCGAAGATAAATTGGGGTAAGTTTGTTATTTCTATGAAACATTTGAACATGTTCTGGTTGTCAGTTTTCAATAAAATTTTCAGGGCAATGTTTTCTCATGTATATCTTTCAATTTTTACAATTAAAATAGGCACCTCAAAAAGAATTGCCTACAGGGTAATTACGCGCCAGGGAGATTTTAATAAATTAGAATCAGGCCATGATAATAAAGGCTTTGATATTAACATTGATATGGATCTTAGTGAGTTTCAAAAAGCACCAGAGGCATCGAAAGGAGTAGATGATTTTACACATACACTGATAAATTTAGAAGAGTCAAATGAAACCTTAAATGCAATCAATTTACAAAGACTCCCTTAGGGAGTCAAAAAGGAGTCAAATTGAGACGCAAGAAGGAGTCAACCCGCAATGACTCCCTTTTGAGGTGCTCATTTGACTCCTTTAGGGTTTCATTCTTTGCTTGACTCCTTAAAAAGAGTCATTATTGCGTTCAATGATTGTTTTGCGTTCAATGATTGTTGTGCGTTCAATGATTGTTGTGTAGTGTGCTCACATGATTCCTCAAAAGGTTTCATCGGGAATATCGCATTTAATGATTTCTGCTGTGTTTGACTTTTTTATAAGAAAATACACTCAGATACAATCAGTTTGGGTGGAGATTATAGAAATGCGCTTTTTAATACTTGGGAAACTGTTTTACGAGAAGTCTGTAATTCCTTCTCGAGTCCGATATGAAGAAAGGTATACATGAGCAAACTGATTTTATTCTTAGGCTCAAAAAAGCCAAATTTTAAAACATTAAGAAAACTTGTACATATAACAGCAAAAATATGTAAAAACATAGCAAATGTCTTTCTATATATATATATCAAAACCATAGTCCAAACCTCAAAAATACCTTGTAAATCAAAGATTTTTCAGGTCAAATAAAGGAAAATTTAAGAAACATTTTGTTATATTATGTTTTTTATTGAGATAGACTAGCTATAAGCCCTGCTTACAGCTGCTAAGCTAGGATTGTTTATCCACCTGTACATAGCCTCATAACCCTATATCTCGATTAGACCTGTACATAGTTTTTACTCTTGTTATTTTTATCAAAGATGGCTGACTCAAGCTGAAAAGCTTTACTTGTTCACTCTCTTTACATCCACTCATATCTGCATATAACATGGTGTCAGAATATTGAATTTGTTACACAAGAATCTTCACTCGCAATATTTCACAATAGGCACTGAACTTGGACATTCAAAAAACCTTGCCGAACTCTGGAAATCATGGAAGCAGGCATTTCAAATCTTCCTCCAAGCCACTGAATCTGCTGATAAGCCAGATATTGTCAAATCATCAATCCTTCTTCACTGCTAGGTAAGCAATGCAAAGAAATTTACGATACCTTTGAATTCCATGAAGGAGATGAAATGAAATTGAACATTATTCTCCAGAAATTTGAGGATCACTTCAAACCGAGAAAAAATTTGACTTTTATGAGATTTACATTCTTCACTGCTCGTCAGGATATCTTTGAGAAATTTGACGAATACTACACTAGATTGTGTAAATTGAGCGAAGATTGTGTGAACTCAATCAATTCTTCGGGATTTTCTCATCAAAGACATGATCATTATCGGTTTAAGAGACAAAAAACTTAAAGAACGCCTACTCCGCGAAAACGACATCAAATTAGAAAAAGTACTATCCAACTGCAGAGCTAGTGAGGTATCAAAGTTGCAAAAAGTCTATTTTCACAACAAACCTGACTCAACTCCATCGTCATCAACTGCTAATTCTAATATCAATCAGATGATCCATCATCTAAAAAGCAAATAAATCATGAAATGCAAATTCTGTGCTGAAAGTCATCCTCGTGGTTCATGCCCAGCATACGGCAAAATATGCAATACCTGTGAAAGTAAAGGACACTTTTCTAAATAATGTCGAAAATCTAATCAAAACTTATCTCAACGTAATAATAAACCAAAGAGATACTCACAACGTCCATCAAAACCAGTTGGCTCAGTTGAACAAGAATATCAATCTAATTTAGACTCAGACAGTTCAGACAATGAATTCTTCCTGAGATCAATCGAACTTGAACCAACCTCCGAAAGCGAACGACATCAACGAAATATCCGATCCAACTGCATCAGACCATCCTGACTGGCTAATCGATCTCTCAACCAATGATACAATGGTTACATATAAAATAGACACTGGTGCTCGTGCAAACGTTCTATCGATCTCTGTCTTTCAACGTCTCAGCAAAAAAGCCTACTTGTATATTTTGTATACATACCACACAAAAACCTGCTTGAAAATTTTCACTCTGAAATTATTCTTGAATTAATGTATACAAAAAAGTTGCGTGGTCCTATTTTTATCTTTAATATATATATTATAAAAAAATATTTTCGCCTGTGAAAAACATGTCAATTTCATATGTGCTCATGCAAGTTTTTGAAATTTGATATCTTAACCCATTATACCTCGGGGGGGGCATAAAGTGCCCGCGGCCTTTTTGACTAGGCATAACTTTAGATACACATGTGATTAAGTGCTAAAATTTTGTGACTATTCCCAACTTTTATTATGGCTTCTGATGAAAAAATAATTTTTTGGAAAGATTTTGTACTTTGCTGGGGGTATTGCATTTTTTGGACGGGGGTAAATTTTTTGCAATTTTGAAAACCGTTGACATTCATGTAAGAATGTTATAAGATGTTGTATTGGGTATATAATTATTTATTACATGTATGTTGGTTACTAAGTGGTAACCAAGGTGTTGCTAAGGTGATATATGGTTACTAGGGACAAAACGCAGACCAGATTTGAAGGAAATATCGATCCAGCAAATTGACGTCCTTTCGGATCCCAATGACGTCATTATATTGTTTTCCTTACCTCGATTATCTTTAAATGTCCTGTTCTACATATATGCCAAGTTTAATGACATGAGCATCAATATTTCTGGTAGAACGTGTCTTTTTATCTTTATCGTTAAAATAAGAATTTTTTTGCCGAAATGACGTCATTTTTTATCCCAATGACGTCATTAAAATTACTTTTTTCATGTGAAACACATATTTTGGTATTCATTCCACAAATCTACCAAGAATCAAGGCCATATCATTAGTAACACGCGAGAAATTAAAACGTACTGAAAAATTGGGAAAATGACCATTTTTCACATGTGTGACGTCATTTCTAATCCCTATGACGTCATCAAATTATTTTTTTACCTGGATTGAGTTTGTACTAAGACATTCTCCAACTGAGCCAATTTTCATCACTTTAGCACAAGTGGTTCAGGATTTATGGCCCGCGGGCACTTTGTACCCCCCCCCCCCCCAGGGTTACAAGGGCCAAAAAAGCTCAGGTATAATAGGGTTAAGAACTGCCCTAGATTTTTAATAGTGGGAAGATTCCTCTATGCTGCTTTTCAAAAAAATTCACAGGAAAAAAGAAAAAAAATTATTTATGTAGCATATTTTTAAGATTGTAGTAACTGTTTTACTGATGTGTTCAGTATTTTTACTTGTATATATATGTATATTATAAATTCCGGAAAAACATTTCTAAAAATGGTCACCCAAAAACGTCCTTCCTCAAATCTTCAGAGTGTTGGCTTTGTAATTGAAATTTGCTTGTGCGAATTTAGTTTCTCTGAGTTAGTGTTTGTCCACGCACGACCATAGGTGTAATACAATTTGAATATTTTTCGGTCCTAGTATTTATTTTTCGTTATTGATAATAATTAATATTTTTAGTTCTTGATAATAATTAATATTTTTCTTTTGCTAATATTTATTTATTTTTCGTTATTGATAATAATTAATATTTTTTGTTCACAATATATTAATAAATTTATGTACATTTTTTAGCCTGAATTAACAAGGCAATAAAAACTCCAATAATATATCTGATGTTATTTTCTGCGTAATGAACGCGTAACGGGAACTATAATTACTCATTGAAACCCTTTAGGGACTCATTGATTGGGTGCCTGTGGGGAGTACATAAAAAGAGTCATAGAAAAATTGACTCCTTTAAAGGAATCATTTTGAATAGGTCGAAATGAGTAACAAGAAGGAGTCATTAATCATGACAACTTAAAAGGAGTCATTTGAGCACTTATTTTGACTCCTTTGATGTGCTCTTAATGACTCCCTAAAGGAGGTCCCCATAGGCACCGTAAAAAGAAACCTTTTTAAGTTTCATTTGACTCTTCTAAATTTATCAGTGTACTATAGACACATCCTTTGGTGGTGAAGATATATCCTTTGGTGATGAAAATACATCTCTACTAAATAAGGGATTAAAATCAAGAAATAGTGCATTTAAGAAACTCATAGATAGAATTAAAGCTCTATATGATAGAATAAAGAAAACCAAAAATAGGCTAAAGATAGAGTCTGTAAAGTATAAGGTAATGGAAGATGGTGAGGGCTATACTGAGATTCAGATGGAGGAAGTCAGAGATAGAATAGATAAAGAAAATGAAGATCTTAGGAAAAGTAATGAGGATCTCAGTAAGTTAAAAGATGAATATTCAAATCAAATACGACAAATTAAAGATTCACTTTCACATTTTGTAGATAAGGAAAAAGGTACACTAGGCGAACGGAGTAAAAACCTGTTCCGTGAACAAGGTATAACAATAGTATCAATTCTAACAGCCTTCGGTATGACTATTGGTTTCCTCGTTGAAGCATTAACCGGTGGTGGGTCAGCAGCAGCAGCAGCCGCTGGTGGAGGTGGTGATACACCTAGTGGAGGTGCCAAAGAATGGATAAAGAACAAGTTGAAAGCACTCGCTGGCCTACTTGGTAAATTAGCAGGAAAAGCAGCAGCAGCACTACCAGGTATAATAGGATCCGTGGTCGCATGGATACTAAATAGAGCAAAGGATGCCATTGGATGGCTGTCGCAAAATGTATGGGCACTTATTACAGGTATAGGTGTGTTAATCTATACATACTTTATGACAAGAAAAAGAGGATAATCTATCTAAAAAAGATACCACCATATTGAAAACACAGTAGTTATAGTTAAAATTAGAGCTATTTTCTCTTCCTCATGAGTTATTTCACCTGTCGGTACTTCTGATTTTGTATTATCAGTAGTCTTCTTCTTTGGAATTGTGGGATCTGTCTTCTTTGGTGGTATAGGATCTGGTTTCTTCTTCTTTGGTGTAGTCGGATCTGGTTTCTTTTCTTTTGGTATAGGTTTTGATTCCGGTTTCTTTTCTGTATTAACTTTAAGATTAGTACCCAAGCCAAAGTCTGATTTTGATACTAGGATTTCATTATTATAGTTATTCACTTTCCCAATTCTAAGGTTCATATCACTTGGTAACATATTCACATTCTCACCAACAACATAATCTACTTTACTTCTAGCATATTGTAATGTATCCTGGAATCTTTTAATGTCCTCTGCTATATCCACATGTCTATTAATTATGTTTTCAAAGTTATTCAGAAACACTTGTTGACAATCTAATGCTGGACCTGAATTACCCAGAATACTAGATCTTGTCGAAGTTTGGGACGTTAGTAGTAGGTATGAATAGGCTCTAACGGATTCACTAAGCTTCTGTACACCAATTGTTGTTAAACCCCTCGAATGTTCTATAATCCACCTAGCAAAACTGTTGGAATCATAATATGAATCGCCAGGTGTGTTGTTATATTCTGGTCTCTTACTTTGGTATGAACTCATATAGTTTTCATTTCTCCATGTTTTATAATTGCTGTCAACACCATATTCTCTACATAATTGCAGATATTTATCCCTAGTGAATGTATTATTACTAGCAGAAAATCCTTGTTGATATGGTAGATAGGCTTCCAGTATTTTAAATATACGTCTAATGTGATAATAAATATGGAATCTGTATATGCTTTTAGCCAAAGGATGATCTGAATTTAAATGCTCTGGTGATATTCCACATACGCTTGTTGATAGAAATACTGCAAAATTTAATTGGGTCTGCCATAGTTTGAATGGGTTGGTTTTCCAGTTGTTAAATGTTGGATCTCCTGCCCTAACTGCTCCTACCTCATAGTTGGTGAATATGTTTAGAAACTTACTCTGGAAACTCTCAATATCACCTACATTCTCCGAAACCACTATATTCTGTATGTATAGGTCCTTTGCTTTGATTTGTTGTAGGTATTTTCCACCGTTTGGTTCATAAAACCCGGATATTTTAGGATCGTATTTATAAATTCTATTCATTATATTATATAACTCAGAAAATGTATATTGTAATAGATGGCATTTCAAAAGGTATAGATTTGCAAAAACCTATCGACAATAGAAATAATAGTAAAAGAATTGGTTTAGTTAGAGCGCGTTTGGTTTACACGTTTTACAACATTGAAGAAGACGAGAAGATGTATCTAACAAATAATACACACATTATTGTTAAAAAAGGGTTCTATAGTATTAATGATATTTTAAGACATATCAGCAGTAGAATAAATTATAGTACATTAACCGGAAAATCTATAATTGGAGGTGGAATAAAAAAGTTTGAATACTATCTTCACAACATATTAGGAGTAAATAATGATAATTACGTTGATCTTCTGCTATCTAAAAAATCATTTACTTTCTCTACTGATACTCTCTTTACAACAAATAACCTCCATAATGGGATTCCATCCAATACCCTTCATACTGGATACACACCAAAAGATGTTTCATTTGGTGATACAATAATATTCGAGCCAACTAATGTTCAATACAAAACTATGAGAAATGGTATAATAGATTATATTAAAGTTGAGCTACGAGATAATGACAGAAATATTATAAACAGTAATTTACCTACATCGGTTGTTCTTCATATTGTTTAACTTTTTCTATTGTATAAATATATAATGACAACCACAGGAGAAAAACTGAAACCTATAGATCACTTAGAAATGCTTTTGGAATTAAAGGGAATAGACAAAATAAACCAACAAATAATCCAACTACTATTGGAGTAAATGAGATGTTAAATGTACGGTTTCCAAATTTGGAAGCTAATGATGTCATAGTTCCAGGAACAACCAGGTTAACATTTGATATTACTCTTAATTCAACAGATGATTTGAACAGAACATTGGTTAAAAATATTGGAAGGGCTATTATTAAGAAAAAAGTTATAAAAATCGAGGGCAATGAAATACCTTAAGGGAAGAAATTATTTGCGGAAGAAATTTGTGCGGAATTTATTTTTGCGGATGAGTGACCCAAAAATGGCATATTTTGCGTAATAAATTTTTGCGGATTGAGACCTCGAAAGAGATATTGCCGAATAAATTTTTGCGGATGCAAGAAATTTGGTAAATCGAAAGTCGGGAAAAACCTAATTTAGTACCTATGTGTATGAAAAACATCCGATTTATGGAATATCATCTACCTATTTTTCATCAAAATATCAAAAAAAGAATACTAAGCTGTGACAAATGTAAGATCAAATATCGTCACTGAAAATATCGAAAATATTTCTACATGGATCGTCAAGCTAAAGAGGCCTTTAAATGTAAAGCAAAGTCAACAGATCGATTCTTTACGCATAAAGTATTTCGAAAAATTTGCGGAATTAATTTTTGCGGATGACCAGAATTTCTTCACTTCTGCGGAATTAATTTTTGCGGATTTGGGCAAAATCCGCAAAAATTAATTCCGCAAAAAAAAGTTCCGCACAAATTAATTCCGCAAATAATTTCTTCCCTTAAGGTACTTAGTATTGATGATAGTGACACACTTGACACATATTATGATCTATGGATGGCATATGCTGAAAGACGAAATGCTATATTTCAAGATATTGTTACCAAAGGAAATGGACAAACTGAAAATGCTATTAAATATCGAATTGGTGCAGGAGACAAAGCGGCCAATACTGGAGATGAAGCAATATCTACAGCATTTGGTAATAAGTTTTGTATTCCACTAGACTTTGAAATGCTGGAAAGTTCTATGCCCTTCTATCAGTCTGGACTAGCGGGTAGGCTTTCATACGAACTAACGTTTAATGAATACAATAAAGTGATTAAGAGTGATAAGACGGACGCCACATACACAATTAGCAACATCTCATTGGGGTTTGATGTAATTTCTAATTCAAGATTGGTATCTGATGTCAAAACTGAATATATGAAGACAAAAATTTTGTATGATCGAATTTTAAGACACAGACATGTTGTTCTAACAGATGGTGATACGGTATGCAATATGATTTTCAACACACCAGCCAAGAGAAAAGGTATTCTAATGCTGTTTACAAAAGAGACTGATTGGGCAAGAGACACTGAAAAACTCTACAACCCTAAAATTACTAATGTTGAGATAGCCGTCGAGGGAAAATCTAATCAATTATACGCACATGGGATGAAAAGCTATCACCAATGGGATGAAATCAAGAAACACTTTGGTGCTGGAAGATTGAAACAACATGGCTCAGCACAACATGAGTTAAATATATTTGATATGAGAATGGTAGGTTATTACACAAAACAATTTGGATTGTGATTGGATTTCAGATCATCCGATTATAACACACTACATGGAACAGGTAGACGTATTGAGAATGCTTCAGAAGGTATTACTCTTGCTATTACAAAGACGGCTGGAACTGGTGGTAATCTGCAGTGTTATATCTATCTATTTATGGATGCCTAAATTAACATTATAAATGGTGCATTTGTTAATATTATGTACTAAATATATATATGGACTTTCCAAAATTTCCTCATAGTGCAATGTTTGTTGGTGCAACCGCATGTGGTAAAACCGAATACTTATTAAAGCTACTTGAAACTAAATATAAATACCATTTTGAATATATTGTTATTCTATGTCCAACAATTTTATATATTAAGACATACCTTTCAAGAAAGTGGTTACTCGATGATAAAAACGTACTTATTGTTTCTGATGTAGAATGTAAATTAAATGAATGGATTAGACGATGCACCAATGATTTTAAAGATTATGAAACCCTATTTATAATAGACGATTGTTCTGCTGAAGGTGAAATAAATAAAAAACGTGATGCGCTATCAGAACTTGCATTTCTGGTAGACATAGAAATCACTCCCTATGGGTATTAACACAAAAGTATAATTCAGTTTCAAAAGACGTTAGAGAACAAGTTAAATGGCTTTGCTTGTTCTTCACCAAAGATAGAGATAGTTTTGAAGATTGTTTAAGGGAGAATGATGTCGTGCCAGATAAGAATGAACGAGATGGATTGAAAACACTCCTGCAAAATATACCATATTCTAAACTTATACTGAAGTGTTACCAACCAACTAGTTATTATTTGTTAAAATCCTGCTAAAATTTGTTGATACACTAGTTATACGCTAGTTATAATTTTGTTAATTAATAATATAATGATTGAATACACGCTAATTTCATTTTGTTATTAGCAATTATTTTTGCAATTATATATCCATGTTATAAGTTGCGTAAGATTTTCTATCTTATAAATATAGTAATGGATTCTAAGATACTTGATCAACTAACTAATTTAGAACAGAATGTTGCCAAAGAAATAAAACCTAAAAGAAATGGTAGAAGAAAGAAAATGATAGAACAGCCATTAATTGAAGAACCAATGGAAGAAGTGGATCCTGAAAAAAGGAATAGACTGATTAATTGTGTGCTATCAGGCAATTCTAAACAACATCTAGGTAAAGAATACACTGAACAAAAAATAATGGAGATGAACGCAGATGAGATCAATAATATGTCAACAAGATATGAGAGCAAATTAAGCGGCCAGATGACTAAATCATTAGGAAAATCATTAATCGGTTTATATTCTAATATAGCATGTGGAGCTTTAGGTATGGAAAATAAAAAGGAACTAAATGATGATCTAGAGAATGATCCATTTCTTAATACTGCTTTACAGAGATTCACTTGTGATATGTACTATCAATTTGGTGCAATGCTAGCGCCAGTTAGTGTAGCCATGATTACAGGTAGACATTATGTGAAAAATTCTAGCACTAATAGTAGTAATAATGGAAGAGCAGCAAATAGTGGAACCAACAACAGCAGCAGCAACAGTAGTGGAGGAGCAGAAAGTAACAAAACAGAAGAACCCCCTAAGAGTTGAACAGGGTAAAAAGCTTGTTGAACATAATCGTCGTAAAAAAGAAGAATTAAAAAGACTCAATGATAGTATAACTAAGCAAGAAGAACACCATGTTGAAAAACAAAACAAAACAAATAATTACCAGTATGTGGTTGTTGTGCGGGTATATTGTTAATAGGTGCATCATATATTGCGTATAGCCAAATAAATACCAGTATTACAACACAAACCACAGTCAATTGAAGAACCAGAACGGTCAAAGGTAGTTATCAAAAAACCTAGTAAAGATATCTTTAGTATGGAATAACTTTTTCTATACCATAATATGTAATGAGTACTACGGATTAAACTAAAAATATAAAAGAAAGCCTGTATCATGGAGCTGTCGTTTCTGGACTAGCTGTTGGATACACAATGCTCGGAAAATCACTGTTTAAAACCACCATATCTTAGTAAATTTGATATAGAGGATACTGTTAAATTGGTAGTTGTTGTTGCTGCTGCTGATATGACCAAGGACTATCTAGTGAAGCAGAAAATAATTCCTGATAATATATAGGTTGGCTAGCTTAGCAATGATGGGTATTGGTGCTATTGTGAATGCTCTTGCTTTCTCGGGTAGTAATTTCCTTTTTAGTGCATTACGGGGAAGTGATGAAGAGAGAAAAAGACATGACTTGGCAGTTGAAACAATGCAAAAGGCTCAAATAGCATGGGCCGAAAAACGACAAAAACGAATTGATTACATAAATAACGAAATAAGAAAGGAAAACTTATCAGAAAAAAGGTGTAATGATTTAAATATTGCAATGAAGAGATATTATGTGCTTACTGGTACCAAACTTCCAGAACTACCACCGGAGCCTAAACTATCAGACTTCTATAAACCATCAGAATCACAGAAATATAGGGAATTAGGATTTATTGTTGCTAGTATGACTATGGTTGGTGGTGGTATTTATTTGTATGAAAAAAGAAAGAAATAATAATCTATAGTTTATGGGAGACTATTGTATTTACAGTTATTGTAGACAATGTAATGGATTATCGAATGATGTAAACCCTTATTATAAACAAATTAATGGTAATTACATATATTGGGCAACATGTAGTGAGTGTGGATGTGTGATATTTTTGATAGGATATAATGGAAGGTATTTAAGAAAATGACATTATCTGTAGTTATTGTAAAGTATCATATTTCAGTTATTTGAAATGAGTAAAGAGATATACATATATTTTTGTATATATTTATATTTGATGGATCAATATAAACGCACTTACTTATAAAAAACAATATAGTACTATTTTTTATTCACATGGGATGATTTTATACAATTATCTGGTAAGTTATTTTGGTCGATATATTCAAATTTATATTTTTGATTATTCTTTTTTGAAATTCCTGTTTTACAGTTATTAGTACCATCAAATACCATTTTAACAATACCAGCATTTATTTGTAGGTGTTTTTGAACAGCATACATACTGTAAAAATACAAAACCTCTTCCGTGTTGATGTTAATTGCCTTTATTGACCTTCTGTTCTTATGATTTTTGGTAGCAAATGTATAATCCCGTGCAATTGGTGATTTCTTACAATTCTGTTGTTGGGTTATAAGTTGTAGATTACACAGACGATTATCAGTTTTGTTATTATTAATGTGATCAATAACTTTTCCTTCTAATATGTTACCGTTAAAACATTCCCCAAACAAATCTATGAACATAATACATTTTTTGCCTACCACCATATTTTCTTATACGGCATTTCATATATCCAGAATTACTCTTATTACCCTTATTTGCATTCTTTTTAGTTAAATTTATAACATTCCCATCCTTATCACATGCATATAAGTCATAAATTGGATGCACTTTATAAACGCAGTTATTTATTTCAATATTTATCATTTACTATAGCTTATTGATATATCTTTAAAAGAGTTTATTCACGTTTTTGACTTAAAGAGATACCACTTTATTGAAGTATAAAATGAATAAAATAATTTCCAAGCGTAATATAATGATGAATGATATAGATCTTCAAAAACTAAGCAAGGCTGTGCTAATTAATTTAATACGTGGTAATAAAACCACTGATGAGAAACCTGGGTATATAAGAAGCCCAAAGACTAATAGATGGATCAAGATAGATGGTCCTGCATATAAAAAGCTTAATAAACCAGCACCCAGACCCATAAAACCAGAACCAGCACCCGCACCAAAAGTCCCAACCCCAATAATACAACTTGATTCTGCATTTCAGAAATCAACTAAATCATTTGAGAATGGAATTGTAAACAATAAGGATCCATTTGAAACAACAATGATTAAAGCAAATAACAAAGAGAGAGATATTAATGAATAGTCATCTAATATCGACAGTAAGTATCAAAATCTGATGTCTAATAAAAATGATACAGTAAGTACACAAAACATACGTGATTACCCAATGGTCAAAACATCATTATTTGATTTACGATATGAGGAACTAAAGACAAGTACGTCCAAAAATAAAAATAAAATGAGTTTCATTAATTTATTTAAAAATAGACTCGACAAAATCCCAGGTAAGAGAGAAATGGTATCCATTACTTTAGATGTCGAAATTAACACACTAGGCTATGGATCTAAGAAAAAATATGAAAAAGAACCCAATAGTAAAGAGGGAACAGATGAGTATATGATAGAATACAAAAAAGTAATCAAACAGACTATTTATAAGGAAAAAATAGATAATATTAATGAAAATTATTACACAAGAAAAATGTATGGACCATTCACAGTAGAAAACACAGTAAATTTAAGTAATGATGATATCTATAAATTCGCCATGTATACATTACTAATTAATAAATTCACTATAATATCCCAAGAATATATTTCGGGTATTGGTTGTAAAATCATAAAACTGACCAAAAAACAATTCAAACATCACAAAATGGGAAAATTAAAACTCGAATCTTACTTGTTGAACAAACAACGACCCAACAATAGCCATGGTGTGAATACATGTGTTGTAGACTATGTATGGGATCAAGTTCGAGGTCAACGAGGTTTTAAGACATATACTTATGATAGGTTGAAAAGTGAAATATATGAGTACGTACCAGAAGGTGATATGATCAATACCGAAGAACTAATCAATTGGGCCAAGGAATGTCATGATAATGTATCCATCCATGCTTTTGATAGTAGGTACAAAAAATTTATTACACATATTGCAGCTAACACACGAACTAATGTAGTTTTGGTATACATTGTAAAAGATCATCACTGTCACCCAATCACCAATGAGAAACTAAAGATTGTGGCAAGTAAGGAAAACCAGGGTGGATGTGATGACTTACTAAAACATATATCAGATCTAAAATGGACTAGACGCCACGAGAACGTTACAAAAATAGAATCAGTTGAAGAAATATGCAGTCTGGATAAAGAAAATCATATAGTAGTCATCCCTGGAAATACAAAGATGAAGGATGCCATATATTTATACAGTAGAAATAAGAACTTTTACGTTGAATATCTACACTGGAACAATAACGGTATCTTAGATGGTTTCATAGATGATCGAAAAAATATGTACCTCTTAAATGAAGAATATAATACGAGAAAAACAATATGCGATAAACTATTTAACATATACAAAACTCATGACTTTAAATGGACAAATCAGTCATACACAAGTATAGCAACAAGCTTATTCAGGCAGTTAAATGGTTATATTTCCGAATCATCTTACAATGTATATACACAACAAATGTTGGACGAATACTATCCAAGGGCATTACAATGGTGCACAACAGATGACATACCAGAAAATGTTATCAGTATTGATATAGCTAAATGCTATCCTAGTATCTTATTAAACAATAAAAACGAAATCCCCATTTACAGCATCCATGATGTTGTTGAGTCCTTACCATGAAAGTGATCTAAAATTGTGTGGAGAATTCTACATAGATGAAACGGTACTAGAGAATTATAGTAATCCCATAAAAATCGAAGCCGGTTTTTACAGCTCCAGCTTAGTGTCGTACCTAGTTGATACCCTACATATGCCTCTAAGTCAGATCAAACATAAAATCGTTACTAAAAAAGCACTGAAACCTGATACATTTAATGAGTTCTTCAAATATGTATTTGATAACCTCCCGGAGGGTGAGGCTAAGAAAATAGCAAATAGCTTCATTGGAGAACTCGGCCGAAAATACAATAAAACAAATCATGGCTTCACTTGTACAGACTATGAAACGGCAACAGCATGTTGGACGTCTGCTATGAGTGAAGGTAAAAATATAACAATTGATCACCATAATGGTATTTATCTTATACGAGAGCAAAAAATCAATCGTATATTTTGAGACCATACAAGCATTAACCGATTTGTTGTTTCCGAGGCTATATTGAAATGTCTGCAATTAGTAGAGACATATCACGGTAAGGATAGCACATTGTATGGTTACAACACCGATGGGATCTATATAATAAACCCAAAAATGTCGTTTAGGAATAAAAGAGATGTCAAATTTAGTACTAAAAAGATCGGCAAAGCGTACGTTACGGATAGTAAAGTAGCATACTTTGAAAAACATTATAGGGAAAACATGGATACATCAGACTATAAGGTAGAAAGTGGTAAGGGGTGTATATTTAATGGTCAAGCCGGATCTGGTAAAACTCATAGACTTTGTAAAATGGTTATGGAAGCAGATAACCCAATCGTTTTATCATTTACTAATAAAGCCGTTGAGAATGTCAAAAATATATTAATTAAAATGGGTTTTGATAAGGACGAAGCTAACAAGGTATGCTATACTTTCGATTCTTATTTTTGTGAATTCAGCGATATAAATGTAGAAACAAACATTAAAAGTCTCAAGAACAAGACTATATTTATTGAAGAATTCAGTATGATACCTAATAAATGGTTGACATTGATTTATAAAGCCTTTACAATGCACAATAACACTGTTCAAATGTTCGGAGACCCTCAACAATGTGAGCCTGTCGAAGGTGGTAGTCAGATAAACTATGATTATTTAGATTCAAAAACTTCCTGAAATGTGCCCAAAGGTCGAAACTCTAAAATACATAGAGAAATCATGCAGGTATGACATAGAAACCCATAATATATTAAAAACATTCTTAAAACATGGTAAAGTATCAAAATATTTTCAACCTATCGATAGGAAACTTTATAAAAATATCTGTTACTTGAATTCAACGAGAATAAAGGTTAATACAGATTGTTGTAACAAATTCACAAAAGACAAAATATATGAAACGGTAGAATTCAAATACGATAATAAAAAAGAAACTTATAAAGTGTGTCAAGATTTACCAGTTTTAGCAACACAGAACATTAAGGACAAAGGTATATTTAATACAATGGAATTTAAAATCGAGGAAATAAAAGGAAATAAATTTAAAGTTAACAGTGAATGGTTTGATTAAAAAGCGTTTTCCGAATCATTCATCCCAGCTTTTTGTGTAACTGTTTATAAATACCAGGGTTCAGATATTGATGAACCATATAACATTTATGATGTCAACCGAATGGACAAAAAACAACTATATACAGCATTATTAAGTAGAACAACAAAAATAAATTACATACATTTAATTAATAAGGAGGTAAATAATAAGTATTTCAACCGAAGGCAACCAACATTAGAAATAGTTAATAGTTAATTTAACAGTTTATACAAAAACGGGAAAATATACAAAGTGACATTTGAAAATGAAAATATATATATTGGATCAACATGCGAGGAACTAAAGACACGCCTTTAAAGGCGCGTAATCACCCTTATCGAAAAAAATTAACATATACATTTTTTATATTTATTTCAAAGTTCAGACAGAGTTATGACTTTCCTGAAAATTTGAGGATATAAAACCTACTAGAAATGGAAATAATGGTACTTCAATATCTTGAATTTATTGTGTTTTTTTTCCAGTCGCCATATTTAACGATCTTGTTGCTCTCTTATTCTCGTCTAATAAGCGGGCCGTCGCAAAATGTTCGTGTGAAACCGTAGGTAAACAAACGGCCTTATCTCTAAATGAGCACTGAGATGGAATTCGATAAAATCGCCATTATGGTAGGCTTCGTTCACGCTGTTCTTTTTGGCTTGTTTTTCTTTGTAAAACATGGCATCAAAAAGTGGAAAGAAATTTTGGTTCTGTTTAAAAAAGTGGCCGCGCGTAAAAACATCCGTATCACTTTCTCCACTTAGATTTAATTTTCTTCTATTCTATTCGCCATTGTTTTTGGAGACCAGACAAAACAAAACAGAAAGAAGAAATCACAGCATTGCCTCGTGGTTATTAATTATGATAATTAATGCTTATCACGCTCTTTCTTTTTTTAATAGCATGACCGGGATTATTGCATATTATAAGCCAAAAAACCCAACGGGGGAGAATGCTCATTGTGATAGTTGAACATAGTTGAAGCACTATGGAGATAATTAAATTTAGAGCATGAAAGGGGAAATTCTGAAAATTTAGGTATTCTAATTGTCTAGATCTGATACTGTCTCCATGAGGAAGCGACTAACTGTTTGAACAAAGGAAAATAATGAAAAAGTAAGACAGCTAGCGAGGCGAAGCCGTCTTCAGAAACAACAACAAGAAGTGGTCAGTGTTGCAAAGAAGTCTGATTTCAGTAAGTTAAAACGTTTAAATAATAAAGAATAACACAGAAACTTCGATTGATTTATCTGATTTATCATGTTCGGAACTTTGTGGATACATTTATAAAAGCATTACGATGGAAACACAGCTACGGATACTCTCCCTCATTCATTATTTTTTCTGTAATGGCATGAATCCAGCAACCATGTGATTGATTTTGCCGTGCGTTTATTATCGCATGATTCGTGCAATGAAATGCAATGGCGGTTCTGTAGGTGAAGAGAAATTGGGGTGAGTTTGTTATTTCTATGAAACATTTGAACATGTTCTGGTTGTCAGTTTTCAATAAAATTTTCAGGATAATGTTTTCTTATGTATATCTTTCAATTTTTACAATAAAATAGGCACCTCTAAAAAAAGTTGCCTACAGGGTGATTACGCGCCTTTAAATGGCATCTATCAGACAATAAAAGCCAAGTATTTAAGCTCAAAAACGAAAAACAAAAAAAATAGAACTAATCATTAATGCACCAAGTAAAGACAAAAAGAGTTTAGAAAAAGTTGAAAATGGATACATTCAAGAATATGCTGAAAAGTACGGTAAACTATTATTAAACATTAAGACAAATCCAATAAAAACCAAAAAGATAGAATATAGAGTTATCATAGAGAACAAAACACAACTAGAGGCGAGAATCGCTAAACTTGAAAAGAAATTGACCATTAAGGACGATACGAAAAACAAACAGCTATTCTTCGATTCTATCATCAATGGAAAGAGATATACAACGAAGGCTAGATATGGTAGAAAACCAAAATATGAAGCATTAGAACAGATAAATAATAAAAAACAAGAAATAATAAAAAAATTAACCATTTACTTAGATTAACCCTATTATACCTGAGCTTTTTTGGCCCTTGTAACCCTGAGGGGGGGCACAAAGTGCCCGCGGGCCATAAATCCTGAACCACTTGTGCTTAAGTGATGAAACTTGGCTAAATTGGAGAATGTCTTAATACAAACTCAATACAGGTAAAAAAATAATTTTATGACGTCATAGGGATTAGAAATGACGTCACACATGTGAAAAATGGTAATTTTCCCAATTTTTAAGTACGTTTTAATTTCTCGCGTGTTACTAATGATACGGCCTTGATTCTAGGTAGATTTGTGGAATGAATACCAAAATATGTGTTTCACATGAAAAAAGTAATTTTAATGACGTCATTGGGATAAAAAATGACGTCATTTTGGCAAGAAAATTTCTTATTTTAACGATAAAGATAAAAAGACCCGTTCTACCAGATATATTGATGCTCATGTCATTAAACTTGGCATATATGTATAACAGGGCATTTAAAGATAATCGAGGTAAGGAAAACAATATAATGACGTCATTGGGATCCAAAATGACGTCAATTTGCTGGACCGATATTTCCTTCAAATCTGGTCTGCTTTTTGTCCCTACTAACCATATATCACCTTAGCAACACCTTGGTTACCACTTAGTAACGAACATACATGTAATAAATAATTATATACCCAATACAACATCTTATAACATTTTTACATGAATGTCAACGGTTTTCAAAATTCAAAAATATTTACCCCCGTCCAAAAAATGCAATACCCCCAGCAAAGTACAAAATTTTTCCGAAATTTTTTTTTTTCATCAGAAGCCCTAATAAAAGTTAGGAATAGTCACAAAATTTTAGCACTCAATCACATGTGTATCCAAAGTTATGCCTAGTCAAAAAGGCCGCGGGCACTTTGTGCCCCCCCCCAGGTATAATAGGGTTAAAACAACCCACCCAATGGTATCCACAGGCTGGAAAACATCCACCTCCCAGCCCTTGGCAACACCATAATCATATCTCTGTGGAACATCCCAAACAGCAAAAAATAGCACTTTTCACGTACACCCTTAAACCATTATTTTGATGCGAAGCTATGGATCTATCATCTGGAACCATCGCATCACGCGCTCCTAACTAATTATACCAGATGATGTTACGTTTTGCTCTGGTGCCCTACGGGACTTCGTCCCTACCCACTGTGAGCTGTAAAGGAGCCTCACTCATCACTTCGTGATGACTTCCCGAGCCTGCTCGGCTCCTTACCGTCATCGTAAACCATTATGATCTAACATCTGGAACCAGCATCGCAAAGTTCTAACGGGATGAAACGCAAAATGTAAATATTAGATAAATCAAAATAATGGATTTCACTTGTGATAATGGGTGTGAGTTTCTGGCATTACAGCATACGTAGTATTTGGCTGTCATTTTCAAAACATTTCTTTTTGTTAAAGTGACCTGTTGTGCAAGTTGACCATTTTAGTGAAATCAAACAAAAATATGTCAGTGTATGTATCCCAATATAGTCGCGATACTTTCATGTTTGTTATAATTGATTGCAAATGTTCATCATTCGTTATCCATTTTCGTAACTCAGACTTTACACTAGCTAGGCAGGATTTGAGTACGTGATAAAACCGCTATCCTTCCTTGGAACTATCAAGACTACTGGTTTATGTCATCCATATATAAAAAATATTTACATGAAGAGGCATTGTTTGGCATGTATGACGATTAATATTATCTAGCGAAGCATAAGGGGGGGGGGATACTATGAAAATCTAAACAGGGAGTTGATTGAGTACGGTGATAAAAGGGATCATAAACATTATCAGAACCTACGCAATGAGTTAATGCCGATAACTTCGCATCCCGACAGACTCCTAGATTGGTGCTTTACAGAGGATGGAAAGAAAGACCTTGAAATGTCGAGGAACTGGGCACGGGGTACATAGTTTGAGTAGAGAAGGGAATGCCCTACTCAAATTACGACCGCTGTATATAATTAAGAAACATGAGGTGATTTAGCAATGCAAAAACCACACTATACAGCGCTGTATGGGTGCTAGTAGCAGCCACCCGTGACGCTCTTGCTGATCGACTGTAGAGAGTGCAAGTAACTGTTACTCTTTATTACAATAGAGCAAAGAAACAAATTTTGACGTAGGCAACGCTGCACGACTAGATAGATCGAGAAACACGATAGAACTACTACGACACTGAGGACATACAAGACGAATACAACAAAGTCGAAGACATCAAGCACATGTTTTCACGAGAGAAAACCTATACACAGAGCATGAGAAAGTCGAGGATATTCAGCATATATTTGACGAAAACGACACACAAATGTTGGAGTATGTTACTCGTTTTAAGACATAGCGGTTTAACAAGAGCCTTACCTGGCGGTTTACAAATGCCATCATCCAGAAAATCACGCCGGGGAATGAGGGTGGAAGGTAATCTACAGTTTCAGCTGCAACATTCACAAGGTGGAGGTAAGATATCTCCATATCCGAAGACTAAAGGGACGAAATCACCCTCAAGTCTCGCTGAAATAGAAGCCTTCATAGAGCAATGTGAGATGAAGCGTCTTGACCTGAAGGATGTCGAATTCTGGATTAAGGCTTACCTGCCACAAGAAAGGAAAAATAGTGTCCAAGTATGTACAGTTAAAGATCATAAGCACAAGGGGGCCTCTGCTAGACCTTAGCCGGAGTGGCTGAGAAAGCATGATGGCATCCGTAAATCGCCTTACCTGGTGGCTTACGAATGCAGAGATGGATAAAGGTAAATTCTGAAACAGCTCTGTGCACACTTGTGAATATCGACTCATCTCCCGCCTCAGACCTGCTCCTTTGATACTCCATCTCGAGTATCCGTGCACACTTGTGCACATAGACTCATCTCAACCATCACAACGCTGCCTGGGCACTCCATCTCGAGCATTCATGCATATCATGCTCAAGTTGGGGTAGGGAGGAACGTCCCACAGGGAAATTGAGTAGAAAGGGAAAGTCCCTACTCAAAGTTCCCTGACCTCATCTTGCAGCTTTTTTACACCCCTTTTTGCAAGTCACCTAATAAGCTCTACATTCTTTGGCTTCCTAGAGCGGCCAGTAATTTCTAAAGCTCCATCCAGTGTCACGAACACATCGTGTGGATTAGAATGAAGAGGTGCTAGAAAGGGTAGAGTGGTGCCCTGCCCTGAGATTTCTTGTCTTGTTGTAGTTTCCTCATCCAAGTCTCGAAATTTCGCGCTATATCACGGATTCCTAAGAATCTACCAAGATCAGCACGCTTAAAGCGATAAGTGCTTATCGAATAGAGTCTCGATCGCTCCAGCAGGCACGGCGGTGAACAGGGTAAGTTGTGAAGACATCTTTTCTTTCTAGGAAAAAGTTTAACTAGGGTTTTGTATGGATGAATCTATACAAAAACATTTCTACATCCTCTGGGACAAGCCTAGAGCCTTTCAAATACATCAATAAGTGCTCGTATTCTACCTCGAATATCAGGTTCTGATGTAGCGTATTTCATCCACTTATCCACTTAAAACCTGCCAGAGAACACGCATGTGATGCATTGTAGCTCTCGTCAAGATTACCTCCTGTACGCCCAAGTTGTTGGCGAGTCTTTTGAAGAGCTTTGAGCAATGTCTCTCAGAACCGACGTCTCGTGGTAAAACACAACGTGTTCTGAATCTCCTAGAAGGTGAGTACAAGCGGCATTTTCATAACATAGTCATATTATGTCCCACGATACGATGGAACTCAACTTATTTCGAAAGAGCCTCTCTTTTGAAAGATAACTACGTATTTTTTATCAATCCCAAGGATCAACTTTTTGAATGAATAGAGAAATTGTCGTCACTCCTAGCCGGTAAAGAGACTCTGTTTATTGTCGACGATGTGATAGCAGACGAATCTCTCGATGAGCGAAGAGAGTCTCTGCTTGAACTAGCCATCTCGGGAAGTCATCGAAAGCATAGCCTTTGGCTTCTGACGCAGCCTTTACTGCATTGCCGAAGAATCTTCGAAGACAAAAAAGCAGCTATTCCTATGGTATCCGCATGAGCGTTCTCATATGAAGCTGATCAATGAAGAAACCAACATGATCGATGACCGGGAGAAAATAAAGACCCGGATCAAAAAGTCAAAACAAGCTTGTTTGTACATACGACTTGAACATCCTAGAAGCTATAGAATTCTAGACAAGGTCCAGTGACCGGCATGCAAAATATTTGGATGCACACTAGCTGGTGCGACCAAGATGTTGTTGTTGTACCCCTGAATTTTACCGATACGAAGATTCATGTCTAATGCGATATATGAACGCTTTGAAAATACACCATCGAGATACCGGGAAAAAACACAGGCTTCCATGTACATGAGGAATAGTCACGTATGATCAACCCAAGCTAGGGCTATCGAGGTTTTAGGATAAACGTCATGTTCTAGACGACGGGATTTACACAGAACCCTAACAGATATAAGAACACTAGCAACGTGCAAAAGCTGCTCGTAGAACAAGTCACTCCTCATGATAATAGAGCGGTAAAAAGAAGACCAAACACATTTTCCTGATCTATTCAAAGATGTTTACACCGTTCTAAATGAGCGAAAGCTTTCTGTATGAGATATGCGCATTGACGCGTGGTTTATCACAAGTGCAATATGCAAGATAATACTGAAGGGATATATATGATCTTCGAAGTATATACTAGAATCGTGGTGCCGTAGGGGTGATGGGTATTTTTTACCCTGAACCGGTCTGTCATGCATCATCTCTCACCACACTTGCGCCATGTCGGTAAAAATGTAGCAATAATGTCGGAAAAGAAAGCTAACTGTTAGAAAGCTAAAAATAATGTCTGTGCAGAAACGGCCTCTGAAAGTTCTACATGAAAAAGTGAGTTCGTTAACGCGTACATGACAGTCATTATAGAGTATCAAGAGCAAGTTAGCTGAGTCTAAAGCACTAAGAACCTTACGGATATTGTAAACCGTGTTGGATACTCGCAGTTGAATAAAAAATCTCTCGAGGTGAAATGCGCATAAAAAACATCAAGAATCAAAAACCTGGGTTCCTTGCGTGAGTTTTGCTTTTTTCAGATATAAATACTGAATGATATATCTCTGTGCCTTGCCTGCGCGTGCGTTGTCGCAATAACTTACATGATGCTTCTCTACATTTTCTATCGATATAGACATGTAATAAGTTCCATGAGCGAACTTGCGCAAGTTTTCAATGTATTGGAAATGGGATAAATTTTCGCGGGGATTTAATTTCGCAGTTGAGCTCATCCGCGAAATTTTAGTATTTCGCGGAGACTTATTTTCGCGGATGAGGGATGTTCTAATTTTTCGCTGGGACTTAATTTCGCGGATGAGGTCATAATAGCAATTTTTAAAAGAGGTAAAATAAGTTGTCAAAAGGGTTCGGGGCCGAATGGCACTGTCTCATCAACCCTCGTTACACCGGTCATTTCTACACCGACCGAGACAAAGTGTAATTTTGCATTTTAGTTCAAAGCTCTTTCAACACAACTATAACGTCAGGTAAAATAAACACAACTAGATAAAAAACGAAACGAATCTTAATCGTTAATCAAAAGCGTCAAACGCGGTACGAGAGAAGTCAACATCATCTTCATCTCCAGAGATCGGTTCATATTTTGATTCTTCATCCGATTCATCCACTACTATTTCACTTCGTGGGGTGTAAGCAACTTTCAATTGTTCATCCGTAAGGCTGGGAAGAGAACTCAAATTCGGTTGATCATCTGCATTAGAAGCTGGGAGCAAAGGATCGATATCCTGGAAAGGGTCAAGTGATTCGAGACCTTATGCAACAGGTTCAAGCGCTTCAGTGATACCTGCTGCTTTCCAGGCGTTTTTAAAAACATTCTTGCCACCTTCTTTCGTCATATCATTGTATAAATCCACCATCCATTGAGCTTCAAGCGGGTAAGTTGCAATGGGACGGTGATGTCTTGCAGCGATTTACCTTCATCTGGTTGCAGACCAATCTGAGCGGTATACCAATCGTTCTTTGCGTAACCATTTACGGTCAAATCCAGAGGTTGGAGTAAGTGCATCTAGTAACAGGAACGCAGACGATTTCGATATTTTCTTCCTCATACAGATCCAAGATTTCTTTCGTCATTTGTCCAGTAAAGACATCCATATTGACATCCATATTGACATCCATAGGCTTTTTGATCAAGTGGTAAATTTAATAATTTTTCTTGTTCTTTAATAACTTTTTCTATGTACAGCTTAAGAACTTCTTTGATCATTTTGCAAGCTTTATCTGCGTTACTGTAGTGAGTTTTGTTGAAACTCAAAGATTCTGGGGTCATTTTTGATTAAATTTTGCGATGCGGGTTCCCTGACAAATGCGACAAAAAAGAAAAAGAGTAAAGATTCGTCTGCTGTTCCATCCAAGAAACCGCGACGAGATGGTGACATCAGAACGATGTTTTTAAACGGTGCTGCCAGAACCGGACTTACGCGTGAAGACAGTCGAAAAAAACAAAGTCGAAATTATATCTAATGTACTTCAATAAGTAGTTTTTAAACTCGCTTTATTTCTAGAATCATTAGAAAATATAACACCTGCTAAAAGTAGCTACTTAAAACAACTTTCTTGTCATTTTTGTCTTATCTTTTCATCTTCAGTACTCGGTTGAAAAATTAGGCCTACAAGAAGAAAGCCTCAGACTTTAAAACAAAGAAAAACAAAAGTTTAAAATTTCGCGGATCGAGCAATTTTTCCAAATTTTCGCGGGGACAAATTTTCGCGGATGGCCTGTTTCCAAATTTTTGAAGGGACATATTTTCGCGGATAGTACCCAAATCCGCGAAATCCGCGAAATTTGATCCCCGCGAAAATTTATCTCATTAAAGTACACCTTCGGAGGCTGTGAAACACAAGGGCACGACGGTCAACAAGCGCATCTCCTGCCAAAAAAGGTTCATAGACAAGGCACTTTTGCGATTTTGCCCACTTGGCTTCGCTTTTATGTAGTCATGTCAAACTTTCAGATTACACTGCAACTCACAAATGCTTACTGCTTTCCAAAATAAAGGAAAAATTTGATACCCTGTTGCTCCATTTGTAGCAAAATTTTCTAGACTAAACTTGAACGGATTTACTATGCTTCGAACAAGAAATGATAAGATATGTCTTGCAAGCTCATTCGATTTTTCCAGTGTAGCATAGTAGCTTTAAAGATTTGATCCGTGAAACAACATTCTGAAATGAAGTGTACTGTGGCTTGTAAGCTTTTTCTTGAGGTTCAATTTGATTTCTTTTCTCAATAATGCTATCTGCTGAAGCTCTTGGACCAGTGCTAAAATAGTAAGGAAGTAGCTATAATTCTTATGAAAAAAATGCACAATATGAAATAAACAAAATAGGTCTCACACTTGACACAATGAGTTGTCTATCTAAAGATTGTTAATGTATTTTTACCTTGTTGAAGAAGCAACACTTTTCTGTGGCAAGTTCAATGTTGGGGTTGAGCCAGGCTTCAACGTTCTCTTTGTATCATCTAAAAGTTGAACATAGAATATGTAGAATATGCATATTTGTGTTTAAATAATAATTCTAAATTGTTTTGCATTTATACGTTGTAAAATTATGTTGTGGGGAAAAAGCATTTGTACTTACGTTGAAGTAAGCTATCTTCTACAAAATGACGTTCACATATGTGTAATGTTCTCTTCTCAATCTGCACTTTTAACTTCTGGTCTACAACACGATCTTTGGTTATCACATGGATGAGTTTCTCACGCCATGAACTACTATATTCATCGTTTCCTTTCGGAACACCAAATATAGACGTATTTGGGGTCTTTCTGGAAACATTACACCCATAAATCGAGCAATTTTCCCCAGGCATTTTCACCAAAACAAACGAATTTACTTGTGAATGAAGCCTTAGTTGAAGAAAGTTCCCGCGTTGTTTCAAATTTAATGCCCTCAAAAGTAGTCTGGGTACTAATACGGCAAGGGACACGTGTTCAAATCGAGTTTGCGATGAGTCTCCAGACTATCTCTGTTTCTTATGACTATGACTACATATTTAAGGGAAAGTTTAGCTCTGAAAGTTAAAACGGCAACAACACACCTGCTTTTCTTTCGCTTTCTCAGTAGGTCGCTAGCTAGCGTTCTCTGGATAAAAGTCCAATCAGTTTTTTACTTCGATTACTAAACTTCACTTCATCCCAAAGAAAACAAATTAAAAATGTATAGCTAGCTACAATTGTCTGATACATTTCCAATCAGTTCTCTTTGTGACGTTATATTATCGTACGTTTTTCTTCTTTATAAAAAATATTTCTGACAACAACATATTAAATTTTATATTATTTGCAGACAATACTAATATCTTTTACTCACATAGGGATATCAGCACTCTTTTTGAAACAGTTAACAGAAAATTAAAACATTTAGAAGAATGGTTCAAAAGCAATAAACTTTCGTTAAATGTAGATAAAACAAAATATACTCCTATTTCATAAAGCTTCTAAAGTGGATGACATACCTCCTAAGTTACCTGATTTAATTTTAAATAACATAAATATTAAAAGGCAATCATCCATGAATTTTTTAGGTGTTTTGTTAGATGAAAATCTAACATGGAAACAACATATCCAAACTGTTGAAAGTAAAATTTCTAAAAATATCGGATTAGTTTTTAAAAAGCTAAACCCTTTTTAAATTTCACCTTTTTTTCTTTGTACATAGTTATATAACGTATTGTAACATTGTTTGGGCAAGCACAAACCTAAATTGAACAAACTCCACAATAAACAGAAACATGCTTGTCGCACAGTGTTCGGTGCAAATAGATACACACCCTCCGACCCGTTATTTAAAAGAAACTCAGAGTTTTAAATATCTATAAACTTAACATCCATCAAGTATTAGTTTTTATGTTTAAGATAAAAACCGCTTCATGTCCATTAGCATTTGCTGACAAATTTTCCCTTATTCAACATAAGTATGACACAAGGTACTCGAAAGATAACTTTGTTATACCAAAAACTACTCTGAAAGTGAGTAGCTATTCCATAAAAAATAGAGGACCACTATTGTGGAACAGAATTTTAGACAATAATTTTAAAATGAATATTAGTTTAGAACAATTTAAAAAGGTATCAAAGAATCTCATGCTCAAAACTGACAATGATGTAACTCAATTTTTTTAAACGTTTTATCCTATTTTAATTTAATATTTTTAAGTTTTTAACACATTATAAGCTGTTAGTAGCTCAACCAACGGGGCTTGATGATAAGACGGTCCACGTCTTCTACTTGCTCCGGCCAATGTATTTATAATTTTAGTAACCTATTATTTGCATTCTTTTTTAACGGCGAAATATATCTTATCATATCTTATCTAACAACATAAACTTTTTATACACGGTCGACAACAACAGTCGTTCTACAACTTTTTTTAAAACAGAAAGCAACCTCGGTCCCAGAACACAAAAATGGAAAATATAGAAGAAGCTTTAATCTAACCTCATGACGAGTAAACATTGTTTGAAATAACTTTTTTCAGGATTAATTTGAAAAAGAGACAACCTTCTTCGCGTCGGTTTTCCTTTTTCAGTTGATAAACAACTTGTTTCAGTGAGATCAAGCCGGGGTAAAATTAAATTATTCTATCCATAACGACCCCGTACGGCTTTTAAAATAAACAACAAATAAACCCCTGTGTAGCAATTTTTTTTAACTTAGTAAATACACAAATTAATTTCAAAACTAGCTGAATACCCGTGGGAGGATCCACTGAATCTCTCATTAAACCGATGTAAGGGATACCAAACAAAAACATACAACACAGTTTGAATTTTCAAAACTCACATTTCAACCCCGACCCTGGGCTCTTTGTCTTTTATAACGGGATGGCAAAAAGAGAAAAAAGCCCTAGGATCGAAGTTGCTCACAATCTGCATTATTCTATGATTATAACCGCTGAAACAGAACGTCCAAAATAATTATAAAATAAAAATGGAAAATTTCCAAAAAAAATAAAGGTGTTTAACAACCGTTACGTAAAAAGCGAAATACGCTAAAACTATATACTTGCTTTGCCATTCCAGAAGTACACCAGGGAAAAAAAGGATTCCAAACATTTTTCGTTAAGTCATACAAGATCAGCTATTCATTCTCTATTGCATACGGCAACCCTTCCAAAATTATACTCAAAATATAAGAAATTTATAGTTGACAACACACAAAAGAGAAATATAACAAACTTGAATCATTTGGTATATTGTATATCTACTGAAATATTTCAATCCAAAATATTAAAAGAACAGAGTTTGCCTTCAGACCCAAACTTATGATCAAGAAAATCAAGCATAAAATCAAAGAAGATAACAATGCAGCGTTTTCGAATTTAAGAATCGAACATATTTCAAACCATCGTAATGTAACAGATGTAAACATTATGTTTAGGTTTTAGGTTTAGGTTTATTATAACGACAACAACACTGAATCACACAGTCTATAGTGTTAAAAAATTACTTTTTACAGTTTATATAAATTCTTTTCTAGGGTATACGCGCGTAGATACTAAAAGTAGGAACCAGCAGTAACCAGCAGTAACCAGCAGTATTTCGAAGTAACCACCAGAGAACCACCAGTATTATGAAGTAACCACCAGAGAACCAGCAGTTTTTTTAAGTAACCACAAGAGAACCAGCAATTATTATTAATTTACTCCAGATAAGGCAGCAACAGCGGCGCAAAGGTGTTGTGATTTTTATGCACAACACTTCATGACCTTAAAACTACCGAATATGATAAATAAAAGGGCACCTAGTTCCCAGGGCTTTTTTCTGATACTTTATGCTCTTGCTAACTAGCTACTTTTAGGTTGTTTTCACGAGGTCCAATAAATGCATTCCGCGAAGTTTAATTTTCGAAAATATGAATAAAATTCGCGGAATTCGCGATAATTAACCAACTTAAGTTATTTATTTATTTTTTCCGCAATAATGGAAACAAGAAGAACAGAACGAAAATAGTGTTTTCAAGATTAAAGTCATTCTTTGAAATAAAATCAACCTCGATCCCAGGGCTCTTTTCTCTCTTTTTGATATAAGGACGGCGAGACAGTCCTTATATCAAAAAGAGAGAAAAGAGCCCTGGGATCGAGGTTGAAATAAAATGTAACACGTTTCAAGGAAAAAACGTTCATATCAAAAGCATAAATTTTTAACTTGAACAAAAACCATGTGTGAGAAAAACAAACGTATATTTTCTGTCCGATGACACGATGTTTCTCCACAACATTTATTAATTCATTCGAACTTTACTTTGTCTATCAGAAGAAAAAAATGTCTCGTTTTGGACTCTCCTCCGTATAGTGTTTTTCGTTATATTTGGTTTACAATTCAGATATTAGTTCGTTATTTAAAATATTAATTTTGTTTTTGTTAATTCTCGCGTGTGGTTTTAAAAGCCTTCTGTCTCAACTGTTTCATAAAGCCTGAGTCACACCAGACATTAACATTTCAGAAAAATGGGTCATGAACTGTGTTGTGTACATTATAAAATGTTCCACATTCGAAGCGATAGTTGCGTTTATTTCGTTTTATCTATTTAACTGGTCGTTCTCTTGTGGTTACTTAAAAAAACTGCTGGTTCTCCGTTGGTTACTTCAAAATACTGGTGGTTCTCTGGTGGTTACTTCAAAATACTGCTGGTTACTCCTGGTTCCTACTTTTAGTAAAAGCGATATACGCACTGTTTTTATAAGTGTGTTTTAGTTTCCGCCTCGATGTTCTTAACTTTTTTGACAAATGCTATCCTCATTACTCTCAATATGTTCTTAGCATGACTATGGCCTGAAAATATATAATGCCTTAATAAAATAAAGCATGCTATAGGTTACTATAGCTAGCTAATGGCAATTTCTACTACATGTAACGGCCCATTGCTTGAACAGAAAAAATTCGGTTCGTTTGATATACAATAAAAAAAGTAAACTTCTAATCAATTTTGTGCGTCATACAAATGTTAAAACAAACTATCAAGCTTAGACATATTCTTAGGATATTCTAAACTTCTGACCCATTTTTCAGAGCATATTCTTACAAAATAAGATGGCGCCGAAGCGAGTAGACGTGTTCCGTATAGCTGCAGTATGTCTAATAATATATCTTAGTTTTTCAATTTTTAAACCGTGTTTACTTCAGTCTGATGGTGTCAGCGTTACACTGGGAGTTAATGAAACTCATTCAGAGATAGAAGAAACGTATTTTATGACTTCATTGGTTGTACATCGGAAAAGATTTTCTTATACTAGACCCACGCGCAAATGTTTAATATTTATACTCTTGATTATGTGTGGGGATGTTGAATCATGCCCTGGGCCGCAAAAGTTGATCGATTTATCGCAGAGAAAAGGTATTAGTATATTCCATCAAAACATCAGAGGATTATTCCATAAAATGCCAAATATATTAGCCATATTCGAAATTGGTAAAAAGATTGATATTTTCACCTTATCAGAGACTCACATTATTAAGGGTAGCGAACAAGATAATGACGAACTGTATCAAATTCCGGGGTATCATTTTATTAAGCCATGTAGATCTAAAGGCCAAGAAGGAGGTGTAGCAATTTATATCTCGGAAAAACTAAAGTACAAAAGGCGAATCGATCTTGAATCTGAAAATATTGAATGTATCTGGATGGAAATTTTTCAACAAAAGGCGAAAAGTTTTCTGGTTTGTTGCGTGTACAGACCCCCTGATTCTTCACTTTACAACCTCAAAACATTCAATAAAGTGTTTGAAACTATTCTCAAAAAAGTTAACGAGTTAAGTAAAGAGACACTCATCTTGGGAGACATGAATATCAATTATCTTGAGAAAACAGATCATCGAGATTTGAAAAGTTAATTAAACGTTGCAGGCTTTAAACAAATGATAAAAAATCCCACTAGAGTTACATCACAAACGAGTACCCTAATTGACATTATTTTAACCAACAGACAAGCAACAATATCATTTAGTGACGTGATACCGCTTTCCTTAAGTGACCATGATTGTATTGGGTGCGTACGGAAATTTAATCACGTAAAATATGAACCGAAGACTATCAACATTAGAAATTATTCGAAGTACGATCCAACTACATTTAGTAAGGAAATTGGTTCACAAGAGTGGGGATATTTCTATGGAATGAACAACGTTAATGAAGCATGGATTTACATGAAGCAAACTTTAGTTAGTGTCATAAATAAGCACGCACCAATAATCAAAAAGCGTGTAAAAGGAAGATTTTGCCCGTGGCTTTCAACAGACGTTAAATCTATGATGAATGAACGTGATAAATTGCTTCGCAAAGCCAGGAAAACTAAAAAAAAAGGAGATTGGTCGGCTCACAAGAATTTAAAAAATCGGTGTAGCAATATGATTAAACAAGCTAGATTTCAGTACCATCATAATCTGCAAAACGAAAATTACAAAAATCCGAAAAATTTCTGGAAAGCTATTAAAAAGGTTTTTCCTTGCAACAATGCTAGCAAAATTGCGACAAGTAATATCGATGATGTATCCGATAAAAAAACAGTAGCAAATAACTTTTGTCACTATTTCTCCACTATTGCATTTACATTGAAACAAAAATCGCAACCATTGCGGGACTTTATATGGCGAAAACCTGCAAACCTCGACACAAGAACAGATAAACAGTTTAAATTTGAATATGTCAGCAAGACTTTTGTTGAGAGGGAATTAAAATCATTAAAACGAGGAAAAGCTGCAGGACATGATGACATTCCCCCTGGGATGTTAAAAGATGCTGCAAGTATAATATCTAAACCGTTATGTTATCTTATCAATTTATCCTTACAAACTGGTATAGTACCTGCAGAGTGTAAGATAGCAAAAGTGAAGCCTATACACAAAAGTGGTTCCACTTCGAATTTGGACAATTATAGATTAATTTCGATCTTGCCAGTGTTGTCAAAAATTCTAGAACGAGCTGTTCATAAACAACTTACAGATTATTTGGAAAGCAATAAGTTACTCTCTAAAAATCAACATGGCTATCGGAGAAAGAGATCCACTGAGCAAGCTACAACATTATTTACTGATAGTATTCGAAAGGAAGCAGACTGCGGAAAATTGGTTGGCGCGTTATTTGTAGATCTGTCCAAAGCCTTCGATACCTTTCTCATAGTATTTTATTGTACAAGCTGAAATGTTACGGTATCACTGGGATTGAACATCAATGGTTGTCAGATTACCTATTCCGACGTATACAGATGTGTATATATGACGGAATCTCATCCGAAGAACATTCTGTAACATGTGGTGTGCCTCAAGGGTCGATTTTAGGGCCCTTGTTGTTTTTAATTTATTTTAATGATCTCGAGGACTACCTCATTCATTCATACGTAATCAAATTTGCTGATGATACAGTGCTTTATACGTCAGATAAATTTATCACGGAGTAATTTTACCAACGTTATTGTTTAATTGTGTTGTTGATTTGAACTTTTCCAGAACACGACTCAATCTACTGAGTTCGATCGATCGAAGAGTAGCAGCCATTTTGGGTGAGGAACAGACGTGCGTTATTGATGAAATATATAAGGACGCAGTCCTTCTTGTAAAGAAATGTTTAGATTGTAATATTTGTGAAGATCTAGAGAGTTATTTTAAATTTAATATCCATTGTCAAAATACTCGTCAAAACTCTACAATGTTATCTATTCCTAAAGTAAAACTCAAGCTCGCAAAATCTGGCTTTTTCTCTATGGGCGTAAAAATTTTCAATACACTGCCCATGGAGATACGGCGAACAGAGTCATTCGCAGACTTTAGGAATAGAGTCATCAGTCATTTTAATTGCAAATAATTTTTATTATTTTATTTTATTTTTTCGGCGATAATTATACTAATCTGTATGTTTGTCCCTTGAGTCATCTTGAACACTCCTATCAGTCTTTCAAGAGTGGTATTCGATTTTTTGTTTTTCTATGTTATTTGTTTCAGTCGCATGTATGTTTTACATGACTTTTTACATATTTTTTTTCTTTTTTGGTTTTATTATCAGGACACGCAATAATAGCAGTAATTTATTACTGAAGTGTACATCCTGTGTAAATATTCATAAGAAAGAAAGAAAGAAAGAAAGAAAGAAAGAAAGAAAGAAAGAAAGAAAGAAAGAAAGAAAATATTTTCCGGCTCAAGACACAACAACAAACTTAACATTTAAGGAAAAATTTAGCTCTGAAAGAATAGGCTAAAAAATCGTTATACACCAAAATTAATTTCTCTATCAAATAAGCGAAAGAAAAGCAGGTGTGTACCTGCTTTTCTTTCGCTAGACTACTAGCTAGGGTTCTCTGAATAAAAGTCCAATCAGTTTTTTACTTCGATTACTAAATTTCGCTTCATTCCAAAGAGAACGAATTGAAAATGTATAGCTACAATTGTCTGATGCATTTCCAATAAATTCTTTTTGTGATGTTATATCATCGTACGTTTTTCTTCGTTTTAAAAAATATTTCTGACAACAACATTAACTTTTAGTGAGGGCTGCTATGTTGTAATAAAAAGCTTCGTGTGCACACGCGTGTTAAAAGTGATTTTTTGATTCAAGGTTGTTGTTTAGGTCAGAAATGGGTGCCAAATGGGTGCCAAAAATTTCGGTCCCGCGGGACCAAATTAGGTGTCGTCATCACTTTCACAGTCAGCAAAAAGCAATTTCAAAATTATACGTTATATTATATATGGTTGGAAAGAGGAGATCAAGAGGTCAATAAAAATTTAAAAACCATATGCTGAAAATTTATTGTTCGTGAGATATTAACATTTAAAGTTTGTATAAAATACAGACCGTTAATTTACTGACCCAGCTTATAAATGACTCTAACTTGGTCATTTGTGCTCTTTTTGTGCTGAATTTTGGCAAGGTGTTAGGTCGCCTTAGTATCTTTCTGTTTAAATTTATTGTTCAAATCACTGCAGGGGATAATTCACAGACCAATAATTTACAGACTCGGGTATCAAACATTCTTGAAAAAGGAACAAAAATATGGAACCCTAGCAACAAAAATTAAATGTACATCTAGTTATCGAAATAATCTTCATCGGACCAATCTGAGTCAGTATCAAGTTCTTCTTCACTACTTTCGCATTTCTCGTAATTCAAACAGTTGAAATATTTACACATGTTCGTGCATACAAATTTGTTTTTGATGCATTTACATCTTTTCGTACTGCAATCTTCACGACATCCACAAACACTCAACTCAATCAATCCCAGTGGAGCAGGAAGATTATCTGTCATTATTGGATCAAGCGAATTACCATTTAACTCCCAGCCATAGTGTTGAGGAAGCGGGAGGTTTTAGATGGACACGCGTGACTTCTTCAACACCAGACATACAAAATGACTTCTAAAGATTTTATACTTTAGTGCATTACTAGTAGGAGGAAATTTTGTTGAATCCATTTGGTACTTTGAGAAAAGGAACTATCGTAGCTTTGCCAAGGTTGTCATCTCTTCGGGTCATTTTTTATCCCCATATGTGTTGACAACGAAACGCTCTATTTGTTCAAGGGTGGATAGATTTGGCATCGATACAGAGTTTTCTAAACGTGAAAAATCCTGAAGGATATCGCTGTCTGCTTTCACGAAAGATTTCCACCATGTCGTTTTCGTTTTTCTAGAAAAGCGTCCGATCTGGTCGCAACCTGTGAACACATGGAAACCCAATATAGCAGCTGATCGCTCTTCACCTAGAACTTCGAGTGGCATGACACAAAGTTCTGGTGTTACGATGTTTTCTTGAAATTTGAATCCTTTTCCACTGCTGCGAGTTATTTCTAAGAGTTCATGAGAATCCTCTGTGTTATCAGACCAGTACCATGAAACTCCTTCTTTCCATCAGGTGTATCATTTTTAAAATCGATGTTGTCAAGTGCAACATGGATGGGTTGTCCAGCTTTTATGTTTGGTGGCAAATATGTCCTATTGTTATGTTCATCTTTTGTCAATACTTGATTTCCAATATCATTCTCTATTTTCATAACTTTATCATAAGGGATAGTGAGTCCGAGGTCTGCTAAACAATTGATAAGTTTTTTATTTCTTGTCTCCTTTTGCAAATGTAATGCTAAACCAACTGAAAATGGTGTCTCTGCGATTTCTCTAAATTCCTTAGATGGTTTGTTAGAGACCTGTCTGTTAGTTTTCGTTGATTTGATAATAATTTGTGATATGTTATCAACTTTGTTGTCAATTGATTGCTTCTTCTTCAACTTAGCATCAGTAATTTTTTTAAGACCTACTAAAATCCAACGAATCAGTGAGAATAATGAGGTAGGCAACTCAAATCCTGTGAGTGATTTCCAAGGAAAGGTGATAGACGAACATTTGAACATTCCAGAAAAATTGCCAGTAAACTTCCAATTTTTCTGTTGTAATATGTCTCGTCGCACCAGTTTTGCAGCCTTGTAAATGATGTCATATTCGTCTGGAATGTTCAAATGTTCGTCTATCACCTTTCCTTGGAAATCACTCGTGAAAACTCTTTCTGAAAGGCGTCGTGAAGGTGGTCTTGAGAGCACTGCTCAAGAAACATTAGCGCTTATAATTTACTTCCTTGTCTTTTTATTCAAGCAAGTTATTATATGATGCATTGATATCGTTCATATCTAACACAACATTTTCATCAAAAAGAAAGGATTTTATCATATATATTATTTCAATATCTGCAATCACTCGTTTCACGTCTTCTAACTCTTGTACTTCTGCAAGTTCTACGTTTGATTTTGCTACTTGGCGTTAAATAGTCACCCAACATTTAAGGTGATACTGAACATCGTTGGCTACTGCGTCGCATGCATTTGGGATAATGTTTATTCGAATCAAAAATCGAGGATCCTGAAGTTGTTCAGCTATCTGAAGCATACGCTTGCCAATTCCATCAATTTGAGCTTGATGTAATTTATCCCCGTCTTTTTGACAAATAATACAAAGACTTTTGTCGTAAGCTTTAGTATTTGACCGGAGTGTCCTTTTTTCTTCGATAACATCTTCAATACACACTTCATTATTGTTTTCTTTATCATCACTATTCAATGATATCTTCTGACATCCTTCTTTCAATCTCTGAATCATATTAATGTTCGTTACATCTTTGTAGCATTGTGACTGGTATTGACACTCAAATTGTAACAATTCTTCAGCTGTAACATGTTCCAGCATCTGATAGCAGTCTGTAATCATAACATCTTTGTAAGTGTATCTTTCTTTTACAGCTGTAAGTAATTTTAGAAGACCATCCAAGCGAGGAGATTTGACCAGCTAAGAAAAGAGTCGTGCGAAATTCGTGAAAATATCCATTGAAAGCATTCACGTGAAACAAAAAAAAAGAAAGGAAAAAGCTATCACTTTCACTAACCTTATATTTCCGAACATCTTTCTGGCAAATGATGCATTTACTGAATATTATTTCAAATTTCTTTCCTTTGCAAATACTGTCACTCTCCATTTCTACTAATCACTCCTTTTTCTTTCTTACTATATCTATACCCTGTTTGAAATAAACTATAAATTTACTATAACAACACAACACTTTCAAAGCAAGCAGTCGAATGTTATCTATGAATTCAAACAGTCGAATATTACACAGTATATATGAAATCGAACAATGGAATGTTATCAATGAAATTAAATTGTCCAATGTTATATCTGTGAAACTAAACAATTAAATATAGTCTTGGAATGAATCAATTCTATTCTATAAACTATAGTGGATACAAAATGCCTAATAAAATTGGCGTCCTGTTTCCCGGAACAAAACAACCCATTGAATCCACACCTCGGTCTGTAAATTATTGGTCTGTGAATTATCCCCTGCAGTGATTTGAACATTAAATTTCAAATAAACAGAAAGATACTAAGGCGAACTAACACCTTGCCAAAATTCAGCACAAAAAGAGCACAAATGACCAAGTTATAGTCATTTTAAGCTGGGTCAGTAAATTCACGGTCTGTATTTCATACAAACTTTAAATGTTAATATCTCTCGAACGATACATTTTCAGCATATGGTTTTTACATTTTTATTGACCCCCTTGATCTCCTCTTTCCAACCATATATAATATAACATATAATTTGGAATTTATTTTTTTGCTGACCGTGAAAGTGACCAAAATTTTTGGCACCCATTTTTTTTGTGCTTATTTCTGACCTAAAGAACAACTTCAGATCAAAAAATCACTTTTAACACGCATGTGCACACGAAGGACACAGCAGCCCTCACTATTTGTTCGACAACAACAGTTTGTTTTTTACATTTTACATTCGAATTACGTTCATATTAGAATGCGTACAACCTCGGTCCCAGAACACAAAAATGGAAAATATAGAAAAACATATAAGCTTTAAGCTGGTAGAGCAGTTTTTTAAGATATTAAAAAAATAAGAACGACAAAATCTACGACATATCCAAAATGTATATTTTCAGCAAGCTTTCGCCAACGCCCAGGTTGGCATGTTCACACTGATTCTAAATTTTTTTACATGTTAGAGATAAAATACTAAAAATAATAGGATATAATAGGAAGAAAATAGAACTATTATAATAATTCTAAAGGCATAGATTTTACCGTGTTATTCAAAATGGGACGGTCACGCTCAATTAATATGCTCTCCATCAGAGTAAGTTTTAAAGTCCGTATGTCTGAGCATTTGGGTATTTTCTGCACTTACAGGTAAACGCGTTAAACTTGGTCCCCAGGCCAGTGCCGTTCTCGAACATTTGATGTTTTGTAATCACTCTCCAGCATCGTTTCACAACTTCTCAGTACTTGCGGAAGAGTCTAATGATTAGTATAAAAAAATTTAGAATCAGTGTGAACATGCTAACCTGGTCGTTGGCGAAAGCTTGCTGAAAAAATATATTTTGGATATGTCGTAGATTTTGTCGTTCTTATTTTTTGAAAAGCTTTACGCTAACCTCATGATGAGTAAACATTGGCATGCCCTATTTGGCCTCAAAGTTTTAGGTGCACTGTAATGGCTTCATTAATTTAATATAGGATATTGGCGTTAAAGTACTGTTATTGACGTCGCGCGGTAACGTCAGAAAATTTAACATATTAGACATGCATTTTTCGGCAACATCAAAGGAAAATGAATACATCCACTGTGCCTGTTACAGACACACAGACACACTTAGCGTATTATTATATAGACTAGTCGATAAAACCCGTGGAGAAATCCACTTAGGCACAAGGACAATGAAAAAATAGGTTGTTTTAGATTTTTTGCTGTTTCAGCAGTGCAGATCTAAAAAAAATTGGCGATATTTAGGTTATTCTTTGCCTGTAATGTGTAGAGGTTAAAACTGATCAAAATAATGTATAGAATCGTGTGCTTTTGGCGAATGCCTAAGAAGATATAGGGGTTTAAAAATTTTGCTGACGTCATCAAAGTCCCGTCAAAACACAAAATTTAGTTTATCCGTTACCTGTATATGTGTAGAGGTTGAAACGCTGATCAAAATAAGGTATAGGATCATATGTTTTTGACGAATGTCTAAGGAGATATAAGGGTTAAAAAATTTTGCTGACGTCAGCAAAGACCCGCGAAAACACACGAAAATCTTAGAAATATATATACCTATTGTTTTAATCGTATAGATCTTCAAACGCTGATCAAGAAAATGTATAGGATCGTGTACTTTTGACAAACGGTTACAGAGATATTAAGGTAGTTTTTGATGACGTCATCAACCCGTCCATTCCGAAAAGGATTCGGGTACCCAGGTTTTGGAAACTTACCCAAATTGGTCCCAGGTTGTCCCTAGTTACCCCCACGTGGTGGAAAATGACTGACGTCACCACTTCGTTTCCAAGTTATTTAGCCTCAAAAGTTTTTAGTGCTTTGTAATGGCTTCACTAATTTACTATAAGATATTGCGTTAAAGTAGTGTTATTGACGTCGCGCCGTAACGTCAGAAAATTCAACATTTGAGACATAACTTTTTCGGCCACATCAAAGGAAAATGAACACATCCACTTTACCTGTTACAGACACACAGACACTCACACAGACACACTCTCCGTATTATTATAAGAGACTAGTCGATAAAGCCCGTGGAAAAATCCACTGTGGCAGGATAAAAATGAAAAAGAAGCGTTATTTAAATTTTGATGACGTCAGCAACCCATCCACAAAAAAAAAATAGAACCTTGTTTTCACGTTGCCTCTATTGTGCAGAGCTTAAACTGCTGATCAAGAAAATGTATAGGATGATCATGTACTTTCGATGAACGGTTAATTAGATATAACACAGTTTAAAAATTTTGCTGACGTCAGCAAAGGCCCGTTAAACCCCAAATTTTTTTTAGAAATTAGTATACCTGTTGCCTTCATCATATAGATCTTGAAACGGTGATCAAGAAAATGTATAGGATCATGTACTTTTGACAAACGGTTGCAGAGATATTAGGGTTTGAAGGTTTTTTGATGACGTCATCAACCCGTCCATTCCGAAACGGATTTGGGGACCCAGGTTTGGGAAGATTACCTAAATTGGTCCTCTAGGTGGTCCCTAGTTACCCACGCGGTGAAAAGTCATTGACGTCACCACCTTGTTTCCAAGTTATTTGGCCTCAAAGTTTTAGGTGCACTGTAATGGCTTTATTAATTTAATATAGGATATTGACCAACCTCGTCCCCAGGGCATCTTGTATCTTTTCTGACCCCGGGACGGCGATACGAACATGGCTCTGGAGGAGGCTGGTCCGATATGAAACCTGATTGGCGCGCATATATCACATAATTATTGCGTCATAAAAAACATTTTGGCGAGGCGGCGAGTCTGTGACGAACAGGAGGAAGCTGTTCGTATTAAAATGGCGGAGGAGCTGTATCAGTATCATGTTTTTTCAAAGTGAAAAATTTAATAAAAAGCATTACTAAGCAATGAGAGTATAAAATAAGACATCATAAAGTAATACTGCTTACAAGGAAATATTTCAATAGCTGGGAAAGTTTAATAAAACTAGAAAAGTAGCTAGCTAGCACACTATAACCTAGCAAACTATCAAGATAAGAACAAAAGAAAGGAACTCAACTTGTTTCCAAGTGGCCAGGTTTAATTTGCAGCTTTATGCAAAGAATGACCTTACATAAAATTACTAGCTGAGAGACCTAGTGCCGCCCATGTCCTTTATAGACAAAATAATTTTGCACAAAATATCGAAAATGTTTTTTTTACAAAATATATGTATCATTACGTTTTAAATTATATCCGGTTGTTATTAGTGGGCATGTTTTATTACTTTATATGTTTTGGTTACCATAAAAAATATAAAAAGCCAGTAGGTTAACCGTCGGAGCCATTTTATTATTGACTGCACATTTACCCGGCCTAATTCAAGAAAATTCAAAGTGCAATAACTTCGGTAAAAAAAGAAAGTTATTGACTTGAAACTTGTTATGGAGTACTTTTAGACCAATCCAATAAAAGATAATTTTACACGAGGCATAAAAAAATTACACAGCCATTTTGAGGAAGAGAAAAGGTAGGAAGATTTTCTTAAACTGATTCTTGCTAGGCCTTTTTTAACACGCTATGAAGAAATTTCAGAAAATCGAACTCAATCAAATTTTAAGTCACACTTTGATCGAGCGCTCAATCTGGCATATGTTTAAATCCAGGATGTACTGAAGATAGTGGTAGATATTGAACAGCTCACCACTGTGATATATTATCTCAAGAGTTTTAATACTAATAATTACAAAGCAGTGAACATAAAAAAATAACAAAGAAAGTCTAAACCGAGTATATAGTTTATATATAGCGTCCCATAACTTAGTAAAAATTAAAATATTGACTTGAGATTGGTATGATATGGTTTTAGATTGGTTTGATGAAATTAAGCCAAAAAATAGTTCTATTATCATCATACTTTCTGAGTTTCAGAATTTAGCCCTTTTCAGAGACGCCGATAAGCCGTTTTTGACAGCATATCAATTTTGACTAAGATACAGGTTCAGAAAATTTTAAAAGCTAGTCTAACATCAGAAATAGGTCAGATAAGATTCAACCTAAAACTATGCCAGTAAACGAAAAATTTAGTTGCAAAGAATATCTTTTTGTGATTGGATGCTCTTATGAGAATACTGAATTAATCTTCACGGTTAGCTAGTTTGGCATTTTAAATATTTTCCAAGCAGAATGATAACAATAAATAGATGTATATATCAATTAAAAATCGTTTTTTGAACAGCAGCAGAATTTTGATGAGCTCTAAAAAGTGCGACTTTATGGAACTAATTTTGGTCCAAAATCCTCAAAATAATTTCCTCAAAAAATTTTTGCTGTTGGTATACCAATTCTTTCTAAACTATTAAGGCAGTGATACATGATTTGAATCGACAAAATATCACATGTGGACTTGTCGATTTCAATTTTCAAACCAGCATAATGCTTGTGATAAAATATTTGGATTATTTATGTTTTAAACAAAAACAACCTTGTTTTTTTACATCTGTGTGTGCAATAAAATGCAAGCTTGTTGAGTAAAAAATAAAAAAAGCTGTAATTAGGGATTAAATTAAAGACCTTTCACCAATATTGAACAATCAAGCTAAGCCAGATTAATAAACTTTACGGCAGTAATATTCTGACAATTTTGCTTTCATCTACAAAATAGTTTCTTTAACGTTGTGTCTTTTTTCGTCCGCCATCTCTAAATCTTGCTTTTAAGGCGAGCGCCAAATTTGCATCTCATTATCTTTGGAATTTCCCTAGTTACCCACACGGTGAAAAATCATTGACGTCACCACCTAATTTCCAAGTTATTTGGCCTCAAAGTTTTAAGTGCACTGTAATAGCTTCATTAATTTAATATAAGATATTGACGTTACAATAGTAATATTGACGTCGCGCCGTAACGTCCGGTAATTTAACATTTGAGACATAACTTTTTCGGCAACATCAAAGGAAAATGAAGATAATCCACTTTGCCTGTTACAGACAGACACACACACACACAGACACAGTCTCTGTATTATTATAGAGATACACAAATCAATTTGAGAATATGCAAATCTTCTTCAAAATACACAAATCATTTTAAATGCAGAAATTATTCTCAATTTACACAAAACATTTCCAAAGTATAAATTTACATGCAGAAGGTTAACTCTGTTTTCTCAATTGTGAATACATAAAATGGCTACTGCTGTATTTTGTTATCGATGTGGTAGGCAGTTTTACGATGTTGAATACTTCTGTCCAAAGTGTGGAACACAAAGAAGATGCATTCTTGAAAACATAAATGTGGACAGTCAAGATGTAAATAATGTCATGCCAATCTTATTTTATCGTGGTATGCAGTACAAATGCATTGTAGAATGCCTTCCTAAATACCACAATGTTCAAATGAGTGTTAGGACGCTCAAAAGACGACTGCGAAAAATGGGGATGAAGAGAAAAAGAATACAGTCCATGGACGATTACGCTTATAGCTCAATTTCAAAGGATGAAAAGTCATCTGGCATAAGTGGTTACCGAGCAATTTGACACAGACATAAAACAAGTTATAACATCCATGTTACACGTGACAACGTAATGAGAATCGTAAGGGAAATCGATCCTGTTAAATCAAGCGAAAGGAAAGCTCGGAAGTTAAAGAGAAGAATTTATACTTCACCAGGTCCAAACGCAGTCTGACATGCGGATGGCTACGACAAATTGGAGCCATACGGTTTTCCAATCCACGGATGTGTTGACGGATTCTCCCGACTGCGGTAGTGAAAACGGTATAATGGCGACAATCCAATCGTTTATACACGATGACAGTAATGCTCACAAGTTTGGCAGCTCGCAAAGCAACCAAAGAATTGAAAACTTGTGGTCTCATTTCAAAAGAATGTATACCACATGGATAATTGATTTTTTTAAAGAAATGGTCAACAACGACTCTCTACGACTGGGAAATCATATTCATATGGAGTGCGCTTGGTTTGTCTTTTCTGGCTTACTGCAAAACGAGCTTAATCGAATGAAAAATGAGTGGATTAATCACAGAATACGGAAATCAAGATCAGTAGAAGTTCATGGTGTACCTGATCAGCTATTCTATTTACCCAAGATGCATGGATATCAAAATGGTTTACAAATTCAAGAACATACTCTTTCTAAAATACTGGACGAAAGAGATATTCATTTTGAAGCTTCTGTTTTAAACAGGTGTGACGAAGATCTTAGAGTTTTTTTTCAGTATGTTGTAAACCAAATTAACGTTTTTATGCCTCCAAGGGATTGGGAAGAAGCAAGACGCTTGTATAACAAAATTGTTTCTCTTTCGGAATAAACGAATCCAAACAAAGTAGTAAAACATAATATAAAAAGAGAAGTATTGTTTTTTATAATTTCCCTAAACAATAGCCCTCTATCAGGGCTCTAGAGGAACCTTCTTTCATAAGTATATATGAGTAAAAATCTCTGGAAACTCCGCCAATATCCACTGCTGGCTCTCCAACAAAAGATATCTTGTATGTTTTAAGTTTATTCCAAGTCTTGCTAATAAATTTAGTAAAGTCTTGGAATTCAAATCGCCTACGAACGGTTATTCTCAAATCTCCTTCTTGCACAATACTACTGGCCTAAATGAGATTTGGAATAGTATTTCTGTCAATACTTAGTGCGTCCTTTTGGCAGCTAACAACTTCAATTCCCCTTTCATTTTCACTTTTATCACCTGAATCGATTTTCCACACAACTGGCAATTCTTTGTTTTGTAGACAGGCATCTGCATGTTGTTCAATTTTATTGAAAGGGAATTTCTGGTTACAAATTGGGCATCTTCCAAATCTTTCGCTGACAGGAGTTGTCCAATTAAGAAAATTAGAAATTTCTGGCAACTCATTGTTTCCACTGCTGGATGGTACATTTAGTAGAATTTCATTATTACATTCCTGCTGTTTATCTTCTTCATTACAGGAATCATTGTAATCATCATCATCGTTAATGTCCTAGCGTGATGGTTCTTTTAATGCAGCTGCCATGGCATTAAGTTCATAATTTTGTTTCAGAGTTCTAGTACAGATATACAGATCCAATCTAGAATATGGCTTCCCTAGTTCTTTTCTGTAATTTGCCACAGTAAATGGAGTATCTGTGTCTGGGGTAATAATGACCTCTTTTTGGTCAGGATCACAAGTGAACAGAATAACTGATCATGGTCTGCATGCTATTTTACTGCCAAGTCAAGGACTGATTTGGCAGATGCATATTTTTGAACTTTTAGGAGTACATTAAGAACTAAAATTTTCGGCGGAAAAACTTCGATGGAAAAACTTTCGGACAACTTTTTTTAATTCAGCGGAAAAATTTTCGGACAAGATTTATAAAGTCAAAAAATGTATGGGTAAGTCTTTTGAACAAATTTTAACCAAATTTCGAAAATAATGATTACGGAAAATGACACAAAAAGAAGGCTAAAAGCATTAATTGTGTACATATATATATTCAATCAAGATCTAAAAAAGGGTCTTCAGGATCTAACTTTATAGATAGAGCCTCAGCCAAATGTGGAAATAACGAAAATAATAAGTTCAAAAACTGCAGTTTTTATTGATTTTCTGATTACCCTATATATAATTTCTATGCACTGGTCCTCTTTTAAAAAAATTAGAAAAACCAAAATTTTCGGACAAAAAAACTTTCGGCAGACACAAATTTCGGACGGAAAATTTTTCGGACAAAAAAAAACCGAAAGTTTTTCCGTCCGATAATTTTCGTTTCTAATGTAGCTTATTTCCTCTTACAGACTTGAGCATTGTTTAATATTTTTGAACACTTCGTGTATAAAGGTTCTTTTGAAAATATTGTTTCTGTATTCTGAAAAGGATTTGTGGATTTTGAAAGAGATTTGTAGATTTTGAAACATATACGCGTATTTTCAAATAAATTTATGTATTCTGAATTTAATTTGTGTATTGTCCCTTCTCGGCTTTCATACACGGAGCTGTACTCCGTACAGCTGCACACTCCGAATGGAACACGTGAACCAAACACTCGCGTATAGATGAACAAACTGCTCACGATTTGTTTCAAGTCACATGTTGTTTCAATGCAATAACGTTTAGCCAGTTAAGCTGGGCAGCACTCCCTTAGATATGTTTAATACTTGATCGATTTACCACAATAACTTATAACAGATGGCCTAAGAAAGTTAAGAAAGTTTTAAACATATACAGACGGCCTTACAACTAATAAATGGCTTTGTTTTATTTTTTTGAGGATAACCCAAACAACATAACCTTACAAGTTTAACACTGTCATTTTCAAAATAGTTGATAGAGGCCTAATCTTGCTGTCAAGTTAATTCCAAAGACAATAAGAACAATTTTAAGAACCTTGAATCTATTTTCTTAGAGAATAGAGCAACACCACACCTACTAAATATTTTTATTTATGTAAATGTGTGACCTGTGATAAAAACATTTCCGTAAGAACAGCAGCATTTTCAGTTGTTTCTTCACCTCTTCATCAAATTGGTTTGTAGGTTTATCATTTCTTGAACATGTTCAAGAAATGATAAACCTACAATACTAATATGAATCTGAACAAACAAACCAAAACAATAAACAATTTGTGATTACTGAGTACACTGGGTTAAGCCAAAATATGTTTATTATAAATGTATACTAAATGGAAAGGTTAAAGCATATTAGCAGGGGAGTGTGACAATAATAACGATACATAGCTGGGCAGCACATCATCCCTGAGTACATGCTAGCTATAACATCCAACCTATAATATCTGGCTATGAAAAGCTGGGTAACTTTTTTAGGAAAATAATTATAACCTATATATATAGCTAGCTAGCTAGCTAATTATTGCGCCCCGCCGAAGGGGCGCACATTTAGTGGACCGCGGGTATATAGTGTTTGTGTTGTGTATGGCAGAAATTTTTTTTCCACTCTCTACTTCGCGGGGGACTTCTGCTCGATCTTCCAACCCCCGGCTCTGATATAACACAACCTATGTGTTTGGTACCACCAAGACAAAAAAAAACACTCATCGAGCAAATCTTTTTTTGTCTCGGTGTCCTTGTTTTCTCTAAAGATTTGAATGCGATAAAAAATGTTAATCGAGATTCTTTTGTTATGCTAATATGGAGCTTTGTAATATGAGGCTTCGCTTGCCTCGTTTAATGTGCTTAAATGTCGCTTCAGCCCACGTGAATTTATCTTCAAGAATAGACTTGTTTTTGTCTGAACCACGTTGTTGCTTATGGTTGTTTATTTGTAGCAAAATTCAACGGTTCAATATTCAATGAATTATTTGGGTATGCAACAAACTATTTGGCTATTCAACGAAATTATTTCGGTATTCAACGACTTATTTGGCTATTCAACGAAATTATTTCGGTATTCAACGACTTATTTGGCTATTCAACGAAATTATTTCGGTATTCAACGACTTATTTGGCTATTCAACGGTATATGCAACGAAATTATTTTGATATTCAACGACTTGTTTACGGGATTTAACAGTAATACTAAACGAGATTATTAATTTCAAATAAAGTGAACAACCGCGTCTTCCCAGGTCATCCTTTTTACCCCTGGGCGCTAGAAAAAAACCCGGCAAATAAGAGATCGCTTCCAAGCTACCACTGCAGTTACTTCAAGGGATTTAATTTAAGCAAGAACTACTTTTCGGGAAGTTGGCAAGTCCTTTTGCGATAACTGATTTCAGCGAAATTAAAGATTTAATTAATTAGGTTCAGAATAAGTATTTTACACCAAGGGGCAACGAAGGAGTAAGAATGAATCAGAGCAATTTGTTTTTAAAAAAATATTTTCATAAAAAACGATATCTACAACATCTGTAATAACAATTTCTTTCCAGTTAAAACCAAGGTTTCTAAATTCTAGTAAGGTTTCTTCTTTAATACAATACTTGGGTCTACCTGGCCCTGCTGGTTTTTCTTCAAGAGGGGCCACTGTTGAAATTACAAATAAAAACGGCGCCACATTTCTTCTAGAACGTTTAAAAAGTTCATAAATTATCTGAACATTTCTCAAAAGGTCATGCAAATCGTATGCACTACTGATCAGATATAATAACATTTCAATGCTATACTGCATACTTTGTTCCAAGCAATCCATGTCATCACTAATATTTTCAACTTTGTTTATGAGGTCGCTCAATGATTCAAGGAATTTAATAATATCAACATCCATAATAAATGTAGCAAGCTATCTGTCTGTAAAAATCACAAACCAAATAGAGAAACACAGAGCTATTTCTCTGACAAAGAACACACGCCTGAAATACGCGCCAAATTAAATTGAATAGATACAATAAATAAATAAATAAATAAAGTTAGCATTCGGCAAATTAGTCATTGAACATTGAAATTTGCGGTGAACAAAGTTCGTTGAATGCCCAAATAAATCGTTGAATACTGAAGTCGTTGAATACCAAAATAGTAATTTCGTTGAATATATCGTTGAACACCTAAATAAGTCGTTGAGTACCGAAATAATTTCGTTGAATATTGAGTCGTTGGATTTTGCTACAAATAAACAACTATATTTTTCGTTGAATATATTGTTGAATAGCCAAATAGTTCGTTGCATACCCAAATAATTCGTTGAATATTGAACCGTTGAATTTTGCTACAAATAAACAACCATAGTTGCTAAACCTGTTAACGGTAAGTAAGTGGAAGGATTACTTACTAATACTTACTAATTAAACTTAGGACGGTTCCTGGCGTTGATCCAAAGGTCGCAATTTAGGGATGCATCGAAATTTATAACTGGGAAGTTTTCTTGTGCCGTTGATACATTTTTTGAACTTTTTATTAATGCTGTATGTTAATACTTGCCTTCTTGTGTGAAGAAGGATGTTACATGTTAAGGTTGTTATCTGATGTTAAGGTACATTATAATGTCAATTATCTCTAAAGATTTTGTGTATATACGGCCATGACTGAAACTGCTTACATTTTGTTGGTCTTGCCTTCCTGATCTGGCTTGTCGTAGTAGCTTTACTGATGTAGCTAGGGAGCTAAATACTATTTTTAAATTCCTCTAAAATTACTTTTACTAGCTATATATCAAGCTAGCCAGCTAGCTAGCTACACAAAATAGTGCTTTAATTACCCTTAAAAAACCTTTGTCCTGCTTTGCATAATTTTATCAACAAGGGTGCTGATAAGCCGCATACACCGTAAAAAGTTAGGGCGAGTCCGGCGTTTCGAAAAAATCGCATAACCCAAAAGATGCCCGAAAAAAGCGCCTTCTTCCAACTGTCGTCCGCATTGTATGTTACAAGGCATTGTATTTCGTAAATGCTCCGGGTGAGTGGGGCTAAAATAACTTCCGAAGGAACCTTTGTGAGGCTATTGCTATCAGGTAAAAAGATATTCGTCACAGGATTTTTTATATCTTCTGCAGAAAAGTTTTCAAAGCCTGACAAAAATTTATTGTTGCTTGCACTGAACAGTTAAGGTAAACTAATAATTAGCCAATAACATGATAGTTAGCCGTTGCAGTATAACTATACGCTACCCACAGTATAATTGTTGTTACAGGCTTCTTTGTGTTCTTCACTTTTCATGCTTTTTCCTGAAATCAGGATATTGTCTTGTTAAATAACATGACATACTGCTACAGTAACACTATTATCTTCTTGGCATAAGCGTTTCTTGTTCCTATTTTTGGTTTTAATTGAAGTACAACTTTATGTGGATCTATATAAATATAGATGGCTATGGGGAGATCGATAACGAAGAAATGTGTAGAAATTTAAGTCAAAAAAATTTATATCGTATAATTAACTGTATGAGCGGCTAATTATACTGTACGCACCCTATATATAATTATTCTGCATCGGCTAACCATTCTGTTACTGGCTAATTATCAGTTCTCCTTGAGTGCCTAATAGCCAGATATTTTGTTAAAAAAAAATGGACCCTAATTTGCTTGAAAAACTTTCTTGACCTTACCTAAAGTATCACAATATATTTTTCTAAGATTTCTTAGAAAAGACTTGATTTTAAAAATCTCATGAAAGGACCATCAATTTATTAAATTTGACAAATTTATTAATTGTGCGTTTACCCTTTTTTGTTTCAACTTATTGAAATCAATTCGAAATTTCAAAAGTTAGATATGTTCAGCTTTTTGAATTTGTCAAACAAAATAATGACCAATAAATTTCCTCAAAATCAAAAAAGGATAATAAACGATCAAATTTGTTCAATTCAGTAAATCGATTTCGACAAAATAAATCCTGTATTGTCCACAGGTTTGAAAATCATGTATCGCCTGCTTAAAATGTTACTTGTTTAATAATGATATCGAAAGCCAGCTTGACTAAATTTATATACATACATTGATATAATATACCTTGTGCATCACATGGCTTGTGCATCACATGGCATTGATTTGTATCTTTTTAATAAATTCTCACTTCAAATCAATAAGGGAGACAATAATTACACAACCTGGTATTAATTCAGTTCCTGGTAAAATTGTATTCTTGTTCTCTTATTTTTAAATGTACTTTCTTTTTCAGATCAACTGTTATCAAACCATGCACCATAAGCATTTTCGAAAAATCTTCAAGGGGTAAATTTTAAAGGATTTTATTGGTAAATTATTGAGTAATAATTCATTGAAATTGAACTTGTTCAGAAGTTGTTATATTCGAATCTCAAGTTCATACATAACAATCTGTATCCTAGAATTTCAAGAATTTTTCAGATCAGTTATAAAAATAACCAGTTAAAGTTTTTAGAATATATATATACTATATATATGTAAAAAAATTATTTCTTAATTTATATTTATTACTTGTATTTTAGGTTAGTGACAATAATAATTGAGAATTAGGATACTTATGATTTGTTTACCCATTCTTCTCCGTTTTCAAAGTCTATACTTCAAATTTCAGAATCTTCCAGGCTAATGACGGAAATCTTCAAGCCGCAGGACTTCTTATTTATAATTTTTCCCCTGGGCAATAAGCTTATCCACAAGTCTCTATTCGATTCCGTTCTGCATTTCTGTTATCATACCCGTTATCACGCAGTTACATGAAACATCCACCATTTTAAATTTTAAATTTCGATCCCGTTCTAAATCCGTATTTTTTAAATCGTTATTAGCAATTCGGGGCGCATTAGTGGTAACTATGGCTAGTAATATATATAAATTATAATTATATAAGTTACCGTAATGCTTCAAATAAACGCCCGGGGCGTTTATTAAATTTTTTGACATTTTTGTGGGGCGTCTATTCGAGGGGGACGTTTATTAAATTTTTTACACTTCGTCTCTTTTGCAGTTTTTAAGGATACCTATAATATATATCTTCACAACAGAAAATAAAAGATATTCACATGTTTTAGAGAATGAACTTCAAAAGCGAAAAACTAAATTTCCAACCTTAAACCTAAGATTTAGAAAAAAAGTAAGTAAGTAAGTATACTTTTACTATCGCCTCGAATAAACGCCCCTGATGAGGGAGGGGTGTCTATTCGAGGGGGGCGTTTATTTAAAAAATGACTGAAAAGGAGGGGCGTCTATTCGAGGGGGGCGTTTAATAAAAGGGGGGCGTTTATTGGAAGCATTACGGTATATGAAGTTTCAGTAAACTAGGTAAACATTTTATAACTTACAGTATAGAATATAAACTTTTTGTAGGAGTAAGAAACAAGACGTTTGTTGGCTAGCTGGCTAACATTAAAGTTGCCATAAATACACACTTAATATCAATAAATATTCATAATTTTTGTCACACTACCACTACTAATACCCTCAATATACTTGTATCCACTACGATCCTTTCAATATGGCAGTTGGAAATTATAAAACCAACATTTGTTGATAACTAATGTCAGCACAGCTAGTAAACAACTTGGCGTCCTGAACTTTATCTAAACTAACCTCGTTTTCATGCAATGTTTTGATTTTCGCCACCACGGCTGATCATGAAAAGACGATATTGAAATAGGTCTATTATCGACTACTTTCGCCGATACAAACTAGCCGCCACTAAGATGGTAGAACTTGTTGCGGAAAAATCCATGTGAGCACTTCTGCTTGCGATGTCTACATGCTTGCGATGTCTACAGAGTGTTGCTAGCTAGATTGTTAGCTAGCTGGCTTGACCTAAAAGAACTTTCACATCCTCTATGCAGTATAGCATTTGTACTAAAAAATCCATGGGGGAGTCAACAGTGGCCAAAGTAGAGGGATGGTTGCCTTTGGGCGGGAGGTAAACGAGGAAGTAAAAGGCAGATTTAAATTTATTATATTTAACAAAATTATAATATAGATAGCTAGCTAGCTATAGATATATAGCTATATAGCTAGCTAAGGAATCTTTCTTAGCTAAAAATCTTTTGGTAGCCCCTTCAGGCATAGGAATCTGAAAATACACCTTTACGATAATTCCATTGTACATGCGTTCACACGGCTCTCCATCGTTTTACAATATCAGAAAAAAGGAGGTAAAAAACGTGTTTTTATAAGAGTTTGTTAGAGACGAAAACGTGTTTTCTCCAGTTTTTTAACTTCCTTCGTATCAATTTCTTTCAAATTTTCAGGAAACGTTTAATAATAATAAGATACAACTTAATGTGTACTTTTCATTAAAAACAAAACGCGGCAAGAAAAGTTATCACGAAAGTGTTTTCTCCTTAATAAACTCTTATAAAAGTGTGATGTTTACCTCCCCAGCCGATCGCAAATTAAGCTGCGATGGAGTGTTAGTTTTTCCAAATTATCGTAAAGGTGTATTAGGGCGACAGCAATTTTAATTTAATTTTTGCTGTTGTTGTCATGTAATACGACGGCCGACACAGCACTATGACGGCAAAAAAATTACCTTCGCTAAAATGAAGTGAGCAGCAGTTTTTAGGAGACTATAAATATTCCTTATTATCAAAGTCCCATGATATTGAACATAATAAAAGTATCAACAGGTAAGGAACACTGAAGTTTTCTAGCAACTCATTTTACGCCTTACATATGTTATGAATTATTGCTGCATAATAATGTTAACTATCATTTGATAGAAGTTGATTGGTTGATGGAAAGAAAGTTTAAAAACTGTGATTTCATGTAACCAGAGCACAAATAAAACGTAATCTTTTTTATCAAATCAAAAAAATAAAGTATATTAAAGTCAAAACGGCAAAATATCAACAGTTTGAAAATAATATATATATATAATATTAAAAAAGCAAGTTATTTCAAGTTTTAAGTATATTAAGAAAATATATTCATCATCAGATTCAGGACTGTCAGGATTAAGATCGATTTCATCAATACTTGCATGAATTATTTCATCTATTACATTGTCACTATGTTCAACTAACTCAACGAGAGCAGAAGCTTGAGATTTTTCATTATCGCTGGCTGAACGTGTCATGACTGATTTTCGATTTGAAGGGTATAGTTATGGTCATCTGGTCTTCTTGGGCGTTTTTGCCCACTACCATTTCCACGTTTTGTCATAAAGAGGTCAATTACATGATGGTAATTTTCTTCACTATAATTTTTGTCGCTTCCTACTCGCAGGATGTCTTCAAATGTTGAATTTTCAAGATGAGTGCCCTCTTTGGTATACACTCTTCAAAGAAAAGAATATACTCTTTCTGCCTCAGCATTGGACAAAGAAATTACCATGGAAATCTCAGCAATATGTAGTACATTCCCTATACTCAGGAATTCTTTCATTGCAAATAAACGTTGCCAGCATCTGTCAATGAAACACAAATTAAGAAACTGCACAACTTTGCTGTATAAAACTACTATCTCTCGTTTTATTGCATCAATTTTACAGCCATTTGCCTCAAGCAACAGCATAAATGGTTCTGCAATTACACACACTTCAGTATACAACTGCTTCGCATTGGTGTGTTGGTATGATTTGGTGTAGAGAAAAATAGCAGCTGATTAATTGTCCGGGTTCCTCAGTAATAACACATCATAAAAGAAGAGAACATTGTATTATGAAATAAATTTATACAACATCCTTCGCATTGGAACGCAATTGTATATTTGGGGCATGGATCGGGATGCCAGGCAATAAGATTAAACAATAACAGGCAGGACAGATACATCTGCAGATACAAAAACAGTAATATAACCCCAGCATATGCACTTAAATGGTATGAGACACTCACAATGACATGTACATCTCGGTTGCACTTCGTTGTGAGCGTCTCCCACGGCATATCTCGTTATTCTCTTCATCATAATGCACTTCAATGGTATGACACACTCACAATGACATGTATATCTAGGCCGCACTCCATTGTGAGTGTCTCCCACAGCATTTCCTCATAATGCACTTCAATGGTACAACAAACTTGAATGTCTACCACGGCATTTCATCATAATTTCATCATAATGCACTTCAATGGAACGACAAGCTTGAATGTCTTCCACAGCATTTCATCATATGCACTTCAATGGTACGACAAGCTTGAATGTCTCCCACGGCATATCTCATTATTCTCTTCGTCATAATGCACTGTAATGGTATGACACACTCACAATGACATGTACATCTTGGCTGCACTGCAATTGTGAATGTCTCCCACGGCATTACTTCCTCATATCCCATTATTCTCTTCTATTCTTCAATATAAATAATAATATTATAAATTAATAATAGCATACAGTAATAATATCAAGTAATGATATAATCAACAGGCCACACACGTGTATCTGTCCAAATTTTTGACTGACTTAGGAAGCCCGACATCCCCATCAGTTAAAACGCGCAATGGGTAATTAGCCAGGACTCCTGCTCCCACTGCTGGACTAAAACCTTGACAACATTTTTAGCCAAATGGTTGTTCAAGGAAACCGTGCAGCTAGAGCAAGTGTCTCCATCTTTGTTAATGCGTGAAGGATAAGCCAGTTCAAACCAGTCATAAACTGAACTCTGCTAACTCTGTCTTTAACAATGGTTGTGGTGATGAACGCTATGTGGTGACGAGTCAATGATACTCCGCATCGGTTGACCAGAGTGGCATCACATAAAAACAAAAGAAGTGTTGTTAGTTTGGCAAACCCTACACAGCATTATTAATAGTATAGGGAGGGCGGGTGGGAATCTTTAGCTCTTACTGGTTGTTTACAGAGCTAAACTTGAAATGGATAATATACAGGTATTTATAGGCCTGTCCTAATAAGCGAGGCATCTTAAAGCAGTTAGGCGAGGCAAGTCTCCCATCCTGTATTGGCCAATATTGTTTCAAGTAAAGTTCCCTTATATGTGATCCTAAGAACATTAGTAAGTACGAGGCACCAGAGACATTACTGCAGTCACCACAATTAACATGAGCTAAATGTTCATTTAGCTCCATTTTAAAGGTAAATCTTCTTGTGAGGGCTGCTTGTAATTCATTTAAAATTAGGAAAAAACTCTGTAAGACATTTTATAAGCACATTTTCAACTAAACCTTGTAATCGACAACCACTCAGAGATACATTATTTCCAGATTCGAAATGCGTGGTCATACGTGTCTGGTGTCAATGATTTCAACATTTCCCTCTATGAATTTGAGACAATAATTTATTTGTTTTATGAAAGACATTTCTTTTGCTGAATGCCTCTTCCCCTCGTGACGTCAACAGTTTATGCGCTTTCTGGACATGTATGATTGTTGTATGGCAAACAGTGATAAATTCAGGCGATAGTAATTTGTTATCTTGTAATATTTTGCTTACGGGCCAAAGTATTTGGAGAATGTCTAGCTTAACAGCATGAAACAATAAATGGTTGGTATCACACACCAATTTCTCCAGGGCTTTTATGACAGAAACAGCAGCTTTCATTGTTGCATTATAAGGACTAGCAATTTGATGATTAAAAAATCCTGCATTTATCGGTAGATTTGAGAGATAAACTGAAGTGACAAAGGCTTGATAATCACCTATCTCGTACCGGTGTCCCTTTTAAATTGCGTAACTGTATGTCCATAAAATGCGCCTGACGCTTCATTAAAATATATGTCATTTAAATTATTTTGAACATGTTGATTAAATTCAGAAACTTTATTGCTAATTCAAATTTATGCGCTTGGCAAAAGCAAGTAATGTTCTCCTAGTTCCTCCTGTACCAACTCATGCGCAGCAACATTAACTGCAGCACCATCTGAGCAAATATATACTGACTTCTTTAGTGTTACAACTGAACTCAAACAACATTTTTTATTGATTCCTCTAAAGCGTTTTTTTAGCCAATAGATGTGCCCTCCTTGACTTCCTCCAAACTCATTACATTTATCTCAGCCGTTCCTTTCCTGCAAGTTTTAATTAAAAATTTTTTTTTCGTTGTTCATTTTACAGTACAGTCCAAAGGTAAGCTTCTGCGTACGCGCTATACAACACCTTTTCCTGCAAGTCGAAAGCCCTTTTATCTTTTGTTTATTGTAATTACTTTAATGATGTTTGCGAGAAATATGTTGTGATTGATTTAACAAAAGCTAAGCAATGAAACAATACATTGTTAAAACTTATTAAAAATAAAACCCCTCAGGTATTAGCGCGAAGTAATGAGATAATATATAATGATTTATTAACTACGCAAAAGATTAAAATAAATTGTGCAGAAACTATTGTTTTTAAAAATATTTTTGTGCATGTTTTTTTATATCTTAAAACTTAGTCCATTTTAAGAAATATTTTTCTTAACATTTTATTCTATGCTAAACTATTGTTGTTAAAAAAGTTTCATGCGCATGTTTTTTCTTTAAAACACTTTTCAAAAATATATTATAAAAAATATTAAAAAAACTTTTCAAAAATTATTATCCTTTTTAAAAAAAATATTATATATATATATATTTTATTATGTGTGTCGGATTCAATAAAATACACGGTACTTTTGTACGACTTTAAGTTTCATGTTATACAGTACCGCTTAAATGTAACTTTACATGTGCACGATATTTATCACCTTCACCCGAACTCTCGGTAGCGTCAGAACTTTCGTTGTTATTGTTAACCTATTGTTAAATACATGAGCTATTTTTGCATATTGAAAACAATAGAGTTCATGTGTCACATGAGAACTTTAATTAGCTCATGTAAACTTCGCATAACTCATTGTTGGATTTAATTGCTAATTGACAGCTGTCAAGGGATCAACGGGAAAAAAAATATAAAATTTAACAAAGCTTTAAGTTTTTACTGTTTCTACACATGAACGGCAACGTATAATCTTTTGTTTTTACATGCGATTTATTATGATACTTTGATAGAATCTCGTGTTTTGCGCGCAATTTTATTGTTTTTACACAAACCTAAATGTTGTATTTTATTTAGGGACCGTCTCCACCATCGTTTTACATTTTATACGAATTGAAACGATCATTTCTACGATCCCATTTTCATGATTTTTAAAAGATCTACGGCGATCTTTTCGCTTTCTATGATTCCGTTTTCATGATTTTTAAACGATCTATGGCGATCTTTTTGCTTTCTACGATCCTGTTTTCATGATTTTTAAACGATCTACGGCGATATTCTCGCTTTCTCCGATGCTGTTTCCATCATTTTTAAACGACGGCGATGCAACAAAACGCAACGCAACAAAAATTAATAAAACTTGGGATTTACGAAAATGGCAAATTACTTTATTTATTTTAATCTTCGTCAAGTAAGTTTAATTTGATCGACCGAAACTAGTATAATTCGAAACTACTATTTTTAGCCGCATGCACAAAAATCAAGGCACGTGAGTATCAAAACAGTGTTCTCAAAATAGAAATAGAAAAACAAGTAGCAATGCGCAAGGTACAAAGCTATTATAAAAAGTTTTAGTATGAACGATTTGATTTTACATTCTTCGCGTAAACATGATTTTACATTAAACACAAAATCTTTAACGCTTTACGCGTGTTCATTTATTTTTTTAAAAATATATATCTTATAATAGCTTTCGTGATCGTTAACACTTTTAAACAATAGCATGCATGTTACATGTAAGAACAAAAGGATTCATCAAATCTTTTTGTTATGACTCGCGCACGACGATAACAATAGAAATCAATTAAGTTCATGTGTAAACAAAAGATATGCGAAGGTTCTTTATGTAGACATGAGATCGTTACATGACGTCGTAAAACTCGCGTACATGTAAAGTTACATTTAAGCGGTACTGTACAATCATCAGGTACAACTTACCAAATATTTTGTTAAATCTATAAGATAAAAAAAACAAGCATAAATACAAAATCAAAAACATATCAAAAATCTCGAACTCTTATATTTACCGTAAAATGATCCGAACAAACGCCCTGGACGCTTATTAAATTTTTGGATTATTTGCATGGGCGCTTAATCGAGGGGGGCGCTTAAAAAATGCTGGGCGCTTATAAATTTTTCCTAATTTTGTACAAATTAAAGACAACGGTAATTTTCAATTTTGTTTTTTATTCCTGAAAAATAAAACTGAACAAAAGATGTAACAACATAAAGTTTAGTCTTTCTAGGGTTCTCAATATAAGAAAGCAAAATTTTCAAATAAGCGCCCAGTTTCTCAAGGTAGTTTTCGATTATCCTTTTATCAGGTGGGAGCTTATTCGAAGGGGGGCGCTTAATAAGTGCTGGGCGCTTATTGAACTTTGAGCAAATTACCTGGGCGCTATTGTTTTTACTCACGAACGGCAATGTTAAACCATTCGTTTATAAATTTTTAAAACACGATAGAAATGCTTTTTTTAGATCGCGTTTTAAAAATTTAAGAACGAAGAACGGCGATAGAAAGGCTTTTTTAGATTGCATTTTAAAAGTTTAAGGACGAAAAGCGGCGATGGAAATGCTTCGTTAGATTGCCTTTTAAAAATTTAAGTACGAAGAACGGCGATAGAAAAGCTTCGTTAGATCGTGTTTTAAAAGTTTAAGAACGAAAAGCGGCGATAGAAATGCTTTTTTAGATCGCGTTTTAAAAATTTAAGAAGGAAAAACGGCGATAGAAAAGCTTCGTTAGATCGTGTTTTAAAAGTTTAAAGCTGGATTTCCAATAGAAAAAATAATACGCGTATCGACACGGATTGTGTCGATGAGCATGCGCAATGAATATATTTTGTAAAAAATGCGTATCGGAAAACGATACGACGTACCGAAAAAAAAGTTAAAATCATTTTAACTTTTGACGGAGATACGACATACCAAACAATAAGAAAAATATTTTAAACCAATCAAAACCGTTAAATACTTTTTTGCTTGCTCAGCAACTTTTGTTTTGGAGATTGTAAACAAAATGGCGTCGAATCTTCCATACAACCTTCTCGCTTGTGATACAAGTTGTATTGATGAAAACACGCAAGATCAACATCAAAGTCATGAAGATAATTTCCCTGCTGAAAGAGATACTACTGGTGATGTTTCAGAAATGATTATAGAAGAGGTCAGGAAATATCCTTGCATTTGGGATGTTTCATCACATTCTCATAAAGACAAATTTAAGAAAATAGAAGCATGGAAAAGAGTTTCTTCTGCTTTAAAATTACCAGGTAATAAACATTTTTACATGCATTGTATACTGTAATCAATGTTCTTTTCTGAGCAAAAAAAAATATGAGTCAATGGAATTTTTTGAGATTTGTAAAAGTTGAATGATAAACCTATATTATTATTTACTTAATAACTGTAATACTGTTTATACTATATATTTTTTTTTTTAGAAAGTGAATGCAAGAAAACATTTGAGAAGTTACGTGACAACTATCGTCGATGTTTAAGGAAAAGAGAAAGGGAAACAAGGTCAGGATCCGGAGTGAAAAAACTACATGTTTGTGAATATTTCAAGGAGTTGTCATTTTTGCGTGATATTTTAACAACAAAACCGAAAGAGACTAATCTACCAGACACCAGCTCTGATAATTAGTCGTTAAATGGAGATATTTCATTCAATACACTTTATGACGTACCATCCCCAGCAGATTCACAATCTGTTTCAAAAAAACAAGACCAAAGGAAGACAAAAAAGCAGAAGACATCTGATATTGATGAAATTTTGATAAACTCACTTCAGCACGATCAAAAAGAAAACAATGATTCTGATGTACTTTTCTGTAAATGCTTAATTGGACAAATGAAGTCACTGACTAAGAAACAGAATAAAGAGGCAAGAATTAAAATCATGCAAATTCTCCTAGGATACGAGGACGATGATAATTGAAGTAGTGATTATTTTCAGCTTCCACCATTTTAGTTTTTTTTTGAAAACTTGTTCTTGTAAAATAATATTGTTTTGTTTCATGTTTACAAAGATCATTAACAACATCAAAAAAAAAAGATTTAAAAAATGTTAAACGTACATAATATATAATAAAATTGTTAAAAAGACAATGTGTGTTTATACAGAAAGGGCTCTGATAAAACAACCATTTTTAAATGGTGTATCATTTGATTTAATTTTTTTTGGAAAAACACTTCTCAGTAACATGAATTATAATTGAACACAAGCCTTTTTAGTTTAGTTTTTCGAGGGTTCTTTGCTTTGTGTACACACATTGCCTTTAATCTATATAATGTTTTTTATGTTCTTGATATCATATCCCATTGCCAATTAACTTGTCCTTCTGGTGAAACAAAATAATCGCGGAACTGTTTACGAATCTTTTTAGCATTCTTTGAATAATTGTTTGATCCTGCACTCTGTATAGGCTGCAATGCATCGGTTTGACCAATAGCTTGCCTCCAGTCTCCAGGTCTATTTTGTGTATCAGCATACCCAGGTGGACAGTAATTACTTGACTGGAAGCATCTCTCTGCCATCAAATAATTATGCAAAGCTACTACAGCCTTAGTGATATTTACAGCAACGTGAACCCTGGCATTTATAGGGCGTCTGAAAATTCTAAATCTAGAAGCACAAATACCAAATGTATTTTCTATAGTTCTTCTCGCTCGAGATAACCTGTAATTATAAATTCTTTCCTTTTGCCCTAAAGATTCTTTTGGAAATGGCTTCATTAAATTTTCTCTTAAAGAAAATGCTTCATCACCGACCAAAACATAAGGAAGAGAAACATTACTGTTATGCATAATTTCTTGATTTGGTATTCCAAGTTTTTGTTCAGCAAATGCTTCACCGATAGCACTATTTGAAAATACACCACTGTCACTGTTTCTACCAATGTCTCCGATATCTACCAATGTAAATGAATAGTTTGCATCACAAACAGCCATTAAAACTATTGAAGAAGTCTTTTTATAATTGAAATACATTGATCCGGTATTTGCTGGTGCCTGCATAACAACATGCTTTCCATCTAGGGCTCCTATACAATTGGGAAAGTTCCAGCTTCTTCCAAAATCATATGCCATCCTTTTCCAATCTTCAACTTTTGGGATAGCAACATAATCCTCAACAAGAGAATTCCAAATCTCAGCAGTGGTTTCTTCAATTATTCTGCAAACAGTTGTCTGAGCATCACCAGTTGCTAAGTATCTCAAAGTTACACAAAGTCTTTCACTAGGTCCAATTGGCTCTCTTTTGGAAACTTTAATAATTCGTGGGGCGACCTTTGATAACAAAATTTCATATTGATGGGGAGTCATTCGAAAATATTTAAAAAAATATTCTTGATCGTGTAAGAGCATGTCTTTGACCAAAAGATGGTATTCTCCTTTTTCTTTCCTTTCTAGAAACAGTTTTCTCACCCAAAATTTTCTTCTTTTTCCTGATACATTTCGTTTTTTCAAATATAGATAAAGCAAGATAGTTTCTCTGCTTAACATCGCCATGTTTATTTGTTTACTTTTTTTTCGCACCAAAAATTGAAGTGCATATTTTGTTGGAAATTGGACAACATATAACGGTACGCGTATTTTGGTTCGTTACGATACGGTACGCGTATCGATTTTTTCTATTGGAAATCCAGCTTAAGAACGAAAAGCAGCGATAGAAATGCTTTTTTAGATCGTGTTTTAAAAGTTTAAGAACGAAGAACGGCGATAGAAAAGCTTTTTTAGATCGCGTTTTAAAAATTTAAGAACGAAAAGCGGCGATAGAAAAGCTTTGTTAGATCGTGTTTTAAAAGTTTAAGAACGAAAAGCGGCGATAGAAATGCTTTTTCAGATCGTGTTTTAGAAGTTTAAGAACGAAGAACGGCGATAGAAAAGCTTTTTTAGATCGCTTTTTAAAAATTTAAGAACGAAGAACGGCAATAGAAAAGCTTCGTTAGATCGTGTTTTAAAAGTTTAAGAACGAAAAGCGGCGATAGAAAAGCTTCGTTAGATCGTGTTTTAAAAGTTTAAGAATTAAAAGCGGCGATAGAAATGCTTTTTTAGATCGCGTTTTAAAAATTTAAGAACGAAGAACGGCGATAGAAAAGCTTCGTTAGATCGTGTTTTAAAAGTTTAAGAACGAAAAGATTACTAAAAGTTTTAAAAAGTAGCAGCATTAGTTTTTTTTAAATATTAGGACCATTGGATTTCAAAAACACAAAATCAATTTAATGATTTAATTTTAACGTGTTATGTTCGTTAATTTTTTTAAAATAATATATTTCAATAGCCTTCGCGATCTTTAACACTTTTAAACAATAACATGCATGTTACATGTGACAACAAAAGGATTCATCAAATCTTATTGTTATGACTCGCGCACGACGATAACAATAGAATGCAATTAAGTTCGTGTGTAAACAAAAGATATGTGAAGGTTCTTTATGTAGACATGAGATCGTTACATGAGGTCGTAAAACTCGCGTACATGTAAAGTTACATTCAGGCGGTACTGTAGTTTCAGCGGCACCTACGTATATCCTTTTCTCTTCATCTTTGTTATTACCGACCTCTGCCTGGTAAATCAATTTCGATATTAAGCATTGATTTTGCGTAGGACATTCTCCTTTTTTTCTGCAGTTGCATCCGAAAGTTTTATCCGGTGGGAACAAAGTTTGCTTATTATGATTATCGTGCCGACATTAGTCATACAGGAGTAGCTGACTTTAATTGTGTTTTTGTTGAATAGTTTGTGGAGATCCGATGTTTCTGGGAAATGTTTTTTGACCAATTTTAACGTAATTTTTCCAACATTTGTAGCAACATTCTTGGAAAAAGGTGGATTGAACCAAATTATACGTCGTTTACGTCTTCTTTTTTCTTGTTTTTCGTTTTGTAAAAGCTCTGTGTCTTCTACTTTTTCCACATATTCTGGAGTTACATTGTGTCCAGAATTTTTAAAGGCGTTTTCATATAATTTGAATGATTCTTAGAATATTTCTTTAGATGAGTTCTGATACGCGTTTGTTTATAGAACCGGGCAGTTGTTTCAATACGGTTGATAGATGATTCGAGTTAGTGTCAATATAAATGGGTTCATTGTTTGGTTTCATATAGGGTCTAAAAGTGTTATTAGTAATATCAAAAGTAACGTCGAGAAAGTTGACGGTTTTCAGATTGGTATCTATTGTAATCGAGAGACCACAATCTTTAAATAATTTTATGATTGCTTTTCTTTTTCGATCGCTCTGTGGCCCTGTAGTATTTCGAAAGATCCCAAGACCATCATCCCTGTATAATCCCATTATATCGCCCTCATCTACAATATTATTCAATTTGTTCAAAATCAATAATCCGACGAGTTCGCATAATTTGGCACCATCAAAACAGCCCATTGGGACGTCGAAATCTTCATTTCTTCATATATATATAATATATATACTATTGTACATTTTATTGCAATTTTTTAACGAAACTTAGGAATAACTTTTGCAGCATAACTTTAAAAAGTATTTTTTATTTATTTGCAGCATAACTTTAAAAAGTATTTTTAGCTGGTAAAATTTTTACATTTACTCCAACAATCTTCCACTTTATTTTACCACAAATTAAAAACCTGATATACAGTCCTGTTTTGGCAGTCTGGTTAATAAAAGGGCTAGGCGTGCAACACTTTGCATTCCCAAAAATGTTTCTATGCAGTCAAGGCGTGCGATTTTCTATTCTTCAATTACTGTCTCTACAACGGAGGAGGGTGTTACGACAAGCATATTTCTGTGTATTTCAGCATCACGCATGCAGATAATTAATAATTTTTTGCTTCGAAAAAAAAATGAATAAATTTGTTCCCTTGTTTTGAATTAGCGAAATAACTAGCTGTCAAGGTGGAAAAATAAAAATACTTGCATGCTCAAAAAGTTTTTTTAAAAAGTTATGCAGCAAGAAATTTTCCTGTGCTGTTTTGAAAGTTATGCAGCAAGAAATTTATATATACAGCAAGTTAAGATTGTTTTGTTTGGAAATTTATACAGCAAGTTATTCTCCTCTCACTTTAAAAAAAAAACAGAAAAATTATTTTAATAAAAAATCTTAGTGTTGTTTTAATGTTTTTTGTACAGTCTTATAAGTAAATCTATGTCTCACGTGCAAATTGTTTTGAGGAATATAGTATATTTAGCAAAAATTATGTAATATCATAACGGAGGAGGATTGGGAATTTCTTATGAAAATCTTTCAGGTAAGTCCAACTTGTAAAATTACCTTGGGATCCCGTTAACACAATGCGGGTTATACAAAAGTGCGGGTAAGTAAAACACACTGGTTGAAATTTTATGTAGGTTATACGAAGGTGCGGGCTATCTGATAGCACATGGCATATTCACTTTTTGTTAAAAGTTCCTGTAATCCCAGATATTGTTTTTTAAATATTTGCTTTTCTTGCCACCTTGACGTCTGCTTTGATCTTCTTGTTCGTTAATAATTTCAGACTAGCTGGAGTCTTTTTTTTGTGGCACGCGACCCTGTTACGTTATATTTATGTACCGCTCAGATTAATGACTTTCATTCGCTATAATTAACGACTTTCATAGCAAAAAAAAATTAATTCCCTTCGCAACAAAGTTAAAAAAATTCAACATATTTTCCAAATCAATCTCTATACAAATAATTTTTATCAACATGATATACTAGCTGTCTAAGCAATAAGGCGACTCCAACTTAATTAGTTGTTCTACGGGCCCGACCGACCCTAATTTTCACGAAAACAAAAAATAATAATATCAAGCAAAAAGTTTTAAAGAAAATCTTTTTCTCATCCCATCCTGTGAAAATATAATGAGCTTAGAAGATAATCAATGATGTTATATTTTGTTGGTTGAATGTCAATCTACAATTATACTAAACAAAGTGAATCAAAAACGTTACTTTAGGACCATCGTTGTTAAGACCACTTGCAGTTGATTCTTTGTTCATGGTAATTTGTTGCGATGAAACTAAAATCCGCGATGCTCTAATTTTGTAATAACAAAAATAGTTATGTGGTTAAACAAAAGTTTAAATTTTTATGTGATTTATAACAAAAATTAGCTACTTTCGCTAAAATAGTTATAACACAAGTGTAAAACAAGACAGATTATTATTGTTGTAACACCCTCCTTCGTTATTCTTATTATATATGTTTGAAATTACGCTATCTAAAATGTAATACTGCAAGACTTTTAGACGATACCATTCAGGAAAAATAATAAAAACAAGGTAGAATACGCTTGTCGTAACACCCTCCTCCGTTATAAATTTTAAATACATAATTTTAATGCTGCGTAAGTCTTTAAATATTGTCAACTAAACTATAGTCTGTAAAAAGATTCTGCACTTAAATTTAGATTTTCTTATAAGACTGCGCAAAAAACATTAAAAGAACACTAACATTTTTTATCAAAATCAACTTTTCTGGGTTTTTTATTATTTTAAGTGGGAGAAGAATAACTTGCTGTGTAAATTTCGAAATAGCACAAATATAACTTGCTGTATACCTTTCAAAACATCACAAGTATATTCTGTATAACTTTCAAAACAGCACAAGAAATATTCTTGCTGCATAACTTTTAAAAACAAGTTTTTGAGCATGCAAGTATTTTAATCTTTTCACCTTGACAGCTAGTTATTTTAATAATTCAAAACAAGAGAACAAATTTATCCAAACATTTTTTACAGTGACACAAATTATTATTATTTTTCCTTCGCAACAAAAAAATATTAACTGCGTGCGTGATACGAAAATACATAGAAAAATATGCTTGTCGTAACACCCTCCTCTGTTGTTATTTTTTATTATTATTTTTTTTGTTGTTCTGACCATACATTCTCAATAAAATTATTTTTATTTCGCCGACCGAACGACCGTAAGCTACTGTCAACTTCGCCCGTAGAACAACTAATTAAGTTGGAGTCGCCTAAAACGAAAAAAATAATATATTAGCAGCATGATTTCTTTTATTTCAACAAACAGGTTGTAAAAATTACTGATCTACAGTCGATCTGGGCGGGTATGATGCTCAAATGAGTATTGCCAACCTTGTTCTCAACAATTCTTGGGGAAGAGGTTGCCTAAGTTACTCAGTAGATAGATATATATATATATATATTCAAAAATATTCAAAAATCAATAGAAAAGAACACTACTTTAATTCATCCCACAATACAGGAAGAGACAGAAATTACTGTATAATTAAAGTTTGTTTTCTTATGATATTTTTCAAATATGTAGCTGGTTTCGTCCTAAGAACGTTTAGATACGAAAATGTGGGGTCACCAGTTTCAAATTTAGAGTATGCTAACCTTGTCCCCAGGCCTTTTGGTTCTAAACTGCTCTGCACCTCCATGGTAAGACCTTTCAAAAGCATACATGGTACATTAATGTCCAACGAAACCCTCAAAATTCAGCATTTTTAGTGTAGACAAAGAACTGCTGTCGCAATTTCCACAAGTGGTGATAAACTGTTTTTAATGATGTAATTGTAGCGTGTTTGTTTGTGCATTGCTGTAGGAGCCTTTACTTTATGCAGAATTATTTTTATCTTTTTTTAAAAAACTATCGTTCGTAAAGAACTTTTGTTTTACTTTGCTGCGCAAAGGTATCTGTTCTGGCTATAACAGTCAGTAATGTTTAAAGCGCTACATAAATATTACGTAACAGGGTCACGTGCCAATATAAAAGACTGGAGCTGGAATGAAAATTTTTAATGAAGAAGAAGGTAGCCAAGATGGCGGTCGAGCAAGAAGAAAAATAAATATTTACCTGAAATTTTAACAAAAAGTGAATATATCATTTTGAATTTCTCATGCAAATCTTTCAGGTAAGTCCAACTTGTAAAAGTACCTCGGGATCCCTTTAAGAAAAAATTCAGCGTATTTTTACTTACCCTAATCATTTTATAAACATGTGCATGTGGTTGCTTTTTTGTTTGTTTTTTAGTTTTGTGTCATTCATTATTTTTTTCATGCTGGAGACAAGTAGGGGACATTTAAACTGGTGAACCCGAAACATGAGAACCGAGTGTCTGAACTAGCGACTCTCTCAGTCTTAACTGCCTTGTCTCCAATTGCTGAAATAATAATTAAAATTAATTTGAACAAGTCAATCTTCTGCTAATGCTGACAGTACTGAATTAGACAATGTTGTTTTCTTTTTATTTGTAGCTATTTTAAAACAAAACTATTATTTGGTTTTACTGGTGAAAGTATAAAAATTAAGCGGTATAACCGATAATATAGGTTGTTACCGTTTCCCCCAAAACTGTTAATATGGCACTATGTGCATCTGTTGGACAATTGGCTATTGTGAAGGTTGGCCCAAGGGGCTTCTTTTTTCTGCACCATGTGCACACTGTGAATCTTTTAGTGTACATACTAAAACTACCAGAAACGAGCAGGAAACGAACAGAAATGGCTAGGAAACGAGCAGAAATGGCTAGTAAAGGACTAGAAAACCATGAAAATGCACAAAATACAACTAAAATACAATAGCAAATAGCTATAAAACATGCACAGCAAAATACCATAGATGCTTAACGAGAAAAGTTGTGCTACAGACACACCAAATAGCAAATGCAATATATTTTTATTGACTTTGCGACAAGCGAATTTCTATGGATTTTCCCATTGGCTAAAGACTAGTAGTGGAATATTTCCCGTATAAATTGGATGCAATTTCGAGAGGGGACACTAAATCGAGTAATCATTGAAAATAATATTTTTGCGAAATGATAATGATTACTAAATCCTTCTAAATTACTTATTGTAACAGTTATCTAGTGAATCCGTAATTCAAATCCATCAATTCAAATCACACAAAATGGTTAAAGCAACCAATGAGCAAAGCTAGCATGGTCACATCTTACAGTACAGTCCGAATGTAACCTTCCGCATACGCGCAACTCGCATATATAATTACTTTTATAATGGACTATTGTCTTTCAGAGAAAAAAATTACACCGTGAGAAATTGAAAAGATCAGGGAAACTTATTGTATAAATAACAATAACCGATGTTGAGAATACTTTTTGATGCGAAGTCTATAGAATTTGTAAACAAAAGCAATTAAAAATAAACTATACTGTATATACTATCTTGAAGGAAGATTTAAAATATCTTATATTTTCAGAACACGATTTCAATACATCGTTTATTACATACATTGCTTTAAATTTTTTGTAAAACTGTAACTTGCGTTCAGTAATCGTGACGCCAATCTGAAAAGACTCGAGAAAAACAAGATACGCATTATTGTGGTAACTCCCTCCTTCGTTATGATTATTATAATATATCATATATTATATAATGGTGAAATACGTTTGCTAGCTAAAATGTAATACTGCTGACTATTGCTTAAATAGTCCGCTTTATAGGAAAAATAATATAAAAAATACATCGCAGAATATGTTTGTCGTAACACCCTACTCCGTTATGATATAACATTTTTTGCCTATGCTAATATTTTTTGCCTATACTATATTCCTTAAAAAAATTTGCATATGTGGGACATAGATTTTTTATAAGACTGCACGATAAACATTAAAACAACACTAACATTTTTTATTAAAATAATTTTTTAGTTTTTTTATAAGTGAAAGGAGAATAACTTGCTGTATAAATTTCCAAACGAAACAATCTTAACCTGGTGTATAACTTTCGAAACAACATCTTATTCTGTATAACTTTTGAAACAGCAAAGAATAATTCTTGCCGCATAATTTTCAAAGCAGCACAAGAAAACTTCTTGCTGCATAACTACTTATTTTGCTAAACAAGAGAACAAATTTATTCATTTTTTTTAAAGGGAGGCGAATTATTAATTTTTTTTCGCAACAAAAAAATTATTACTTATGTGCGTGCGTGATGTGAAAATACACAGAAAATATGCTTGTCGTAACACCCTCCTCCGTTGTAGAACCGTTATTGAAGAATTGAGAATCGCACGCCTTGACAACATAGAAACACTTTTGGGCATGCAAAGTATTACACGTCTAGCTTCATTGACTGAATTGTGGTAGAACAAGGTGGAAGAGCGTCGGAGTAAATGGAAAATTACTTTCCTGCACAAAGACTTGTATTTTAAAGTTATGCTGCTAAAGTTATTCCTAAAGTTTTGTTAAGAAGAAAAGATCGCAATAAAATGTCCAAAAGGATTTTTTTAAAAAGTCTCTTAAACAAAGTGCATGAAACTTTTTTAACAACAATAGTTTTATGCGCAATTTCTTTCGCGTAATGTTTTGTTGAAAAAAAATAGCGTAGAATAAAATGTTAAGAAATATATTTTTTAAAACGGACCAAGTTTGAAAGATATAAAAAAAACATGCAAAAAAAACATTTTTTAAAACAATAGTTTTTGCGCGATTTATTTTAATCTTTCGCGTAGTTAACAAATCATTAAATTTCATTACTTGCGCTAATACCTAAGGGGATTTTATTTTAAATAAGTTTTAACAATAAAACTCGCAGTTATGAGAAAATAATTACAGTATTGTTTTATCGCGAAGCTTTTGTTAAATCATTCGCAACATAGCTCTCGCAAAGATCATTAAAGTAATTACGATAAACAAAAGATTAAAGGGCTTCCGACTTGCAGGAAAAGGTGTTGTATAGCGCGTACACGGAAGGTTACATTCAGACTGTACTGTACCTTCTGAAATAGTGTGAGAATTAATTATATTTGTTTAGGTGATTGGGGCCATTCGCACTCAAAACGAAGGCTTGCCGATAATGATATGTGAGCAAAGAACAATAGAAGTAACCAATCAAAAAAGGCGTTCAGTATTCTGACTGCAGAACACTTGTTTGCGACCAAGCATAATTTATCCCACCTTTAATATTCTGATTTTTCGGTGGTAAGAAAAGTTATGCTGGGTCTCCTGGTTATTATAACACTGGCTAACACAATCCAAAATTAGATGTGTTTTTACTACAATGACAACTTGATACACTGTTACTTCTTATTTAGTTTGGCAATGTCTGATTTTTTTGATTTTTTTTCATTTTTATCTGCGTATGATGCATATAAATAATATGCATCATATGGATGTTATCCAATCTCGTCCCAAAGACTCTCCTACGCCTATGATATGCAACAGGATGGGACTCCACGTTGACACACATACAAGAGAACTAGGAACAAGCTTGTATGATATCTTCGAATTCCCCGCCCTAATAAAGGTTTTAGCAGAAAATTAAAAATATGGATCATGCATGCATGAGAGCAACAACTATTTCATATTAAATTTTTCTCTATACCTGACTTTTATAATGTCTAGACATTTTACTATATTTTTTTGGCTTCCATGAAACTTTTTTTTGATATTATCTATAACATCTATATGCCATAGATACTAAAAGTAGGAACCAACAGTAACCAACAGTAACCAGCAGTATTTCGAAGTAACCACCAGAGAACCACCAGTATTATGAAGTAACCACCAGAGAACCAGCTGTTTTTTTAAGTAACCACAAGAGAACCAGCAGTTATTATTAATTTACTCCAGATAAGGCAGCAACAGCGGCGCAAAGGTGTTGTAATTTTTATGCACAACACTTCATGACCTTAAACTACCAAATATAAATAAAAGGGCACCTAGTTCCCAGGTTATTCTTTGATACTTTGCTCTTGCTAACCAGCTACTTTTAAGTTGTTTTCACGAGGTCCAATAAATGGATTCCGCGAAGATTAATTTTTGAAAATATGAATAAAATTCGCAGAATTAACCAACTTAAGTTATTTATTTATGTATTTCGCCTAAAGGCAATAATGGAAACAAGAAGAACAGAACGAAAATAGTGTTTTCAGGATTAAAGTTCATTCTTTGAAATAAAATGTAACATGTTTCAAGGAAAAAACGTTCATATCGAAAGCATAATTTTTTTACTTGAACAGAAACCATGTGAGAAAAACAAACGTATATTTTCTGCCGGATGCCACGATGTTTCTCCACAACATTTATTAATTCATTCAAACTTTACTTTGTCTACCAAAAGAAAAAAATTTCTTGTTTTGGACCCTCCTCCGTATAGCGTTTTATTTGGTTTACAATACACGAATTGCAAAATGAAAATCCTTTGGTCAAATACATAATCAGATTAAGCGGAATAATGTTTTAGGAAGCGTTGAAGGAAGTGTGTAATCTCTGCGAAAAATAAACTAAAATTTGATATGGATTCTTCAACAGTGGATACAATGGCAGTAGAGGTATCACCACGCTCGATGACTTCAAACTGTGCAGTTTATTAATTCATTCAATTCATTCAAACTTTAACGTCTACCACAAGAAAACAATGTCTCGTTTTGGACTCTCCTCCGTATAGTGTTTTTCGTTATATTTGGTTTACAATTCAGATATTAGTTTGTTATTTAAAATATTAATTTTGTTTTTGTTAATTCTTGCGTGTGGTTTTAAAAGCCTTAAGAAAACTGCTGGTTTTCCTTTGGTTACTTCAAAATACAGGTGGTTCTCTGGTGGTTACTTCAAAATACTGCTGGTTACTGCTGGTTACTGCTGGTTCCTACTTTTAGTAAAAGCGTCTATATGCATAAAAAAAATTTGCATGTAGTTACATAAAAGTGGAGCTTCCACAGCCACACTAAAGTGAAGATATTATTTTGGTCCTCCAGGTCATAGGCGGTCATAGAAAGAGCTTAAATTTTCCTAATTGTCAATTTAACTGCTGCTCTCTACTCGTTTACTGGTCGTTTCCTGGTGGTTTTTGATGGTTTGCTCGTTTTTGCTTCTTTCCTGTTTTAGTAAGTACGATCTTTTAGACAATTGGCAACAGACTTATACCAATAGTGTCATGACAATTGTCACTGCATGTCTTATTATTAGGCTTCTTCTTCTATCCCATATGGCACACTGCATCTTTATGCTTCTTCCTGAAGCAGCTGCATGACTGTGTATCTCATTCGGGCAGACTGACATGATCTTACACTCGAATACTGTATGAAATGCTTGCTTTTAAGCCAATGACTGAGGGAAACATACACATCTGCACCCGAACTGGCTGACAAAGGAAGCCCTCCACCCCCAAATTTCCCCGCATTAAGAAACCTAGTCATAAAGAATTGACATATAGGAAGTCTTTCTGTATAACACAACATTACACGCTTTGATCATCCTAGGAAACAAGTGTCTGAGAAAGTTGTTCAAAGCATTTTGGTGTATCCTTGGAAGTAATTAAACTGTTTCGAAACTTGGAATTTAGACATAAGAGGATTGTGATAAGCATAAACATAATAAGCATAAGTGATAATATATAAGTTAATAGCTGGCAAAAGCACAGACTTTATGTCCCAGATCTTTGTCAGTCCATTAAGATCCAAGTAGACCATTTTTTTGTACAAACGTCAGTCATAAATTTGGTTTACGTAAAATTATTTAACCTTGCATACTCTAAAATATTTCTTAAAAAGTTTTTAATGCTGTTGATAAAGGTCATTATGTGTGTGGTATTTTATTGACCTACAAAGAGCCTTTGATATGGTTTTGCTTGCTTATTACTTAAGCTGGTTTCTTTTGCACATAATAAACTAACTTAAAACTTGAAGATACAGAAATCCCAATGCAGATATCATAAAAATAATATTATTTTGAAGGTTTACGTGGATAACTATTTTAAATTTTTTCCATGGTGTATTTAGAACACTTCCAAGCAAAGTAAAAAATAATATACACTTGGGAAGACATTAGTAATGCATTCAATTTTAAAAGAAATTCACCCAGTTACAGTTGTGGACCATGCAATTAGTTGCAACTTCTTCAATGATCAGGAAACAAATCTAGTCACAGCAGGTGCATCAAAATTATCAATTTATCGACTTTATGATGTAGAAGAGGTAACTGTTGATATACTTTATTGTGAATTTTTTTGCAATTTGGTCAAATTCCAAATTTATCAAATTCCAGGTTTTGTGTTCAGGAATTTAGTACTAGGCATTAGAAATTTTTTTTTGGTGGGGGGGGGGGGGGGTTATATGTGTGGAAGAAAAAGAAAATGGCAGAAGAATGGCAAATCAAAAACATTTCTCACATTTTTGCAAGTACATGTGTTCCTCAATTCTTCCCTAAAAGTATGCAAGTTTTCATTTAGCACATTGGTTTTTAAATGAAACATATAACAAGCTATGCAAGCTTTTACCCACTCATCTCTATTGCTAACCAATATGCATATCTCAAGATATTGGACCATTGGTAAACATTTTTGGACAAGCAATTGAGTGGCCTTTTGAATATTTATGCATTGATGAAGTTTGAATCCACATTCCTTATTAAGGTTTAAAATTACTGATGACAGAAAATGTCCAAATTTGCTATTCCTTAAATATGGCATCATTTATGCAGTATAATTAAATTTGAAAATCTATAAAAATGAATATCTTGAGAAGAAAAAATAACTTTTTGAAATAGTTAAAAAGTCCTTTTAAGCTTCAACATCATTCAAGGCCTTCAAAATGTAGATTATTTGTGACAACAGTTGCATGTTTTTAGGATGGAACTAAAGAGGAAGATGGTGGTGCCAAATTAGAAGGTAAACAGAGTCAACCTTTATGAATTTCCAAAACAAGAAACTTCCAATGTAGTAAACACTAGTTAAATATTCTAGTATGTTTTTTCCGTAGATGTAAAAGTAAAACGAAAATTGGAGCAAGTTGCCTCGTATTCCTTATTTGGTAATGTTGTAAACATGCAAGTTGTACGACTTGGACATAATATTCGAGATTCAGTTTTACTTGTTTTCAAAGACGCTAAGGTATCCCTGTTTTATCATGTCTTGAGACATGATGTTTTTATTTAGTCATAAAACAAAAGATTTAAACAAAGCATAGTATATACGATTTGTTTTAAAAGTATTTGTTTTAATGATTTTATAACAAAATATAGCATTGTTTAAGCGTCATACGATCGCGTTTTGTTGCTTTAGGAACAAAATACAGTGTGGTTTAAATTTCATACCATCGCCTCTTTATGCTTTCAGAACAAAATACAGCATTGTTTAAACTTAATTTGATCGTGTTTTGATGATTTTAGAACAAAATACAGTGTTATTTAAACCTTATATACGATCATGTTTTGATGCTTTTAGAACAAAATACGGCGTTGTTTAAACTTCATACAATCGTGTTTTGTTGCGTTTAGAACAAAATACATATAGCGAAACGAACTTTGTTATTCTTTGTACGAATTACATACAAACTTCATTTTAAATTAAACGAACTTTGTACAAACTTTCTAATTTTGATGTTGAGAACAAATTGTTTTAAAAATAAAGTGATATAAAAGATTTAATAAATTGATACAAAGTTTTTTATACGAATTACATTCAAACAATTTGAGACGGTCCCTTAATATGGTATTTCCTCTAATAAATGCCAACTTCCAATAAATGTTTCGCCTAGAAGGAAATGCCATCCTCCAATATTTGTAATATAAGAAAATAACCACTTTTTATCTTTGATTTAAGCTATCCATTGTTGAATACGATCCATTCAATCATGATCTAAAAACTGACTCGATGCATTTTTTTGAAAATGAAGAATTCAAGGTATATGTTTGATTTTGTTCATACAGACTTAGAAAGGAAAAGTTCACTTTTGTTTCATGATCACAATACTATAAATGTGCAGAAATTTATGATATGCACAGGTATAACTGTAGGTAGCAGAATTTATGTCTGTTTGTGCAAAATCCATAATAATCAGAAAAAAAGTCAGAAAAATGTCAGTATAATTCTTCACTAAAACACAGTCCATAGCTTAGCGTTTTTTGTAATCCATCCCCTGTTCGGCTCGCAAAACAAAATGTCTGTTTGTGGCCTGTATTTTTATTTTAGGGGTAGTTAAATTTTATGTATTTTAAACCCTTTTAAGGAATAATTCATCACTTTTTCAGCCATGTATATATATTTCGTACAAACCAATTTTAAGACTAAATGATCTTTGTTACAAGCTGCATTGTGAGAAGCAGCGTTGGCCAGTATTACCTCTGCTCTGTTACAGTTTTTATTCAGTTTGGTATCAGTGCTTTTTATCTTAGCATTTTTTTTCTTTTTGTATATTATAATTACTAATCCAATTTTCATCAAGCTACAGCTTTGGTTGAGGCTAGGTGTAGCTACCTCTAGCTAGAAAGTACAACAACAGATGGTCTTTTTTTTCAAAACATCTTATTCATAAAATCGGCCACACCATAGTATGTTTTTTAGGAGATTCTTGATAAAATTCCTATTATTGGGATATAACAGTCACTTCTGGATTACTTCTGTAATTTTACAAACAGAAAAATGTAGGAGGCCTGAAACACAAATAACATTCATGCATGTCATGTTTCAATGCGTACAACTTCGAGCATGTGGCTTTCTGCAACATACATACCTATGATGTGATTAACACTTTTTTAGTGTGGTCTTACTCACAATATTCATCAGCCATTGGTTCGAGTTGATCCTGACCAGCGATGTGCATGTGTTTTAATTTATGGTCGACATCTTGTGGTGCTTCCTTTTAAACATTCGAACATAACAGATATCCAAGAACTACCTTCAGAGAGGTATTTTGAATATATATATCAAGTTTTTCAAAAAAATGTTATATGGGAGTTGTTAGGGAAATGAAAAATATTGATTTTAAAGGCATATGTAGAATGTTTTAGTCTTCCATAATAAGTAATTTGTTTTGTTCCATAGTGTGAACCCCTCAACAATAAGTGCTGGGTTGGATGATTTTAAATCTGCCTTTATTGGGGGGGGAGGGGTGGGGACCAGAAATTTTGAAAATTAATTGGAGGAACCTTTATTAAGGAGAATGGAAAATTAATTGGAAGAATGCACAATAATTTATATAGTATATCAATGAAAACAATAAGAGGTTCTGCTTTTGACTGACGTATTTTTTTTTTTTAATTTTCAGAGAACATATTAGATCTGTGTTACCAAGTTATATGATTGATTTACACACACTTGATCAACCAGTTTCCAACATTGCTGATTTGCAATATTTGCATGGGTACAATGAGCCCACTTTAATGTTGCTACATGAACCAGTACAGACATCTGCTGGGTGTGTATTTAAATTTATTTTGATATAGGTAGTTTTATACACTGTTGTTAACAATTGAAAGAGCCCCACATTTAAATTACCAGGAGTTATATATACCTGAAGGAAAATTAATAAAAATTATTATTTGTGTTTTACCGAATTTTACTGTTGTATGATGTACATATTGTGTGACAATCTTAATTTCAATAATTGATAATAGCATTTTTTTGAAAACATTTTTGTTCATTTTTCTTCTTTGCTGAGGCAATGTATTTGGCAGAAAAAAAAAGCAGATGTTTTTTTTTCCTTTCCAATAACTTGATTTAAAAGTCTCTACTTTTTCAGGCTTCTCATTTTGTAAATATGTGCTTACGTGATCAATCACGTACGCCAGTTGACCACGTTACGCAATTGCGTAGCGTACCTAATTTATATCCGGGTACGCGATTTTTAAAATGGCTATTTATTTGTTTAAAACAACACACATGCAAAGGATGTTACGCGTGTGATACAGGCTCCAAGGTTAATCTTTGTTGCGCATTCGTTTTGCGGTAGAAAAGTGGGGGACGTTTTGAATCGTGAACCCCAAACACGATGATTGAGCGTCTACGTATAGCTACTCTCAATCTTAACTTCCTTTTCTACTTGTCCCAAATAGTATGCATGACTATACTGTTATTTTCATAAATTTATTGTTTATTTTTCAGGTCATCAAAAGCAAATAGGCAAAAATATGCTTCTTTTTCAAATTAAAAAAAAATCTTTATCCACGTGGCTTAAATAAAACTTCAAAATTCATTCAGAAAGTTCAGCTACATTTTAACAAAATTTATACAGACAACGGCACATAGGTTTTGTTTTTAAAATTGTTTTGAAGAACACTTGCGGCATAAAGAAAAAAATCCATTAAATTCGGACCTGTTATGGTTTCCAATTGTTTTGTCAAATGAAATAAAGAAATTATCTACAATTAAATCCATGATAAAATGTCTGTTCCGCCTGTAAGTGCAGTTTTGCAAACTAGTTAAGAACCCCATGGCTGGATTTCTTGTGTAAGACCTGGTTACCAACGACGAAGGGGCCAGGCAAAAGAGATTTATGTCTACGTACATAGTTCCAGGCCTATCAATAAGGGGAGAGCAATTGCTCTTGCTCACGCGAAGGCTCGCCCAATTCTGAGAAATGAGAAACTAGCTACTAACTATAAATTGCTCCCCCAATTCCAAAAACAGTTTTTCTGGCCGAGCAATATCACTTCATCTCACATGGAAATCAATGTTCTCTTTCTTATTATTTACAGTAAAAAAGAACCAAAATATATCTGAAAAGATAAAATAAAATAGATAAAGACTTTGTGATAAAATATGCGTTTATAAACTTATTCTATTTATTCAGATTGTTTGCCCAGTTTAAATTATTGTAACCTTGGAGGAGCGATTTATTGCTTGGGTGTTTTTTTCTTATTGATAGGCCTGTAGTTCTTTTAACTAAGTCAAGAGTCGGTGAATTAGCTAGGATGGTCAGGTTGGCTATGAATAGGCTTGCTCGTGGATTAAGAGGACCAGGATTATTCAATAATTCTGAGATCTAAAAGTGTCCGACCAAGAAAAGACTGTAAACTAAACATTGCTAGCATCACAGCATGTGGATTTATCGAGATAAAGAGGCCACCGCACATCGATAAAACAACAAGGTTTTTTTTTAAATATGACTATTTTTCATTAGGAAGTAATCTGTCAACGGAGGTACGCAGTTCTTCCCGTACCTCACGTAATTCAGGTACGCAATAGGGCGTAGGAAAGCGATCGCGTACCTCAAAATGAGAAGCCTGCTTTTTAATTGTTGTCCTTTTGATTAATCATTCAGAATGTATAATTGTGTAAAGCCTTTAGAGACTTCTTTGTTTATTTGTAGCATTTCGGGTAGATTAAAATTAATTAGTTAATCAGGTAATGTTTTTTGATATTTTAAAGGTAACCAATGCTTTTAAAAAATTCAGAAATAAAAAATCTTTGGATGACAAAAAATTGTAATCTGTCCCAAAATAGAAAATATATACATCAAGTACATTTTGCCAAACATAACAACTTGATAATCTCATTCACTGAAAAAAAGAAATGTTGTTTTTTTCATAGGAGAATTGCAGTACGTCAAGACACATACTGTGTGAGTGCCATCTCGTTAAACATGACAGAAAAAGTGCATCCAATTATATGGACCGTAAACAACCTTCCATTTGATTGCCAGATGATACAAGCTGTGCAAAAGCCAATAGGTAAAGTTAATGTTGATTGTGTGCAAAGATACCAGTGATGTTTGCATTCGTGTTTCGTGTATATATATATAATGCTAGTTAATACTATGGTTATTAAGAAGAACAAACCTTATTTACAAAGACATTAAACAAAAAATTATTGAGCAGCAGAGTGTTCTTATAACTTTTACATTATAACTTCTGTTAACAATTTTCATTTTAAAAAACCTTACATTCGCTGATGGTAATAACAACATTCTTTTCAGGTGGCGTTTTAGTATTTGCATGTAATTCGCTTATATACCTCAACCAGAGCTCTCCTCCTTATGGTGTTTCGCTTAATAGTATGACTGAAGCAAGCACAATGTTTCCTTTAAGTAAGTATGCTGCACAATTTAAAAAAAAACGTACATATAAGTACACTTTTAATTTTATTTAGAGTTATTATAGAAAATTCAGGTTAGATTGAAATACATAAACTTGCAGAAATTAAATTAACAAGCCTAGAGGCCTTAGAAAACAGTCTCTGATTAAAGTTGAAAGCGAAATGAAGTGTTGATTCTGATTTTTATTGTTTGTAGAAATCCAAGATGATGTTGTAATCACACTTGCAGAAGCCTGTTGTGATTTTATATCACCAGAAGAACTTGTGTTATCTCTAGGAGGTGGAGAAATGTATGTCACTTATACTTGGATTTTCATTGTGCACTGATAGAAACTCTGGAAAATATCTGAAATATGTGTCAGATCACAACTCCCACTATGAGGATGTTCAGACTTAATTGTTTAAATGCAGCATGGATATTATTAAGGGAGTCCTAATAAATGATAACTGTTGGTGAAATTGATTTTGTTTCATTTACACCATTGAAAATCAATGGTAGCATTGAGCAATGCCATCGCCATTTAATGTTAACACAGCGACGTCAAAAAATTGCCATCGTTAAAAAAAATGTTACCCATTGATGTGTGTTATTGAATCGAATACACTCACTAAGTTTGTCTAAAGATCTATCACCTAACTATGTTAGGCCACTATTGCTATGTGAAACTAAAGAAAAGCAAAAACAACACAAATTCTTCTATTGTATATTGTATTAAAAAGAGGTCCAGGATGTTATACTCCTTAAAGTTTTCTCTCCTGTACTTCACAGCAGGCAACAAGTAAAACCTGCCCTTGGTTTTACATAGACTCTATTGATGATTCTATTGTCTCCTGTGCAGTTGTGCTTTGTGAAACTGTGTCAGTGATGGGCAATTTTGCGCTTTTCACCAACAACTTCTGCGATAAACAACTCTACCATACAACACCATGCCTTCAACAAAGGACATGCTTATTGTGAAAGAATGGCTTTAATTTTTTTTGCTATTGCAAATACTCTTTTTTGTAAATTCCCTACCCTTACAAATAAAGCCTTTTAGATTGCTTTTGAATTTGTATCATTATTCAACTTGCTTTTTCAGATATGTGTTGACATTATTAACTGATGGATTGAGAAGTGTTAAAAGTTTTCATTTCGATAAAGCTGCTGGAAGTGTTTTGGCATCTTGTGTATGTCACATTTTTATGTTTCAAACAATTAATGTCTTTCAACTGTACGATGAATTTGTAATCTGAAAATACTTCTAAAAAACGTCAGAAAGAGAAATATTTATTTTTACAGGAGCTTAAACAAGATTGGTTGGCTAGGAAAACATTAGTTGTGATTGATTAGCCTTAGAGTAGAGTCTAGCTCAATACCCCTAATTTTTTTATCTTTCTTATTTCCATGCCCTCTATATTTGGCATAGAAAACATTATATGCTCATACAAAAAGAATACAAAGATTTCTAAATTACTTGAAATCTCAACTTGTAATAAAGAATATAACATATCAGGGTTTGAAATCCAATTCAAGTCTGTAAGTCGAGTTATTTTAAAGCAAAATAGGTATTGTTTGTTTTTTAAAGGTTGCCTTAGCGTTTTAATGATGCTACCTAATTTAGTTCTGTTCATATAAATATTTAAAAGTTTTGTACAGCAAATAATTGTAAATAAACTTTCAAATTTTGTGCTACCTCACTTCATGCGACTTTATCATGCTCACTTTAAAATTCATAATGGCTGCATAATTGACGTTAGAGAGACCAAAAAAGAAAGTTTTTAATTTTGCATAATGCAGAATTATTTGTTTTCTTTTAAAATCAACACGTTTGTTAAGTACTGTAATAACTATGTCTTCTTAATGAGTCAGAATAAGAATGTTCTAATGTTATACTTGGTACCGGTTTAAGCCTAAACATAGCAGGAATTTATATGATTCATCATGGGTAACATATGACAGTGATAGCAATAGAGAAATACCAGAATTAGGATTAACCTTGACACTATGTTGTGGTGTAAATGCAACAATTGCCGTCAAATGACCACTGAAACTGAATGTTTTTGCTGTCCCGAACTAGAATCAAGTCATTATATAACCTACAAGGTGTGTACCTTTTTATCGGGATGTACGTAACATTATATTTGTCCATGCTGATTATTAAGTTATTAAAAAATATATTCTTTTGAAGTAAAATGTATTGTCAATCACGAAGATTTCGGCCCGATTATTTTGAGCAAAGGATATTTCTGGACTGCTTTGGTTGGAATACATCATGCAGAATCAACGTATCTTCCTCCAAGAAATAACATTTCTAACAAGTTAGCAGATAATGTTCCAGTCAAAACACACTGTTTATAAAAATATGAGTTATAAGAACATAAGGCTGAGATTTCAGGTTAAAACAATAGAAAATAGGAAAAATAAACATTTTTCTTTCAGAACATATCGCTATGCTGCTTACCGAAAGTTCACATGCTTGGTTCACAACAAATTTGTGATGCTTATGCAGAACCTGAGTATTATAGGATGCCTCCCACGCTGATATTCTACTGACTGATTCGTGTGTAGAATGTGTAGAATTATACCGGAGTATACACAGGATATATGGAAGGGTGTGTGGTTCCTAAAAAAGAGTTAACATGGGTTTCAATGATGCAGAAAATGTAATTTAACTTTAAGAAATAAAAAAAAATAAAAAAATATGTTCAAATGAGATAAAAATAGAACTGAAAAAAAAGTTATGTCATTCGTAAGTATTTAATCGAGTTTTCTACAATTTCCTCTCTACAGGGTCTTTCGGCAGATGTGACGAAGGCTCGTTTTCTTCCGGGTCGGAAATCCTTGCCTTAGGTGCATATTTCCTTGTAGTGAACAAAGAGTTCAAGCAAGAAAGAATACGTGTTTTCCTTCTTCACCTTCTTTGCTACAAAGCGCTTTGAGTAGTTTCGTCTAAGATGTAGTGCCTTCACGCCAGTAAGTATGTGATTGTGAATTGTATGCAAAAATGCAGTTATTAGCAACTATTACTTGTCATTAGACGATTTCGCATCTCAATCGACTAATCAAAACAGTTTTCGCATAGATAAACTAGCTAAGAAAGATCTTTCCGCTTTATTTTTGCTTTCCATTCTGCAACAAGGTTTTTATCCTTTGAAAAAAGATAATTTTTTTGCTACCGTAATGCTTAAATTTTTTGACATTTTTGGGAGGCGTCTATTCGAGGGGGGGCGTTTAAAAGAGGAGGGCGTTTATTAAATTTTTTACACTTCGTCTCTTTTTGCAGTTTTTAAGGATACCTATAATATCACATGCGAAAAACTAAATTTCCAACCTTAAACCTAAGATTTAGGAAAAAAGTAAGTAAGTAAGTAAGTAAGTATACTTTTACTATAATATCACCTCAAATAAACGCCCCTTATGAGGGAGGGGCGTCTGTTCGAGGGGGGCGTCTATTAGAGGGTGGCGTTTATTTAAAAAATGACTGAAAAGGATTGGCGTCTATTCGAGGGGGCGTTTAATAGAAGGGGGGCGTTTATTCGAAGCATTACGGTATGTAATTTTTACATCCTACCAAACCATGTTTACAATATTAAGGTTTTATGAAAACATGGAATAATTAAATCGTGTTTGTGCTTTTATTTTGTTTGCTTTGTTTGAAATAGTATTATTTAATGAGCAACTAATAGTTGCCCATTAAATAATACTATTTTCTATAATGTTTTAATGATTTTTTTCAATTAAGATTAACTTGTTATAAGGTTGGAGGCAACCTTTAAAGTAAACTTTGTTCGGATTACATTATTTTACATGTTTTTAGTCATGTCATTTTGTTTTGAGCTTAAGTAAAATAATTAGATAATAAAATAAATATAAATAAAAAAATTAGACTTATTTATTTTTGAGTATTTTTGGACACAATGGACTCACGCAATGTTTTTAACGCAAGTGTAAAAAGACTCACCCAAAAAAGGGTTGGATTTCAAGCCTTGAATATTACCGGTATGAAAGTCTTTAAAAATGGTTCAATGTAGACAATACAACAGATTACAATCAGAACCTCTTTTCTTGGTCAATTGTTTTAGACGAGATAATCACAATTATTCATACAACCATTTCACACATTAATTCAACATTCACCCACCATTATTACTTCTATCTATCTTAGTCTGAACATATAGGAGATACGATTTAACGGCTATAATAACTCAAAAATTATTTCAGGTTTGTGTTATTGAGAATGGTTTTGTATTTCTTGGTTCAAGACTTGGGAATTCTTTGCTGCTCCGCTATACAGAAAAGCAAGACAGTATGTCAATGTAATTATTTCTTGTGAAAACTTTCAAGCTATCAATTATTCTGTTTTTGTTTTGTGTATAAATGTTTCATGCAGAACTCGGGTTTCTTTAAGTAGTTCTGTTTGTTTGTTTTTTCTGTGGCATGTGGAGAATTTGTGTATTTGCAAGCTAATGTTCCATTATCTGATATTTTTTTTAGAACCTAATTCGGAGACAAAGGTAATTTGTTAAAACTTACTCAGTGGAAATGCCTAAACCAGTTTTTTGTTTGTTTGTTTTTGTTTGTTTCTGAAATATTTTCTGAAATGTTTTTGTTTTTGTTTCTGAAATATTTTATTCCGTATTTAAGCCTGGTGAGCCTCCACTTGCCAAGAAAAGAAAAACAGATCCTTGTAAGTTAATGTAATTAAATTATGATTATATTATGAAATAAAATAAAACAATCACTCCTGCTGGCATCTCGAATGTGCAATAAAAATAAAATATATTTTTTTACTTTACTTTTTGTTGTACTGCATCCTAGTACAGCAAAAAGCAAATACTTAATATTTTAGTGAAATAATCGCAATAGTTACATCAGGAGAATTAGGTTTATGCTATTAATGTTGCACATATTGTATTATCTTTCAGTGCTAATGTCTCATGACATGGAAAATGTGCACAACTATAGCTATATTTTAATGCTTATTATATACTTTACATTGTCTGTTTAAATCCAAGGGTTTTTTAATGTTAACTTGTACATCTTTGTGACTTATCTAAATTAATAACTTTCTATTGCATACTTCATACTAAGTAAAAACAAAATCCTTGTTGTCTATAACTAATCAGCCTTTCAACAATGGCCTTTTAAATGCCGATGTCAAAGGAACTAAATCCTTTGACATCAGCATTTGAAAGGCAATTTGCATACAGTTTTGTCAACACCTTGTCAACTGCATCACTGATGTGAATTAGAAAGGCTGTGAATGTATCTATTATTGTCTGATGCACAGAAACATGTACCAGAAGTTTTGTTTCTTAAACCTGAAATGTATATTTTTCAGCTGATTTGGATGATTTTGAAATTTTTGGGGATTTGAGTGCACCAACAACACACAGTGTAACAACATACACTTTTAATGTGAGTCTTGTATGTTTTTAACTTATAGCTATTTTCAACAGGTTCATACGGGAAATCCGCAGTGCTGATTGGCTAAAAAGTCTTCACGACGAGCCTTTTATAGCATGGTGTAACTTTTAACCTCATAGTAACCAAAATAGTAGCTATAAATGTAATCAAATAACATTGCCGGAAAATCGTGAAAGCATAGCTACATATATACAGACAAAAATCAAGTTACATTAAATCCAATATCTCAAATCACACTGCCAGAAAAACAACAAGAAATGTTAATAATTTTAATTTGTGCTTTTTATAAACATTCATCAGCACAATTAGCAACAAGCATACGGTATCGAATTTGTGTCATAAACATTTCTTTTGACGAAGAATAAACTTCGGTTTAAAAGCGTTCCGTATATGGTTATTTGAATGGTTTGTTTTCAAAAATTGAAACAATGAAATTCAAATCAAAAGTTTTCTTTTTTTTAACAAAAACCTGGTTTTTACAATCTTATCACAAGTAAATCTTTAGAAAATAATCCTGGTTTCTACAACAACAAAATAGCTATAACTTAATAAATACAATATTATAAACTGTTTTATCTATCTCTTCCAAGAAATATTACCCTTGGTCAGCGTATCAACCTCACAAACTCAGTCTGTACTTTTGTAATATTTCTCAGTATAGATAGACAAAACAGTTTATTTTGTATTAATAAAAATACCTACCTTCACATAATTATTTGTGATGTAAAATTAAACAAATATAGGTATCAGACAGCCTGTTGAATATTGGTCCCATTTCGAAATCTGCTGTCGGGGAGCCGGCATTTTTATCTGTAAGTATTTGAAGATTAACTTTAAAGCCTGCTTGTAAAAATTTACATCGTGCAAACCAGATTTTTTACTGTGTTTAATACATTTCTTATTTATTTTATTTATGTATGAATCCTCCAGGAAGAGGTAAGATGATTGTTTATATTCCTGACAGATTTCGTTTTTCATGTAATGTCTTGTTTGTTAAAAAATGAATAAGGTAGTCTGTCATGGAAATAATTATTTGTTTGCATTTTTCCAACTGACCTTTACAATATCTCGTTGGCCACAAAAAATTTGAGTCAAGATTTTTTAACATTCTTGTATTTAACCAGTATTTTGCATAATTTTTTTTCTATAAAGTATAAGTATAGCTAAATAAACATAATAGCTAAACAATAAGCAAGTGGATACCATTTGTTTCCATATGTATTTACGCTGGTGTGTTTCAAGTTAGTAAAGATGTTGCCAATGTTTGCTGTCACTGTTATGCTAGTAAAGCTATAGGAAGAACAAAATTTTTGATATTGAAGTTAGGATGTCCTATTATGTCAAATCCGGGAGAATACAGAAAAGTGAGTATCACAAGAAGACTAGACCAGACAAGACATGATATTTTCTTTTATCTGAGGAAGAGGTAAAAACAAATCTCCCAACCAACCAACCAACCAACCCTGCAACAAAACTATGAGCCACAAAACGGCAAACCAATAATAAATTGAAAATGACCTAATAAGTTTTTGTATTTGTACAAATAACTGAACATCCTTGGGAACTAGCCCAAAAAAGTAGCAGCATAAACATTGCATACAGGCGAGTCAACAATTAATTACTAACTACATAGTATAACGCATCTATATTTTTGTTTATGTACAAGGCTATTTTAACTACATATCATGGACACCTTAAAGATGTGTTAAAAAATTGCTATGAATTTAATCTTGTCTTGTACAAAACATTTAACATAAAGTTCCGACACAAAAAAATTTTGTGCAAAGTTATAAGTTTACTTTTTAATTGCCTCTATTGGTCACAATTTTCTGCCGTGTGTCTATAGAGCCATGTAAACACTGGGCCTCTATCAAAGAAGATTTAACCTTTGTAATTCACGTTGGCACCCAGCAATTTGCTGACGCGAATTGACTAAGCAGGCAGTCAAATAACATTGTTGGCAAAAAAAATTGAATTAGAAAGGCTGAGATTAAACTTTAATTTATATAACCATTTTCTTTACTGCTTTAAATTGTACTGCTTTATCTAATCATCAGGTTGATAAGAAATTATAATTTATGTTTAGTTTTTCAGAGGGCAGGCAGATCTTGAATTAGTGTGTTGTTCTGGTTATGGTAAAAATGGTGCCCTCACTGTTTTACAGGTGAAATTTTTGCAAATTCTGTAAATAAAACTTGAACAAGAAAAAGTATTTTACAAAGTGAAACTTTGATACGACTTGTTTAATTTTTAAAAAAAACAATTTTTAAATAATTATGTTTAAGTCTAAGTCTAGAAATACTTTGTATGTGGTATGTACATGGTATTCCCTGCACAATCATTTTGTACACATTTAGAGGAGCATTCGTCCACAAGTTGTTACAACGTTTGAATTGCCTGGTTGTACAAATATGTGGACTGTATATTCCAATCAAAAGGTTTGTTTGGTTCACTCTTGTGTTCTGTGTTATTTACACCAGCATAGAAAACAAAAAACTAGGAAGTTGTTTCACAAAACATGAAGGGACTCACTATTTTTTTATTGATAGGAAGATGAAAAAGAACACTATCATGCCTTTCTTATTTTATCTCGAGAAGATTCTACGATGGTATGTTTTTAATTTTAACAATCAATGTGTACAAAAATTCGTGGGGTGTATACTTAAATTTCACAGTTTGATAAAGCACCCAATTTTAACACAAATTTGTATTAACCTGTCAGTTCACATTATTTTCATTTTTACTGGTGTAAATATACCAATAACAACTTATCTCAAGATCCTAAAGTGTATTCTGTGTGCATTTTTGTTATCTGAATTTCATGTCTACGAATTAAATTAATACCTTCTTCCATGCTAAGTTCTTTTTCAATATCATTCCAAGTATTCTCCTTTGTTTTACTTTTATAATTACTACTAGCTTTGCCATAGAAACATGGTTGTTTTTTACTAAACTGTCATCTTCAGCACGGTTGCTTCTGCTCCATCGCTTGTTTTTACTAAACTGTGACCTTCAGCACGGTTGCTTCTGCTTCGTCCTTTGTTTTTACTAAACTGCCTTTTTCAGCACGGTTGCTTCTGCTTCGTCCCTTGTTTTTACTAAACTATCATCTTCAGCATGATTCCTTCTGCTTTGTCCCTTGTTTTTACTAAACTGTCATCTTCAGCACAGTTGCTTCTGGTTCGCCCCTTGTTTTTACTTTTACTCAAATTTCATTTAATTTTCGCTGGTTTTATTTTAAGCAATAAAAGAGATCTTTTCATAGAAACTCGGAAGATCAAGAAAGACCACGGCATTATTTTTATGTGTAAAAAACACCAGTTGTCACAAAAGAAAACTCAATGAGAATGGAAACTTTCCATTCTCCATTGTGAAAAAAATAACGTGATAGACTATATTGAGACATATTTTATCATGAAATGTGTCCACTATCACAAATATATCGCAACAACCATTTTCAATGTAAGTGAACACCAAGCTTTAAAGGAAGAATTTTTTTTCGGAACTTATATTTGCAAGAATTTCACATTTTTTCTGCAAACAATTACTTTTGTGAGAACTTCTAATCGCAAAATTAATCGACAGCTTAAAAATATCAGAAAAATATTTCTGCAAAAAAAATATTTTCAGGCAAAAACTCCTTCCTTGGTAGCAAAAATCCTTGTTGAACCTAGAATGTAATTTTATTTTTGCTTATTTTTCTATGATTAAGGTGTGGTAAAGATTTTATGATGAGCTTCTTTTTCTTCTCAGGTATTAAACACTGGAGATGAAATCACTGAAATTGACAATTCAGGCTTTAATGCACAAAACCCAACCGTATTCGCTGGAAACTTAGGACTTGATAAATACATTGTGCAAGTTTGCCCAATGAGTATACGCTTACTAGAAGGTTCAAAAGAAATTCAGGATATTCAAATGGGAAGTGATTCTCCCAATGTTACATTTTGTTCTATAGCAGACCCACATGCTGTATTGTTAATGGCTGATGGTTCTATTATGTATATGCAGCTGATAGAGGATTTTAATGGCCCAAAATTGAAGTTAATTGGTCCTGATATTCGCTTAGTAAGTACACAAAAAATGATTTCATTAATAACCAAGAGTATCTGATTCCTTTTCTGACAGGATTGGACTAACAGACAGAATTTGATGTTTTTAAATGTTGGCTGATCTAACATTTCACTTCTTGTTTAAAACCAACTAACTAAATTGCGCATACTTCATTAACATTTTTGCTTTAAAATTAATGTTGTTTACTTTTTAAAGAACTTATTGAGATAAAACAAACTATAATAATTTTATAAGCACAAAGCATATTAAGATTTGAATAATTTTTTTAGGCATAGGCAAGTACATTTCTCAGCTAAGGAGAATCCTTCTGATGTGTGTTTTTCCTTATATGGGTATTTTAATAAGACACAGTCTTCACATCACTGCACTTGTGTAATTATACCTTAAAGCTAAAAACAATTTAAGTCATACAGGAACGTTTAAGTTTTTTAAAACATTGCTTTAAATGCCAGGTATAATTTATAACAAAATCTTTTTAGACAGGGTAGAATATTTTGAATATCATCTCATACATGCATTTTGAACATATCAAGATTTATTTTTAAATGTGTCTTCTTTTATTTGGCATGCCGTAATGTTACTTCGTTTGGTTATGTGATCTATGTATCTACAAATGGCAATTCTGTGGTGTCTACTTGTTGTTGAGTTTTACACTATGATGTTTATATTAAAGCATAACCAGAATACCGTTAGATGTTTATATGTGACGATTTTAGAGATTACAGATAACAAACTATATAGCGATAATTTTCACTTATTGATGTGTTATATCGCTGTATTGCTAACAGTAAGAGAAATATCAATAAATGTAAATATCTATTGGAAATTATCGCTAGTTATAGCTAAGGCTATTTATCACTAAATTTATCACTATATCTCTTAAAAATTTCTTGGCTGTATAAATTTAATCATATAATGGTGGCACTAGCGAAGGAAAACACCTCTTCAACTAGCTATGTAGTTGTATTTTGTATTTCAGAATGGAACTATGTGGCGAATCAGGGACTTTGGGGATATTTGATCTGTGTTATTTTCTTATCTTAAGATGATTACTTTGTAGATAAAGGAAGCAAACAAAATATTTAAAACTGACCAACAAAGTTCAGCTAGTTACCTAGATTTTTAGGTTTAGTCAGCAGTACGAATGAAGCCAAAAGATATGCATATCCTATATCTGTTGAACATGTGAATAGTTCCAGCATTTGATTACTTTAACATTACTTTAACATTTTCATGTAGTTCCTACTCGGAGAAACGGTATCACATTTTCTTTCCAAAATGAAGTTTGTAACAAATTCAGGTGTTACGAAAAAATCCTCGCCCAAACGGAGCAGATGCAAGAAGCCTTGGATACAAGATTGTTTTCTATATGTAAAAAACACATTTATAAGGAACACTTTTAACTGCAAACTGACCATGTATTGGGAACATTGTTAAAGTAATTTTTTAATTTTTCAGAGCTCTTTTTAAAATGGTAAAAATAAAAATAAAAGTTAAATGCTTTCAACCTTATGAAATTTAACTACACACTTTTTAATGAGCTTTAGCCCAATACTTAAAATTGCTTTCATTTTCAGCACCAAAAGTGTTAAGCAACAGTTGCCTTAAATTTCCATTTTCCCAAAACGTAAGGAATTGCACACAACCAATGACCTTATGCTTTGTTTCCTTGTGCATTTTTTCTTGTGCATTGTTTCTCAAAAAATTATTCTTTCATTTTACATTGTCTCCTCGGACTTGTTTCCTCAGAAAATTATTTTTTAAATTTCTTCCTGACATGTACAATTACACCTTAAGTTTCTTATGTTTTTTCAACATGGAAATCCAAAAACAACTTTTGAGAATTTTCCAAAAGCTGCAAAAGTTTCTCCTGTAATTAAAAAGTCACTCCAACTAGAGGGAAAGAAATAATTTAATAACATCAACATTTCCATTTTATATTATTATGTAAAGTAAAATACAATAGCAAACAACTAGCAAAAGGCTTTGTCCATAAGGAAAAAATTGTATATTGTCTGGTTGAATTGAACTGTCATTTGCTGTTAAAGAAAAGCCTTCTGAAAAAAAAACTCCTTACAAAAAATGCGTATTAACTAGGAATGCAAGAACTTGTCATAAAATATACAATACTCTCTTTAATTATAATTTTATAGCTAACAACATTGGAGGTTCATTTTTTTGAGAGAAGAACACATAAAGTATCTGATTACATTAGAAACGAAAATTTTCAGACGGAAAAACTTTTAGATTTTTTTATGTCCGAAAATTTTTCCGTCCGAAATTTGTGTCTCCCGAAATTTTGGTTTTTCTAATTTTTTTTGAAAAAGGACCAGTGCATAGAAATTATATAAAGGGTAATCAGAAAATCAATAAAAACTGCAGTTTTTGATGTGGTTTTCACATTTTTCTTATTATTTTCGTTATTTTCACATTTGGCTGAGGCTCTGTCTATAAAGCTGGATCCTGAAGACCCTTTTTTAGATCTTGATTGAATATATGTACACTTTAAATGCTACTAGCCTTCTTTTTGTGTCCTTTCCCGTAATCATTACTTTTGAAATTTGGTTAAAATTCGTTTAAAAGACTTACCCATACATTTTTTGACTTGAATCTTCCCCCAAAGTTTTTCTACCGAATTTTTTTCCGTTGAAATCAAAAATATTTCATATAATATATAAAAATAATTACTTTGAATTTGCTACTTTTTTATTTTTTTTTCTTCCTTCAGTATTCTTTCTAGCGATAAAATAAGCTACGGTCTGTAAAATATATTAAATATTAGTAAATCGAAATTTTATTTTGACGAGGTACAGAGACACCACGAGGAGCTGTATTTGTTCAAAAATGTTAAGAAGGTAATTAATACCCCTAAAAAGATTTTAAAGTTTTTGTGCAATAACTTTGTTTCTATGCAAAATTTCGAATGATATAGCTAGCTATCTAGTTCAAAAAGTTTGAAGTTTATTTTATTAAAAAACTTGAGTTAAAAGCAAGGTAAGTGCTTATATCGAATAAATTATGGATATCCAATATATGTAGGGAACTTTTCCGTCATTCTCAGTTATATTTGGATTACCCAATATTATATGATTTAAGATGTTGTTTTTGTCCTCAGTGATCATAAACTTTCCCACCACCAGCTGGACTTACGTGTCACTAAAGTCGAAAACCAACAGCCAGTCACTTAATGGGCACACGCAATTATGAGCATAAACAATGAAATTTTTAGACAAACATAAAAACCTTATTTACGGTAAATATGGGGTAGTTAAGGCCTGTTGCCTAGCAGCATAATTTTTCTCAAACATGAAATCAACTGTTCTCAGGTTATAATTCATCTAAAAAAAAGGAGAAACAAATGAGTTTTAGAAAATGTGAAAAATTATATTATCAGCTAATTTTGAAACCAGAGTTTTGCTGCATGTGAGACCAAATGAAATTTGTAGTTAATTATGTGTTTAGTACACATAATTAACTACAAATTTCATTTACAAGTATTTTTTAAAAAAAAATCCAAATATGTCAATTTCTAGCGTTTATTGATCAATAAAACGTAATGACTGGATCCAGAGAAAAGATGAGACGTATGGACGGATTCATAGATCACTTCAATATCGCGTGTGATAAAAAAGAGGCTAAATTTATTTCTTAGGTTAAAATATATTACTATACATATAATTCTAATTAAATGAATATGTAATGAAAATTTTCACCTTAAAATTTGGCATCAAATTTCGGATGACACCATCTCCCATAAACGAAATGTCTACTACCGTATTCTTTTGCGGAGAAACAGAAAGAAAATATTGACAAAATTAGTTTGAGAATGAAAACACATTTAACTATATTGTGTCTTTCCTGATTGAAACGTTGGCAAATTAAAGGATCACATCTAAAATTATTCCAAAGCAAGAGCTAGGCTAGATCCCTTAACTCAGACATGTTTTAGTTTGAAAAAAGAAACGTGTTACTTCCTTGTCGTAAAATAATTCTATTAAATTAAGGTTTTGCCCCAGTGCAGCCAATGTGTCCAAAAGAAGAACCTAAAATGAAAGGGGTCTGGACAGGGCCGCATTTTTACAGCGTTCTTTATTTTGCAGAACAAAAAAAAAATTAAGAGAGAATTTGTGTTTTACATTTCAAGGCGAAGGCAGAGAACAATATAAATACAATGGTTTTTAAATACAACTGGTTCACAAGCTATTTAATTGGCGAAGATACAAAGAATGTTGTCCTCTTTGCTTTCTGCATAATTAGCTATAAAATTTATGCATCAGCCATATTGCGCTATCGATATCAACAGAGTAAACAAATCAAGTTAGTGCTAAGTATAGTTTAGCATTATTTTGTATTGCTATATAACTTTATCGCTAATCAATTTCTCTTTAGCGATAATTTTATTGTTCTTTTTATCAAATTATCGCTAAATAGCTATCGATAATAATTATAGTTTATTATCAAATTCCCTGGCATCGTCACATATATATTTTACACAAGATTTTAGTTAAAAACAGTTAACCAGAGATAACAAATCTGGAGATGGATAAATTTGCAAATTATGTTGATTTGTTCAATTATTCTTATTTTCAGGATAACAAAATTACTTCAGTCTGTATGTACAAAGATGAAAGTGGTTTATTTCAAATTGAAGCTGAACATAAGGAAAGGAGACCATTGCGTGTTAGACGCTTGACATCTGTTGGAGCGGTTTTATCAACTGTATCCAATATTCATGAAGCAAAAAGGTTTGACAAACTCCGATTTTAGAGCAAAAAAAACAATATAAAGTGGCTTCATAAAATAAGGAGTCAACAGATCACTTTTAAACAAGACATGATATCATATCATATAATGCATGTTAATCTAATTAATTTTCACATGCAAAAATGGTATTAGTCATTCCACACCCAACTTAGATCATCAAAAGAAACTTTTTTATTTCTATCGATTTTTTTCGTTTTTTAATTAAGCATGAAAACAATCTAAAAGTGCAAGATACACTGCTGATGCGTTGCTATAGTAATTCAAAATCTAAAAAATTGCTTCTACAGTTGATTGTTGGTGTCTTAAACTTTGAATTTCTTTGTAATATTTTTGATGTTATTAACTGTGGCAATTTTTGAAATAATTAGTTGAAATCAGGACCAATCTTAGCTGTTACGACAAGTACGAAGCAATATAACTATTGGTCAATGTCTGTTCCAGTATTATGAGGCGCGTCACACAAATACTATGTGTGTATATAACCACTTTTACTGAAAATTAGGGATAGTTTAATCAGAAACAAACCAGAAAAGTTGGATTATAATGTTAAATATTTTTTTATTACTTTGTAATAATTATAAACTAATCAATAACAAACCTGGGAAATTTATCTTAGGTCATTAACAATAGAAGATGAGGAAGAAATGTTATATGGTGAATCCTCTGCTCTCCCTCACCCCGATGTTCAACAAGCTCAGCTTGCTAATATACGAAGGAGAAGGTTAAATATACTTGCTGTATTATAGAATCTTATCTTTATGCAACTGTGATTATATTTGGTATTGTCAACAAACATTTAAACCATAGTCGTAAGAGCTTCTTATACATGAAAATAATTATGATTATTTAGAATAAAGTTTATTTTTATTTTAACTGTAGTTTTGCCTTCCAAGGACCAGCTAGAACAAACCAAGCTACGTACTGGTGTGTGATTTGTCGCGAGAATGGAGAATTGCAAATATATAGCCTGCCAGAGTTCACACTGGTTTTTACATGCAATGAGTTTTCAAATGCTCCCAAAGTACTAGCCGATAGTGGTGATATACCAAAGAAACTTAGGTGATTATTTTAGTATTTTAAGCTTATTCTCTTGTTGAAAAAAAAAATTAAAAAATTTCCCATGAGTTAAGTAATAAAACCCTCACAAAATCAGGATCTTTTTCTCGGTCCACATTTACCAGCTATTGCTATGGAAATTTTTCAAAATTGGATTCCAAAAATATTTTTAATTTTTAATAAAAATCACCAAGTTATAGCTCTATTGAAGCGGTATTTTAGAAGTATAATTAAAAAAAAAAAAAAAATAGAAAAAAGCCTATTTATGCTTTAAGTGGAATCCACCCAAATATTAATGAGCTTACTGCTAATTTTAACACCTATTATACCTACTATACCTACCTAAAAACTCTTAAACAAGAAAGATAGATATCTAAAAAAAGTATCACCAAAAAAATGTATGTTTCAGGCTTCGACAGGCCGAAAACTTGGTTACTTATAATATTTTTCTGCACTGTTCTTAAAGATAATATTATAAGGGATAATAAGAGAGGAAACATTTAGCAAACAAAATTTATATGCTAGCGAGCCAATGGACTCATAGTGGTGAGTGGTAAAAGTATGTGTTTTGAGAAAAGGTATGCATCATGATGGCAAAATTACTGATGTCACCAAATTTTACCCAAAATGTCTGGTATAAATAAGACTGGGATATAGGAAAGAATTTGTTCATGTTTTTATTCTTGAAACTTAGGTCTATTTAATAGCTCCACTCTAAGCTAAAATGTTTTGTTACCTTGCAGTGCCATGTCTAAAGGTATCGAAGTTAAGGAAATAGTGATGGTTGGAGTTGGTAACAAAAAGAGAAGACCGTTACTGTTCACTATAGTTGACCAAGATCTAGTAATTTATGAATGTTTTTCTTACAACAAACATATCGATAGTGGTCACCTTGGAATTAGATTTAAGAGGGTAAGTTGCTGGAAATCATTTGTTTACTGACAGCAGTACTGTCAATCATAGAATAAACTGGATTTTATTATTTTTAAACAAAACAAAGGTTTATTATTAAACAGGTTAAAAATAATTATTGAATTGGAACACCAAAGCAAAGAGCTATTAGTTATTTTTTGCAGATATTGTATTTTTGTTAGAGGGAAGGCTTACCTTCATACATAGATGGGTTTTTTACTTGAATGCATAATAGAGTAGTTTTAGATGACTTTCAAGACAAAATTTACAAAAAAAAATAATAATGTTATGCTTCTCATTTCGATTCCATATTAGTTAGAAACTCACATTTTAATGCGTCTAAAAGAAGAAATGAAATTAGCAGAAATGGCTGATGTTGCATCCAGTGACAAGAAGAAAGTAAAGATCCCACGTCTCCGTGTTGTATATGATGTTTCAAGCTATAAAGTTGGAGTAAGTAGATGTAAGATAAACTGTCAATGGCCAATTAAGCAACATTAATGCTTATTTTCAACTTTGGGACACTGGATGGGTATTGATTTAAGCGATAGATAGGGGATCCTAATTAAAACATTAGAACCAATCTGTTGTTTCTATTTTTAGTCATTTTACTTTTTGTGCGTCCTCTATTATTGTTCAATAGCAAATTTCAAGTGTTTCATGAATAAGCACTCTATTATGTCTCGGGTTAATTTGAACAGCGGATGCTTATTTAAAGTTTTGCTTTTAAGCATGGGTACTTAATCATTTGCTTACCATATGGTGCTTCTCTGTTTGACATTCCATAAATTTGTAAAACAAGAATAAAAATGGATGTTTTTTCTAATATGCTATTTCAAACAGTAAGATAGAATATAAGATTTTATGGTGATGGGTAATAATAATGAAGAAAATGAGCTTAAATACGTTATGCTATAAAATTCCCTATTCCCACACATCTGGTAAACAGATTGTTCTCAAGTAAAATTAATCTTTCACATTCAGGTATTCGTGTGTGGAATGCATCCATATTGGTTGTTTGTCACGTCAAGAGGTATTGTGAATGGTCATCCAATGACTGTGGATGGCGCTGTGACGTCATTTGCTTCATTTAACAACATCAATTGCCCCAAAGGTTTTTTATATTTTAACAAACTGGTAAGAAAAAAAAACAGTTTATACATTGCAGTTTTATTTTCCTCGTTTTTAGAAATATGTTTTAACATGTAAGAATCAGCTGAGTCAAGGCTTTTCTCGACAAAGAAGACATACTACTATGGCTATTTTTGAAAGAAAAGAACATATCCCCTTTGCCTGTCACAAATAAAGGCGGATAGTTGATAAGCCTGTGGAAAAATCCACTTAAGCAGAAGGCCAATGCAAAATATCTGTCAATTATATTTTGATGACGTCAGCATTAATCCGTCGATGCACAAAATATTTTTTAAGAAATTCGTTAACTCGCTGTCTTTATTATGTAGAGCTTAGAAACGCTGATCAAACTAATGTATAGAATTATTTGCCTTCAGCTAACGTTTAAGGGAATATAAGGGTTTAAAAATTATGGTGACGTCAGCGAAGACCTAACAAAATACAAAAATATGGAATACCCGTTGCGGGCTCTTTTTCTCTTGTTGATAATCTTGCTTACTATTAATATAGGCGATAAGAGATGTCCATTTGTAAGAATGGCCAGAAATTAAATTTTGTCCAAGGTTTTAGCTGCGAAAATACACTATGTTCCATTGTTTTAAGGAGTTATTGAGTAGATTGTTCTTAGACTGGCGAGTAATTACATATTTATAGCTAGGACTGTAAAGCCAGAACCGTTTTACAGGAATTCTTCCATACAAAATCAAATGAATAAGTGAATAATAATATATTTCATTTTGCCTACTTCTTAATATTTCTCTAGATATGTGAAAATAAAAATACCATAATTATACCCATAATACCCCAGATTGAGCTTTAACGACGGCCATTACAATTTGTTTTAAATTCGCTTACAAATGCGATATATTTCTGTGACGTAACGAGCAGAAACCAAGACCAGATATAACCACCGGAATGAGCTAAAAGCTATTAACAACCCATTATTCTCGGTGTTCGTCGGACGCGTTTTTATTTTAAAACCATTTCAAAGTGTGCTAGTATTTATTTTTGCTGAATATCTATTAACTCAAGTTTCTTCATTGCTTTTTTAATTGATCAACGAACATGTGAGGCTTAGAAGGTAGTGCTATATGATAATAATATAGTTTGATAATACAAAAAAAGCGCAAAACAAGTAAAACATCCCTTATGAAGATATCACTGTAAAACATATAGCTATTTTATCAACCTGGCACCTAATTATTTCTTGAAATGGGACGTCAATGAAAAGATAAAATTCCGGAAATGATTGCAAAGGAAGGCAGAACACTTCAAAGTTTGTAACCACAAGCAATTGAGTAAGCCATTTCTATGTACATAACACGCACTCCAAACTTGTCAAAATTGACTTTTTGATGTTCCACAGCGATCTTAGGATCTTACGTTATTTGGTTAGATCTAAATATCTTAAACGGAGCTATTTTTGCTGACTCAATTCCACGATTTTTCAGACATTTCCAGGTCGTGGATTATTCCATAATACGGACATGGTGACTGTGCAACCTCGTTCCCAACGCGTTTTTTATATCAGAGGGCGAAAAAGGTGCTGTGAACGAGCTTGAGGCTCTGTGGACCCAAAGTTGGTTTATTTATATGTGATGATTATGAATAATGGCTGCCTCTCAGCACAGGTGTTTATTATCTCTTCCATTTTCTTTTCCGAGAAATTTTTTTCTTTCGATTCTAGAGTGATATGAGGTGTACAGGCTTTACACGATTTAATGGGGGCGCGGGTTGATTTTTCTAAGCAAGCTATGTTATTGTAATGTTTCCATTTCTAATGGAAACAATATAAATTGAAAAGGAAGCCCTGCGAACGAAGTTACGTAATTCTCGTATGCCATTGAAAGCATGAACAAGTTCTTATTAGATAGCAGGAATATACGCCATGATACTAACTGAGGCACACTGTTTCTCCATAGAAGATAGCTTTCCGTTTATCGTCCTTTTAAAAAAGTTTAGAATCACCCGGTGTCCTAGACATCGCTTTTCGTGATGATACAAAAAGGCATATTACGTATTTATATAAAATAAATATGATTTAAAAATATGAAGATGAAGTTGCCGTGTCCGGGAAATACATCCCCTCCTCTACAGAATTGAGACATTGTTGGTGCACAAAAGCTTATTAATTACAATTTCGATGTTATGATGGTTTTGAAAACTTTTATTGAAGAATGAACACTTTATTGTTTCCGTCGCCGCTACGCATGTTAAAATAGGATTTCATGCAGGTCACCTGGAGAGGCGACGCTGAGGCATTCAGAGCTTTTTCGGTTCACATTAATCCAATTAAATCGGGCAAAAGTCTAGTTTGATCTGACGAGGCAAAGAGCAGAATATTGGCACCGATCTTATCTTCTATAGATTGAGACCATTCGGATGTCTTCTTTATTAGGTCTATAAAACTATTTTCAGGCTTGAGTCTAGCACTAAGTTTTCAAATATTTTTGGAAAAATATTTTATATCTTTTCTTAAAGAACTTTTTAGTTCTTCTCTTGAAAATTATTTTTGCTCATGTTTGTATATATATTTAACAAGAGAATAATACCGACTGGAATATTACTTATATGGCAAGCGCCATTATGATTTTTCTGGTTGGCGAGGATGGAGCCCTGGAAGAAAGCTGTAAGTTTTAAAGTAAATTGCTAATTTCGAAAAAATCATTATTAGTTTTGCATGAAAGGATCCCTTTAAGTTCCAATATTGATTGTGAGGATCAATTATATGTTCTGATGTAACATGAACAGAAGCGCAAAATGACAGTAAGAAATGGCAGTAATATTAAGCGCTACTTGTATAACGATAACTTCCTAAAAGTAGCCAGCAAAGAAATGTCTATGCTAGTAAACGTTAATAGAACTGGCAATGTTGATTTTTAGGATGAGTTAAGGATAGCTGTCTTACCATCTCATCTCACCTATGACTCACCATGGCCTGTTCGAAAGGTACCGTTAAGAATGACACCATATGATATTGCGTACGAGACAGAAGCCAAGGTAAAATCACTTTAACCTTTTTGTAATTGCATGTCCTTGAAGCTTGCAGAAGAGGGTTGAACATTTTCATGTTGCCGTGTTTCTGTTATCTACCCTATTTGCTCTTAGTTTGCCTGTAAAGTGATAGGGAGAAATGCCTTTAGACTTTTAAAGAAATGGTTGTAGCAAAGCACATTCTAAGGCGTACAAACATGCAAGATGTACAAGTCAAAGTTACATGGGAAAACTGCGTGATAATTGAACGCATTGTGATTATGTTTGCAAGTACCTAAAGTGAAACCTTTTCACTATATGTCATGTTTTTTTCCTTGCACACCGATGTAATGTTGATATTTTTTAATTTATTTCGTAATTTTATTGGACAGGTGTATGCTGTTGCTGTAGCTTATGGTGAAAACCACAAAAAATTACCTCGCTTCCATACAGAAGATCGAGAGTTTGATACTGTTGAGCGAGGTAAGTTGTACAACACGTACTTGTTTCTCTCCTTTGTTATAAGGGACGTAGCTAGATTTTTAACCCAATTTTGACCTCAGGGATGTTTGCTGTATTGATATATTGTCACAGTCAAAGCGTCTGAACTTGCTATTTTTTCTAATTCGCAATACTCTTAAGAATATTGTGTCTATTTTTTAGAAAAATAAATCAGAATAACTGCGGTACATCGGAGAAAATAAACATTATTATTGTGAATAACATCGTATTTTATATTTCAGAATCGAGGTACATTTACCCTCAAATTGATCGCTTTGTTATTGAATTAATATCACCTGTCAGTTGGGAAGTGATACCCAATTCAAGGTGTGTGGCAATTTGTTTCATGTCTTCCACTGAAATACATGTCTGTCTTGTTTGCTGTTGATAACAGCTGTGAAACATTTCTTTGTAAGGTACCCTAACAGAGAAAATGTCATTGACAAAGTGTACTTTAGTTAGACTTTAAATGTGTTTTTTTTATAAATAAAGTTTCAGCTACATTTTTTTCTTCTCATGCAAAAGAGGTAAAATTTACACTGGAATATTTGTTTGTTTGTTTGAAATTTAGGACAGTGTTGGAGGAGTTTGAGCACGTCACTAGTATTAAAGTTCTTCACCTGCAGAGTGAACTTGTTGATACTGGTTTGAAGCAGTTTGTAGTGGTTGGAACCTCTTTCAATTACGGAGAAGACCTGGCTTGCAAAGGAAGGGTATATTAAAAAAAAATCAAAATTATTTTACTAGCACAACGGTATTGGGTTTTAATGTTAACAGCGAAATTCAGCAAAAGCGAGATTTAGCAGAATCAAACCTTACAGCTTTAAGGAAATCAATGCAAAGTCAATGGGGAATTCCAAAAAGGATCTGAGCCGTTAAATGCACTATTACGACATTAGTTCATCGTTGGGAAAGGGGTTTTAGTATAGCGTTTGCAATGTTCAATATCCATGCTCTAAATAATGATACAGTATTCCTAATAAAAAAAAAATTTAGAACATGTTTTAGTCCTGTTAAATTTCGCAATAGAGCCATAGAGAATGCTGCGTCAAAAAGTCTATAATATCTAGTAATAAAAAAAGACAATTGTTGATTTCCGCCAGCGAAGGCGGAATCTTTAAAATCGCCTGAGGAGGTAGATAGATAGATAGATAGATGGAGACAGCGCAGCTAGGCTGGACGCCCGAAACTCATCCAGGCTAAAGCCTAAATCCTCGTTTTGACAGAGTTTTTTCTGAGAACGAGGCTAAAATGAGTTTTCAGCCAATAAGAATCCTAACGTGCAACAAATTATTTTATTATCCAATGAACAATACTTTATTTTAAAGTTTATATGCTATCGAAAGTTAAAGCTCGTGCAGTGTAGCATAATGAAGATCGTCTTATAATATAGAAGTAAAATACATATATTTGCCACAAATAAATAAATAAACTTACAACAACACCAAAATAAAAATAAAAAATTTAATAACGATTTAACAGTTCAACATGAATTCACTTAAGAATAAACAACGCTTAATTATTCAGGATCGAATAAGTGACACAACATTTCCGAGTTCCATATCTGTCAGCTGGTGGTCCCGAGCGAAGGATCTGCAACCTCTCAGGCAAAGTAGTGTCGATCGCAGCAGACTAAAGGAAATTTTAGTTGTAATAAACTTCGTGGCTTCTGCGAACCTGATGTTTCGTTTTTCTGAAATCATTTCAGACAGTCTCTGATAAAATCGCTTACATTCTCTTCCCATACCACCGTTTGTTGCAAAAACAAGGGGAGTTAATGTTCCATTTTCTACTTGCATAACTCTTTCGTTGTATCCTCTCTTCTTCGTTTTTCTTGAAGCATTTGTCAAGAGAAAGACCCTTGTATCTCAGAGCGTTGAGGTCAAAGACCCGTACATCTAAAAATACTCGTTGACCAGGGGTCCAAAAACCGACTGCGCTGACGTCTATCGTGCTTCCTGTGATAAAATACCATTTTGATGGATTCTTTCACAGCTTAAACGTAACAGCAATGGTTCCTTTCTCACATCTTTACATACTTCCTCCAGTAATATCTCGTATCTCATTGTGTCGTAAAGAGACGTAGCCACCTTTCTTGCATAACGCATGTGTAACATTAAATTTGCTTCCACACACGCATTCTGATGGAAGTTTTGGGATTGTCCAATCGTATCGCAAACGTAGAGCGTCAAAAAACTGCTCCTTGTTCAGATCGTAGTTCAGCTCTTTAATTGGTAAAGTTGTAAGCCAATTTGATACACCACTCTCCATATTTGACTCGTTCAATCGTGCAGCTTCAGGTGTCAGATTCTGTTGTTGCCGGTTGTTTTTCACTGCCGTCAATGATACTTTTTCTTCACCAACAATATTTTTACGAAGAATTACGTTCTTCAAAGAAGCAGTTATGCTTTCTGAGTTTCGTAGCTCTGTGGGCGCTCGTTCAATGGGATTGATAATTCCCAAACCACCAAGTCGAGGAGGCAAAGACAGGAGTGTGCGTTCATCATCGTTCACAATGTGTCCGCCAGTAATAGCAGGTAGCAATCGATGTCGTATGATTTCCTCAAGTGGATTCAGATATTTCTCAATCCCAGGTATTGTTCTGAGGAAGAATGAAAATTTGTGTTGATAACCACTTGTATAACAGGCGTAAGCAGCTTGTGGCTGTGATAGCGCAATATCTGAAAGTACGGATATCTCCTTCACCCAGTTCGTTACCATTTTTTCACAGTACTCCTTCCTGAAGCTCTCACTTCCGATCGAGGCGCCAAGATGTCTTTCACCATCAGTACATATTTGGATATTCGTGCCCTCAAAAGTCGCTTTCGCCAATTGTTCGTGTTCTGGTTTTACAATTAGCCAAGATTTGTGAGGTTGTGGATTGTAACCGAATAATGGTCCAATTTGCATCAATCTATCCCACCAAACTTTCAAGTGTCTACATTTTCCACCTGCACTAACGTCATCAGCGAAAGCAGCAACAGTAGTCTCAAATATCCCGTCAGCCATCAGATTCAGTAGGGGTGTCAGACCAATTGCGTATATTGCCATTCCTAGCGGATCACCCTGCGTAGTACCCTCCTCGGATCTTATTTCTTTACCTCCAATGATGAAAAGCCTCGCATGAAATCTATAGCAATTGATGACATAACATGCAATAGTCGGGCAAACAATCTTGACGTTGTGCAGGAGTGCTTCTCTGTTGATACTATTGAAGGCATTTGCTGCATCAACAAGTAAAACAGCCTCTGCTTCTTCACTGTCAAATACCTCCCTCATCGCGTGGATTGCCGCTTCACTGCCAGACTTCTGACCCGAGCACATCTGAATTTCCGCACTTGATTTGAGGACGTCTTTCTGAAGAACTGCCATCACTACCTTGCCACATATTCTTCGCAAGACTTCTCCAACACCAATTGGTCTTACTCCAGGTTTCTTGTCTAGAGGTACGAGTCTGCAAGCAGTAAATGCTTCAAGCGATTGATCTTCAACATCTTCTATACATAACTTCTTTATAACGTTGGCTATAGCTCTTCTTAAATCCAAACCGCATTCACCGAAAACCTTTGAAGTTAAGGTCTTTCTCCATCCATCTGCGTCCATCCCAGAAGGTCCGGAGCCTCCTTTTGTTACTTGAGCTGCTTTCAATACGTACGTGTCATCAATGACGTCATATACAATCGGATTAACCGTTGATAACGGTCCTTGCAATATAACGTCTTCCTTCGCTTGTTCGCCTGGTGGATGTTTAACTCGTAATAATTTGATCGCTCCGTTTACATTTCCAATCTGCATGAGATCTTTAAACTTTCTCGAAACAGCTTCTAAGGTTCTTCTCTCAGTTGGTTTAGGCAATCGTGATTGAAGCATTTCACATTCATCGCAAAGTGCTTGAAAATCGCCTTTGTTCCACCATTCTAGTCTTCGTTGTAATGCGTTAACATGATCTTTGCTTTTCGAGTTTTTTGACGGCTTCTGAAGTAATAGAGCTGGCATTACGTGCACTGCTTTTAACGCAATACATTTGATTGGGCTATTTTCCACCCAGCTGTTCAATAGTCTAGTTACTTCTCGAAGAAAGTTCTTTCCAGTAGCACCATTTGGAAGCATGAACAAATTTCGCCTCCAAAATACAATTTTCTCATAACAAGAATTAATTTGATCAATCGCATCTGTACCTCTAACGTTACCCCATGTGAAAAACAGTAAGTAACACTTCTTTTAGGAACGCGAAAAACACACTTCTGTTCGCAAAGAAAATTTTACACGACTGCCTTCAAAAACCAAGATACAAGAACATGTGCTGCTACTAATTAGCATAACAATAGCAAATAAAATTTACAAAACAAAGAATATAAATTTGATTGGTCCATCGAACAAAACATAAAGTTAATCAAGCGTGACTTTTTACATTCTCCCCCCTTGAACCATAGGGTTCAACTATATACATCTCTCAGTCTCCGTAATGTCTGTCCTTCAAGGGCCGCTCTCCTTGGTGTACGTGTACGATTCACACTTGTTCCCAGGTCATGCTCATCAACGGAACTTTCTTCGCTTTCGACAATTTCAAATGGCACAAGTTTCTGGATTGGCCGGTGGCATGATGTTATCTCACCAGTCTTTGATGTAGTGGTCAACTTTCCGCCTCTAACAACATTGTCCGTGCCTATAATTAATTCTTCCACTTTTCCAAGTTTCCATTTATACCGGGGTGCGGTCTCATCTTTTATAAGTACAATATCGTTTAACTTCAATATCTTCTTAGATTGTGACTTTTCTCGGCGATACAGGTGCGCTTGTCGTAATTCGCTGAGGTAAACAGATACAAATATCTTCCAATATTTATCCAGTAGATTCTTTAAATAAATCAAGCTCTTCATAGTATGCACGGAGTCACTCGTATCAGCAACATCCACACTATTATGAATCACGTTATGTCCAAACAATAAATGGAACGGGGTTAAAACTTCTTGTAAATCATCATTCGAAATGTAAGTTAATGGACGACTATTAATAACAGCTTCCACATTACACAGCGTAGTCTCCATTTCTTCATACGTGAGAAGACTTTTACCAAGCGATTTCCTCAATGACAACTTAACATATCGTACCAAGCGTTCGTAGAACCCGCCCCACCAGGGTGAGGCAGGAAGAATAAAACGTTGTTTGATTTCATTCTGAACAAGGAATTGTTTAACATTTCGGGCTTTGAACGTTTTCGCATTGTCATGAATTATCAACGACGGTTTTCCTTTTCTAGCAATGAATCGTTGTACGGCACGTATAAAACAAGATTTTTCAATGTCTGGGGTCAGCTCCAAGTGAATCGCACGACTGGTAGCGCATGTAAACAATAACACGTACACTTTTGGAGTTAGGTCCCTGTCTTTAATATAGAAAGGTCCAGCATAGTCTAAACCAACATTTACAAAACTTCGCCCATGTACTCTAAAAACAGGCAAGTCCGTTGTCGGCGGGGAAGTTAATGCTTTTCCTTGGTAACGTTTACATATCACACATTTATACAAAACACTTTTCACAGTTCTTCTTCCGCGCAAAATCCAGAATCGTTCTCGAATATAAGCAAGAGTCGTTTCTACACCATGATGATAAACTTTATAGTGAGAATCTTCAATCAATAGTTTCATAAAACGGCTTTCGATACCACGCAATATCAATGGATACTTCTTGTCCCTTTCTAACATTGAATTGCCAAAACGTCCTCGTAAACGATAACAAGTCGCATCGTCAACAAATAATTTCAAACTACTTTTCAACTTCGAAAAATCTGGTCGTTTCTTTAATTCGTCTTGTTCCGATGTTATCCATAAATCCATTGCACATTTTCGTTCGTCTAACGTTATCGTCTCGTCCATAATTACTTGAGTACCTTTAACTTTCGACTTCAAATTATGTTTAAAACGCAAAACATAAGCTGTAGTGTTGAGTAGTTTGTTCAACGTACTAAATCTATCAATGTCAATGATTTCTTTGACAAAGTAAGTTGGATTGTCTACCTTACTAATCATAATCGTATCAATTCTTCCAACATCACTATCTATCATATCAACATTACCATCAGCCAACCGATCAAACCCATTTAATACAGACGCATCAACACTACTCAAACAATCACTAGACACTTCCTCTTGCGAACCACCACCACAATCCAACGCACCACCAAAATTTTTCAACAACTCGTGTTTATCCCTCAATCCTTCAACGACACCTAATAAAATACTAGACGACTCATTCAACTTATCAACATCCTCCACTCCACTGACACCACTTAGTAAAACATCAGACACGACATCCAACTCATCACCAGCTCTTGAACTTTCAACCCTTTCCTCAAAACCAGACCTTTTCTTGACTTTTGAAACCTTTTTACTTTCTCTCAAAACGTCCACCATTTGCAACTTCCTTTCAACATCAAACTCACCCACCTCAAAATCAGTATCAAACGCTTTCAACCTAGTTGCAATATCGGCCGGATTCAACTTCCCTGAAACATGATTCCACCTTTCTTTTTTAACAATTTTTCTCACTTTAACAACCCTATTTTCCACCCAAGGCCTCCAACATTTTAAGTTTCCTTTCAACCAACACAATGCCACTTCTGAGTCGGTCCAACAAAAAACATCAAATTTAAAACGTGTCTCAAAAGCTACACTTATATCTCTGATCAACTCACTGAGCAAAACACATCCCAACAATTCTAAGCGAGGTATACTTAATTCTTTCAATGGTGTTACTTTAGTTTTAGCTGCTAAAAGCTTAACACTGACTCCAACAGATGACTTCTCTCTAATATAAACTGCTCCACAATATGCTCGCTGAGAACTATCGCAAAAACCATGGAGCTGAAACTGATTAACTCCAGAACTATCCAAAGAAAACACAAATCTGGGAACCCGCAAACTACACAAACAAGACAATTCTTGCAACAAACCAGACCAAACTAACTTAACATCATCTGAGACTTCCTCATCCCAACCAATACCATCTCTACACAAAAGCTGAAAGACAATCTTGATTTTGGCTGTAATAGGCGATATCAAGCCTAGAGGATCATATATAGAAGCTGCAACCTTGAGCACATTCCTTTTTGAAGGTTTCAATAGCAAAGCTTTCTGAGCGAACTCGTCGAATCTAAAAACAAATTCATCACTTAATGTATCCCATTCGATGCCTAACACTCTCTTCACTTCACCACTAGCTTTCATTTGCGTTTCCAAATATTTGATATCGTCACCAGTCTCCATTGTTGTAGAGTCACTTCTGTCATTATCAAAAATCTGTTGCAGTTCTTCATTGTTTGAGGTTCATTTTCTAAGTTCGAATCCACCATCACTCGTTATGTCTTTAGCTGTCTCGCAAAATAATTTTCCTTCTTCAACTGTTTCGCATCCTGAAGTTACGTCATCAACATATAAATCTTCAAGCAATCTCTCTATAAACTCACGCAGGTTGAACATATACTTCTCTAAATGAAGACGGATCGTTCCATTCAGCAGGAAAGGACTACAAGCTATGCCAAAAACGACACGTAAAAATCGATAAATAATCAGGTTTTCGTCGGGGGTATTTAGATCACTCCACAAGAATCGAGCAAAATCTTGGTGTTCTTGCGAAAGTTCCACATTGAGGAAGGCTTGGTTGATATCAGCGAGGAAACCAATTCGATTGGTTCTGAAACGCAGGAGAACATCAAAAATCTTTGTTAAAAGATTTGGACCAGGATATAGGCAACTATTCAAAGATGGTTGGTTGACAGAGCATGAAGCATCGAATACAGCTCTAATTTTTGTGGTATCTTTGTCGTGACGGATCACAGGACGGTGTAGCCAGGAGACCCAGCGTAATTTTTCTTACCACCAGGAAATCGGAGTAGTTAAGGTGGGAAAAATTACGCTGGGTCTCAAACGATTTTTCTGCGGCCAAAATCTGGCCGCGCTTTTTGATTGGCTGATTCTATTGTTCTTTGCTCACGTGGTCCATGTTGGGGAAAGCCCTTTTCATCCGAATATTCCAGCGAGTGGTTTCACTCACCCTAACAAACATTAGTAAACTATAAAGTTTTTACCACAGTAAGATGTGGCCAAGCTTGGTAAACAACTCACAGATAAATTAAAATGGCCTCCGAAGCGATTAGTCACATTGTCCAATTTAAACTCGGGGTTTCCGCTGGGTCATTCGTTCGTGTCTAAGCTTTAGTTTGAGAGAAACTCATTTTATCAACTCGAAGAAGAAAGCTTAGTTAACTAGGCTAAGGACGGTGCGGTAAATAGAAAACTTTGCCAGGTGCTTTAGCCACTTCACTTTCAGGAACACGCTCTATGATGCCGTCTTTTTCGTATTGCTTGAAAATAGCATCATAATCATCAATCATGTTTTCTTTACGTAAGCGATGTTTCAACTTCTGTAACCTTTCGAATGACGTTTGGAAATTATCTGGCAAGATGTCATGATCTGGTCGGAAAGGAAGCTTAGTGACATAACGATGACCATTGAAAGTGATATCCTTTTCAAAACTAGTGACTACACTATCTTCTCCTGAAGACCCAACTGACTCAACACTCCAAAATTTACTTAGATCTTCTCGCAAAACTTCGAATTTGTCTACTTCACTTTCTGTCTGACATCGTAAAATGTGAGTCTCAAAACAATGTGTGGAACTGTCACTAATTTTACCACCACTTACTCTTCCGCTCAACACCCAACCTAAACTAGTTTCAGATGCCACAGGACCACTCTCGCCTCGCCTCACTTTCCCTGTAAAAAAATTGTAATAAAAATCAACACCTATTAATACTAATTCTAAAATCTTCAGAACTATCACCTTCATCTGCTAAAACTAACTCCTTAACATGAGAACATTCTTTAGCTACATCAATATGCTGTCTGGTCAGAGGGCTACAAATCGAGGATACACTCAAAGCTTCAACACACACTACTTCGTTATCAACTTTATTAAAAACATTAAATCGAACCACATCTAGGTTTTTCACTTCACTATCATTTCTTCCAAATGTTTTAATAACTACTCTTTCTTTACGAACTGTCTTCAGTCTCAAGTGAGCTCTAAGATTTTCTGTAATGTATGTACGCTGACTTCCACTGTCAAACAGGAGTCTTGTGAGAACTGATGGACTTCCACTAACACTACATACTTTAGCTGTAGCAGTTTGTAAGAGAATACTATCTCTAACAGCAGCATGAGTTACCATTCCATTTCCATCGTTCTTTTCACCAGGCCCATCACGTCTTTCATCTAACTTGGTACAAATTGATATGTGGTGTTTTCCATCGCATTTTTTTGCACACGTATTTCGACGTACAATCCTTTGCCAACACTTTGTAGACATATGAAACATTTCCCGAATCTTCGTAAAATTTCCGTTCGCGATTTCACGTTGGTAATCCTTTTACACCGTGATGGAGAGTGTTCATCTTTGTAGCAGTAGACACATTTTTGTCTTCTGAAATCATTCTGAACATTTAACCCACTTGCCGAAAAATATTTTCGTTCGCGCTTCTGATCGTTACTTGCAGCATGATTTTTTGTGCACCTCTCTTTCGCTTGTATTTCTTCGTTCAAATATTTGAGCAGCAGGTCCAATGTCCAGAGATCACTGCCAAATTTTCTAGAAATTAATAAACATAAATCTTCTGGTAACCTATCGTTGAGAATCGGTATAAGCATACAACCATACGTTGCTGTTTCAATCTTCAGAGACTTTAAATTTCGCACGCATTTTTCGACGTCTGTATATAATTTCCGCAATCCTTCCAAGTCGTCAGAAGATTTCAACTTTTTAATTTTAATCAAAGATTCCATGTGTGCGGTAATGAGAACTTGGGAGTTTCCAAAGCGATCGGTCAGCAGTGCAATGGCTTCTTTGTAATTTTCGCTGCCCAGCGACAATCCGGATATAGCGTCTGACGCAGGCCCAGACAAATATTTTTTCAAGTAATTAAATCGATCAATATCTGAGATGGAGTCATTTTGGTGGATGGATGTAAGATATTGATCCCAAAATCCTTGCCACTCTAAAGGATTCCCCTTGAAGATCGGTAACTCCAACTTGGGTAGCTTAACATTCTGCTTTGTCGAACTAGAAGTACTACCGACACTGACCGAATCACAAGTAATAGCTAACGCCTGAACTTTCAAATCTAAATCAGCTATCAATTTGAACGTAGGCTCTAACACTTTCGCACTTTCTATGACGTCATTTTCTATATCAGCTGGGTCTAGCAAAGCAATAATTTCGTCATATATCTCATTCAACGAATCTATAGAATTATTCAACCTACTTTTTATTCCAATCAAATTACCGCGATCTACAGTCGCGTCACTCAAAAAAACTTCTACTCGGCCTATCACACTTGCCAAATTCGTTCTCAGACCCTTTCTTCGCGCAAATTTTCTCTGAAGAACAGACATAGCGAACAACAACTCAATCAACACAGTCAAAAAAAATCAGTAGCAAATTCAAAAAATCCAAAAGGTACACTCTACTCACTCTCATGAAATTAAAAACTTATTTCACTAGCCAAATTCACACTCCTGAAATTCTAAAATCAGAAATCATACCATCGGTCACAAGAAATCTGTAACGAAATAGTAAACAACTTCTCCATCAACCCAAAATCGTAGCGGTAACAATGCTGCAAGTTCAATGTTCAATGTTCAACTAATAATTCAACAACAACACCCTCAGTTCAAAACAAAAATTTAAAATACACGATTCTACACAATTTCTAGCGTTCGTTCCAAATCCAACTTTTAACAACGTAACTAATTCTTCACTATAATCATTTCTTCGCGTCCCTCATCGGGCGCCAATGTGAAAAACAGTAAGTAACACTTCTTTTAGGAACGCGAAAAACACACTTCTGTTCGCAAAGAAAATTTTACACGACTGCCTTTAAAAACCAAGATACAAGAACATGTGCTGCTACTAATTAGCATAACAATAGCAAATAAAATTTACAAAACAAAGAATATAAATTTGATTGGTCCATCGAACAAAACATAAAGTTAATCAAGCGTGATTTTTTACACCCCAATAAAACTGTTCTGGTTGCGTTTGTTGTAGAATGCGTTCATTCATATCATTTCGAGGATCTGTAGATCGTTCTTCTTCTGGAAGTCCAATTTTAACTTTGCATTGCCGCAAATGTTGGAGCACTCTGTTGGTTCTGAAACGTTTGTGGCACTGGTGACACGGAAATCGCAATTCGTCAATACCATTTGTATTTGCATTTCCATTTGTGTTGCTAACTTCATTGTCCTTTCTGTCCATCTTCTTCTTTTAACGTATCGTAAACTTCTCGTGCATTAATCAATATGTTTCAGCAATTCTATGCGTAGAGACAATGCAGAAATAAATTTGTCGATTTACCGTTAACGGAAAGACGTCCGCCATCTTTGAAGTCATTGCAAAAGATCGTCTTATAATGCGCCATCTTTGATGTTATTAACGTTTCCCTTTAATAATTACGTCATTTCCTTCTGTACAATTTTGCAAGCACGTAGACTAAAGCTATATTCAGCAGAACTAATTAATTATTCATGAATTTTAATTTAAAGAGGGATTGTTGAGGCTGAATATTTTTGGTGAAAGATAATGTATTATAGCTATAAAATCGTGACAATTTATAAAAGAAAAAATAAGAATATGTAGTCTGAAAATAACCTTTCGTAACTGATAATGTCAAAAAGAAATTGCTGCCACCTTAAAAGATATTTTCCAAGTTGTTTTCATTTTGTTTCATTGTTCATCAATTTTCAGGTTTATTATTTTTCTTTTAAAATTGTTCTTATAGAGAAATGAAGTTTATGTAAGTTAAGTTAGCTATGATTTACAGTTACAATAATAATCAAAAATTGAATTTTAAAATTTTAGAATATTCAATGATTTTGTATTACTCAGTCCTCTTCAAAGTTCAGTACTTTTTCAGATTATTGCTAATGGCGGAAATCTTTAAGCCGCAGGGCTTCTTGTTCTGTTTTGAAACATACATGAAATCTCAAACATAATGTAAATAATACGCCGGCTTTGATACTATGTCTATTTTGTTGAAATGAATTAAGATGATGATCACTATGTTTAGCAGAGCAGTACAATCAATGAGAAATTTTCAAAACACATTTGAGATGTTCCGAATTTATTCAATAGTTCCTTTCGATTTAATTTTCCTATTGCGTTACACAAGTGTATGTCCCATTAATCTTTTTGATATGCATAAGGATTTGTCCTACGCATAGATGCTTTATTACATAGGAAGTTGGTAGTGTTTTATGGACTTTTCTATTTGGTATTTCCATATCATATTCTATCGTATAATTTTCTTTATTTCAAGATTCTGGTTTTTGATGTTGTGGAAGTGGTACCAGAACCTGGACAACCGTTGACGAAAACGAAATCGAAGGTACACTGGATTGATTTAATCATCGTAGCTATTTCTTTCTTATCTTCCAAACACTAACATTGTCAAAGTGGAAGATATGTAATGAATGCAAGTTCAATGTCAGTTTCTTTTCTCTCATCAAATACACCTTTCCCGAGACCATGAGTCATACTTTTTTTAAACTCGTAAAATATGAATACCATATTTGAATTCAGTATAGTTTGTTTAGTTTATGTGTAAAAGTTTAACTTGATACGCCAACCGGAAGTGCTATGTTGAGGAGATATATATCACAGTTAAAGTCTTCTTAATGTTCAAGTTACCACTTCCCGCCTCGTTTTCAAAAAGAGGTTGGACATGCCGCAAATCTTTAAATTAGAATAGCAGGTTGTTTACTTGCTGCATTGTTTCGCAATTTTCTTTGTTTATCACATTTTTGACAAGGAATTCAAATCTGTTGTCCGTTTTTCATAAAACTCAACATAAAAAGTTGCGGCACATCAAAGGAATAAGTCTCGAGAAAGGTGTATTATATAAGAGTTTAAAATATCAAAATGTCAAACAAAATTTACCACTTTTTGTAAACTTTGTGCATCTTTTTTCTAATACAGTGCTTATATAACAAAGAACAAAAGGGACCTGTCACCGCCATGTGTGCTTCCAGCGGGTATCTAATAGCAGCTGTTGGCCAAAAGGTAATATATTGAATGTTAATGTCATTTTGGGACTTGAACCCTATATATAAATCCTTCAGTGCGTAGGCACCATTTTATGCTTAGGTTGCAGTAGTGTTATATTTTCTGATTGGTACTACGTTTTCTTACGAAGTAGTAGGTGTGGCTATTGCTTTCTGCGTGGAAATATTTTATTTATAAATATTTAATAAAACTGACAACAACCGTTCATGGTAAGGAGCACAATAAATTTAGAAAGTTTTTTTCTAAATGGGTTCTTCCTCAGGTTAAAATAACTAGTTATGAATTTAAACGCCGACCCGACTACTAAAATCATAATTCATTGAATATTTTAACTCTTTTTGCGATTTTTGACTAATCTGATTACAGAATTGTTCGAAGTTTTATTTTCTGAGAATCTCTTGGGTACTGCAATTAAAGGAATATAACTTATAAATTTTAAAATTTCATATTTACAAAATGTTATGTGTTCTTTTAACATGGTCTCAACTTGGCTGAGATTAGGAACATAAAGTTTCGTACATCATTATCCTGCTTTTCGCATTTTAGATATAATATATATATATTTATGTCTTTGTTTTCTATTCTAAGATTTACGCGTATTCATTTAAAAATGCTGATCTCGTTGGAGTAGCCTTTGTGGACTCACAAGTCTTTACCGTGAACCTGTTCAGTCTTCGAAATATCATTGTCGCTGCTGACATATCGAGAAGTATCTCTCTTATAAGATTCCAGGTATTCCTGCTGGACGGTTGTTTTTTTTGTCAATGTTTACGTCCCCTTTTCTTTTTCTTTTTAAGCTAATGGAAAATTTCTTTTTTAGACCAATCATAAATCTCTGGCATTAGTTAGTAGAGTAAGTTTTTTCATGTTTTAAAGTTCACCTACGTTAAGAACTAAAGATTTTGGTGGAAAATATTCCAGCGTAAAAAAATTGCGGCCTGATTTTTAGCATTTCGGCGGACACATTTCAGACAAAGTATAAAGTATTTTAAAAAAGTATTTTAAACTTTAAATTGGAATATAACTGCTTTTTATTAAAAAAAAGAAAAAACATATGTAATAGTTTTTTTCCATCATTATAATACAACAAATCTTCAAAAGGAAGTTTTAATGGCGAAGCACTGAATTTCGGCGAAGCACTGAATTTTTGAATGGGAAAACATAGCTACGAGGAAATTATCTGCCCTATGAGTAAAGAAACGATTTCGTTATTTTTCTGTAGCACAACCAAATCGTTAGATAATGAATTTTGTTGCAGTGGATGTTTTACATTCTTGAAAAAAGACACTCTAAATATTCGAAATGTAAGATTAAAACGCTTATCTCTATATTAATAATACCCAAAAAATACACGGGTTACTGATTGGTATTTTATACTAGTTAGTAACCCACTATAGCAGACATTAGCTCTGTATTTTGTTGTATGAGACCTTGCAAAAATCAGTTATGCATTGTCATCATCATCATGCATTTCATTCATTTCATTTCATTCATCATCATGCATCAGAATTTTTTAATAAATCAGGGTTTTGTTCTTAAATGCACTATTTTAAGCATCCGGGTCTCGTACTGTTTTAATTCAGACGTACTACTTTAATCCCGAGATGTATCTCTACGATTAAACAACCTATTCCCCAAAGTGCTTTCTTCAGTCAACGCTCTCCTAAAATTCAAAACGCGTCTTTTTGGTAAAAATGTCGAGTCCGAGTCAACAATCCTTTTCAGTTACCACAAACGAGTTAAAAGTAGGTTCTTGTGAGAAATTTTAATAAAGAAGTTACTACTTCTCAGGTTAATGAGGCGTTTCATTTTTTTTATAGGATAGCAAACCATTAGAAGCATATTCTTCAGAGTTTTTTGTTGATGGATCACAGATAGGTTTTGTAGGTATGAATTTAATACCTTCTTTCAAAAGTACTCTCTTTTTATGGAAATTAAAACTGTTTGCGAATTGCACGACAAACACGAGGCGATGACAATAGATGGAGGGTTACATGATGACGTGATACAATTGTTCAGCTACAAGTTGACTTATGCATATTTATTTTATACTGCAACCTTTTTTTCATATAGTTTGCGATGCAGAAAAGAACGCCCTCATATTTGCCTATCAACCTGAAGGTAGGATTTGTTCCAAATCTAATTTTCGTTTACGGTCTGTATCACTTTTGAAATTTCCCTTTCATAAATATTGAAAATGAGATGCTTAAAATGGCTGCATTTTTCTTTCCACAGCCAATGTATCCCGTGTAATATAGGAAGGGTGGGTAGAATGGTATAAAATTTGAAATTGGCATCAAAACCATGAGTAATGCAATTTCGAGGGGCAAGTATAAAACACAATGTTAATATATGATTTTTACTGCCTTGTGTTGGTGGGTTTATGTTGTTCCAAAAAGTTTGTCGTGTTACCACACATCTGTGCAACAGGTAACATTCTATCACAACAAGAATATAATTCAGTATGATTACTGCATTCTGATTGGCTGGATACAAAAATGTTGACTTCGATTTGTCGTGTGGCAGCACGAAGGAAATTTTTCTTATTACCAGTAACATTTTTTGTCATTACCAGTAACAAGTTACAAAATTTCTTAACAGATTTATGTTAATTACTATCGCCTGAGAATATTAACTTGTGTCGTCAGTGCTCACAATTTTTTTTCTTAATCCCAACATTTTTTTTGTTGCCAGTAACAAGGACAAATCAGAATACAGTAATTTTAACATATTATTTTCTTGTTGTGATGGAATGTTACCTGTTGTACAGATGTGTGATGACAAGATATTTTTAGGACGATTGTAACAAAATTGATTTTGTTCCTATCGCCTGAAGATATCGTGTCGTGTCCCCGTGAGATTTTGTAAGTACAAGTTAATTAGAAATTTATACTTTATTATATTATAGATATAACTAGTTATTTAAACCCGTGGAATAATCCACTAATTACCTTTTTAAAATTTATTGTGCTTCTTTTCACAAAAATTTTTGTTAGCAATTTCATTAAGAAGGCTGAAAAAACGTTTTAAACAAAAACTCCTGGGGGAATTCACTCAAGAACATTTAAATTTTATTTATGTTTTATATCACAAAGTGTTGTTGTCAATTTCAATAAAAAAATACGAACAATGAATTTAAAACTTTTGAACAAAATTGACAACAATAATAACAACGTTAATTTCCTGTGACTTTATCTGCACAATAATTTATAACAAAGCACTCGTCACGGTAAATTTATATTAGGATGCAATGAAATTCTTAACTAATGAAATCATTTTGTTTTATCACATGATTTGTTTTAGACAATTACAATTGTAAACAAAACGTTTTTAAAATACGGAACATTTTTATAGGAGATATATTATAGACGCTTTTAAAGAAAATTGTAAAAAATATAATCCACTTTGCCTGTTACAGACACACAGACAGACAACTCTTCGTATTATTATAGAGACTAGTATTTAGTCCCGTGGAAAAATCCACTATAGATACCGAATAAAAAAACAGCGAAATAGTGAGCGAAATTAACCATATTCATTGTTCTTTTCGTCAAAACGTTTTTTATTATTGATTTTTTTTGATTTTTTTTTTGATTGATTATAGCGTTGGAGAGTTTTGGCGGTCAGCGGTTATTGTTAAAAGCCGACATAAACGTTGGTTGTCATGTCAACACAATGTTTCGAATAAAAGTAGCACAAGACGAAGCAACACTTAGTAAAGTTCCCGACCAAAGACAAGTGACATTTATGCGTAGGATATGTTTTTGTTTTTCAACTTTTTGACCTCGTCCCGGATGTTTCTTAAAGTTTAGACATTTTTGTGGGAAAATTTTATGCGGGACTTGATGTTGCGAAAAGGGTCCGAAGTGGCAAAAAAAAAATTCTTAAGGTAACATTTCGGGAAATTTCTAAAGCCCAATACCTACATGTTTACCAGGCGAGTTCTGTATTGATAAATTTCTCAACCTCTTAAACATCTCACGAGGTAGCAGTTAGCAGTATTTTGATTTAAGTGTTTGTAACAAGTAGAAAAAAATCTTTAAGAATCTACTTTGGCAAGTCGCGCTTTTTGACATATTAACAGGGAATTTCACAATTTCATGCATTTTTCTGATCGTTATTTTCTGTCTGAAAATCCTAATGTGTTTTACTTTGCTTTTCGTAAATTCGAATCTTGCATGATAAAAAATGTTTTGTTTTTAGCGACGTTGGATGGTAGCATATGTTCTATACTTCCTTTACCGGAGAAACCGTATCGACGTTTGTTGATGCTGCAAAATAAATTAACAGAATGCCTCCAACACAAAGCTGGATTAAACCCGAGAGCATTTAGGTTAGTGAGCTGTTCTGCTATTTTTTATATTTTTAACTTCATCCACCAAGGATTAATACCAATGGGGTTATAGCTCCTTTAAATCTGCTATTTCATATACATTTTAAGCAATCCTTTTCAAATCTCAAATTAACTGTGCAATATTTTTCACAGTATTTTTTCGTCATTTTGAGAATGTTTTCTCACTATCATGATTTTAGTGGTCACATGACACTTAATCACTTATCATGATCAGGAAGGCATAATTTTTAATATATTTTCCTATTTGCGCGTAATAGTTTTGATGTATTTATTTTGATTTAATTTCTTTTTTGGAATGCGCTTTGCATCCCCTCCGTATCCTGTAAAGTAATTTTTTTTCCGTTCAGATCATTGAATGTTCCATTACGTCCATTAACAAACGCTCAGAAGAACATACTAGATGGTCAGTTGTTATCCAAGTATGTCCACTTGAATTTTACAGAACGATTTGAAATCGCAAAAAAGATGGGAACGACAGCTGCACAGGTATGCAGATTTTTAAAACCAGACCCATTTTTAATTCTATCCCCAGTCCTCAGTACTTGATTGTTTATAAAAAAGTGTACAAAATATTCAATATTAAAAAGGGAAAAATTTTTACGGGAGAGGTATTTCGCGAATCACAAAAAATAGATTTTTCACTAGAATTTAATTTTGCGAATTTAGAAAATTCGAATTTTTAGCGAGAATTTATATTTGCGAATTGCAAATATTACAATTAATTGTGAATGACAGTAACGCGAAGGAGGTATTTTTGCCATTAAAATAAACCTAACATCAAAAAATGCAGGAATTTTTTTAATCGCGTAATACAGAAACTCAAATTTTTCACGAGAATTTAATTTCGCGAATTCGATGATAATTCGCAAAACTCGCGAAAATTCCTTCCCGCGAAAAATTCTTCCCTAAAGGTAGTCGTTAGCCGTGGAAAATCCACGGAAAATTACCCGTCGCACCAAAATAGATAAAACAATATCGGATTTGTTATTGGTAGCTTGAAGATTTCGTGCGTGTTTTAGCCTGACCGGGTTTTGGCGACAAACAGACAACGGCTATTATTATAAAGACTAGCCGAGGGACCCGGTGTCGAAATGCTTGGTTAAGCTACTGTGTCACACATTCAGGTGGAGCGCTTTAGTATAGGTATGCAGTATGTCGTAAAATGAGTAAAGCGCACACAACATTGGTGTTTAAGGTGTTTTTTTCAAAAAATAACTTTCCTGCAACTTTAGCCGAAATAAAACAGAGTTTACAACCCAGTGTCACCAACTCGTGAAATTTGCAAAATTGTCAGTGTAAATAAGAGCACCTCCTACAGGATGTGATTACACAATTAATTGCAGTTTTAAAATAAACAAAATAAATGGAGACTGTTATTGAATCAATAAACTTTAGACTTTTTCCAAAGTTTTACAGTAAAAGGGCTACCAACCTGCATTTAGCATAGGTAAGATTTGAAAATTTTGTTCCAGTCAACTGTATTATTTGGCTTCATGTTTCCGTAACTGGACGCGTCTTTTGCGGACAGACAAACAAAATACGACTATTATTGTGGAGATTTTTTCGTATTAAGCTACTAGGGACCATATTTGACCCTAGGAGAATTTTTTTCAAATTTCAACCGTCCGAATTGGCTAAATTACTCTCCAAATTTTTGGAACACGCAAAATTGCATCGAAAAAGACGAAACTATACCAAACAATAGTGTTGAGTCTAAAGTGGACCTTTTCTGTTTTTTCATATTTTGGTGGTCCGAATGCCACCATCAGAAAAACAAACAAATATGACTGCCAAAAATTGAAGAAAAAAATGACAAGTTGTTGAACACACATAGTTTAGAAAAGAAATTACATTCGGTTTTTTGCGTGCTTTTATAGGCAGTATTTACGTATGACATTTTTACATTGTTAAAATATTCCACGGTCTTACCACAACCTCAAAGTGCACAGTGACCTTTTTCTTGTTAGTGGGAGGGAAGGGCATTTGCATATGCGCATTGAAGTAATGATAATATTTTCTCCATCGTAGATGACCCATCATTGTAAAAATTGCTATTGTTTAATCAACGGAATCAAACATTGTTGCACGCATGCTGATTTTTTTGATACTATTAATAAAATTGTTTGTGGCATGGTTTGTTCAAAGTCAATCAAAAAATGTAAACACAACTTTGATAAAAGACAACAGTTTTAATTGCATTTAATTTGTGCGCAAAAATTTAGTTAATTAAACCCGTAGAAGAATCTACTTAAAAAATATTGTAAATTATATTGTTTGTCAATTTCATTAAAAAGACAATCATCAATTAAAACTTTTAAACGAAGTAGACAACAATAATAATAATGTTAATTGCCCGTGACATTGGCCTTTCATTAATCTTTTATAACAAAGCAATTACATTCCCTGTGGTTTAAAAACCCGTCATGGTAAATTTAAATTAGAATACAATAGCTAAAATTCCTAGCTAATAAAATTGCTTCATTTTATCACATGATTTTTTGTAGCCAATTAAAAACGTAAACAAATGTCTGTTAAGGGAATGTTTTATAGGCGCTTTTAAAAAACATGTAAAAAATATAAGCGACTGCCTAATACGGACAGACGGATACAGTTATCGTATTATTATATTAGAGACTAGTTATTCAAACCTGTGGAAGTATCCACTTAAATTTTTTAAAACAATTGGTTTCGTTAAAAAGCCTGCAAATAAAATGTTTTAACGAAGTAGACAACAATAATAACAAGAAATGCTGCGCATATAAACAAATCGCGTGCCAGTGTTCTTTGACTGGCTGCGTGAATGCTAAAAGTAGCAAAGAGAAAAGTATGACGTTATATCACGGACAAAGTACCAGTGTGGACTTGTCTGGCAGCCGTCAATTTGTCCGTGACGTAACTCGATAGAAAGGTTTCTAGGCGAGGTCTCGGCGGATGGAAAACTGTTACTATAATTTTGTTCTGTTCATGAAGGTTTTCCCGCCCATGGAGATCTCGTTGAGCATATTCGTAATGGCGGTATGAACGCAAACACATTCTGTTAGTTCATATCAAGGCTTCGAGCCAAAATTTGGCCTTGGATTTCCTGGACATTATTTACTGTTTCCTACAACCATTGAAATTATCAGGTTTAGAAACATAATCAAACTCAGCTTTCCTGACATTTGGATAAGGGAACATTGTTCCTAACATTTCGACCATGTTTTCAAAGTCACTGACACCATGTACATGCTTTATTTGACCATCATAATAGATTAGAATTATTTAATTAACATGCCGACATGTGTCCCTACTTGGCACTGAAACATTTTCCACATGAACAGACACAAAATTTGTTTTTTATCTAGGTGGGTATAACGGAAGGACGCGTAAGCATTTACAATAGGGCAGACTTGTAATCGTTCATTAAGCATAACAGGTTGGTTTACAGTAGCCTACGGGTTTACAGTTGATGCTGCTATCGTAGGACAAACAATGAATTCTTCAGTTTTGATATTTTCTAAAAACTATGTACATTTTGACGTCAGCCGGAAAAATAAAAAATAAATACCTTCAAAATAAATATAATGAAATAATGAAAAGCCCTTGCAGGCTAAAAGATTTCGGATTCTTGTTCGTGTGTAATTTTGTTCCCTATACCTAGGTCGCCAGTAGCCTGTTTTGTACAGAACTTCTACAATGTTGTTCCGTTATTTGAAATAAATAGGTATTATCCCGTGGTATTATCTTGAACTTGCAAAATGTTTCATGTAGTACAAATATACAAAGTGATTTGTGAAAATTAATACTTTAACAATACTGCACCACACTTAACATTCATAATAAAGAAACGAAGACGTTTTAGCATATCAATTTATTAAATATTATTGCTTGTGGTGTAGCGATATTTCGGAAATGTTTTATTATACCTGTGACATGACTAAAATCTTTATCAAGTTTAAGATATCTAAGATTTGACCATAAAGTTGGATCCTACAAGTTTAAAAACAAAAAAAGAAATAGAAGAAGGCGAAGAAACAAAAAGGTTTATTGGTTTAGAATTAACAATAGAGACTAAATCCAAAATGCGATTCCGTGGTATTAATATTTAGACTAGCCGGGGAACCCTGAGTCGAAACGTCGGGTTAAGCCACAAGTAACTGTGTTACCTGGCGTTGAACGACTGGAAGAGCGATTAATAAGAAGTGTAAACTGTGCCACACATTCAGATGAAGCGCTTTAATATAGTATGTCATAAATTGAGTGAGGCACAGAACATTATGGTGTTTCCGGTGTAATATATTTTTAAAAAATTTCACAACTTTAGCTGAAATAAAAACACAGTTTACAACTCATTGCTACCCTGTTATCGCGAAAACAATTGACCAACCTTTTTTATTTTTCAGAGAGCGTTCCCGCTAAAAGTTCAAAAATGAATATTACTCCGGGCTGAGGGATTAGTACAGGCAAACAATGACATATATCCATATAGGCATAATACCCTTTTTTGAAAAAAAACATCGTAACTTCGGATAAACAGAAACTCAGGAAACAGCCATCATTAACATTGGACCGAGCGCTTAGTACAGGTAAACTGTGTCGTCAATGCGTTTAGGCGTAATATACCCTTTTCAAAAAAAAAAAACAGCCTGTCGTTACCCTGTCCAGCTAAAAAAATCACTCAGAAATTCTATTTAGTGGAGTAAGTTTTCATGACACTAATAAAAGGTGTCGCTACCTACTAACTGCATTAACATAACAAATATTGATTAAGAATTTTGTTGTAGCTGGCCAAAACTGCATTTTGCTACTTTTACTCTTCAGCCCAGAAGTAGCTAAAGAGCTAGCTAGAAGAGAGCCACAACCCCAACATAAAAATAAATAATAATATACCAAACTTTAAAATAATAAGAATAAATAAGGCTAGCCAGCTAGCTGGCTTCAGGAGAATGCTGCCTTGAAATCTACGTTAGCTAGCTAAAATCTTGAAATTGGTTTGTTTCAGATTTACACATGACTAGAAAACGTGATGATATTTTCATTTTAATAGGCGAAAACATAGACACAATGAAGAGAATATCTTAAACGTTGATAGAACTGAAATTTAGGCAGTTAAATAATTATACCAACCCAACGATTCGCAGCTTGGTAAAGAAGCCGGAGTATAACAAATATGGCGTCCTTGAACTCGGTCCCTCGAAAGAAACGACTCGTACCTTAACCCCTAGAGCTCGGTTTAGTTGAACAAAATCCGCCTCGTTAAAAACATAACTGGAAACGAAAATTTGAAGGAGTATCTAGCATAGCTCATCAAATAATATTAAAATAACAGTCTATAACAATATTTGTGATCAAATTCATAACGCAGTCTTTATTCTTTTCCCAATTTAACGAATATATAGATACGCCATAGTCATATGACTATGGATACGCACACAGCTGTAGCGCTGGGTCGCGGGGTCAGGCCGGACTTAAAAACTTGGATTTGCGCGGAAAGCAATGTATGCGTGGAAAAACATGCAAAAATGTCGACACGACGATCGCTTGCTATACCAAACAACTCGCGTATACGCGATTTGAACAATGTTTAATTACCCGTGACTTTGCCCGTACATTAGTTTATAACAAAGTAATTACATTCCCTGTGGTTTTAAAACTCGTCACGGCAAATTAGAATACAATAACAAAAATCTTAGTTAATAAAATTCTTAAAATTTAAAAATGTTAACAAAAGTTTCATAAAATACAGAACAAAATATAATCGACTTTGCCTTTCACGGTCAGACAGACGGAAGTAGCCTAGTAATACAGGCGACTAGTTGTTTGAACCCGTGGAAGAATCCACTTACATTTTTTTATAGTTTGGAGTACTTCTTATGTCAAAACGGTTTGTTGTTAATTTCATTAAAAAGACTACAAATAAAACGTTTTAAACGAAATCGACAACAAGAAAAATTACCCGTGACTTTCCCTGTACATTGATTTAATTTTATAACAATTACATTTTTGTTTCATTTTATTATGTGATTTGTTCTAGCCAATTAAAAACGTGAAGAGCATTTTTATAAGATGCAGAACATTTTTATATGGGATTTTTACAGGCGCTTTTAAAGAAAATTGTAGAAAATATAACAGAACTTTCGTATTAATATATTAGACTAGTTATTTAAACCCGTGGAATTATCCAGTTTTAATAAAATGGCTGCAAAAAAACTTTTTAAACACAAAACCGGTGGAAGAATTCACTTAAAAACATTTTAAAATTTATTGTATGTTTCTTGTCACAAAATGATTTGTTTTCAATTTCATTCAAAAGACACAACAATCAATTAAAACTTTTAAATAAAATAGACAACATTTATAACAACATTAATTGCCCGTCGCTCTACCCATACAATAATTTATAACAAAGCACCAGTCACGGTGAATTTAATTAGCATACAATAAAATTCCCTGATGATATCACTTTATTTATCACATGATTTGTTCTAGCTAATTAAAAACGTTACAAAAAATACACAACATTTTTAGAGGATGTTTCATAAACGCTTTTAAAGAAATTGTAAAAAATATAATCGACTTTGTATGTTACAGACAGACACACACAGTTTTCGTATAAGATTAAATATTTCAAGAACAGTGGCAGTAATAATTTTATGAACAAGTTTGTGAACAATGACTGAACATAAAATCTAAACGACATAAAAATATATTTATATGTTAAATATATACATATTTAGTTTTAATGGATTCTAACTAGTTGTTGAATTTTTATAACTAGTATATAAAATCTTTATGAAGCTTTAGATCACTTCACCGAGTTTTAGATAAAAGTAAGCAAAAATAAATATTGATAACATTAATTGATTTTGACGAAACAAACCAGACCTAATAATAGATATTTTATTAGGCCTAATAATATATCTAAAAAATAACTGATTTCTGTACCCTTTAACCTTTTAACAAGGTAATTCTTTTTACAATACTCAACAACTCTGAAAAATTCCGTGCCACTACACTGGTACCTCTCAGTAACCTCACTACTCTCATAAAAAAAACCCGGCTACACGAGTCCATTCTGCTAGCTAAAGCTGAAGAACTATTCGAATTGTCAATTTTTTCCAATAATAACTTTGTTTAGATTCTGGACGATATGATGGATATGGAACGCGCATGCACGCACTTTTAAGGAGATCAACATCCCATGATGAATAAAGACTTCTACAAAAGTAATACATCGTGTATTCCTATGGCGACGTCGATTGGACGGCGGCGTCAGCGACAGTTGGACGGTAAAAGTAGTTTTGGCATTTCGCTCATTTATCGATATGAGAACAGCGTAAAAAGAAAGAAGTGATGTAAAAATTTTACATGTAGATATTTTCTTAGTTGTGTAGTAAATTTAAATCACATAATCTGTTTAATGTCTTGGAATCTATAATCCCAACATCGCACGTTTTTGTGATTTCGGCGGTTGCACCATTTTCTTTCACATGGTAATAATTTTTTAAAACGTCGAATCTTGTTTTTATATGCTGACGTGGCGTAGAAGTGGTATTTGAGAACTGTAAGAAATTCGAGTATGGAAGGTCGTTGATTTAAAGCCCGTGGAAAAGAGCATCAGAAAGGTAGCTCTACTAACGGTGAAGGAGATTTTGCGATCATTTTGCTCTATTTTGCCCCATCCATAATGTAGATAGTATAATAATCCGAAATAAAATTCAGTTCCGAAACGTATGCGCGTTTCCAACGAGGGTTGTGCACTTATGATCGGCAAATTTCTATTTTCAGTTTCAGGCTTTAAACCTGAAGTTTCTTAGAACTTTTGTAAAGATCTTTGTCAAGTCTCAGCTCGTTTAAAACGTTGAATGTCACCAATGGTGTACGTAAATGTTGAGACAAATCAGGTAGTAGCGTCAAGTTGAGAGTCATCATTCCCGTTTTCCTAGTAGCCTGATGCTGTTAAGCCAAAACAAAAAGTCGTCTCCAGGGGTACTTGCCTTTTGACATCCAGGCCGTGACGAAGAAACCCCTGTTACAGACTGGTGAGTTCTGAAATGCGATTGGTTCGACATGAGTCAAGAAAAAATATAAGTATACAATAAGAAACACATTTAAGTGATAAACATGTAGATTATTATCTAACCTCTTGGGTCAGGCATTTTATTGCTAGGACCATTTTTTGCTCACAAGTTTCTTAGCTGGTTGTTTGTAGCACCAAGCTATATAATTATTTTACTAAGACTGCTCTAGAAATGTGATAGTTCACATTTCTAGAGCAGTGTTAGTAAAATACCTTTTCGGTCATGTTTATCAGTAGTAAATTTAACACGCTAAAGGACGTATTGCTGTTTACACGCAGTATATGCTGCTTCTGGTAAGACTTTTGCCATACTTAAACTGAGAAGGTTGCTAGCAGCTAAGTAGGGATCATAGCATAGACGTAAAGCCTGAAGGTAGTAAGCTAGTTGCTTAATTTTAGCCTTGAAACCTGATTGCTTATAAAAAATTATCTAGCTAGCTAGCTAACATTTATAAGACGTTTATTTATCTACCTAGCCTTTGGTTTCCTCATTGAAAATATAGCTAGATATAGCAAGATGCTACAATCTAAGACTTACCACTTTGTCCAAAAGAGGTACCTGACTTTAAAATATAAAAGTCAGCGGTTTTGACATCAGGCAACAAATCCAGGGGACGAGGATGACCCGGTGAACGGTCTAACGGGCTGTGGCCATTTTGAAGGAGGTTAGTAGAACCTTTCCTGATGTTTTTGTCTTCTAGAAACTTTGTATTTGCTTCTTATATGTTTTTGCAGATTAGGATAAATATATTGTCACGTTTTCCAGCTATATATACAGTTTACTTTCTCTAATCCGAATCCAACCTCGGTCCCAGGGCATTTTGCCTTGTTGATGAAGTTGATAGCGGCGAAAAGGCCCTGGAACAGGCTGGTCACATGATCGCTTATAAATTATGATAATTATAACCGAAAAATAATTTATGAACATTTATTGACATTTATTTCTGCCCCGCGCGGGAGTTTTATGTAAACAAGAATACAACAAATATGGCGGTTGATATATTTTGTAGCGTGGATAAAAAGACTTGCTAAAAATATGTTAGAAAAAGATACCGTTTTTAGTTCTACATGATATAAAGCAACTTTATCTCGATAATTAAATTGATATATGTGATGTGTGCTGGTAGTTAACTAGCTAGAGCGTATACCGTCCAAATTACGTGAACATCTTAATTAATAGCTAGTAGCCATATATATCGATGTTGTTAAATTCATTACCCTACTTGGGTACAAAACTCAATGTTGTTAGTTAATGTTTGAGTCTATTTTGAAAAATATTTTGGTGACAAGCGGGCTGTGTTCTCGTTAAATCTTATGTTGGCAAGTTAGCTAAATTATCTGTCACATTTCTAAGAAACATTTTGATGGCTAAAATCCATGCAGCTCATCGCGATGTGTGTTCTTTATAATTACCAAACCTCTTACGCAAATCGACAGGCAAAATAATGCAGGCAGTAAGCCGTGTACCAGTCCATTTCAAACTTTATTTTCAGGTACATTTATCTTTTGAAATTGAAATCAATATATATATATAACTTGCATGTAGTTTAGATTTGAACACATATCAGTGAAAAGATGCTAGTAGCCACAGTACAAAAGTTTTTAACCATAATTTGACTTTCTTCACCTTAGGTCTCCATTTTTTTGCCTGTCGATTTTTCTGATTTTTTCCAGGCATGCGCAAGAATCTCATAAAAACATAAACATTGGAACTCGTTTATGTAAGATAAGGCAAATATGATGAGCTTATTTGATATTTTGAATTAGCTATACTTTCTTTCAGAATTTGAGCAATTTAAATGAGCCGGACAAATGTTTTGTAACAAAACTTCTAAATCTTGACCAAATAAGAAACAAGTAAGGTTTTTTAACAAATTAATTCAAGGCCAATGTACCATACTGAGAAAATTTAACATCAAAAGGTTCTAATATTATATTTTAGGCCAGCGATTGATTGTGCTCCACCGGCATATTTTCACATTGTGGCCAAGTACAAATAGCATTTTAAGAATTATTACCCTGCACGTATATAATAAACCAGCTTTGACTTAACCCATTATTTATATATACCGTTAAATGTTATTTATATATACCGTCAAATGTTGATCCTTTTACGAAATAAGATCTTGCAAAATTCGTAAATATTAATCTGCAAAAAAAAAGAGTTTCTTGTCATGGTTACAGTTTATATATATAATTAAGAACAACATGGCAAAAGTTTACATTTTAAAACTGGTAAGAATAGAGTTTTAATTCTTGGGTCTGGGTTATGATCATTTTAAAAGAGAAAACAAAAAACGTTGGAAAAAATGAGTTGTACATTTGGATTATATATGATATGAAATTTTGAATAATATATGATTATTAGAACAGGTTTTATTATGTTTTAAATTTTATAAGGGTTTGACAGTAATATTCAACTGTAGTGAACCATTTTCACTGAAGTTGATTTGTGTTGTCATTTCATCATAGGGGCAGGTTGAAAACTTGAAAAATGCAGAATGCCATAAATTTTGATGCTGAATTCAAATATGTTGGTCATTTTTGTTGAAAATGATCAGAAAATGTCAAGCACGTTAACCCAGATCCGAGAATAATCCATAAATTTAGCACTACAACCTATCCTTCTTAGTTTTGATTTTAAAAATATGAAAAATTGTGCATATTAAAGAAGAGAGTAATCCACAAATTCTCATACAATTTCTAACGTATTCTCAACAAAATCAACCACCTGGATAATAATAGCCATTGAATATGTTGTTTATAAATATGTGGTTAAGTAAACTGTCCCAGGATGTCACGTTAGCTAGGTACCTATAGTACACAGCGCAGCTAGCTAGCTAGCTAGCTACCAGCCCATGAATTTTAATGAAAACAAACTTCCAAAACATTTTCTAAATTAAACTCCTTTTGCCAATATTAAACAATCAAGCTAATCCAGATCAATAAAGTAAAGTCAGTAATATTCTGACAATTTTGCTTTCACGGACAAAAAAGTTTCTTCGGTGCTGTGTCTTTTTTCGCCCGCAATCTCTAAATTTGCTATTAAGGCGACGCCAAATTTGCATCTCATTATCTTTGGAATTTCAAAAATGCCCAGTATATCTGGGCATTTTTGTATCACGTTCCAGGGTCATTGTTGGCCACTCCGTAATAACGGCTCAGGGGCCACAAGACCCTGGGGACGAGGTTGATCCGAATCTCTATTATATGAATCTTTCTATAATCCGAACAAATTTTCCTTAAGAAACTCTCAAAATTTACTTTCTACTATCCGAATCTCTGTAATCCGAAAACCTCTATAATCCGAACTAATTTTCAGGCACCTTCGGCTAAATTCTCTCTATAATCCGAATTTTTAAGTGTAAATATACCATTAACACTTTCGAATGTTTTTGTTCTTCGTAATTTGAATCTCTGTCGAATTCGAATGGTTTTGATTTTTTGTAAGACAGAGAGAAATCGCAAGAAATCGCAAGTCAGTGAGTTCTTTTATTTTCGTTCAAACTTACTTATTCGTTTTTATTTCTCACCTTACTTTTTTTTTTTTTTGTTTTCCAAAAAAGTTCGATTTCTCTCTCTTATCCGAATTTTCACCGTTGAAACCTGGAAATTCGAATTAGAGAGACTTTCTACTATCCGAATCTCTCTGTAATCCGAATAAAAAGTTATCCCCCTTGAGATTCGGATTAGAGAGAGTCAACTGTAAATCTTAAACAAATCAATTAAGATTTTAGCTACAAACGTAGATTTTGAGGGAGCATTCTAAAGCCAGCCAGCCAGTTTTTATTTATTTTGGTATAAGGATTATTTATTTTTGTGTTATCTTCAGAAATCTGATTTTTACTCAGCTGCAACCGGGGTTGTGGTTGCTGTTAGCTACCTCTGGCTAAAAAATGAAAGTAGCGAAATTCAATTAGTTGCAACAAAATTTTTAAATAATCTTTCTTATGCTAGCTACACCTTTTACTGTAATAACTTTAGCAAAAGTCTGAAGTTTATTGATAAGACAACAGTCTCATTTTTGTATATTTTGTACTGACTTTAGAAAGTGTTTTAAAACTGAGAATGAATTTTACAAATTTTATGATAATTTATTCCGCAAAATAAAACTGCTGAGTGGTTGTTTTAGCTGGCCGCGGTAACAACGGGCTTTTGCCTTTGTTTTTATTTAAACCGACGTTACGATAAAGTTTATGGGAAAAGTGTATTACACCTTACGGATGTGCAACACGATTTACCTGTACTAAACACTTGACTCATTCATGTTCAATTTTTGAACTTTCATGGAAGCTTATTCCGCAAAATAAATAAAAAATTGGCGGAATATTTTTGCCATGACGGGGTAACAACAGGTTGTAAACTGTGTTGTTATTTATGCTAAAGTTGCGGGAAGTTATTTTTAAATATATATATTAAAGGAGAGGCGAACTGCGCACGGCACGGCTGCTGAATAAAAGTTCATGATGCCAGTGTTGATTTTGAAGACCAGACCGACTGGCTTGGTCTGCTCCATAATAAATCAATTTACATTTTACAGCCATCGTAACAAAAAAAGTCTAGAAACAAAGACTAAGAATGTTTTGATATTGAAAATATTCGCACTTTGCAAAAGGACAACACCCAAAAAATAAAACAGTCTGTTAAAAAATACCAGTTTTATTTACATCTTTTGTGTGGTTGCTGAATTATTTATAATTGACTATTTTTACACATTTGTCAAACGGGTGGCTAAGTTAAAACACATTGGAATATATTTCTCCTTTTTGTGATGGTTACAGGTCAATACGCACAAAAAAATTAAACAAGAAAAAGGTAAAGATCAAAATAGCAAAAAATGTTGAACAACATGTGATGAACATATTTTTATTTTTTTATACTATTGAACGTACTGAACAAATTGATATTTACCGCGTAAGTAAAGATAAAGAAAGTAAAGATTCGTAAATAAAGATGAAGCCACCATACTGCGCGTTCGATTTGTTGTTGAATGTTTCCAGTCTGTATATTTATTTAAATTTGGCGCCATCTCATCATAACAAACTTCATCGTTCGAAGCTCGTAGTATGTTGTGGAAAAGAGACTTAAAACATGAAAAAAATATTGTTGTTGGTCATTACAGATATTTCTCAAGTTCAAAGAAGTTTAAACGAAGGTTATAAAATGCTGTTACTACTATAGTACGTAAAATATTCTTAGTTACCTCAAGTCAAAGATCTCATTTTCGATGTTCACTGATAAGTACATCTACAACATACTTAGTTTCACCCTATACAACCATGAAAATTCTGTAAAAGTGTTGTTAGAAGGATATATAGATACTTAGTTGTAAAATAAAGTTATTTATTTGTTATCAAAGTAGTTATCTTAGTAGATTTTAGGATTTAGAAATCTATCATTTTTGGTCTCTTGCTCCACCTGCATGTAGGGCACAGTTTACGGCTCTTATTAAGTGCTCAACCTGGGGTTCTCCGACAGGTTAAACAGTTACTTGTGGCTTAACCCGGCGTTTCGACGCCGGGTCCCACGGCTAGTATCCAAAAATAATACTTTTACGATCGCAGAAAGTTATTGGTAGTTTTTTCCCGTGTTTGTTACCAGCGATACTGAGCGTCAGTTTTCAAACACTTTATTTGAATTTGAACAATTGAAAACAGACAGTCCAAGTTAGCCTGCGTAGAATTAGATAGATTGTATGGGCAAACACGAACAAGCAAATAATAAATCCATTGTTTTTCTCAACTCGATGTCGATTTCTTTAACGCATGGGTAAATATTTATATAAAATCAATGCCGAACGTTTTGTTTATCTTTTCGAATGAACCAACCATTCAGTGTAAAGATTCGACACGCTTAAACAAACTTTTTTGTAACGGCTGAATGCACACATATAGTCGCATGTATCATGCGGTTTTTAACTTCAAACTAATTAATCACATATTTGAAATAGAATTCGTTTGTATTGAAAATTGAAATAAACAACGAGGGAGACAATACATTCAAATACTCTTCATTTACACTGAATACTGAGATATGGTTATTATATAAATTTGACATGGCCAAAACTTTGATTAATTCGGCTTTAAGCTGTTTGTACATCATAGCTGCGATTGTGTGCAGCATCTCGGAAAAAGATTTTAATAACCAAGCCTTGCGTATTCATAATGGCTATCGAAAATTACATTTAGCATCGCCTTTGAAACTCGATAAGACACTAATCTTGAAAGCGCAAGCACTTGTGAAAACCGCAGTAAAAAAGAAGGGATTTGGTGAAGTGATGGCGGGCGAAAACGTGTATCAAGTTTGCGCCACTTTTAATGTATCATTAACCCCCAAACAAATTTCGAAAGCATGGTAAGTTTTTTAACGAGGGTGAATGTTTTTTGGTTTGCTTATTTGTTTGCTTGTTTATGTGAAACAAGAAATAAGAACGGATTGGCATCTATTACCATCTCTCCACTGGACGATATTCGCGACGATTTTTGTGACGAAAAGTAGAAACCAATTCAACTTTTCGTCATGACGAAAATCGCGACCAATCAAATTCGAATATTGATGACGATCGTCGTAAAAATCGTCCCGTGGAGATTCGCCTTTATAGAGAACTTCTTCTAAAAATTCTAAAAAGGTGTTTGCCGATGCTTACTCATACTAACATGGGTTAATTTTTGAGTAGCTATAATTTTTAACTTGTTTTCACTTTTTCACCCAATTGAAATGTCATGTCATGTCAAATTTATATAATAACCATATCTCCTTATTATGGATGTATTCTGTGGTCACATGACAAGTGATATGTTATAATCTTGAGTAAATGTTATGATTTTGAGTAAAACCTCACTTGTCATGTGACCACAGAATACATCCATTATAAGGAGATACGGTTATTATATAAATTTGACATGACATCGCTAGTTGTAGAAATTTCGGTTTTTTGACTTAGTATGGTGCAATGATTTCATCAATGATTTTGACGGATTCAATGGTGTTGCTTTAGTGTTTTGGATTAATACTCAATAAAAATGAATCTGGGAATTTGTATCTCGCCAAACTCTGTTTAGTTGTTCCACCGTATATCAACTGCAGATGTAAAAACTCGCCCTTAAGTCTGATAGTAAATGTAGCAGAAATACTCCTGTTATCTGATGAGCCAGCGATAGAAACAGATTTGGAGTTCATCTTTGCAAGTGTATGCCTTGCTGACGGTATGTACTTTAAAGGGAATCTGACCAAGATTGAGAATTAAACTAGCTGGAATTTCATGTTGCTCAACAATCTCGACAATTTCATCTAAGTATAGCAGCTCGCACTCTTTATTTTCACGTGGTGGAATTTCAATTGTACTGGTTGTTGACATGCGTCTCACGAATCCCATTCGTCTAAACAAGCTTTTGCCCATGTGCCAGAGTCAAGATCGATATGATCAAGGTCGTACTGAGGATTTCTCGCAATTAAAGCTTTCGCAGTTGCAACTGCAACTGCCATTAAGATCAATTCACCTCGATTACATGTAGCAATTAGATACTTTCTTACCGTCTCATCCAATGACCCTAATAGCAATGGCCATCCTCGTGGATGCACAACTAACTCTTTCGCTGAATCACGTTCTTTCTAAGACGCTATTGTTAGCTCTTGTCTGTACAGTTTGGCAAATCGCACTGCTGTGCTTTCATTGAGATTCTTGTCTTTTGTTTTGAATTTCCTCGCAGCAGCTGCATAGCCGTTTTTCTGCGTTATATATACCAATTTGAAATCTTTCCACGTTCGTCCAACGTTGCTACAGTTTTCTCATATTACTTTTTGCAGACTTTACGGCACCAGTCACAGCTGCATGATCAATAGAACCGAGACATGGTTCTGTCACAGTAGGTAAAACGCTTCTCGAAGACGGATCCAATTAAAAAATACTGTGTGTAACAACGCTAAATCACGAATTTTGCAATTTCAAAAGTAAGAAAATGTATCATTTTTTACCTTGTTGAGTTAGTTGATTTTTTTTTCTGAATTGTGCTCCAGGAGAGTTCTCTGATTTTTTTTTTCTTTTCCTTTTTTCTTAAAGCTCGCATAAATGACATAGCTCGTACAAAGTACAACAAATAGTAGAAAAGAACATCACTTTCCTCCGTTTCCTGCTTTAACGGAACGAACATCAATTCGTGAGAATTTATATTACTATACAATGAAGGGTAAAAAATTAAAATGTCAGTTTCGAATCAGTGTGTATTATTATGTACCATTCTAAATTCAATCTGAATACAATTCAAAGTTGGAAAAAAATGGCATTCAACAAGAAATTCGAATTTACTGCTGCTGTACGAGGCTTTTATCATTACAGAAGTACTTAGAATCCGCTACAAAAAAAGAACATCTCCAGTGTTCGCCTGAACGAGATAATATTTTTGACCGATCCGCAATAAATTATTATTCCGAATATTTATACAGGATATAGCCACTTCAGTGTTGGAAACACTGTTATCAACGTGGGTCCTGTGTTCTGAATATATACTTTAGGTATACAACGGCATTGCCTACCCAATTTCCCTCACATGGCATGGGTTGACCCGTAGCTGTGGTTAAGAGACTTGCTAAACACGCCCGCGCTGTTGACCGAACCACGGACCTTGTGATTGCGAAGCAAACTCCATAACCACAAGGCCACGCGCCAAAGTTTGTAAGATGGATAGTGTCACACTTGCCCAAAGATATTTCTAGAGTGAAGAAATTTTTGATTGCCGTGGTGCGAATGTACGAGTCGAATTATCTAGCACTCGTCATAGAAGATCAACTCTAGTTCAGGGTGGACTTGAAACTCCATGTAAAGTCTCGGGAGTTTACCTGGAACCTGCGACAATCTCCTTGTTATGGAGAAGTTGTGTTCATGAATTATATGTAGTACCTAAAAATGAAGAAATCCTTCGATCATTCCTCGAACCTGTCACCGAGATAATGGTGATGGTGTTGGAAACAAAGACAAGGAAGGAAAGAAAAAGAAAAAGGTTATCAATATGGAAGAGAGGTCAAGGTCACAACCTGAAGTAAGGAACTTTTTCAGAAATAACCAAGCTGCACCTATAAAAACAACTGAAGTTTACGAGATTGAGACAATGACTATTGGCGACTAGTTGTGTTCAAGTTATAAAATATTATACAGTCAAACTATAACTGGTGTATTTTCTTCACAAAACTGCTAGAGAAATGTTTAAAAAAATTTAAATAAAAATTTCGCGGGTATTTAATTTCGTGGATGACGTTTCTGAATAATTTTTACGGGCATTTAATTTCGCGGATTGAGGCCAAATCCGCGAAATCCGCGAAATTTTCTCTCCGCGAAAATGTGTACCCTTAAGGTACTTTGATTTTATCATGGATCATTTTTTTACAGGAAAGAAGGCATGTGCATCTAATGAAGCTCTTTTATGTCATCCCTCCACCCACACAACATCCTTTCTCTATATACGATACTCCGAATCCTACACCGAAGAAAAGGGACGCCCAATCTAAAAACATAGTCAGAACCATCACTTTCAAACTTGATGTTTGCTTGAGAATATAACGTAATCTGAGCGCAAACCATGAATATTTAATAAGATCTAAATTAACCCATGGTATAGGTTAGCAAATTAACCCATGTTAATTCACGTTAACCGATAATGAGAACCTAGCTTAATTAATGACATTACGAAAATCGGACACCTTTAACCCAACACTATATTTCCGTGTCGAATTGAATGTTGGGTTTCATTGGATGGAATCTAATTTTGGTTTTAAAGGAATGTTTAGGATGAATGTGACAGATTTCGAGTTTATTCTGTCTCAAATATCAGATTTGATTTCACCACAAGAAAAATTCGGCGCGGAACAAATCCAATTATTTGTAAAGAATAATGTTAGCCAAAAGCCCTAATTCAGTCAACGTTTATCCACCAGCTTCTTTCGCCGACTGTGTTCTGAAAAATAGACAAATATTGATGCGAAAATAATATTATTGGTTCATTCTACTTATTACAATTTCCACGGAACAAATACGTCTTCGTTTCATTTACGCTTGTCGTTTTTGCTTTTATTCATTTGAAAAAAAAATCTAGTTTCTTTTCAGCGAGCGTCTTGCACTTGACTGGTGTAGTAGTTTCGTTGGTTTTAGTTTCAGTTTCGTTCATTTTCTTAAAATTGTCAATAAGTTTTGGAAGCACCGATAACTAAAATCAGTGCTCTGTCCACTCTTGGTATTCTTCGCAATCTCAAGTCCAAGCTGCACCCAAAGGTCGTTAATCTTTGGAAGCATGTTGCAATACCTGTATATGCTGTTACACCAATTATGTCGCAATCAACAATAAATGTCTCAATCTTATTCTTAACAAAAAATGTCGCACTTTAACAATAAATGTCGCATAGTCAACAATAAACGCCGCATCATTAGCAACAGTAGAAACATAAATTTCTACACTAAATGTCGCAACTAGTAAAAATTATGTCGCAAAATTTTGTTCAAATTCCTTTTACTAATTGAAATGCTTAATTATTAATGTATGTAAGTGCTATAAATGAAAATTAACAAGATGCAGGGGCTGCATAAACATGTCAATGTCAATTACACATCACTGCAACAATATATTTTTAATTCACAAAACCTAAAAATTGATTTATAGCTGTTCCTGGCGTGAGGGATATGATGCTGGCTATGTTACTTACTGACTTTTCATATTTATTTATTAGACACCTGCATGTGAAATTTTTAGGTCTCATACCTCAGAGAGCCTATGGCCATTTCTCGAAACTACCGCTTAAAAATTCTTATAAAATCCGTATAATGGGGAAATTCGTTAGGATTATTCTTAGAACTTGAAAGTCACAACACAACTTTATTTGAGAGGAATCATTTCGCAAAAAAAATTTTGCATCAATAAATCATTTTGCATTAATTCGCCAGCCGTCAAACCGATTTCACAAATGATTAATATAAAAGCCGTCAAATTAAATATTTTTACTTAAGGCGTAATAGCTCAGTTGGCTAAGGCGTCGTAACGTGGACCCGGAGTTCGTGGGTGTAGAATCCACCCAAAGGCAGTTTTTCTAAAAAAAAAAAATTGCGTAAAAAAAGCTCGTTGGTGACGTAGAAATCACCCATTTCGGACGTAGTTAGTTAGTTAGTTAGGAGTTGGAAATCAATACTATCCCCGCAAGCGAGATAGTAAAAAGGGGACGAGGATGAGGATATGGCAAAAAAAACGTTGTAAAAGAAACGATGTAAAAAGGGATGATGATGGAGGGAAAATGCTGCACAGTAGTGATAAAGGCGATATGCCGGAACGAAGTGAGGAAGAGGGAATGATGGAAAATGGAAAGGGTAAAAAGGCGAGATAAAGGGTAAAAAGAGAGAGGTGGAACAGAAGAGAACACAGGGAAAGATGTGAGGGAATGTAAAGATGATGAAGGTTTTATATACAGTGACGAACTTGTTAATAGCAAGATTAGAAAAACTAGCAAAGATCTACTTAGAGAATGTCAAGAATGAATTACCTGATACAATGAAGATGAGGGCCAGGTAATTGATTGAAGTGAGCGGTGGCCAGTGGTATATCGTTTGACCTGAAATTTTGATGGATGCAGAATACAGATAAGAAACTGGTGGGACACAGCCATGTTAACCTATGGTTGATATGCCATATTGGCCATCAAATTACGTAGGTCTAGGTCCTAGCGAAGTGCTTGTAGGGACAAATTTTGTTACATTCCCACAGAGCGTAGGAAATGGGCTAGTGAAAACATGCAGCGTGCAGAGAATGAGTCACTTGTTTCTTTGTATTTTCACTTTTTAAACTGGTGCGATATATTGATTTTACAGTAATTTGAAGGAAGGACACTCAGTACTGACATAAGAGTGTATATTATCAAGCTACAAGCTACAACTTGGTTATTAATTGCTTCAAGCTGCAGCTAGACACCCATTATAAAAAGTTGGCAGTTAAAAGAGAAAGAAACTTTATGTTTGGTAGCTAGTTACATCGCAAGTTTTTACAATTGTCTTAAAAATACCACAGTGCTGATCAAAGAAGAAGTAACAACCAGTGTGTAGTCTTAACTATAGCTAGCTAGCTGTATCGAGTTAGGAGATCACACAACAAACATGTTGGAATAAATTTCCATTGTATAGCATAGCTAGCATGTCATATAAGATTTATATAGCTACTGGCACAGCAAAAATTATGTAGCTTATTATAAAAATACCTATAATTTTAAAGAACAATTCTAAAAGTTTTTATTTTGTGTTTGCTAGACCCTAGACAGGGCTAGGCTACCTACATTTTTTATACGCAAATTAAAAATTGTCGAATCTAGCTGTATCTGTCTCTTATTATTTATTATCACTGTATTATTTATCATTGGTGAAGAAACTTGAGTCTCAATGTAGTTTTTCTTAGCTAGGGGTCACTAGGCCACGTACATATATATCGCTCTTTGATTTTTAGCGTCATTTGGACGGTAATTGGGTTGGTGTATAAGTGCTTTTGATACTAAAAATTAGACTAGTTGACTAAGCTTTCTTCGAGGATATCAAATTCAGTTTGTGTCAAACAAAAGCTTAGACGCAAACAAATGTCAGAGCAAATCCCTAAAATTCAAATCCATCTCATAGCAAACCCCGAATTACAATTAACCAATGAGCACAAAATTGGCGTGGTCACATCTCACCCTCTTAAATAATTTAAGAATTAATTTATATTTGTTCGGGTGAGTGAGGCCCTTTGCGCTCAAACAAAGGATTTCCTAATATTGACTAAGTGAGCGAAGAACAATAGAATTAACCAATCAAAAAGCGCGGTCAGTATTCCCGCAGAAAAATCGTTTGAGACCCAGCGTAATTTTTCCAACCTTAACTATTATGATTTCCTGGTGGTAAGAAAAATTATGCTGGGTCTCCTGGCTAACTAAAAATAGGATCACAAAAACACTGATCTTCTAACATTGCTCAACTTGTTTAGATTTGAATATAATATAAAAAAGAAGATTAAAAAAACATCCAACAGTGCAGTTCGAAATCCAACTTAACCTTAAAAATTGCATTGAAATAATTTTAATCTGTACTTTCAGCCGTTGTGAAGAATAAAATAAAACAATATATATATAATATATATATTGTGGTTAAAATAAACAAATAAATAGAAATAAGCATTAATATGTACTAAAGTTAAGAAAACTTTTGAAACTAAAAAGAATTTAACAGCAAAATACAGTGTAACATGCTATTATATATATATTCCTATATGTTTAGCTAGCCATGTAGCTAATATATACAATAATAATTTTCATTAAAAAGTCAACTTTAGAAGTAAAGTTAAGTTAAGCAAGTGATGAATGTTCGGTCAAAGATTGTCATTATAATATCATTTAATTGTGTATTTTATTTTCGGTCGATTTCATCGTGCTCTTTTTTATATAGCTAGCTAGCTAGCTATACTTTGCAAATAAATTCTTTACTAAATGCTCTACCACGTTAATCCATGTCAAACTTTCTGGTTTACTTTAGGAAAACTTGCCTTTCAAGTCTTTCCAGCTATCATTTTTTTTTCCTTCTTGCCAAAGTGCACTGATAATGATAGGATAGTGGTTTTTTTCAACCAGTACTTTATTCCTCACAACACAACATGTATGGTACATGTACAGCTAGTTAGCTGCTAAAGCCAACAGAAACAATGTCCTCCCTTGCCTCTCTGTAAAAGCCAATAATTTTAAGTTTTCTTCGCTTCCAACATTTTATTCATGTTAATACACCACAAAGAGGGCTAGCAGCACCATTAAAACGTGTTATTAAGAGGTAAAACGTCAGTTAAAAGCAGAAATTAAGTTAAAGAAACATCAGAGAATTCTCTTATGATGCTAGCATAAAAGAATTCTTTGAGATTTAAATAGTTAGTTTTATGCTAGTCAAGCTGCTAGTTTTATGCTAGCTCTTTTTTATGACATATAAGTTCTATTATTATTCCAGCTAAGTCGGTAGTTTTATGCTAGCTAGCTTTAGGTAGGAGTTCGGCTAAGAAGGGGTTCATTACATGAAAAAATTAACACGAGTTACGTTTGAGGCGTTATGTATCTGAGGAAAGGTCACATGATATTAGTAAGAGTGACCTGGGGATCACGTGGCTGTTGCTGAAATCTGTATGCTGACTTGTGGAAATGAGACGCATAAAACTTCATATAGCTAGCAACACCGCAATTTCCGTCAGAGGAGCTCTGTATCTGAGGAAAAGTCACATGATATTACTAAAAGTTACTTATGGATCACATGACTAAATTCTGTGAGCCGACTTGGTTTCAGCTGGAAACGGTACGGATAAAGTTGTATCGATGGACCAGATTTTCACTGAACATTATGAAGAAAGTATTAGTATTAGTCAAAATTATGTGTAAAAAATGCGGACATTTCACGTACTAGGAAAAAACGTGGAAATTCGTTACGCTCTTGATATATTTATGGGAACGAGGAAAATAGCTTCGTTTGCTCCGCAATAAGATACGAACCTTGGCAAATTTTGTTGTGCGTGTATCTTTCAATTGCTCCGTCGAACATTAAAATTGATCTGCCGAATAATTTTACATATTTATTTGGCGAGGAAAAACAACTCAATTTATCCTAAAGAATTTCGACGAAGGAGAGCGGCGGTAAAAAAATTGTAATGTTAAATGTTTCATTTTTAAGCTTTGTTGTTAATTTTGAAAGACCTGTTTCACAAACAGTAATCTTGTTTTTGCTTTTCTTTTTTGAGAGTATGATAAAACATATAAAACGTGTAATTTTGACGGAACGCAGACGTGTCAAAAAATATTTGAAAACCTCCTTATAACGGACATACTAAAACTTTTCTCAGTAACGAAAGGCATGAAATCAATCCAAGATCCCACTTTACACTAACCCTTGAACTGACCCCAAAAATGCGTTGTTTTACAATTTTACTCAATTTTTCTTCAATCTCTTTAGTTCATCTTTTTAGCTAGTTTTTTGACCTTTTTAATGAAAGATAAAATTTCAATATCTTGTATTTAAGTAAGTAAGTAAGTAACGGGGAGTTTTAACGTCCTTGGGGATTCCATCCTAACGGTTGGCTCTTTCTCCCCTTCGACTGTAACTATGTTACACTACCGCCAGAGATACGTATAGCATTCCTCTAACTTGCTTGCCTGCCACACAAGCCGGTTAGCGGTCAGCAGATGGCACCAATTGGGCTGACAACACTGCATTTAAAGTGCGCCGGAGTGGGGACTCTAACCTGAAACCTTATGGTTACAAGTCGAATGCGCTACCACTACACCATCTCCGCCAAAACGAGATGTGTATTTAGACTCTTTCTTCTCCTAAAGCGAGTCCCTTGACACAATTTACGCGGTAGATTTCACTATGTCCTGACATTCCAGAGCAGGTTTTTGAAGCAATAGAAACCAATTTTGAGAATAACCTTTATGTGGCAGACACCTCTCTATTTTTTAAGTCCCGGATGGTTATAAATATGTTTCACTGTATATATTTTGTGCATCGTTTACATAATCAGCATTTCCACAACCACCATTTTGTCTCATAGACAGATTTCTAAATTCATCCTTATACATTTTTTTTTGAAGATCACTTTTATTCTTCACAGCATATTCACTTAGTGTTGATTTGATTCACTAATTCTTAAAGATAATTAACTCCTCTATATACGGAGGTGTGGCACTCGAGGGCTAAATTATGCTGATATCAGCAGCAAAAATCTGAAAATCATAAGGCAGAACCACATTTTTTCAAAATTACCAAGGGTTCCTTGACGTTGTCCATCATATTGGCTAGCGCTGAAGCTTGTGAACGAGACGCGGTTGGAAGCTAAGGAATCATGGCTTGGAACTGAAGACATGCAAAGAAATACCATGAGTAGTGCAAGGGAAAGAAGAGGAAGTCTTAAGTAAATTTTTTTTCACATCTGGATAATATTTATTTTGTGATTTTAAGCTACCTAGCTAGTACCATGCCAGCACTCCAGGGGCACATTGGTTATTAAATAATTAAGTGATCAAAATTTGGGAAAGTATAGCCAGAAGTAATATTCGCTTGGAGCGGGAAGACCTAAAGTCTCTGTCCAGGTTAAGACTTAGTAAAGGGTAAACTGTGTCACACGGAGTGACACTTAGTGTTATGTGTTACAAATCCAGTGGAGCGCTTATAGCATTAACGGTATAACATATTTTTCATAAACTAACATTCACAGGACTTATGATGAAGCCTATTGTTACTTCTGCAAAGCAAATACAGTTGTTTAGCATTTTTCATTTTGCATAATAAGTTCCTGTGGATATTCAAAAATTAATTGTGAGTGGCACCAGGCTGAGCGATTAGTGCAAGTAAACGTGTTGCAGATCCAGGTGGACAAAAAAATAACTTTCTAACCACTTTGTATTTATACGGCATAAAATTTAGATTATATATTTGGCACTGTGCTTTAGAAGCACATTCCCACTTTCTCTGAGCTGGATAAGGTATTTTGTCCTAAACCTGGGACACATTTCATCTGTTTGAATTATTTTTAATCCTGAGAATCACTTTGAATGTTTTCTGTACACATGGCTTGTCGAAATTGATATGCTGTCAAAAACAGTTTATCGGCGTCTCCAAAAATGGATAAATTCAGGAACTCAAAAACTATGCTAATTGTAAAAAAAATTTTGGGGTTCATTTCATCAAACTGGTCTAAATCATATAATACTAAGTTTCAAGTCATTATTTCAATTTTTACTGAAGTAATAGGACTTTTACTTAGTATAGTTTTAGCATAGTTTTTCATACCGCTGACATCAAAATGGCTGCAGGGACTAATCGGTTTGAAATTAATTTATAATTTACAAACTTTTTCTCTTTATGTTTTTTTATTTTCCTGCAAACGTTGTTGCATAGCTTTTATGTATATGACATTAGGATAAGGACGAAAAAGTTACTGTGGGACATGGGTTTTAAACCTTGAAAATTTCCAGCGAGAAATTTGAAAATTAATAAATGACAAAATCGAAAAAGTTTATCTTAAAAATTTTTAATTTTTGTTAATGTGAAAGTAATCCACATGAAAAAGTTTCTGATGTTTTTTATGAAGAAATCTTCCATATTACCCATATGGGGTAACTTGATGAACAATGAATTTTCCCGCGGCAGGTGTTCTCAAATATGTGTAATATAATTTTAGAAACTGTGATGTAATTTCCCTCTTAAGTTTTGACTTTTAACCCAGCTAAAAAGCTCAGCCTTGTCCTTTCATACTTAGTCTAGCTAGCTATAGCGAAAAAGTTTAATATTCAAACTTGACCTATTTTACTGAGTATTAAGTAATAAATGCTAGTTTAATCCTAAATCTAGCTATAGGGTAGCTAAGCTACCTGGCTCGTTTCCATTCGACTGCACTTTCCGCTATAGCGCAAAAAGATCTTGAGCTATTTGATCTTGAGCAGAAATCAATTTCCATTGTGCTTCAATTTTCTCACGCGCGAAATTTAAGAAAAAATGGCTGCTGCTGTAAACAAAAGATTAATTTCATTCTATAAACCAAAACTATCTCTTTTGTCTATTATAATTATACGTCGAAGACAGAAAAAAAGAGAGAATGTTTCAAAGAAAAAGAAAATGTGAATAAAAAGTACAACTAAATTCTTTGTTTGTTTCATAGATGTCTATTTCATTATTTTTTTATTATTCCCGCCTTTTAAATGAAATAAGCAACCGTGATGAAAGGGACATATTTTAAAACCTTTTAAGATGGGCTTTATAAATTTATTTCGTGAACTATTCATGATTTAGAAATTTTTTATTTTATCTTTCAAACATTTTTACATTTATACAGTGTTTACTTTAGCGCCTGTAGTATTGGATTTTTTCTCAGTATTTGCAAGTTTAAACAATAACATTTCCTTTGTTTACAAGTTGCGCGCCAATTTAGTAGGAAGCACCAATGCTTGTTCGTTCGTAAAATATGAGATTGCGCAAGTTCTTTTTTAACAGAGTTGGGTATAAATTTACTCTATAGTTAGAGCTGGTTAGCTAAAAATAAAGAGACAGCAAACCGACCTGGTTTTCCAAACCGTTTGGACAACTGTTCACCAAGCAGTAATACGCATGTTCTGGTCATGATGAGATCTAGTGGTAGTATTCCATAAACATGGATATGATTCTATATCCAGGATAAAACTTTCAATATCATAATCCTCTTGAGGTCTTATTGCCGCAACATCAATAGTAGTTTCTTCGTTATAATTGTTTGGTTGTTGCTGCAAAATTTGATGATAGAGCATATTCATTTCAAGTTTATTTTAGTCTGGAGAAACACATGTTTCTTCGTTGTTTATGTTTTTTATATTTTGCTGACGACTGGCAAAATTACGTAATAATTTAAAATACTCAAATATCATTGGCTATTTGTTGCTAGAGAGAGAAACAACGTCGCCAAAAGTAGAATGAATTCAACTTTGACGCTGAGCTCAAGAGCTGCTCTCGAACACAAAAAATCTCTTAACCAGCGGTAATTTTGTCAAAGTGCGCATTTCAGTCAAACAAAGAAACCGTGCCTTGCTATTTCCCGTAACCTATACCGAGATTTGGTTGTGATATATATCAGAATTAATTGTCTTTAAGTTTTTTAAGTAGTAGATACACATGCTCAATTTTCGCGCGCTCTGATTCACACGCTATTCTTTTATAAGAATATGCTGTATCAAAATATCAGGCTGAGATTTCAGGTTAAAAGAGTAGATCTATTTATAACAATAGAGAAATAAGAATAATGGTTAGAATTTTGGTATTCTTATCAAAAAACTGTGTAAGGTGAACTAATGAGATGCAATCATTGTCAGTTTTATTTTCGTTTTAACTTTAGGTACGATGAAGTTTGCTTATCTGGTATCAATTTTCAAAAACAAAAATTCGACAACGCTGAAAGTTTTACGCAATTAGTTTGGAAGGACACGAAACGGTTTGGGATTTCTGTCGCAAAAGGTAAAAAAGATAATCAAACATGTACGTATGTGGCTGCGTTGTATCGACCCCCTGGTAACATTGAAGAATTTTATGGAGAAAATGTGGCGCTTGGAGATTTAAAACGAGGGACATATTGCAAAAATTTAAAACGAGATGCGATTGGAAAAAAGGAGAAGAACAAGATTACACAAGGTATTTGAAGATAAAACTTCTCTCTAAACACTGCCGCTTTATTAGCTTTGTGAACAGTATATTTGGAGAGAATGTTTTGAAAAACAATCCCCGGTATTTCCTACTCTATTTTTTCTTTTTTAATGTTGTCGCCCGCCAATACTTATTTTTAAAATTAAAAAATGTATACTTGCGACTTTTTAATTTTTCGTGTACGAGTGGAAATATGCATTTAGAAAAAGCCATAATACAGCGATTGCAATAAATTAGTCAACTCATGCGTTTGACCACGACTAAAAATGAAATTGGAAGAGTATTAAGGCGATGTTATAGCTTTAGAAAAAAACTAGTAGTATCAGGTATGCAAATATAAAATATTTACTCATTTGGCCATTCTGTTGAGTGTTAAATTTTGATGAAAACTACGCATTTTAAATCAAGATGACGAAAAATCAAGATTTTGTCACCATGCTTTTTGTTTTTTAATGTCAAATTTTATCGAAAACGAAGTTTTTTTAATTTTTGCACCACTTTTGACCCGCAAATGGTATTTAGGTGACGAAAACAATTTTTATTTATATTTTTATTTATATATATTTATGTATGTTATAATTATTTCTTTATATTTATAATTATATATTATTTTATCCTATTTTTTATGATTTTTTATTACACATATTTATATCTTATTTTTATGTCTAGCTTTTTTTAATTTCCTATTTCTCATTTTACGGACAAACCTGATGATTATTTCAACCAAAATTATCAACTTTGGTCCCATGTCACTTGTACTAAACAGTTCAGAATCAACGACCGCAACAGAACAGACGACAACAGTACTCTTTCTGAATACTAAGCCTAGGCTTCCTTCTCGCTTTCCAACACTGTAGCTTCATGGACAACTAGGTCCACGGTTATTGAAAGGTTTATTGGTTTGGCATGTAAGCATTATTTTTACGTGTACTTGCTAACATGGTTTGTAAGAATAATATATTTTGCTTATAGTCTCCAGTGCGTATAAAAAGGCAAAGATCTACGCTACCAGACGGACGGCACCGAATAACAGACTTTTTAACGGCTACCGAAAACCTATAAAAAACCCCAGACCAGTCAATCATCGAGGCAGTTCAACCCGAAATAATAAACTGGTTAATCGAAATAATCTTAAAGGTAATCCAAAACTAAAAGGAATTGTTCAAAACGCTCCTCAAGTAAATTTGGCCCATCAAAATAACTTGAACGGAGAAAATTCAAAAGTTACCCAAATTAACCTTTTAACAAGTCCAAATAATGTTTTAGCAACCCAAAACAATCAAATGTTTCCTTTTTTTTTTGCGAAAAATCCAAATGGGTTGTATTATTTTCCTTCATCAACCATGCATGCTTATAAGCAGTATAATTCGCTTAGTCCTCTCCCTCTCCCTCGACCTAAACTACCAGCTCAAGCCAGAACTGCAATGCCTCAAGTACCACTTAATACCATAACACAAGATAACCTCTTTGGTAAACAATATTACGGCGCACTTACTAACAGCAACTTAGAGGTACAAAAATTTATTTTAAACGAGTTGCAATCATCAACGCTTGCTCGACATCATACATTTGTTCCATTTAATGCCACAAGGCTTGTGGATCGAATTCTAAAAGGCCGAAGTCTTACTCACGGGCTATTTAACATTGCAGCTTCTCCTCGAAACGTGCATGCCTTTCAAAAAAGCGTTCTACCTCGAGTTCAAGAAGATCATCTTACTACAAAACAAAATATTAAGAAGCCGTTGGTAAAACAAGTTGGAGCACGTGGTGGCGACCACTCTGTGGGAGAAAACAAAAAATCAACCGGAATAGTTTCAATTTCACGTCAGTCGATTAATGATAAAACATCACATGTACTTGACATACCATATGTTTCACATCATCTCATGTTTAATAATACAACTCATAACCTACCCGCAACTCGACGCGTCATCTTTAATATGAAAGTGCATCCAGTGATCGCTTTGCCAGTCACACGTCAACTTATATCAAAAAAGATGTTGCATCCAGTGAGAGATAATTTTCTTCCAAGTAAAATAGTATTTCCAAGAATGAATAACACGATCCAAATGAAGAAATCAGGGAAAATGAGGACCTCACCAAATAATCATCAAGAGAAACTAACAAAACCGAATAACCATCTAGATAAACAAACCAAAAAGCAAACGTTGAAAAACCAAACAAGTGCAAACAAATCTGACGAAAATAACATGCAAAAACCGAAAGCAAAAACTGTCGTTCCCCCTGAACATCGAAATATAAGGAAAAAAAAGGGTGGAGATACTCTACAAAGGGCTAAATTAAATCTTACAACATATAAGAAGAATAGTCACTCCATGAATAATAGTCACTCCATGAATAATAGTCACTCCATGAATAATAGTCACTCCATGGATAATAGTCACTCCATGAATAATAGTCACTCCATGAATGCAACAATCTCTAACGAGGGTAGAAACAAAATGACAGAAAATATATTAAGACCAGAAAAACAGCTTGAAGTGAGAAAAATCACGGACGAAAAGGAAAGTCCGGATCACCATAACAGAAACGAGTTGGTAAATGTAACAACCGGATTACAAAGTAATACCGGTCCTAAAAATACAACGTCTTCGAAAGATAAAGAATCAGTAAAAAATAATGTCACGCAAAGCAAAATTAAATCTGCGCCTGGTAGAATATCTTACCACCACAAGGCGGACATACAGAACAACCATACCAAGTATTTTCACGTTAATAAAACGCAGAACAGCAACAAGACAAGTGAACAAGAAATGTTATATAACACGACTAATTCATCAAATAGTGGCGTGTCAAAACACATAGGAAAATATTACGGTCATAACACGTCATCGCTACTGACCTACGACAATAAAACCAGTATAATACGTAAAAATGGTACTGAAACAAATCAAAACAACACGATAGCCCGTCATTTAACATCTGCTAAGAGCGAAAATAGAAAAAACAAAATTGTAGAATCGACCGCCGCTAAAAGAGCGACATTACTTCATAATACCACAGATGTTACTAATCATACTATAGAAAACTACACCAGTGTTGTCAATCACCCAATAAAGAATACAGCGAATCGAAGTTTAATTTCCAACCGCGCTATCGCCCACAATGAAACCAACAACAACCTTAACAAAAGTATACCTAACGTTAGTAATTATAAAGAGGAGCCTCCCGGTATGGATAATCAAACTTCATTTAATGAAGATAGTACGCTTAAGAACGGTTTGTTCAATGTAACTATAGGGAAAGGAAAATTAGGAAAGGCGGATAACAAAACGATGGAAAACATTGACCCTTATATGAGGAGTTTAAATAAAAATATGTCCTCTATAGTTGACAAAAATATCACAACGTATTTAGCTTCCAACTATTCACTGCGTTCTGATAATTTTCTGCATTATAATATAACTGTACCTTTACGACCAGCTGAACAAAGTCATACCAAGAATGGCAATATTTCCTTAAATCATACAGAATCCGCTGCAAAGTCCCCAGAGTTACAAAAACTAATCACTATTGCCAATATACCATCATCTGATATACTTGAGCGAAATATATCATCACTAGCCAGTGATAGTAACAACTGGGGAGAACTACCACAATCTGATAATATTGAGTCTCAATTTGATCCAACAGAAAGGAGTCAAGAAGAGACTAGCAGCTTGGATGTCTCAAATGATTTAAGCCAACGCGATGCAACTTATTCTCAAGACACATATCAAGATGGGTTTGATCGGGATATGGTAGTGTCTGTTAAAGGGGGGACCCTTAGCGCGGGAATCGATAACCGTGACTTCTTAGACGACGGAGACGGATTTATTGTGAATTCCGAACAAGTTGGCGATTTTGAAGAGACTGAAAAAGAGTATGAATCAGCGAGGCAAAGAGATAATGATGGTTTTGTCCGTGATAATGTAGAGGTGAATAACGATGACGGCGGTAGTCGATACGGCGATGTATCTTATAATGATCAATATGATGGACGACATAAAAAGAAAATATCGCTGTTCGGTACAGTAAAACGCTTGTCGCATAATATTTACAAGAAGCGGCGATATGATGACAACAGTTTTTCTGAGAACGGTGATGACAACAAAAACTGGAAACCTATTCGACTAGATAATGTTGTAACACAAACCGCCCCTGTTGATACACACGAACATGATCCTTCAAGGAGAAGAATGAAAGTTAGTTATAAAAAGAGAAACAGGCGTAAAGAAGTAACGGCTAGCAGGAGACAAAATGTTCATACGACTATAAGCACGATTCAACCAAACTCCTCCAGCACTGCTATATATAACCAATATTATAATCCATACTTTCCATTAGGAACTACGGTAACACAATCTACGCCGAACGTACCAACTGCAAAAACAAACGCTTATTCAAACATTAACAAAACCAACCCAGAAAGTTTTGGGAATCTTTCATCACAATCCTTACAGGGAAGCTCACAAGAAAGTAATAATCAGACCTATAATTCACAAGCCATGTATTATAATTATTTCCAACAAAACCAAAAAGTAAGACAAGCCGATGTGCAATCAACAGTTGCACCCATCCTGAGTACTACCAATGCTCAAGCATTCGGCGGCAACCAACAAACTGGAAGCAACAAACCAGAAGAAACAGTTACAAACTACCAACTTGCTAAAAATGTGACAACACCTATCATACCTACCTTTGCTAAGCAGACAACTTACCAAAATTATATTGCCCCCGTAGTGTCTCTCGACTCTAGCACAAAGGTAGTTGATCTGGCAAGTAGTTCCGATGTGGTTTCATTTGATGGTATGTTTAATTTACTTCTATTTTGAAACAGACATTCACACATAGATTATGCAGAACCAGACGCGATACAACTACCTTCTCCACAAAGTATCCAGCAATATATATTCTTGCATCCATACACGTCGGATTGTTCAAAGAATGCAAGATCGTATATTACAGAAATCATTTTACCTTACAATGCATTCAGTCGTTTATATTAGTACAGGAATTGAGTAAGAACGAAAGTATCCCTGAAATTATAATATGAAATGGTTACTAAGAAGTGGTGTCTCTAACAACACGCATTGCAAAAACAGAATGTAAATACATACACAGAGTAGATCGTTCTACCTTCAACAGAATTCTATCAATATACTTTAATATAACAATTTTTCACTTCTAGCATGAAATATTGCATGTACATTTATTGCACGAGCAGCATTTTTTCAAGACGTTAAAAAACATTCACAGACATTCATTCAACAACATAACATATTCAGATCACAAAATTAAATTAAGACAAATTAATACATATGTTTATCTGTAAAAAACTATATATTGCTTGTCAATTTAGACGAAAAAGTACAACGGGACAAATTGTACATTTTTGTAACCTATCTGAAAATTAGTGAGAATCATTTTCATATCTTATATTATAGCCAGTTATCTACACAAAAATCCTACTCAATCAAGAAGTATAGAGGGAAACAAACAACAGAGCGGCTCATTTTCATTCAGCTCCCGTGGAGGAAGTAGTGGCGGAGGGCGAATATATTCAAATCGTTATTCCTCGTCTGGTGGAATGTCTGGAGGCAGGCTGTCTGGCTCAAGTGTTAAGATGAGTGGAGGTAAATCTTCCTCAGGCAGCAGGTTCTCTTCAGGTAGTATGTCCGGTAGAATGAGTAGTGGTCGTCGACTTTCAATGTCCGGTAGTGGAATGTCCAGCTTTAGGGGAGGTATGAGTGGAAGTGGAGGTATGAGTGGAAGTGGAGGTATGAGTGGAAGTGGAGGTATGAGTGGAAGTGGAGGTATGAGTGCAAGTGGAGGTATGAGTGCAAGTGGAGGTCACTCTTCCACTGGGCGTTTCGGGTTTGGTGGTAAAAGTTCGGGTGATGGTGGCGCTAAAGTAGGTGCTACTGGCTCCATGGTTGGCGCAATGAGTAAAGGGGGCGCTATGAGTGAGAAATTAGGAGGAGCAATGAGTGGTGGAATGAGTGGTGGAGCAAGTGGTTCAAGAATTGCTGGAGGTGGGACAGTAGGAGCAAGTGGCGCAATAGGGGCAAGTGGAAATTTTGGTACGAAAGGTACTTCGGGAGCAGGTGAAATATCAGGGACAAGTGGACAAATAGGGGCTAGTGGGGCAGGTGGGGCAGCAGGATCCGGTGGATCAGGTGCAGCCGCAGCAAATGGAGAAATAGGAACAGGAGGAGCAACAGAATCAGGTGGTACGGTAGGAGGAGGTGGGAAAGCCGGAACAGGTGAAGAAGAACCAGGAGGTGCGGCAGGAGCAGGTGGTGCGGCAGGAGCAGGTGGTACAGCAGGAGCAAGTGGGGGATCAGGAGCAGGTGGTGCGGCAGGAGCAGGTGGTGCGGCAGAAGCAGGTGGTGCGGCTGGAGCAGGTGGTGCGGCAGGAGCAGGTGGAGAAATAGGAGCACAAGGGACAGACGGAGCAGCTGGGGCAATGGAAGCTGCTGGATCAGCAGGAGTTGGTGGGGCAGGTGGCGCGGCTGGAACAGGTAAAGTAGAAGGCGCAGGTGACGTAGCAGGAGCAGGTGGCGCAGCTGCAGCAGGTGAGGTTGAAGGAGCAGCTGGGGCGGACGGTGCAGCTGGGGCAGAAGGAGAAGTTGAGGAAGCTGGGGCAGAAGGAGCAGGTGGAGGAGGTGGGGCAGTTGGGGCAGGTGGGGCAGGTGGGGCAATGGAAGACAATGTATCAGCAGAAGGTGGTGGAGCAGGTGTCGCGGCTGGAGCAGGTAGCGCAGCACGAGCAGGTGGGGCGGAAGGAGCAGGTGGAGCAGAAGGAGCAGGTGTTGCTGAAGGAGCAGGTGCTGCTGAAGGAGCAGGTGCTGCTGAAGGAGCTGGTGCTGCTGAAGGAGCAGGTGGGGCAATGGAAGCCGCTGGATCAGCAGGGGGTGGTAAAGCAGGTGGAGCAGATGGTGCGGCAGGAGCAGGTGGTGCGGCTGGAGCAGGTGGTGCGACAGGAGCAGGTGGAGTAGAAGGACCGGGTGGAGCAGCAGGAGCAAGTGGGGGATCAGTATCAGGGGGAATAGAAGGGGCGGGTGGTGAAGCAGGGACCGCTGGAACATCAGGAGCTGCTGGAGAATTGGGAGCTGCTGGAGCTGCAGGCAATGGTGGAACAACAGCAGCAGGTGGTGCACTCGGAACAGGGGAAAAAGGAGAGTCTGGTGGAACAACCGGAACGGGAAGTGAAGCAGGAAAAGAAGGTGGAGTGAGTGGTTCAACGGGAGCAGATAAAACAGGTGGTATAAAAGCAGAAGGAAGTCAAGAAAATGTTGCTGGTGGAGGAAGTGAAGGAGGAGGTAATCAACAAGGAGTAACTGGAGAAACAGGGGGAACTCAAGAAGGTACTGCGAATATTGGTGAAGGAAGCCAGGCCGACGGTGGAATTGCTGCTGCAGGTCAAAGTGGTAGCAATGAAGGAACCAGGGAAAGCCAAGGGTCTAAGGGTGAATCTGCTGGAGGAAGTAAGGAGTTTAATCAAGGCACTGGTGATAAGGGTGGAGAAGTCGGAACTATAGACAGCAACAGAAATAGTGAAGAGGAAAATGGTGGTAATAATGGTCAATTAGATACTGATCAAAATAGCTCCAGTAGCAGTTCTACAACTGATAATGGGAATGTCAGCGCAGGAGATGATTTGGGTAAGTCATTTGGCTTTTATACTGTTTCAGTTGAAGAATAGAGAATATAACTACATGCAACTTTAAAAACTGCTTTCTCTGTTTATATGGTGTTGTCACCCTTATGCAAGGGTGATTCATATGTTAAAAGCGTATTAAAAATCTGTAATCTTAACACAGGCTATTATAGTTTCAAATACCGTAGTTCATGTAGTTTATTAACCACTAAGCATGTGTTTGTCGAATTTGTCTGTCAACAAGTACTAAGTCAGCTATTACTGGGTCTTGATTTAATTTGCCGAGATCTAGTCAAGGCGGAATGAATATTTCTCATGTAAACGCATGGAAATATACTGAGGCAGCCTAGGCAAGACGTTTTTTATGCTCCCCTAATCAATTTCTTCCGTTACAAAAAATAATTTTTGTTCTGCTAATGTTTTTTTACAAAGCCTAACCAAAATTAGGTTTTCTTGCAGATAAACACAAGCTAAAAACTAGTCAGGTAAGTGGGCCAGCCCTTTGACAGCTTAATTTTTATTATGGGTTAACGTGGGTTAACCTTTGCGTTTATTTTTTTGTATTATGAGTTAATATCAAACATTCATAGTTTTCACTTAAGAAGAAAATTAACCCATGTTTTGCACTTTTCTATTTAAATGTCTCATGCCGAAAATACACCTGGAGACTTTTCGAGCCTGGTTTGTTAAGTGCCTGTTTTTTTTTTAATACTAAGAACCCAACTTCAAAATTCAGCTTTATTTTGTTTTTTTATAGCGACATGGAGCGTAGTCAGCGATCGTTGGCGATTTTTGACGTCACAAATGTTTAGGAGCCAATCAGAATCGAAATTATAAACATTATGCTCAAAAAAATGTGCAAAAATGTTTCTCTGCAGAAGAATTAAAATAAAATCCATGTTTTTACTCTAACCTTTTGTCGCTCATTTACTCACTTCGCTATGGCATATGGAGATTTAATAGTCGCTTGTCCACTAGGATCGCTAAAGCCCGAGCGACCAAAATTCCCCTAATGGAGATCGGCCTATACGTTATGTACGGAAGTGACAGGTAGAGAATTATTTTGCCAATCAGATTATTTCATTTCGTGAGAATTGCGCAAAGTGTGTTTACTTTCTGTATAAGACTTTCTGTTCTGTTCCTGCCCGTTCCATTCTGCGGAAAATTATCTTTAAAAAGTGCCCAGCGAAGTGGGCTAAAAAATACTTCTTGTTCAAAACCATACTTTTTGCTAAAAATAAAATTGAAATGAAGACATAAAGCCTGGTATGACATGTTTTTAGGTTGGTTTGATAAAATTGAGTTAAAAATTATTTCTACTACATAGTTCCTGAGTTCCTGAAGTTAGCCGTTCTTGAAACCAGAGTTTCATATCTGTCACTCTCTCACAGAAAGCTACGCTGTCAATAAAAAAATTCTGTTGTAGGATACCCATAAAAGAAAAGTCACCAAATTTCAGTTTAAATGAGCTAATTTTCAATAACAGCATGTGCTGCGGGTGGGTTGATTTTACCCACCCCTGCATGTATACGATTGAAGTATTTGAAATTTACAGATTTCTCGAAGACGTCTAGACCCTCCTTCCTTAAGTTTTGTTAATTATTTTCTCTTTCCTTAAATAAATTCAACAATTTTAAGTAAATATTTGATAATTTTTTGCAAATGGGGTACCCAGAAACATACATAATTGTGAGATTTATTCATGTGAAGTTGATTTCCAACAAATATGTTGTGATTGCATGTCTTTGGGAGAAATTTCACTGAGGAATAAAAACACAAAGTTTCTAATCCTCTCTAAAGCTGATATCAACACGTCTACAGTAGATTTTTTTAAAAATATTGCCTACTAAGCACATTAAAAACTTACATACACTTTCTAAAAGACAGGGCTGTTTATTTTTTTATTTTAACAACAGCCCTGTCTTTTAGAATTCTAGTCTATTTTTTTATGCCGCTATCTTCTTTCTTAATGTACAACGAAGAACCAACACCGAGTCAGTAATATTTTAATAAATCTAATAAGTAACACCAAACAGTTTTTCATAAATTTAGCTAGCTTTATAAAGTTTTGTTTACAAATATAATCGACCACAGCATGCGCCATTTTAATCTTGACCAGAAAAGTGCTGACTAAGGGAAAAAACGTAGCAATTATGCGAACATGTGAAAGCCAATAATATTTCAACGTCCAGTCAACCAGGGTATTTTTTGCCGTCTTTTCTCATTTTAAAAAGGCAAAAAACTCTGGGGACGAGGGTGACTCGACTCGTCTTGCTGTTGGCCATGTTGAATTGTTTTTTTTTATATTAGCAAAAATATGAATGGAGCATTTTGATTAGTCATCAATAAACTTATTTATCAGGTAAATTTATGATTTTTAAAGTGAAATATCTAAAAAACTGCAGATAATTTTAAGGGCAAATTTTGGATTTAAGTTTTACACATGTCAACAATACAAAATATGCAGAAATCAGTTAGATGTAAGAGGTGCCTTACGAACTAAAGGAATAGACCTATTTCCATATCCATTTTCGTTCCGCGGAATATACATACCAAATTACCGAATAACATGAAAACGAGATTAGTTATGAGCAAATTTTTAGTTTGCAGCGAAGTAGTGCAGATATGGTTTGTTTACTTGCAATATTTGCAAAATTAATTTGTCATACAGATTGTTATTAACATTTGGTGATAATATGGGATAATAGCATGTATTATTGGGCTATTCTAATGCTTTTGTTTATTATTCTTGGTGTTAAATGAGCTAGGTATTAGCTAGCTTTGAATATGATACAAGTAGCTAGCTAGTTGGCTGGCTGCTGACTTGTTCCAAACAAACGTGAAATTTCAAGCTGTTTACCAAAATTGGTGATGTTGCTGGTATATATCCTGTCTCCAGTTATTGAGTGTACCTTTTTTTTCAAACAACATCTGTGAAAATAACATTAGCCAGGCTTAGCTACTGACTGTGATATTAAAATAGTAGTTGAGCTGACCTTGTTGGTGCCTTACCTCATTTTTTTTTTTTTCCAAGTGAGGCTAGTTTTGGAAGTATTTATAGTTCACATTTTACACATTTGTGATTTCAGAATTAGGATACTAATTCGATTTGGTGGGGAAAGTTGGACTTTAAACTTTCCTTAGAATGTTCTTGCTTATATTTGTGTCACATTTTAAGCCTCTATCGTAAATTGTATTTGGTAAAAAAATTTATTTAAAATTCCAAAAAATAAGATTGACAAAAGGGATGATATCCTAATTGTATTCAGAGAGTTACTATCTTGGTATTTTTTCAGGCAAATGAAATTGTCCAGTGATTTTGCTCGGTTAAAAGGAAATTTTTCCTTGAGAGGATCACTTCACAAAACAATTTAAAAATTGTTGTTTGAAAAAAACACAAAATGGTTACTGACGTACTGCGTAGAAAAAAAATTTTCTGTAAAATTTTGTCCACAAAATGCTTGTCATGTCGAACTTTGACTTTAATAAGTGAAAACAATGTGAATTTTTTTTGTGAAGTCAAAAACAAAATTTTTGGTTTTATATTTTTACAAATCGACAGTTTGGAAAAATTTCGAGATTATTTTCTGTAAATAAACAATTTGAACAATTCTGCAAGATTAATTTTCAAGATTTCATATAAGCAAGAAAACAAACTATATACATAAGGACCTGTTTTTTAAGAACATTGAGACTGAAATTTTGACAAAAATTAAGCATGTTTACAGCTGAAATCCAGACGAAAAAGTATATTATTTTATTTTCCTTTTTTTTGGATAAAAACCTAAAAAAATAGGGTGCCATTTAAAAAAAAAGACTTTACTTTTTCTATATATGAAAATCACATTACTTACAAACTGTAAGTATTAAAGTTAACCATAACAATGCTTGATACAAATGTTCGATTATTGACAGTCAGTAAGAGAGAGAGTAGTGACAGAGGGAGTGTGACAGTTACATAATCACAACAACCAATAGTTTCAAAATATAAATTTTAAATACCATTTTACGCAACAAATGTTGAAAAATGATTTGTTGATTACTCACGCAGCTAAGCTATAGCAACAACCCTGGGAAAAATACATTATGATTATGGAATGTGTACACCATTTCATAATGACTGCTTAATCTGAATACTGGCCCGTGATTGGTTCAACCAGTATTTTGACGCAAACCCGTCCGCAAGAATAAGTAAATCCAGCCTTTTCATTATTCTTGATGTTAAAATCTCTTTACTGCCCCCTCCCCTTTCCCCCGAAGTCAATGTCACTTTTCTTTAGTACTCTAGGTTTCTGGAGTACTTCTGTTAGCATCAGCAATATTGATTTTGTGGGAATGGAGAGCTCAAAGTGATGTTCACAATATGTTTTTCCAGGGTTGTAGCTTAGCTGGTCTTAGCTGCTGGTTGGCTTGCTTACCAGCAAGCTAATTTTAATTTTTTTAAAAGATTAGAGTAATATAAAGTACCACTGAGCGTTAGTAAACTGTATATTGAGTTTTAGTTCTAAATTTACTTGGAAACAGTAAAATAAAAATGTATTCACATAATCCTAAAAACGTGGCTAGGTTTTAGAGGTTTAGCTAGCTAGCTAACATATACCAAAAGATATGCCCTTAAAACTTGCAATATTTTGTCACACTACCACTACCAAAACTCTCTTTATAACTGTGTTAACTACGATTATGTGAAACTGCCAGTTAAAAGCTATAAAAGTCAACATTTGGTTGACTATATGGGTATTCCTTTGAAGAGGAGCGAAAAAGTTAAATATCTTGGGGTAACATTTGATCAAAAAATGCAATGGGAAGAGCACATTAATGACATAAATAGAAAAATACTAATTAAATATTCTAAAATTAGAACCATTGCATCCTGTTTAACACCTCACACAAAAAACCTTTTAATTAATGCACTTGTCATGCCATATTTCAACTACTGCTCCTCGGCATGGGCTTGTGCCACCCAAGGTAGATTGGGAAAACTATAAAAACGATTAAAATGTGTCCGTACCTTTCTTGGGAAAGAGAGGGAATATTCAATGAATAATTTACTCATCAACAACGATGCCATATTAGTTTTCAAAGCCATGAATCACATTGCTCCTGATTACATGCGCTCAAAATTCCTTTTGACAAAAAACTGTCATAATCATCAAACAAGAGGAGCTTCAAAAAACAGGTTCACACTTCCCTTGGTCAACACGGAATTTGGCAAAAAAGCCTTCCCATTTAGAGCTGCAAAAGTGTGGAATAATCTTCCAGACCAAGTGACCTGTGGTGGAAGTCTGCTTTCGTTTAAGACTTCCATCTAATGTATTTGGCAAATTCTAATGGAGATCACTTTTTAACTTTTTAATTTTTGTTTTTTATTCTTTTTCTTTTCAATTTTCACAGATTATAAATGTTACTATGTTTGATTGAGCTGAGGCAGTCTAAGGTGTATCATTTCTTGTTTCTTTTTTGTTCTAGTGGCCCCCAGTGGAAACAATCCACTAACTATAGGTTTTTGTGATTTTCTGGGCTAGCCACTTTAAATATTTATTATGTTTATTATACATTCTTCAAACTTGCATGTATACAACCAACATCCCGAAAATTTTTCATAACTAATCTCGTTTTCATGTTATTCTGCATTTTCGCATGCATATTTCGCGGAACCAAATGGATATGGAAATAGGTCTATTCAATCACACGGCCGATGGCCTATAGACCATCCACTTTTTTCTGAATAGTTATGTTGTGAACTATAAAAATATTATTGTTTTTCTTAATATTTTTCTTAAATAAAATAGCTTGCGCAATTGTTTACATTTCCTTGAATTTCATTAGCTGAAAAGCGCGGGAGAAATAAAAATACACGCTTAAAAACTTAACTTTTTGAGACAGAAAAAAGACGCATGGGTTTACGGAAACAAACCTTATGCGCGAGCTCACATCCCAATGGCTACAGCCCGAGCGACCAAAATTCGCTTAATGGAGATCAGCCTTAAAGAAAAAGTTGAACTCAATTCTACTTTGTTCAGAACAGAACGGACAAGTTTCCGTTACCGTAAATTTAAACATTTTAAGTACGCATGCTCAGAAGCTTTTCTGTTCCTTTCCATTCTGTCCCACAGAAAATTTTCTTGAAGCTTATATCCCTTTCAGTACATATATATATATTTACTCATACTTGTTATGTAGCCAGTTTAAGGAATACCTCATTTAAACAGGGGTAGAACTTGCTAACTTTGCAAAAAATAAGTTCACGTAAAAATTTAAAAGTATTTTGAAAATTAGTTCTTGCAAAAATTCTCCTAAAATATCTCTTGATGGTTCTGCTTTTTTACATAACAGAATATCAGAATGTCAAAGGCAAGCTTTTATTATACCTGAAGCTGTTTATATGTATCCAGAAATTAGTCTTCCCTTCTCTTCACTTCCTTGTTTAACAGATCAAAAAATGCTTTAACAATTTGATCGTAATTCACAATCACAAGTTTGAATTCAACTGGAGATGTACGAAAGTGTTTCAAGAAATACTCATTGACAGTATCAAAAAAGACGTTAAAATTCTTCATTTGTTTCTTTATCTTTAAACAACTGACTAAACCACACTCAATTCTTATTTTTTAAAAGCACTCTACTTTTCAAGTACGACAAAATTAAGACCTTTTTCTAAGTAAAACCTATTGTCCACAGCATTTATTTTTACACTTCCGCTAAAAGTTTGAAATGGAAATAAAAACTATTTTCATGCAAATTTAAATTCTCCCGCAAATAACATGGAAAAAGTAGTAAACTTATGGGATTTAGACAACATATAGATGCGTTTCTTTTATGTACACTGTAGTAATATATTTTCGCGCGTAGACAACATATAGATGCGTTTCTTTTATGTACACTGTAGTAATATATTTTCGCGCGTAGACAACATATAGATGCGTTTCTTTTATGTACACTGTAGTAATATATTTTCGCGCGTAGACAACATATAGATACGTTTCTTTTATGTACACTGTAGTAATATATTTTCGCGCGTAGACAACATATAGATGCGTTTCTTTTATGTACACTGTAGTAATATATTTTCGCGCGTAGACAACATATAGATGCGTTTCTTTTATGTACACTGTAGTAATATATTTTCGCGCGTAGACAACATATAGATGCGTTTCTTTTATGTACACTGTAGTAATATATTTTCGCGCGTAGACAACATATAGATGCGTTTCTTTTATGTACACTGTAGTAATATATTTTCGCGCGTAGACAACATATAGATACGTTTCTTTTATGTACACTGTAGTAATATATTTTCGCGCGTATTAATTTTCGCGCGACAGGTTTTCATTTCATGATAAACTACGTTGATCTTTCACTAGATGCGTTTGCTCGTACTGCTCTTGAAATTCATAACAAATTTCGCCATATCCACGAATGCAATCCGTTAACGATAGACAAAGGTCTGCAAAAAGAAGCTCAACAGCATGCCGAAGAAGGGGCGAAGAAAGGAAAACTACAACCATCAGATGGAGACGAAGGTGAAAATTTGGCCATGAAATGTTCCCAAAATGAAATGACTGCAGATGAAGCTGTCATACACTGGTGAATAATTTTTTTTAATTAATATTTTTAATGTGAACAATTCTAAGCTAACAACAGGACCAATTTCCTTTTGTCGTTAAAAGCGTATAAAAAAACGAATGTGATGAAATATGTTTTATAAGAACATCAGGGGCAGATTTCAAGTTAAAAGACAGGTAGATTGTTTAGAACAATAGAGAAATAATAAAGACAAGCCAGGTTAGAATTTGAATACTCTTATAAAAAAGTGTGTATTTCTTAGATAAATATTCGGTAATTAAAGAAGAGGCGAACAAAAAACTAATTTGTGGCAGCCAGAAAATAAATTTTAAGCGAGAGAAAAAAAATTCTAAATCCTAAAACCTACTAAGGTAACTACTATAATAACAAATAAATAACTATATTTCATAACTAAGTATCTGTATATCTTCCTAACAATCTTTTTACAAAATCTTCATAACTGTACAGGATGGAAATAAGTAGGTTTTGGATGTACTTACCAGTAAACATCAAAAATAAGATCTTTCACTTAAGATAACTAAGAATATTTTATGTACTGAAAAAATAACACCATTTTATAACCTTCGTTTGAACTTCTCTGAACTTAAGAAATATCTATAATGACCAACAACAATGTTTTTTTCATGTTTCGAGTCCCTTTTCCACAAAATACTACGAGCTTCGAACGAGGAATTTTGTTATGATAAGATGACGCCAAATTTGAAATGATATACAGACCGGTGTCACCGTAAAAACATACTCCCCTAAAAGTTTACTCCCCAGTAATAATTTACTAGGAAATAAGTACTCCCCAGTACTTATTTCCCGGGATATTGTTACTCTCGGGAGTATCTATTTACCAGAAAATTATTACTCCCCGCAGGAAATTTTTACTCCCCTATCTTAATAAATAAAAAATGACCTATGCTGTTTATAAAAATAATTTATTAAGAGAACTTACAGTGGACTACCGAAAGAGTTAAAAATCCGGTGGGGTGGGTCTGGCTTATCTTTTTCAGTGGAACCATTAAAGTCTATATATATACAAGCTTTTATAAGAAGCAAGAGTTGTTTAAAGAAATGTCAATACAAAAAGCTTTCCGAATCAAATGATTTTAATTGTTTCTTAAATGGTTGGGATATATGCAGCTGAACTTGACCTTAGAATAATCATTTCAGGATCATTTGATAATCTATTTTCTCACGATAACTACAACCTTACAACGAAAGTGTAATAAAATGAATAGGCAATAAATTTAACAAAATACAAAAAAGTACAATCGGTTTTGAGTTTAGAAACAAAATGATTGTAGCTAACAAATCACGAGAGAAAAAACTTCTCGGAGCTGAAATCTTATAAAATCTGGAAAACATGAACTGCTTGAGCTTAAAAATTCATAAATGAAATAAATAATAGATTATTAGAGCTTTAAAGAATAGAATAACAAACTTTTGACCTTGAGCTTAAGAACTTATCGGATAAAGTAAATAATAGTATTATAATAGAAAAACATAGACAAAGAACTGTTTAAGATTAAAAACAAGTATAAAAAAATATAAACAAAAGTAAATAAATGATCAAAAAGCAGTAGGAAAATAATAATACTATGTGTAACAGACGAATCTAAAATGTAAAAATATTATAAGTACTAGATACTTTGAGAAACGGAGAAAAACTTTGATTTTCTAAACATGTGATCAAATGTTTTCGCATTTCATCGACTTTAAATACTGCCTCTGAAGGAGATTGACCATCCAGGAGCTCTGCAGCATATGCAATAGCAAATGGACCACAATTGTAGCCATCGTGTTGCTTTTGAACGGGAAGAAACGTAATCAGTTGTTCACCATTGGCCATATAGAAAGCGCTTGAATCGATTTTCTTGAAGAACGAGTTAACTTTGATCTAAGACTGTCACAAATTTGAACACGCCCATTTGAGCAAAAGCTTAGAAACAAATGATTTGATCCATCATGAAGGAGCTGAACAGGCTCTTGTGAAACTGCATGGTACGGGTTGAGTTTTTCTTTCGGAATTAAGCACTGATTGATACGAATCATCTGAACCAATTTCTTTACAGATCAACTTTTGTGCTGCATCCATTATACGGTCATTTAACCGATAATCCTCGTTACGTAGCCAAAATACCTCCACTACATCATCGAAAGCTGATTGTTGACTTGATTCTTGAATATTACTCTGAAGAATTGATTTCCTTTTCCAAAATGCCCGCTTAATTATAAACCAATTGTGATTTCGTTTTGTCCAACAGCAACTATGCTGAGCGCCAATTCTTTTTTCCAATGCCTTTGCTTATGCATTCAATAATACCACTAGATTGAGCAAAACACTGTGAAATTTCTTTGACGCTGACTTTAATTTTGTTTGATCGTTTGGGTATATTTTTGTACATATTTTCTGGAAATTTGATATGTACCATCGGAAGAATATCCTCCTTTCTCCCTTCTGATACAGACTTGAAGCGTTTACATGTATTGATAATAGAAGCAAATGTGTCCAAGGCTGTGGCATTCATTAAAATCATTTCGAGAATTTCATCTGGTAATTTATTAAAAATAGTTTTTATCAGCTGTTTGTTGCTGACTCTTTGGTAGTACCTTGTTCCTCATCGTCTTGGTTGCCAGGGTTTTGGGGTTCACGGTTTGAGTAGAAAGGTTTCAGCAAACTTGCGTTATACTTTTTCTTTAGCAGAATACCTTTTTATTTACAAGGGCACAAAGACCACTTTTGGAAATTGATTTTAGAGTGAAAGGTCCCATCCATTTTGGAAGAAAATTTTCCTCCTTTCCTATCTTTACGTTTTTGATTTTGCATAAGAACTTTTGATCCGATAGGCAATGCGACTTCTGGTGTTCGATGACGATTATTGTAGTTCTTTTGTTGCTTAGCTTGCGCTTTTTTTATATTCAGACTAGCTTGATGGTATGCGGCTTCTCTAAGTTTAGCTGTTGAGTCCAGTGATGGAGAGCATATGATAAATCATATAAACAAGCTCTCCATCACAAAAAATTTTTCCAACCACGAGGGAGTGTTAACACGAACTTTTTAGTATCCGGCATTTGTGCGTGTTAAATTTTTTGCATGTTAATTTTTAACACGCATTTTTTTGTTAAGTCGCATTTTTGTGTATTAACATTATTCGTTAGTAGCATTTTTTTAATAATAACACGCATTTTTGCGTGTTAATATTAACACGCATTTTTGCGTGTTAATAATAACTCGCATTTTTGCGTGTTAATGATAACTCGCATTTTTGCGTGTTAACTATACTAGTGAGTGAAATATTTGCGTTATACTGATTTAAATTAAATCTAACATTCTCATATGTTATAAGTGGTATATTTGCATGTTAATCATATAACTCATTAATATTGTATATTTTGCGTGTTATTATAACAATAACTCGCTTTTTATGGATGTCACTTATGGGCCACGGTACAAAAGGCTCATTTTCTGAATCAACGTCTGCAGCGTCATCGACAAGATCATATTTAATATCTATCGGCAAAACGGGATTTCGATTGTACATTAGGAAAAACGGCGAGTACTTTGTCGAATAGTGCACACTAACCCTATGTGCAAAAAGTACCCTCGATAATACTAAAATACCCTCGATAATACTAGGCCATTCTTTCGGATTTTCTTCGAGAACTTACACCAAAGAGTCTTTTATTGTCCGATTTTGACGCTCACAAAGGCCATTGCTTTGAGGATGGTATGCAGATGTAACTCGCTGGTCTGTGCCTGTTATATGATGTAGGGTCGTCGAGACTTCATTTACAAACTCCTTGCCTTGATTTGAATTTTTACACAGCGTTGGCGACAGATGATCTCGTATAAAAATTGTGCTACTGTTGATGCGCTTTTATCTTTGATAGGCTTTGCTTCCGACCATTTAGAAAAATAGTCGATACAAACAATGAGGTGTTTGTATCCATCCACGTCTGGTAGATTACATACATCGACACCAATTTGTTTCATAACTTCACTTGGAACTGGTATACTATGAAGTTCTGGGGCAATTTTTTTATAAATGTGTGTTTGCTGTTGACAATTTTAACAATTCTTGATGTAATTTTTAACATCATCCAAAATTCCAAACCAAAAAAATCTTTTAATTAATTTTTGATACGTAGACTCACGGCCTCGATGACTGGCCATAGCCTTCGCATTTGAACTTTCACCGATTCCTTCGTGAATGTCATGAATAATTGTCATCTTTTTCTCTTCTTCAAAAACAACCTTCATTGAGTCTTTGTAAAAAAGCTCTCCATTCTTCAGTGAAAAGTTTCTGCATGTTCTTCTAAAATTTGCTTTTTTGCCTTTATTCTTTGCTATATCTTTCGGATAAGTTTTGTTTCTTAAAAATTCTTCAACAATTTTTAAGTCAACGTGTTGTTTCGCCTCCATTTTATTGTTGATTATTGATTGTTTGTGTTTGAATGAAAATATATAAATCATTATGATAATAAACATTCGAATTATGAATTAGGGAAGCTCGCGCATTCAAATTTGCAATGGAATGTCTTCATGAGAGTTATTTTTACTGGGAAAAAAGTACTCCTCCATTCATAAAAGAGTGATTAAGGGAGTAATAATTTCCGTTTGGGAGTAATAATTTCCTGGGAAATTACCACTCCAGGAGGAAATTATTACTGGGGGAGTACTTTTTTTCGGGGAGTAATTATTTACGGTTACACCGGAAATATTCAACAACAAATCGAACGCGCAATATGGCTTCATCTTTTTTTTTCACAAATTTTTACTTTCTTTATCTGTACTCACAAAGTAAAACATCAATAATATTAATAAAATAATAAAAATGTTCTTCACATGTTGTTCAACATTTTTTGCTATTTTGATCTTAAACTTTTTTTGATTCATTATTTTGTGCGTCTTCACCTGTGACCATCACAATAAAGAGAAATATATATTCCATTGTTTTTTTAATTTAGCCACCCGTTTGTCAAATGTGTAAAAATACTGAATTATAAAAAAATTCAGCACTCACAAAGATGTAAACAAAACTGGTATTTTTAACATACTGCTTATATTTTGGGTCTAGTGTAATGTCGTTCTGCACATTTACCGTTTTTATGTGAAAACATCAAATTTTTATAACCCTACGAATATTTTCAATAAAAAAAATTAAAAATCTTTTTTTTAGGACGTTTTTTGTTATGATGGCTGGAACATGTAAATTGATTTATTATAGAGCTAACTATGTCAGTCGGTCTGGTCTTTAAATCAACGCAGTCATCATGAACTTTTATTCCGAAGCCGTGCAGTTCGCCTCTCCTTTAAATGACTAAATAAATATCACATAAGTATTATATTGTAGTGAGATGTAAATTGATTCTTTTTTAGGTACCAAGAAGTTTGTAAAAACAATTACGACTTTGAGTCTGGGATCCCTGGTGATGCTGGGCATTTTACCCAAGTTGTTTGGTCAGCTTCACGAAAAGTTGGTTTTGGTAAGGCCACTGCCAAAAATAAAGCTGGTTTGTTATGTACTTACGTTGTGGCTAGATATAGTCCAGCTGGAAATATAGTGGAAAAATTCAAGGAAAACGTTAAAAAGGGTAAATTTGAAACTTCGATGTGCTCTGACATCAAAGGAATGCTTGGCACAACAAGTGGGGTCAGTGATACCTCTTCTGGTAATGGGTCAGGCAGTGGCAGTGGAAACGGATCTGGTAATGGAAACGGCAGTGGATCAGGTAATGGAAACGGTGGCGGATCAGGTAATGGAAACGGTAGCGGATCTGGTAATGGAAACGGTAGTGGTTCAGGTAATGGAAACGGTGGCGGATCAGATAATGGAAACGGCAGCGGATCAGGTAATGGAAACGGTAACGGATCTGGTAATGGAAACGGTGGCGGATCAGACAATGGAAACGGCAGCGGATCAGGTAATGGAAACGGTAACGGATCTGGTAATGGAAACGGTAGTGGTTCAGGTAATGGAAACGGTAACGGATCTGGTAATGGAAACGGTGGCGGATCTGGTCATGGAAACGGTAACGGATCTGGTAATGGAAACGGTGGCGGATCAGGTAATGGAAACGGTAGTGGTTCAGGTAATGGAAACGGTAGTGGTTCAGGTAATGGAAACGGTAGTGGTTCAGGTAATGGAAACGGTAGTAGTTCAGGAGGTGGAAATGGAGGTGGTTCAGATAATGGAAACGGCAGCGGATCTGGTAATGGAAACGGTAACGGATCTGGTAATGGAAACGGTAACGGATCTGGTAATGGAAACGGTAGTGGTTCAGGTAATGGAAACGGTAGTGGTTCAGGTAATGGAAACGGTGGCGGATCAGATAATGGAAACGGCAGCGGATCTGGTAATGGAAACGGTAACGGATCTGGTAATGGAAACGGTAGTGCATCTGGTAATGGAAACGGTGGCGGATCTGGTAATGGAAACGGTAGTGGTTCAGGTAATGGAAACGGTAGTGGTTCAGGTAATGGAAACGGCAGCGGATCAGGTAATGGAAACGGTGGCGGATCTGGTAATGGAAACGGTAACGGATCTGGTAATGGAAACGGTAGTGCATCTGGTAATGGAAACGGTGGCGGATCTGGTAATGGAAACGGTAGTGGTTCAGGTAATGGAAACGGTAGTGGTTCAGGTAATGGAAACGGCAGCGGATCAGGTAATGGAAACGGTGGCGGATCAAGTAATGGAAACGGCGGCGGATCTGGTAATGGAAACGGTAGTGGTTCAGGTAATGGAAACGGTAGTGGTTCAGGTAATGGAAACGGCAGCGGATCAGGTAATGGAAACGGTGGCGGATCTGGTAATGGAAACGGTAGTGGTTCAGGTAATGGAAACGGTAGTGGTTCAGGTAATGGAAACGGTAGTGGTTCAGGTAATGGAAACGGTAGTGGTTCAGGTAATGGAAACGGCAGCGGATCAGGTAATGGAAACGGTGGCGGATCTGGTAATGGAAACGGTAGTGGTTCAGGTAATGGAAATGTTAGTGGATCGGGTAATGGAAACGGTGGCGGATCTGGTAATGGAAACGGTAGTGGTTCAGGTAATGGAAACGATAGTGGATCAGGTAATGGAAACGGTGGCGGATCAAGTAATGGAAACGGCGGCGGATCTGGTAATGGAAACGGTAACGGATCAGGTAATGGAAACGGCAGCGGATCAGGTAATGGAAACGGTGGCGGATCAGGTAATGGAAACGGTAGTGGTTCAGGTAATGGAAACGGTGGCGGATCAAGTAATGGAAACGGCAGCGGATCAGGTAATGGAAACGGTGGCGGATCAGGTAATGGAAATGGAAATGGTAGTGGATCGGGTAATGGAAGCGGTGGTGGAACAGGCAATGGAAACGGTAACGAATCAGGTAATGTAAACGGCAGCGGATCAGGTAATGGAAACGGTAACGGATCAGGTAATGGAAATGGAAATGGTAGTGGATCAGGTAATGGAAGCGGTGGTGGAACAGGTAATGGATCAGGTAATGAAAAAGGTAGCGGATCAGGTAATGGAAACGATTCAGGAGGAAATAGTAATGGATCAGGAGCTTCCAATGAAAACGGCGGAAACGGAAGTGGTTTAGGAAACGGCAATGGTTCAGGAAGTGATAACGGCAATGGTAGTGGTTCAGGAGGCGGAAATGGAAGTGGTTCAGGAAATGGTAAGGGTAGTGGTTCAGGAGGTGGAAATGGAGGTGGTTCAGGAAGCGGAAATGGTTCAGGAAATGGTAAAGGTGATGGATCTCGTGGAGGAAATGATAATAGTTCAGATGGTGGTAATGGAAGTGGAAAGGAAGGTGGATCAGGCAATGAAAACGCTTCAGGAAATAGTAACGAAAGCTCTGGAAATGGTGATGGGATAGAAAAAGGGAATGGCTCAGAAAACGGTTCTGGTAATGGTTCAGGTAATGGAGTTGGGGCAGGAAATGGTTCTGGAAGTGGAAGTGGATCTGGTAGTGGTTCGGGGAAAGGCAACGGTTCAGGACATGGTTCTGGTGATGGCAAAGGATCTGGTAATAATTCAGGTAATGGAGGTAGTTCAGGAAATGGTTCAGGAAATGGCTCAGGAAGTGGAAGTGGGTCTGGTAGTGGCTCGGGGAAAGGCAACGAGTCAGGAAATGGTTCTAGTAGTGGCAGAGGATCTGGTAATGGTTCAGGTAATGGAGGTGGTTCAGGAAATGGCTCAGGAAATGGCTCAGGAAATGGCTCAGGAAATGGCTCAGGAAATGGCTCAGGAAATGGCTCAGGAAATGGCTCAGGAAATGGCTCAGGAAATGGCTCAGGAAATGGCTCAGGAAATGGCTCAGGAAATGGCTCAGGAAATGGCTCAGGAAATGGCTCAGGAAATGGCTCAGGAAATGGCTCAGGAAATGGCTCAGGAAATGGCTCAGGAAATGGCTCAGGAAATGGCTCAGGAAGTGGAAGTGGGTCTGGTAGTGGCTCGGGGAAAGGCAGCGGTTCGGGAAATGGTTCCGGTAGTGGAAAAGGATCTAGTAATGGTTCAGGTAATGGAGGTGGTTCAGGGAATGGCTCTGGAAATGGAAGTGGGTCCGGTAGTGGTTCGGGGAAAGGCAACGGTTCAGGAAGTGGTTCTGGTAGCGGCAAAGGATCTAGTGGTGGATCTAAGGGTCCTTCTGGTGGTTCTGGACCAGAAATTACCCAGGCCACTAATGAGGTTGGAGTGCAGAAAAAGCCAGAAGGTGGAAGCGAAGATGACACAACAGAAACAGAATCGAGCAGTAGTTCAGAAAACAACTGCCAGACAGGATGTACACCACAACAACCAGTACCTCCACCACCAGCTCAGCCACCAACTGGAGGTTGTGGTCAACCAGGATGTGGTATGCCACCACCTTGTGCAACGTGTGGTGTACGCGGACAAATAAATAACAAATTGTCAAAGAAATCAGGTATAAAATATAGAAAAAGACTTAAGTATGACGCTGCAATATTCAAACGGTCACACCATTACAAAAAAGATAAACTTGTTGCGAAACGCATACTACAAGAACTGATAAAAAGACTACCTGAACAAAACACGTGATGCGCTATAAACGTTTTCGAGGTGCATACGTACGCACCAAAGTACACACTACCGAAGTAACTGAGCAAGCTACTAATGACACGTCACAGATACGCTTATTATACGTGTGTTCGTCAAACTTAAGTGGTAAAATTTCCTTAAAACCTAAGTCGCGAAACAGTTGATGGAAGTACGCTATATTATAAGTTTGACAAGGTACATGGCCCAATTGCCAATCGGCTATTATCGGCTATTTGTTTTGGAAAACAGCTACGTATGGTCAACAATAATCTATCATTAAAAGGATGCGTTCTCCACTCCTTTCTGTTGTGTATGTATCGATTGCATGAACAACGCGTACTTTTGTGTGCTGCTTAAAAACTAAAATATCTAAATAAACAATTCAATAGTGTATATTTATATACGACGATTTTAAGGCGATAAAATGATATACAGTAGTCAAGTTATAAGGGTTTTCCTTATTAAATGCGTTGTTAGTTTGCATTACGCCGGAATCAAGACCAGTTCATTTACATTTATTTTTACATCGATTTCGTTATTCAGCACAAGACATAAAGGTTAACATGAAAATAGGGAAGCGAGCTAAAATGACTGACATCATTTAACACTTTTGACAATATGACATTGTACTTTTTAATATTACGATTGTTTAGAACAATGACTTTTTTATAACACAGGCTCACTGTAAATATTTTATTCACTTTTCTAGATAGCTAATTAATAAATAAATAAAGCAAATTCAACCACGTGACGAACATAGTGAATTCTGTGAGCCAATCAGAAGACAGAACGAAGATCTTGGGGTAGAGCTTCTTGCTCCTAATAGGGTTAATCAATTTATTTGATGTAAAAGACACACGACTCCGAGTTTCAAGCGTATACTATACTATAATTCAAAATTTAAGAACTTTAGTAATATATACAAAAAGTAATATTTCATACTACTTCAGTATTTCAATTACTTGCATAACTAAGTAGGGTCCATTTAACAAAGGCCTAGCACAACAAAGAGACATCATAAATGTTCAACCGTTACTGACTGAGTATGATCTGTCTCATTTTATATAAATCCGTTCACATCCAATTTCAAGATCGATTACAAGACCACAAGATATCAGATGATAAAACACGAAAGAGATGTGAAATTAAAGATGGCGGAAAAATGGATGCTGAATTAATTTTTGCGAATTTGCCTTCTTTCAGCAAACATATATTTCCGCGTTTTTTAAACAAAGACGAACATTCACAAGCTGTTATTCCGCATTTTTACTTTATTTACTCAATGACCTGTAAATTCAGTATAAAATTTAATTTAGACATTGTGTATAAGTAAAACAGTAGATATTTGAGGTTACTATTTCGCATTGCCTTTTCTAGATTGTTTTGTTTCATTTTTTTTAAAATTTTCGAGGTCCTTTTCGCGAAATTAAATTCCGCAATCTTTTTTCCGCCAACAATTAAATTTTTAGATTATTTTTAAAAGAACTGCAGCGTATTATAACGATGCGCTAGTTTCAATTGGTTTTAAAGAGAAAAACTTTTTACAATAACAAATATAATCAACCTTTTTCAATAAATGTGCAAAGGACATTACTGAAAAGTTCCTGAAAGATATTCTGCACAAACTCACCAAAGGTTAGCTATTAGCTCTTTATCTAACAGCTTAAACCAACTCACAACAAGAACGTTATTTTAAACTTTGCAATTCTAGACGAAAGCAATTGTGCCCTATTTAATGGAAAGAACCAGGTTAAAAAACTTTATTTTTGTTATTTTTTTATTTATTAAGTAACATGAAAACATCCGACAATAACGACATATTGGCCTGATAGAAAACACCTTCAAAGAAGGCTGGAAACAATATATGAGCACTTTTTTTATTATTACCTGTTTTTATTTATTTATTATGATTACGCAGTAACCACTTCAGTTCCAGTGCTACTGCAAATACGAGAAGAAAGCTATCCAAATATATCTGCTGTCAAAATATATCTGCACGTTAAATGTTACCTCCCACGAAAAATCAAATTGAGCACATATGAAAGATCTTTGAAAGTTCTCTAGAAATCTTTTTATTTTTTTGAAAAATCTTTATCCGTTCTCGAGATATTTTTCTTAAAAGTTGCGCTAATTATGTATTTCGTATTTCGAAATATTTCTGAAATAAAAATTTCAGACAGTTTCGAAATAAAAATTTCAAATGTATCTCGGCCTTAAAACATGTATTTTCTTTTATTGAGCATAATTATGGTAACTAAATATTTAAATTTATGTAAAATGTTCAAAACGTCAAAGTGAACGGCCAGAAAACATTTTTAACTCTATATGGGCTTGTCAAAAATTTTAGACAACCTTTCAAGCTCTTTCATATGAAATTAACTTTATTTTTCGCGAGAAGTGACCTTTAAAGAAACACGGAGTAGAACCAATTCCCTCATGTCAGAATGTCTATCATGCAAACCCTTAAAAAAATGGTGAAAATATATGAAACCTTTGTTTGCAAATGAATTCAACTTGCTGCCAAATGCTTCCACTACAAGCAATACTTTAAAATACTCACTTAAAGTACAGTACCTGAGTTGCTAAGAAATTTGAATGAATCTAACTTGAAAAGTTTTTCGGTTACTTTGCAGAAGGTCGTAAAATTTTGAAGATTTTCAAAAAACTTCAAAAAAGCTAAAAACACATGTATTTAAACGGTGTCAAATTCGTACCTAATACCGAGAGTAAATTGTTATTCAGTTCAAAATATCAGACGGTAGAGATTTCCCATAAACGAGTATCAACGATTGTTTGCAGATACAAGTAGAACTTCTGTCAAAACCATTGTTTGTTGGTACTATAAAATACTACTTCTACTACAGTTGCTTAGCAATTATACCAATGTTAGTGCTGTTAATTATAAGCTGCTTAAAATAAATCAGCCCCTCCCAGCACGAGGGTTAAAGTCTAAAAATATTTTTTTTTAAAAAGGTTTTCAATAACGAAATGAGAAACCGTATAGAACGCCTGAAAAGTCTTGGTATGTTCTTATAAACTTTTGTTTAAACCAAGAGTGGGATGATGATATATGTTTTGGTTTTATGATTTTACAGTTGAGGCATTTTTTTATATTTTCTCTTTTCTAACAATTTTATAGTTTGTTTGTTTTCTTCAGTATGTGTGCCCACAAATAAATGGTAAGGTGTGCTCACTTTGCGTCTTTTTTCAAATGTTTATTAATGTGACTATAAACCGTGGAGAAAGGCGACATTTTTGATAGCTTTTTATACCTCAGCCTATCAATAAAACTGTATTATCTAACAGTGTAGCCTCTCTGTGAGAGGGTTGTTTTTTGTACAGCATCTTACACAAGATAAAAAAACGCACAATACGTCAACACGCACGTTAACTGTTTCTTTTAACCGTTAAACACACGTCCTCGTGGTACTTACTACAGTCATATGGAACAGACAGGACTGAAGTTGCTTTATATTTTCCTTGTTTTTTATGCTGCAACAGGTAAGAGCGTCTATTTTTTTTTGTTACATTAAGAAGTAATTTTAATTTGTAAATTTACTATTTAGCACCAACACAATTTCACGGTCAAAAATGTTCTTGTCAATACTAACTTCCTTTCCATTATATATAAATTTAAATACATTTTCGTGTATAACAGAAGAAAGTAAAACAAAAATTATATCAATTTCCGTTGTTGCACAACCTCGTTCCCAGGGCATTTTGCCTTGTTGATAAGTTAATAGCGGCGAAAAGGCCCTGGAACAGGCTGGTCACATGATCGCTTATAATTTAAGATAATTATACCAAAAATATAATTTATGAAAAGTTCTTGCCCTGCAAAAATTTATTTCTGCCCCGCGCGGTTGATTTATTTTGTGGAGTGGATAAAAATACTAGCTAAGGTTTAGCATTGACTTTAGAGAGGCTAGTTTTTGAGAAATATATTAAAAAAAGTATCCATTTTTAGTTCAACATGATATAAAGCAAATTTATCTCGATAATTAAATTGATATATATGCGGTGTTTGTCTTTTCCCGCAGAACTACTGGTAGTTTTATCTAGCTAGAGCGTATACCGTCTAAATTACGTGAACATTTAAACTAATAGTTAGTAGCCACATATATCGATGTTGTTAAAGCCATTACCCTACTTGGGTACAAAACTGAATGTTGTTAGTCAATGTTTGAGTTTTTTTTATAAATATTGTGATGAGAAGCTGACTGTGTTCTCCTTAAATCTTATGCGGGCAAATTAGCTAAATTATCTGTTACATTTCTAAGAAACATTTTGTTGGCTGAAAATTTTGCAGCTGACTTTCATCGTGACGTGTGTTGTTTATAATTCCTAAACCTCTTACGCAAATCGGCAGATCGGCAGGCAAAAAATGCAGACGGTAAGCCGTGTGCCAGTCTATTCCAAACTCTTTTTTTTCAGGTAGAGACATATTTTGAAAATGAAATTAAAGTATATATATAACCTGCATATAGTTTAGATTTAGAACACAAACAGTACAAAAGTTTTTAACCATAATTTGACTTTCTTCACCTAAGGTCTGCATTTTTTTGCCTGCCGATTTTCTGATTTTTTGGCCATGCACAAGAATCTTTAAAAAATGTAAACATTGGAACTCATGTATATAAGTAGGTAAATATGATGAGCTTATTTGATATATTAACCAGGCCCATGGAATGTACATTAAGTGAGGCACTTAAATGTAACCTGTATTGTGCTTTTTTGGGCACTGCCTTTTAAATGAAGAAATCTCTTACAAATTCGTCATATCACAAATTTTATTCCTATTCACCTATATACTTAAGGATAGATATAAAGAATGATTCTGTATTAGCTATACTTTCTAGGTTTCAGAATTTGAGCTATTTAAATGAGGCCGATAAGGCTTTTGTAACAAAACAAATTAATTCTTCTAAAGGCCAATAAATGTCCTACTTTTATTTTTGGCCAGTGATTGATTATGCTCCACCAGCATATTTTTACATATCGTGGCCATTATTATCATTTTTGGAATTAACACCCTGCACGTATATAATAAACCAGCTTTAACTTAACCCATTATTTATATCGTTTAATGATATCAAATATTGTCCCTTTTACAAAATATAATTAAGAACAACATGACAAATGTTTACATTTTAGAACTGGTAGAAATAGAGTTTTTATTCTCGGGTCTATGGTTATGACCATTTTAAAAGATAAAACAAAAACGTTCGGAGAAAATGAATTAATTTTATAAGAGTTTGACTGTAATATTCAACTGTAGTGAACCATTTTCACTGCAGTTGATTTGTGTAGTCATTTAAAAAAGCATCAGTAGTCATTTCATTATAAAACATTAAATGCTTTGCTACTAATAGGGGCAGTTTACTTAGAGTATAAATTTGAAAAATGCAAGATTCCATAAATTTCTATGCTGAATTTAAATATTGGTCATTTCGGTTGAAAATGATCAGAAAGTGTGAAGCATGTTAACCCGGATCCGAGAATAATCCATAAATTTAGCACTACAACCTGTCATTCTTAGTTTTGATTTTAAAAATAGGAAAAATTGGTGTGCATATTAGAAAAATTTGTGTGCAACTAGAGTACCCAGATCTTCTCCTACAATTTCTAACGTGTTCTTAACAAAATCAACTACCTGGAAAATAATAGCCATTTATATAATATGTCCTTTATAAATGTGGTTGAGTAAAGCTGTCTCAGGATGTCACGTTAGCTAGCTAGGCAGCTACATATATAGTACACAGCCCAGTTAGCTAGCTAGAGCTCATGAATTTTAATGGAAACAAACTTTCAAAACATTTTCTAAATTAAAAGCCCTTCGCCAATATCGAACAATCAAGCTAAGCCAGATTAATAAACTTGTCAGTAATATGCTTAGAACTTTGCTTTTATCAACAAAATAGTTTCTTTAACGTTGTGTCTTTTTTCGCCCGCCATCTCTAAATCTTGCTTGTAAGGCGAGCGCCAAATTTGCATCTCATTATCTTTGGAATTTCAAAAATGCCCAGTATATCTGGGCATTTTTGTGTCACATGACCAGCCTGTTCCAGGGTCATTGTTGGCCATTCCGTAATAACGGCTCAGGGGCCACAAGACCCTGGTTGTTGCATACTTATTGTCGCGTCACCAGTAAATGAACAACTTGTTTCAAACGAGACACCGTACAGTATCAGCGTTTGGCTCGGATAGAAATTTAGAAGAGCGTTATGACTTTTCAGGCGTTAAGTGTAAGAGAATCTCCCACAAATTTCTGAACGAAAAACAACAATATTGTACGAGCATTCGTTGCAGTCATTTCACGCAAAACTGCTCGTATGCAAACACTCAAATCAAATTAGATCAAAAGAAGAAAGGTGATAAAGTAAACTTGACATTTTTTATTTATTGAAAAATTAAAAATATTTTTTGACTTTTTATGTTCTCCTTTATGTATCTCACGAGCCGTGAAATATACGAGAAATAAAAAACGTATATGACGATATTTTACTAGAACCATGCTAGAACACAAGTGCGATAAATAATTTATCACATAAAGCGAATATAAATCATTGTATTCGGTATACTCAGTCATGGTTCATGAAGTTCTTTGTTTAACAGCAAATTAAATTATTGCAAAATATAATGTGTGATCGTGAAATTTAATTCGTTATAAATTCCTTTATTTCGGATAATCGAATTCTCCTTCAGTGTGTTATAAATCTCTCTAAAGTAACAAATGACATATAATTCTAAGCGGTAGAGAGCACTGGCTAATTAATGACTATTTCGGACAATTAAACTGTGATTATTTATGTTGATTTCATAAAAATTATGAATATATTTCCCGACAAGTTCTTATATTTCAAGAAAACAATAACTTTACTTAACCAATCATGAAAAAGATATTAGCTTTTGCACGTTATTTCAGTCAATCAAAAAAAATTCTAAGCTTTGTACTGAAGAATTGAAATTGCACTCGTTTCTCGGCAGAAAATAAAAATATAGCATATATTTCGAGTAGATTAGCGAGTCACAGCGCGAGAAAAACTAAACCATATGATAATTTGTTATTAAATCTTTTTTTCATTGTTGTTATGTTTGATTTCTTTATTTTGTTTCTGCTTTAGGTTCCGACGAGCAGGAGGGGCTGCAAGCACATAATAATTTTCGTAAAATTCATAATGCGGCACCATTGACACTGAACTCAGAAATGTCTGCTAGCGCGCAAAGCCATGCAAAGAAATTAGCCGACTCAAATATATTCGAGCATTCGAGCAGTAAAGATGGTGAAAATATTGCATTTAGCTGTTCACAAGAAGCTTATGGATCGAAAGACGCTACGAAAGCGTGGTAAGACCTTCGTATACATGCAGTACAAACCCACTAATTTTTCGCTTTTTAACAAGCGGATACGGATGCTTGAAATAGCGATGCGGAAAATATGTCGGTAAGCAATCCCACGTAGAATTTTTCACGGGCTAAAGACTAGTTCGTAGGCAACACAATGCTTTGTCTAGGGCTGAATATTGCTTTAGCTTCTTTCTTTTATAGGTTCAACTTTCGCTCACTTGTTTCTTGTTGACTATAATAAATGACAACCTCTGACAATTTTTCTTCTTCTACTTAAAAAGTATATATAGAACGCAATACATATAAAACAGTCTCAATCATCACTCGCTCGTTCACGGAGAAATATATTGGTTTGGTTTTTTTTCCGTGTTGTGGTTTTCCGACAAAAAAATTCAATTAGTTTATTTAACTCCAAAATGGCTATTTCAAAAGCGATACGAGGTTTTGAACCTTACCTCCTGTGACAAAAAAATTTATTTAAATCAACTCAAATTAGTGTGCTTATTAAAGGGGCTACGAAACGATTCAATAAGCTTATTCCGCGCAATTTTCGAAGAATGGCGTGTAAAAAACGGATCGCTCAAAAGGTCAGGGTACAAGAAATTATACACACTTTAGAACCATATAGACGTGTAATCAACCTGTTGATGAATAATTAATTTTTTTGATAAATTTGCTACTTTTTTACTTTTATTTTCTAAAAAAAGAAAAATTTTTCTTCCGTATTTTTTTGGTGGTAAAATAAGCTATATATTAAATATCAGTAAATTGAAAGTTTGTTTTGACGAGGGAACAGAGACAACGGGAGGAGCGAGGATCGTTGTTCAAAAATGCTACGTTATTAGCTTTAAAAAGGTAATTATTACCTCTAAAAAGATTTTAAAGTCATTGTTGTTGCTTACACTGGCTTTATGTACAATAAACTTATATGTTTTTATGCAAAATTTCGAAGGATATAGCTAACTACCTATTTCAAAATGTTTGAAGTTTATTTTATTAGAAAGATTGAGTTAAAAGCAAGGTAAGTACATTTATCGAATAAAGCATTGATATCCAAGTATGTAGGAAACTTTTCTGTCATTTCTCAGTTATATTTAGATGCCCAATATGATATATGGAGTATTTCGTAGAGGCTTAAAACAGAGTCATATGGATTCATATGATTTTAATTTGATAATTCTCATATATTCATTAACACATGAGAGAAAGCGAACCGGGGGGAAGCAATCTCATGATCTCAGTATGAGCTAATGAGGTGATTTTGAAACAGCACAACCAACTTCTCTTTTCTTCTACTTAATATTGCAATTAAAGCTTTTTTTAACTGTGCGCAAACTTATAATTATCGGTTGAAACAAAAAACACTCACACAAAATAAATTTGCACTGGCATGCTTTCGCGCAAAAAACATTTGCAGCGTTTCAACTCCTGTCGCACTGAAATTTTGCGTGATTTCGAAGCGATAATCAAGTTTTAGGTGTCACTTATATTAACACTGAAATTTTGCGTGATTTCGAAGCGATAATCAAGTTTTAGGTGTCACTTATATTAACACTGAAATTTTGCGTGATTTCGAAGCGATAATCAAGTTTTAGGTGTCACTTATATTAACACTCGTATTTTGCGTGATTTCGAAGCGATAATCAAGTTTTAGGTGTCACTTATATTAACACTGAAAATTTGCGTGATTTCGAAGCGATAATCAAGTTTTAGGTGTCACTTATATTAACACTGAAATTTTGCGTGATTTCGAAGCGATAATCAAGTTTTAGGTGTCACTTATATTAACACTCGTATTTTGCGTGATTTCGAAGCGATAATCAAGTTTTAGGTGTCACTTATATTAACACTGAAATTTTGCGTGATTTCGAAGCGATAATCAAGTTTTAGGTGTCACTTATATTAACACTGAAATTTTGCGTGATTTCGAAGCGATAATCAAGTTTTAGGTGTCACTTATATTAACACTCGAATTTTGCGTGATTTCGAAGCGATAATCAAGTTTTAGGTGTCACTTATATTAACACTGAATTTTGCGTGATTCGAAGCGATAATCAAGTTTTAGGTGTCACTTATATTAACACTCGTATTTTGCGTGATTTCGAAGCGATAATCAAGTTTTAGGTGTCACTTATATTAACACTGAAATTTTGCGTGATTTCGAAGCGATAATCAAGTTTTAGGTGTCACTTTATATTAACACTGAAATTTGCGTGATTTCGAAGCGATAATCAAGTTTTAGGTGTCACTTATATTAACACTCGAATTTTGCGTGATTTCGAAGCGATAATCAAGTTTTAGGTGTCACTTATTATTAACACTCCGTATTTTGCGTGATTTCGAAGCGATAATCAAGTTTTAGGTGTCACTTATATTAACACTCGTAATTTTGCGTGATTTCCGAAGCGATAATCAAGTTTTAGGTGTCACTTATATTAACACTGAAATTTGCGTGATTTCGAAGCGATAATCAAGTTTTAGGTGTCACTTATATTAACACTCGTAATTTTGCGTGATTTCGAAGCGATAATCAAAGTTTTAGGTGTCACTTATATTAACACTCGTATTTTGTCGTGATTTCGAGCGATAATCAAGTTTTAGGTGTCACTTATATTAACACTCGTATTTTGCGTGATTTCGAAGCGATAATCAAGTTTTAGGTGTCACTTATATTAACACTCGTATTTTGCGTGATTTCGAAGCGATAATCAAGTTTTAGGTGTCACTTATATTAACACTCGTATTTTGCGTGATTTCGAAGCGATAATCAAGTTTTAGGTGTCACTTATATTAACACTCGTATTTTGTGTGATTTCGAAGCGATAATCAAGTTTTAGGTGTCACTTATATTAACACTGAAATTTTGCGTGATTTCGAAGCGATAATCAAGTTTTAGGTGTCACTTATATTAACACTGAAATTTTGCGTGATTTCGAAGCGATAATCAAGTTTTAGGTGTCACTTATATTAACACTCGTATTTTGCGTGATTTCGAAGCGATAATCAAGTTTTAGGTGTCACTTATATTAACACTCGTATTTTGCGTGATTTCGAAGCGATAATCAAGTTTTAGGTGTCACTTATATTAACACTCGTATTTTGTGTGATTTCGAAGCGATAATCAAGTTTTAGGTGTCACTTATATTAACACTCGTATTTTGCGTGATTTCGAAGCGATAATCAAGTTTTAGGTGTCACTTATATTAACACTCGTATTTTGCGTGATTTCGAAGCGATAATCAAGTTTTAGGTGTCACTTATATTAACACTCGTATTTTGCGTGATTTCGAAGCGATAATCAAGTTTTAGGTGTCACTTATATTAACACTCGTATTTTGCGTGATTTCGAAGCGATAATCAAGTTTTAGGTGTCACTTATATTAACACTCGTATTTTGCGTGATTTCGAAGCGATAATCAAGTTTTAGGTGTCACTTATATTAACACTCGTATTTTGCGTGATTTCGAAGCGATAATCAAGTTTTAGGTGTCACTTATATTAACACTGAATTTTGCGGTGATTTCGAAGCGATAATCAAGTTTTAGGTGTCACTTATATTAACACTGAAATTTTGCGTGATTTCGAAGCGATAATCAAGTTTTAGGTGTCACTTATATTAACACTCGAATTTTGCGTGATTTCGAAGCGATAATCAAGTTTTAGGTGTCACTTATATTAACACTGAAATTTTGCGTGATTTCGAAGCGATAATCAAGTTTTAGGTGTCACTTATATTAACACTCGTATTTTGCGTGATTTCGAAGCGATAATCAAGTTTTAGGTGTCACTTATATTAACACTGAAATTTTGCGTGATTTCGAAGCGATAATCAAGTTTTAGGTGTCACTTATATTAACACTCGTATTTTGCGTGATTTCGAAGCGATAATCAAGTTTTAGGTGTCACTTATATTAACACTCGTATTTTGCGTGATTTCGAAGCGATAATCAAGTTTTAGGTGTCACTTATATTAACACTGAAATTTTGCGTGATTTCGAAGCGATAATCAAGTTTTAGGTGTCACTTATATTAACACTGAAATTTTGCGTGATTTCGAAGCGATAATCAAGTTTTAGGTGTCACTTATATTAACACTCGTATTTTGCGTGATTTCGAAGCGATAATCAAGTTTTAGGTGTCACTTATATTAACACTCGAATTTTGCGTGATTTCGAAGCGATAATCAAGTTTTAGGTGTCACTTATATTAACACTCGTAATTTTGCGTGATTTCGAAGCGATAATCAAGTTTTAGGTGTCACTTATATTAACACTCGTATTTTGCGTGATTTCGAAGCGATAATCAAGTTTTAGGTGTCACTTATATTAACACTGAAATTTTGCGTGATTTCGAAGCGATAATCAAGTTTTAGGTGTCACTTATATTAACACTCGTATTTTGCGTGATTTCGAAGCGATAATCAAGTTTTAGGTGTCACTTATATTAACACTCGTATTTTGCGTGATTTCGAAGCGATAATCAAGTTTTAGGTGTCACTTATATTAACACTCGTATTTTGCGTGATTTCGAAGCGATAATCAAGTTTTAGGTGTCACTTATATTAACACTGAAATTTTGCGTGATTTCGAAGCGATAATCAAGTTTTAGGTGTCACTTATATTAACACTCGTATTTTGCGTGATTTCGAAGCGATAATCAAGTTTTAGGTGTCACTTATATTAACACTCGTATTTTGCGTGATTTCGAAGCGATAATCAAGTTTTAGGTGTCACTTATATTAACACTCGTATTTTGCGTGATTTCGAAGCGATAATCAAGTTTTAGGTGTCACTTATATTAACACTGAAATTTTGCGTGATTTCGAAGCGATAATCAAGTTTTAGGTGTCACTTATATTAACACTGAAATTTTGCGTGATTTCGAAGCGATAATCAAGTTTTAGGTGTCACTTATATTAACACTCGTATTTTGCGTGATTTCGAAGCGATAATCAAGTTTTAGGTGTCACTTATATTAACACTCGTATTTTGCGTGATTTCGAAGCGATAATCAAGTTTTAGGTGTCACTTATATTAACACTGAATTTTGCGTGATTTCGAAGCGATAATCAAGTTTTAGGTGTCACTTATATTAACACTGAAATTTTGCGTGATTTCGAAGCGATAATCAAGTTTTAGGTGTCACTTATATTAACACTCGTATTTTGCGTGATTTCGAAGCGATAATCAAGTTTTAGGTGTCACTTATATTAACACTCGTATTTTGCGTGATTTCGAAGCGATAATCAAGTTTTAGGTGTCACTTATATTAACACTGAAATTTTGCGTGATTTCGAAGCGATAATCAAGTTTTAGGTGTCACTTATATTAACACTGAAATTTTGCGTGATTTCGAAGCGATAATCAAGTTTTAGGTGTCACTTATATTAACACTGAAATTTTGCGTGATTTCGAAGCGATAATCAAGTTTTAGGTGTCACTTATATTAACACTGAAATTTTGCGTGATTTCGAAGCGATAATCAAGTTTTAGGTGTCACTTATATTAACACTCGTAATTTTGCGTGATTTCGAAGCGATAATCAAGTTTTAGGTGTCACTTATATTAACACTCGAATTTTGCGTGATTTCGAAGCGATAATCAAGTTTTAGGTGTCACTTATATTAACACTGAAATTTGCGTGATTTCGAAGCGATCAGTTTAGGTCCTTTAACTGATTTGCGGATTTCGAAGCGATAATCAAGTTTAGGTGTCACTTATATTAACACTCGAATTTTGCGTGATTTCGAAGCGATAATCAAGTTTTAGGTGTCACTTATATTAACACTCGTAATTTTGCGTGATTTCGAAGCGATAATCAAGTTTTAGGTGTCACTTATATTAACACTGAAATTTTGCGTGATTCCGAAGCGATAATCAAGTTTTAGGTGTCACTTATATTAACACTGAAATTTTGCGTGATTTCGAAGCGATAATCAAGTTTAGGTGTCACTTATATTAACACTCGTATTTGCGTGATTTCGAAGCGATAATCAAGTTTTAGGTGTCACTTATATTAACACTCGAATTTTGTGTGATTTCCGAAGCGATAATCAAGTTTTAGGTGTCACTTATATTAACACTGAAATTTTGCGTGATTTCGAAGCGATAATCAAGTTTTAGGTGTCACTTATATTAACACTGAAATTTTGCGTGATTTCGAAGCGATAATCAAGTTTTAGGTGTCACTTATATTAACACTCGTATTTTGCGTGATTTCCGAAGCGATAATCAAGTTTTAGGTGTCACTTATATTAACACTCGTATTTGCGTGATTCGAAGCGATAATCAAGTTTAGGTTCACTTATATTAACACTGAAATTTTGCGTGATTTCGAAGCGATAATCAAGTTTTAGGTGTCACTTATATTAACACTCGTAATTTTGCGTGATTTCGAAGCGATAATCAAGTTTTTAGGTGTCACTTATATTAACACTCGTATTTTGCGTGATTTCGAAGCGATAATCAAGTTTTAGGTGTCACTTATATTAACACTCGTATTTTGTGTGATTTCGAAGCGATAATCAAGTTTTAGGTGTCACTTATATTAACACTCGTATTTTGCGTGATTTCGAAGCGATAATCAAGTTTTAGGTGTCACTTATATTAACACTCGTATTTTGTGTGATTTCGAAGCGATAATCAAGTTTTAGGTGTCACTTATATTAACACTCGTATTTTGCGTGATTTCGAAGCGATAATCAAGTTTTAGGTGTCACTTATATTAACCATCGTATTTTGCGTGATTTCGAAGCGATAATCAAGTTTTAGGTGTCACTTATATTAACACTGAAATTTTGCGTGATTTCGAAGCGATAATCAAGTTTTAGGTGTCACTTATATTAACACTCGTATTTTGCGTGATTTCGAAGCGATAATCAAGTTTTAGGTGTCACTTATATTAACACTGAAATTTTGCATGATTCCGAAGCGATAATCAAGTTTTAGGTGTCACTTATATTAACACTGAAATTTTGCGTGATTTCGAAGCGATAATCAAGTTTTAGGTGTCACTTATATTAACACTCGTATTTTGCGTGATTTCGAAGCGATAATCAAGTTTTAGGTGTCACTTATATTAACACTCGTATTTTGCGTGATTTCGAAGCGATAATCAAGTTTTAGGTGTCACTTATATTAACACTCGTATTTTGTGTGATTTCGAAGCCATAATCAAGTTTTAGGTGTCACTTATATTAACACTCGTATTTTGTGTGATTTCGAAGCGATAATCAAGTTTTAGGTGTCACTTATATTAACACTGAAATTTTGCGTGATTTCGAAGCGATAATCAAGTTTTTGGTGTCACTTATATTAACACTGAAATTTTGCGTGATTTCGAAGCGATAATCAAGTTTTAGGTGTCACTTATATTAACACTCGTATTTTGCGTGATTCCGAAGCGATAATCAAGTTTTAGGTGTCACTTATATTAACACTGAAATTTTGCGTGATTTCGAAGCGATAATCAAGTTTTAGGTGTCACTTATATTAACACTCGTATTTTGTGTGATTTCGAAGCGATAATCAAGTTTTAGGTGTCACTTATATTAACACTCGTATTTTGCGTGATTTCGAAGCGATAATCAAGTTTTAGGTGTCACTTATATTAACACTGAAATTTTGCGTGATTTCGAAGCGATAATCAAGTTTTAGGTGTCACTTATATTAACACTCGTATTTTGCGTGATTTCGAAGCGATAATCAAGTTTTAGGTGTCACTTATATTAACACTGAAATTTTGCGTGATTTCGAAGCGATAATCAAGTTTTAGGTGTCACTTATATTAACACTCGTATTTTGCGTGATTTCGAAGCGATAATCAAGTTTTAGGTGTCACTTATATTAACACTGAAATTTTGTGTGATTTCGAAGCGATAATCAAGTTTTAGGTGTCACTTATATTAACACTCGTATTTTGCGTGATTTCGAAGCGATAATCAAGTTTTAGGTGTCACTTATATTAACACTCGTATTTTGCGTGATTTCGAAGCGATAATCAAGTTTTAGGTGTCACTTATATTAACACTCGTATTTTGTGTGATTTCGAAGCGATAATCAAGTTTTAGGTGTCACTTATATTAACACTGAAATTTTGCGTGATTTCGAAGCGATAATCAAGTTTTAGGTGTCACTTATATTAACACTGAAATTTTGCGTGATTTCGAAGCGATAATCAAGTTTTAGGTGTCACTTATATTAACACTCGTATTTTGTGTG